>CM038142.1:563238380-563838380 GCA_021437245.1 Aegilops speltoides | reverse complement strand
CAAACGTATTGAATAGATTGATCTGCATACAAAAGACTATATTATCCTTTTTGATTCAAGGGGTACCTTCTAATCCCCAACTTCAATCCACCTTTAATCTGCATCGAAATCTGTAATATTTTCTATGGGGTGTACCGAAGCAAAGTTCACTCATGATTCCTCGAAATAAAAAAAAGGCAGAAGAGAACGAGTGACTCATGATTTCTACTCCCTCCGTTCCTAAATAGTTGTCTTTCTATAGATTTCAACAAGTGACTACATACGGAGCAAAATGAGCGAATCTACACTCTAAAATGTGTCTATATACATCCGTATGTAGTAGTCCATTTGAAATCTCTAAAAAGACAAGTATTTAGGAACGGAGGGAGTAGAAAGTAAAAAAAAAACGAGTTTTGGTCCAGGTAGGCTCCAAGTTCTCTGAACTCTCTATAGTGCTGGTGTTGGCCGCTTCAGTTCAGAGTAGTAACAATTCATGAATGATAAAAAGGAGGCCCTGCTTCTTAATGCACTAGAGCAAGCAAACAAAATGTCACCCACATTGGTCCGTTGAATCCAGTTTTTTGAAAGTTTGAATCCGGAGGAGGATCTTAGTCCACCATGGGAGGAACTGTGTGGTTTGATCGCTAGTGCTGTTCACGGTTCTGCAATCAGAACAGTGGGCGTGTGCAGGGACTGATTGCCGACATTGTCATTGCAGCCTCACATCGGAACATGCATGCATGCCCCGAAAATGATCCGCCTCCGCACATCATGCACACGAAGTTGATCCTTTTTTATTTCCACGTCAGATGATGATTGGTAAAACAACAAAAATTAAATCTAGACAGGCTATACAAGTACAATGCTGAAAAATCTATACTAAAAAAACAAGCCTAGAGAAACCTGCACTGAAGAAGCAAAGCCTACAGTCTACAGAACAACTAGGGCAGCATGACACATGTACATGAGTACACATTCTCCGTATTTAAGTTGCCCGTGATTATGGTCTTGTCATGATCAGTAGTCCAAGAACCAAATCATGCCAGGTTTGTCACATTGGTGACTTAGATTATTCATGATCTTGGAACTGTCTCCTCTCCTCCCCAATAAGAAATGCAGATTCTCACCGGATCACACGGTACGTTGTTAGCTACCTAGCCATATTAAATTATTTTAGGACATAAAGCGTTGCGGATATCTTTTCAGCGACATGCCAATGGATGTAGCCGAAGAACCTTCAGCTATGGAAAAGCAACAGCATGCAAAACAACAGCATCGATCGATCTTAAGGTTCAGGGCTGAGCTGTCCAGACTCCACCCACTTTCCATTACAGGTAAGCATATGAGCATGGCGAGATTTGTGCGGCGGGATTAGCTTCCAAGTTGGGAGGTTGATGGCCACTAATTACCCGGTAAGCAATCAGACAAGGGCCAGCTAACTACAACTAACTAGGGGACAAATAAATTGAAGGGTTCACAGAAGTTGAGAGTTTCTTTTTCGAAAAGGAGGATGACCCCGGGCCATTTTATTGATTATTTCTGAGGACCTTACAAAGTATAACAACAATATGACTGAATCCGCCATCTTGGCAGCATCTGTCGCTACTCCTATCCAAATGATGGAGGGGTGCAAGCTACGCCACATACCCATACTTCTCACCTAAGCCTAACATCTAAAGCCGGAGGCCCCGACCGAGCCATCTGCCAGGTCCAGAGCTCAAACCGGTCTGACGCACTCACATTTGTCGTCGCCGCCATTTTCCACTGGTCCATCTTCAGAGAAGATTGAGGTGACAACATTGGCAGGTCCTCCGCCATCGATGCCACCATGACGCCAAACGACGACCTGCACCTACGCGAGCCTTGGCAGGTCCTCCGCCATTGACGCCACCACGACGACAGCCGACGACCTCCACCTACGCGAGTCCATCTCCAAGCAACGGACGTAAATCCGTGCTAGGAAAGGGCCGCACCACCGTCGTCGCCCACCACCCACAAGCGCCACCTAACCCCAAGGTTCCCAAAGCGCGCCTTCAAAAAGGGAACGGCGCCTTGAGCGCCGCCGCTGCCCAACAGAGTTAGGGCTTTCGCCCGGGAGACCTAGGGGAAGGTGAAGTGAGGAGATCAGTCCACACCGACGCCTCCAAGGAGGGAAACGGCGCCCTCGGGCGTCGCCATCGGCGCGGCCGGCCATGTCCGGCCAGGGATTTCGTCCGAACTAGATCTCCGCCACCAGCAGCACCTCCTACACAGAACCAACGACCAAGAGGAAGCGCGGCCCGACCAGGTTGGCCCACACGCCAAACAGGGGAGGAAGGGAGGCGCCAGATCGCGCACACCTACCACCGCAGAAGCCGCCGCCGGCCGCCAACGAGCACCGGATCCTGCCGTCCGCGCGGCCGAGACACCGGATCCACCACCCGCACGGCTGTTAGCCGGCCATGCCTTGCCAATGAAGCCGCCGCTCCGGATCCGGGGTTCCCCACAAAGGAGCAGGGCAACCGAGGCCCCGCCGCCACCATCCTTGGCAGCCCGGGCTTGCCCGACGGCTGCCTCAGGCGACGGCGAGGGAGGGAGGACGGGAGGGGGTGAGGAGGAGGGGCGGCTAGGATTGGAAGGAGGAGGCGGCTAGGGTTAGCTTCAACCACAGGCGGAGCTCCCGGTAGGGCGAGGGTGGGCGCCCGCCCTACCTTGATTTCCTGTTAAAACTTCTTAGGTACACGTATATGCAGCGTAGTTATGTACAGATTGATCACTACTTTTTGTTTTTGGGGCGAGGAGTGCTGTATTGTTGGGTCATGACTCGTGAGCATCACAAGAAGATCGATCCAACACACAAAGCCAGCCAGCCGGAGGATCTCAAGCACGGTCGAGTCAATATCTTTGTTCCTTCGTCCACGCGGACAACACCAAGTCAGGACTCACGATTGCCGCTAGCGGCGGCTAGCACCCAGCAGGAGCGGGGCGCGGGGTCACGGACAGCAGCGGTCAATGCCGACATCCACAGGTCACACCGGCGGCGCGTCCACCGGCTGCTCGACCTGGCGCATCTGGAGCGAGATGAGCGCGGGCAGGCCAGAGCAGCAGCTAGTCGAGGTAGCCGAGGTGGCTGGCGCATCTGGTTTTGGGTCCCTTCGTTGGGCCTCTCTGGTGGCCAGCTGATGGGTTGTAATAAGGATGTCCTCGAGGTCATCGATTGGGAATCTGGTGTGTTCTTCATCGCTGCTACGGTCAGGCACCGGGTCTCTTTGGCTTCTTGGGCCATCGTCAGTGTGTATGGGCCAGCTAACCACGTGCGCTCTGCTGAGTTCTTGGGAGAACTCCTAGCATTGGTGGGGGCCAAACAAGCGTCCAACATTCCGATCCTTGTTGGCGGTGACTTTAACTTGATTCGCTCGGGGGCGGACAAGAACAATGGTAACATTGACTGGACAAGGGTGTCCATGTTCAATAACGCCATCGCGGCGGCAGCCCTAAGAGAAATTGCGCGTACCGGAGCTAGATTCACGTGGACAAACAGGCAGAGGGATCCTGTGCGTTGTGTCCTGGACCGTGTCTTCTGTACAAGCGACTGGGAGAGTATTTTTCCCCTGTGTTCCCTCGTGGCAGAGACACGCATAGGATCCGACCACGTTCCACTGATTCTCTCCTCTGGGGAGGAGAGTAAACGCCGGAGCCGTCGTTTTTATTTCGAGACAGCGTGGTTCGAACACGCAGGTTTCGACCAACTTGTCCTGAACCGATGGACCCTGATTGGTAATCAGGTTGGTAGGCAGAGAGGACCTGTCGAGTTTTGGTCTTCGGCGGCGGCTGCCCTGCGGGCTTTCCTCAGGGGCTGGGGAGCCAATCATGGCAGCGAGTCCAAACGGGCCAGAGAGCGTATCGTGGGCGATATCGCCCTCCTAGATGCCCAGGCGGACATCAGAGCCTTCTCTGAGGAAGAGTGGGAACTCAGATATAACTTAGAGAACCAAGTCCTGTCTATTCTCAGAGAGGAGGAGGAATATTGGCGCCGTAGGGGCGGCGTCAAGTGGGTGGTTAAGGGTGACGCCAACACTGGATATTTCCATGCGTACGCTAACGGGCGGAAGCGCAAAAGTATGATTCTCAGACTGCAGTCCGAGGGCGGAACTCTGTTCACTCAAAACGAGATCGTGGCACATATTTTTGCCTTCTTTGTGGAGCTGTTGGGGACAGCCGAAACCAAGAACCTAAGCCTCAGAGAGAACCTGTGGGGTAGTAACGAGCGAGTCTCGCAACAAGAAAATGATGCCTTGATGGTGTCCTTTTCACCCCAAGAACTTGATTGTGCGTTAGAAGGGATGAAGAATGGCACGGCCCCTGGGCCTGATGGCTGGCCGGTGGAATTCTTCAAACAGTTTTGGCCGGCGCTTAAGGACTTGTTCTTGGCGGTCCTCAACGGGTTTGCGCTAGGAACGGTCGACCTGGCTAGGCTCAACTACGGCGCTATTTGCCTGATCCCCAAGGTTAAAGGGGCTGACACCATCAAGCAGTTTAGGCCGATTACGCTCATCAATGTCCCTTTTAAGATCTGCGCTAAAGCCTACGCTTCTAGATTAGCTCCGGTCGCCCAACGCGTTATTAGCAAGAGCCAGACCGCCTTCCTGAAACGCAGGAATATCTTGGAGGGGCCAATTGCTCTCACTGAGGTCATTCACGAGGTGAAACGTACGCACGGACAGGGAGTCTTTCTCAAACTTGATTTTGAGAAGGCGTACGACCGAGTAAACTGGGAGTTTATAAGGGAGGTGCTCCTCAAAAAGGGTTTTGAGGCAGGTTTCGTACACCGCATCATGCACCTGATCTCGAGTGGCAACACGTCGGTCATCGTCAACGGTGACATGGGCAAATTCTTCCGCAATCGGAAAGGCCTGCGCCAAGGCGACCCCATATCCCCCATAATCTTCAATTTCGTGGCGGACGCCTTGGCGGCCATGCTGTCCAAAGCCAGGGAGGCGGGACACATCAAAGGGTTGGTGCCGCACCTAATCCAAGGAGGGGTGACGCACCTCCAATACGCTGACGACACCCTGCTGTTATTCTACCCGGATGATCACAGCATTGCCTCCGTTAAGCTCCTGCTCCTAGCTTTTGAGCTCCTTTCCGGACTCAAGATCAATTTCCACAAGAGCGAAGTTATCACCATGGGGCTTGACGGTGGGCAAAGTACTCGTGTCGCCAACTTGCTTAATTGTAAGCCGGGGAGCTTCCCAATTAAGTACCTTGGGCTTCCTATCTCGAACCGCAAACTTTCCATTGCAGAGTGGGAGCCTCTTTATGGGAAAGTGGCTAATAGAGTAAGTCCGTGGAGAGGTAGATTTCTGTCGTCTGCCGCTAGGCTCATTCTGACGAACTCTAGTCTCTCCTCCCTCCCCCTTTTCACTATGGGGATGTTCTTACTGGCTAACGGTGTGCACGCCAAGCTGGACACACCCAGAGCCCGGTTCTTTTGGGAAGGAGCTGGTGTCAAGAAAAAGTACCACCTGGTTAGGTGGGCTGCAGTGTGTAGGCCAAAAAAATTTGGCGGTTTGAGAATCCTTAACTCCAAACTCATGAACGTGGCCCTACTTGCCAAGTGGTGGCGGAAGTTGGCCCAAGATGAGGACGGGCTCTGGGCCAGACTGGTGAAAGCAAAGTACTTCCCAAATGGAAATCCCTTTACCGCCACGGCCAATGGTTCCACCTTCTGGAGAGGGCTCCAGGCGGTGCGCCCGGCCTTCGACTTAGGTGCTAAATTCGTGGTTAATAATGGCCAATCAACCAGGTTTTGGTTAGATCACTGGCTCGGCGATTCCCCCCTCTGGCAGAGCCACCCCACCTTGTATAGACTGGCCACTGACACTAACATCCTGGTTGGCGAGGCTCTCAGGACCGCCCCTCCGGCTATCCACTTCATGCGGACCCTTTCGATAGCGGAGAGCGAGTCCTGGAATGAGCTAATTCAGCTGATCGGGGTCAACCGTCTTGGTTCTGCGAGAGACTCGGTAGAATGGAGCCTGACTGCTTCCAAGAAATTTTCGGTGAAATCCTTGTACTATAAGCTTACGGAAGGGCCGGTGCTGGACATAGCTAAGGGGCTTTGGAAGGCTAACCTACCCCTGAAGATCAAAATTTTTATGTGGCAAATGTTCCGGAACCGCCTGCCCACGTCGGATAATGTTGCTATACGCAATGGCCCGGCCGATGGTTCCTGCGCGCTCTGTGGCTCGGCCGAGGACGCCAATCACGTGTTTTTTAGATGCCACCTGGCCAGGTTCGCTTGGAGTGCGGTGCGGGAGGCTTTCCAAGTAGCCTGGAACCCTGCGTCGGGCCATCAGCTGGCCTCCCTTCTTAAGGCCACCCATGGGACCTCGCGTAGGATAGCTTGGCGATGCGTAGGGGCGCTGCTTTGGGCTATCTGGACGATCCGGAACAAGTTTACGATTGAGAAAAAATTTCCTCGACACCCAGCGGATGTCATCTTCAAATGTCACTTGTTTTTGCAGAACTGGACACCCCTGGGGAAGGAGCGAGATGCTGAGCGTATGTTAGCGGTCATGGGGAGCATCAAGGAGATCCAGACGACGGCAAGACAGACGGCAGCAAGCTGATGCGATGTTGCGAGGACTTTTGGTGGATTGCTCTCGAGTTTGACGCTGTGTTTGCATGGTCTTTGTATTTTGTGATGTGTCGAACCTAGCTGTGTTCTGAGCCGTGCGAGGCTCGACCGAACTTGTTGAGTATGTGCGTGACTTTGTTAAGCTGGTGACTTATGTACTTCTGGCCTGTGGGCTTTATTAATTTAAAGCCGGACGCGATCAGCGTCTACGTTCCAAAAAAAAAAGGTGGCCGACGCTGCAGGCCAGTGAGCCGCAGGTCCAGCCGACGGCGTCGGGAAAATACAGTGATTTTGGTGGCATTTTCATGTTAATGTGGATGGACTGTGGTTTTTCATCAAAGTGCGCCCTACCTTAATTTGTTTTCGTCCTCCGCCTTCAACTATTTCCGTGTAGCTCCGCCCACAGAAGTCCAGAGTGCTGCTAACTAATTAATAGGAACGCCATTGCCATGCACAACAAGAGATAATGCTGCGTGCAGGCATGCAGACGCGTCCAACAAGGTCGATGGGCAACAACAACAACATGCTGCAGCTACAGTAGTACTGCATGCTGCTGGCTAGCTATGGAATCCATCGACAACTTGCACAGCAGCAGCAGCGGCAGCAGCAACTTGAATATCGCGTGCTGTGCTGTCTTGTACCTGAATATTACCGTCTGGTCAGCTACATTCGCCGTGGTTATGGTGTGGAAGCTGCAGCATCTAGGAGGGATTGGAAGGAAATATAGGATCTAAGCAGCGATTGGTGAGACAAAAGCTGGCCCTAATTAAACTGGTATATATTGACCCTGCTGGACCTAGCTGCTGAAATGTAATCCGAAGAATTCAAATTCAATGTGCACGTTGTACCTTAAATCAGTTGTCCGATTTGTCAAATACTCAGTCCGTCCTAAATAAGTGTCTTAATTTTAATATAACTTTGTTCTAAAAGTTAGTAAAAAGCTGAGAATCTTATTTTAAGACGATACACTTATATTTCTTTACGAAAGGGTGTTATGTTAGTATCTACTCACATCGGCAAATACTTTGCTTGTAGCTAGCAGTGTAAAAACACGATGTGTTGGGAACTTTGCTCGACACCCTAAACGGGGTGTGGCTCTTTCATTATATAGAGGTACCAAGGGGTACAATACAATGTTACAACGTTTCATATACAGACTATGTATAAATACAGTCTAACACCCTCCCTCAATCTTAACTATGGCCTGAAGTACAAAGCAAGTTAAGATTGCGCCTACAGCCTACAAACTGTGGTTGTGGAAGAGGCTTCGTGAAGATGTCAGCAAGTTGATCCTTTGATGGAATGAAGTTGATACAAAGTAGCTTCTGTGCAACACGTTCCCGAACAAAATGATAGTCAACCTCAATGTGCTTCGCCCTAGCGTGAAACACCGGATTAGATGAAAGATATGTAGCTCCAATGTTATCACACCACGTAATCGGAGGATGTCTTGAGACAACTCTCAATTCTCTCAACAGAGATCGTACCCATATGATCTCAAAGAAGGGCATCAACAATCGCTTTGTACTCAGCTTCAAGATTACTCTGCGAGACATCAGAGATCGCCGAGCATTCCAGCGATCAGGTTAGAACCCGAAATACCGCATATCCTCGTGGATCGCTTTGTCATCGGGACTGCCATTAATCTGCATCTGAGAAAGCGGAGAGCTCACACGACGGTGCAGGCTGAAGAAGCAAACCATAGGAGACAGTAAGTCGGATGTAACGCAGAATACGCTTCACAGCTGACCAATGAGATGTCCTAGGTGCATGAAGAAACTGGCAGACACGGTTGACTGCATAGGAAATATCAGGCCTGGTAATAGTAAGGTATTGCAGACCACCAACGAGACTGCGATACTCGGTAGCATCCTCAGGTGAAAGAGCATCTCCATCAAGGGCAGACAACCGATCAGTGGCAGACATAGGAGTAATAGCATGTTTGCAGGTCAGCATACCTGCACGTCGCAACAGGTCAAGAGAGTACTTCTTCTGCGTAAGAGTCAGACCAGTGGAAGAACGAGAAACCTCTAGACCAAGGAAAAAATGCAAGGCACCCAAATCCTTGACAGCAAAAGCACCACTCAGTGCAACAACAAGGCGATCAGCAGCAGCATGGGATGAACTGATGAGGATGATATCATCCACATAAACCAGAAGATACATCGTAACCTCAGGTTGCTGCAGAAGGAATAGCGATGTGTCTGCCGTGGAAGGTGTAAACCCAAGCGCCCGAAGAACTGAGCCAAGCCGAGCATGCCACGCACGAGGAGCCTGTTTCAGTCCATAGAGTGCCTTAGTCAGACGACAGAGATGACGAGGGCGTGCAGGATCTACAAATCCAGGTGGCTGCCGCATGTAAACCTCCTCCTCCAGAATTCCATGGAGAAAAGCGTTCTGCACATCAAGCTGACGAAGAGACCATCCACGAGTGACAGCAAGTGACAGTAGCAATCGAATGGTAGTAGGCTTGATGACAGGACTGAATGTGTCTTCATAATCAAGATCATACCTTTGTTTGAAGCCCTTGGCAACAAGGCGAGCCTTGTAGCGTTCGATCGACCCATCAGCATGTCCCTTGACTTTGAAAACCCACTTGGAGTCAATAATATTAACAAGCTGCCAAGTGTCATTTTTCTGGAGAGCCTCAATCTCCTGTTGCATAGCAGCGTGCCAGTGGGGGATACTCAGTGCAGCCTGGAAGTGTCGAGGCTCAGCAGTGGGATCAGCAGCAATGTGAGCCATGCACGCAGCTAGCCATGCCACAGTGCCGTCCGTGCGTTCCTTCGGACAAAAGATGCCCGACCGACTCCGTGTATGAGGGCGAAGAGGAACCACAGGCGGCGGCGAGACGGACTCAACCGGGCGAAGGAGGCGATCGCATCATCGGAGAGCTCAGATTGGGCTCCTCAAGACGACAGCCCGACGAGGCCAACCCAGAGCCGAGGCGGATCGGCGATTCTCGCGATTGGCGGTCAAGGCTCCCACCGACCGAGGCGAAGACGCCTGTGTCGTGAGGCGATCCGCAGAGCGGGCGAGGCGCCAGCCGGGGCCAGCGAAACGCCCGGAGTCAGCGGGCGAGGCGAGGCGATGGCGGGCAGCGAAGCCGCTCGGAGACAAAGCGGGCAAAGCGGGGCGACGGGGGCGGTGTTCGCGCAACCACCTCCAGATGGCGTCGAGGCTGGCTCGCGTGCCGCGACGACCTCCGATGGCGACGGGTCGGGTACACGGGTTGGACCCGGTATGCATGGGACATGCACGCCCCGAAATGAAGCCGCCACGTCGGCGCCCTGTTCGTCAAGAAGCTCAAGGCGAGCTCCACGGCCAATACCGCAGCATGATTAGGCAACAATGCAGAGCATACGCAACATCCACAAACCGATCGGTGAAGG
Organism: Aegilops speltoides; assembly: GCA_021437245.1. Lineage (NCBI taxonomy): Eukaryota > Viridiplantae > Streptophyta > Magnoliopsida > Poales > Poaceae > Aegilops > Aegilops speltoides. Next base: position 563,828,390 of record CM038142.1, on the reverse strand, counting down.
TGGAGACATGTGCACCGGTTGTGAAGAGGTGGTAGAGTTTGTCGGAAGAGCGCGAAAAGGAAACACGTTTTCATCTAACACCACATCGCGAGAGATGTAAACGCGATTTGTAGGAACATGGAGACATTTGTACCCTTTGTGAAGAGAACTATACCCCAAGAAGACGCACTTCTTAGAACGAAACTCTAACTTACGCTTGTTATATGGGCGAAGATGAGGCCAACAAGCACAACCGAACACCTTAAAGAAGGTGTAGTCTGGAGTCTCATTGAGCAAGAGTTCAAGTGGAGTTTGCATTTTCAGAAGTCGTGAGGGAAGCCTATTTATGAGAAAACAGGCTGTGGAGAAAGCATCACTCCAAAACCGAAACGGAACGGAGGCATGAGCTAGCAATGTTAGACCAATTTCAACAAGATGGCGATGCTTACGTTCGGCAGTTCCGTTCTGCTGATGAGTATGAGGACAAGACACACGATGCGAAATCCCAAGTTTGTTAAAAAAGGAGTTGAGGTTGTGGTATTCACCCCCAATCGGACTGAACATGAATGATTTTCTGCTTAAGGAGACGCTCAACGTGTGCTTGAAACTGGATAAAAACATCGAACACATCAGACTTGCGCTTAATAAGATACAGCCAAGTAAACCGACTATAAGCATCAATGAAACTGACATAATAGTTGTGACCACTAACGGACGTCTGGGCATGACCCCATACGTCGGAAAACACAAGCTCAAGAGGATGTTTCACAACACGACTAGACTCAAAATGGAAGTTGGTGATTTTGCCTCGCCGACAAGCATCACAGATGGTGGCAGCAGAATTATTAGACGAATCGTAGCTCATGTCGATGCAACACATGACGAACTATGGGGGTCGCCGGATGACCAAGGCGCGCATGCCAATGTGTAGGCAACACACGAACATCACTGAACGCCTGGGGAGAAGACTGCATGGATGGTGTGTGTGGTGCATCAAGCGCGTACAAGCCATGACGAAGACGACCGCTAAGCAGAACGGCCCTCGTGTCCCGATCCTTGATAAAGAAACGAAAAGGGTGAAACTCAGCAAGGACATTATTATCACGTGTAAGTTGAGGAATAGACAACAAACTACGAGTAGCAGAGGGAACACGAAGGACATTAGAAAGATGTAGTGTGCGAAAATTGTGTGCAAGAAGAGAAGCCTGACCAACATGGGAAATGCGATACCGCACGCTGGCGGTGTGCACTGATCATGACCACGGTATGGCTCTCGAGTGGAGAGCTTGCCCATCTCGCGGTAAGGTGGTTGGTAGCTCGGTGTCCATATACCACGATGGATCAATGGAGTAGGACGGAGTGCGACCATGATCATGAGTAGTCACGCGGCGGCAGCCTGCTTGTCGCTTCCTTTGCCATTGTTGCCAAGACCCGAAAATCTTGCTTGTAGCGACGGTGACAAGCGAGATGCAATGTGGCGCCTGCATCACTTAATCGCGAACTGCGGGCACCACAGAGGAGCAGCAAGCAACCGCCGGTTGCTTCGTGATGGATGGCGCATTGCCACGCTGGGCCGGCTGCGAGGAGGAGGCCTGCTTGCCCCCCGAAGATGACGTCCTCTGAGGCTTGCCGCGGGTGGCGGCGTTGGCGGAGACGAAGCCCGGGGAGACACGGCGGGCCTTGATGCGCTGTTCACGACCAAGAAGACGGGCATACAGCTCACGAGGTGGAAGCGGATCATCGCGACCATGAACGTTCTCAACGAGATTATCATAATCATTATCAAGCCCGTTAAGAACAAAGGTGGTGAACTCCTCATCCTGCAGAGGCTGTCCAACCGAGGCCAATGTGTCGGCAAGACCCCGCATCTTGTTGAAGTAGTCCGTGATGCTGAGGTCACCAAGCTTAGTGTCACCGAGCTCAGTGCGTATAGAGTGAGCACGCGCCTGAGACTGCGAGGCGAAGCTGCTGTGAAGCGCCGCCCACGCCTCCCGAAATGTAGCCGCGAAGATGACCAGCGACGAGACGCTCGGAGCAAGCGAAGACTGGATGGCAGAGAGGATGGCCTGATCCTGAGCCACCCATGTATGATACGCCGGGTGATGCGCGGGTGGACACGGGATGGATCCGTCAACATAGCCCTCCAGATAGCGACTGCGCAGAAGCGGCAACACCTGGGCACGCCAAGACAAGTAGTTGTCCGGCGTGAGCTTCACCGTAGCGATGCGAGAAGTAAAACGGTCTTTGGCGCCATGACCTGGGCAGCATGAGCATGCATCGGGGGTGCACCATATGGACTGTCGGCGGGGCGGTCTCGAGAGGAGACACACCCGCCGGGTAGACGCCAGGGGCGCCGGGAGCCGGAGCGGCTCCGTAGTGCACCGCGGCCCCGTAGGGAGTCGTTGGCGCAGCCATGAAACCGGGCGGCGCGGAGTAGGGTTGGTGCGGCGACGGCGCGTAGGACGGTGGCGGCTGCGCCATGAAGGTCTGCTGCGGGGGAGGCGCGGAGTAGATCGGCGCCGGCGGCGGGTGGTGGTGATGCGACGAGGCGCCGATATTGTTGGTGAAGATACGTCGCTCAGATGACGCGACGGGCGAGGCCGGGGCGGCGGAAGAGAGCCCGGCCGCCGGGCGCACTATACGCCGGTGGCTACCACCGGCAAAGCAGCGTGACGGTGCCGGAGGGCGGCGGCACCGCGATGCCAGGAGGCGGCGCTGGCGATTTCGGCGGAGAAGTCACCCGACGGATTCGATCCGATCGGGGCTTCGGTCGGCGGCGCGGCCCCGTAGGCCGACACAAGAGGACGAGATGCGAGGAAGGGCGACATAGGGGCGAGAACCGGCGCGGCGGCGGCGGCGGGATTCGGCGCACCGGCGGCGGCGGCGGCGGTAGAAGCAGCGGAAGTCATCGAAACCCTAGTCTGATACCATGTAAAAACACGATGTGTTGGGAACTTTGCTCACACCCTAAACGGGGTGTGACTCTTTCATTATATAGAGGTACCAAGGGGTACAATACAATGTTACAACGTTTCATATACAGACTATGTATAAATACAGTCTAACAAGCAGCAGCTTCCACGCTAATTATTCAGTGCCGTTGTTTTGGTCTCGGACAGGTATGCGCATTTCGCGGCAGATTGCTCGATCACAAGGCAAGATTAACGGGGAGAGACAAGCTGAGCGTACGTATAGGTTTAGCCGCTGGCCGTACTTGGAAACGGAGACAACGGACGAATGTTGGCCTGGCTCCACTCACCAACTGAGCGAGCCCAGCCTGGGACGGGACGGATCAACTGTGTCGGGCGACGACGGCGATACCCTCGGCGCCACGGCACGCTGCTCGATCGGCGAACAGGTGACCAGCCAGGCTCGCCCACGGGTTGTCGCCCGGTCGACGGGTAGTGCATCACCTCGAACGCCCGACCGACCGAAAAGTAGTCAACGAAATGAATCTTGCAAAAACGTGATGGATATGTCACGCTACGCGTGGCTTTGTGGAACTAATTTAAACAGGATTTGTCTCGCCAATCGCCAGCTATGTGCTCTCTTCGATTGGTGACGCAAAACCTGGCCCTAATTAAACATGGCCATCGGCTCCCAAACAATACGCGGCCGCCACTACACCATCATGCCTGGCATCTGACGCCACGACTCCGTCAAGTACTCTCTCCGTTTTTATTTATATGCATATTAGAGTTGACTGAAATCAAATTTCTTAAAGTTTGACCAAGTTTATAAAAACGAATATAAATAGATATCATAACAAATTTATATGATGTGAAAGTACATTCAATAATGAATCTAATGGTATCGAATTATTATTGTGTATATTAATATTTTTGTCTATACATTTAGTCAAAATTTACAAAGCTTGACTTTGACCAAAGCTAATACGCGAAGTAAATAAAAACGGAGAGAGTATTTGCCTCCATGGGACGCACCGCGGCCAGCATCACGGGCACAGCCACCATGTACGCACACCTCTGAAATGTTCGTTTCAAAATACTTTAAAGTTTGCCAAGTCAAATGTCTTTATGTTTGACAAAGTGTATAGAAAAATATGCCAATATCTACATATAATTGATGTTGTAGCTATCGACATATTTTTCTATGAACTTGGTCAAATCTAAAATGTTTAACTTGGACCAATCTAAAGCTTGAAATATTTTGGAACAGACGAGTAGCTAGCTAGCCACATTTCATGCCTAAATCATTTTGGAGCATAAATTGTAAGAGCATCTACAGCCGAACCTCTCAAACATGTCTCAAACGGCCGGGCAGGCTGTCCGATCACTGACCAGTCATAAAAAACCGACCCCAGAGAAGCTCTCAAACCGCAGACAAAGGCCCAGGCTGACCGACACCCCTCATATCTAGCTCAAAATGTAGTACGAATATGAGGCGGCCCGGGCGCATCCATCACATCCAAACACTAGTTCAACTCACTTCGCTCCGCTCCCGACGCTCCCTTTCCCCAATCCGTCCAATCCCTAGCGCCGGCGAGCATGTCCTATCGCCCGTTGCCGCACCACCGACACCGGCGCCGGCCTTGAGGCCCCGCGCGCAGATCTGCGAGGACAGCCCAATTGGCAGTGCCCGCCCGACGGCATCCTCCACCTCCGGTCCATTGCTCAACGCAGATAGCGGTGGGTTATAGTTCCCGCTCTGCCGGCGCCGCGGAAGCGGACTCCGGAGTCGAAGGCACACGTCGCGGAAGCGGACTCCGGAGTCGCAGGCACACGCCGCCCGCCATGGGAGGGAAAGGGCAAGGGAGATGGGAGCGCCTCCAACGCAGATACACAGTCCGCCCGTCTCTGCCGCGTGATGCCAGTGCCCGAAGACGAGGAGTGTCTCCTCCACTGGGTGTACCGTCGGTCACTTAACATGGCGGAGAAGGTCGCCTAGCGGCTCCTGAGGATCAACGCCAAGCAGCTCCGGCTCAACATTGAGCAGTCCGAGTGGGAGGCGGTGAAGGCAACGGCGGAGGCGGCGAGGGTGGCCAAGCAGGACCGCATCGTTCGGCGCTTGCATGGCTACATCGTCATCTTCGATTCCTCCTCCTCCCGCATGTCCGACTCCGACGTCGAGCCACCTCCTGTCGCGGACGCCTACAGCAGCATCGGCGACCGGAAAGGGCAAAGGGCCGGCAAGGAAGTGGTGAAGCTCGACCCTCTCCTTTTATGTAATCTAGCTCTAGTATCTAGTTAGAATGTGCCGGATCGTTGAACTGTGTGAATTATGCCCGTTTGGTGATTTGTTGGTGATGTTATGTGAGTTATGCCCATTTTGTATCGGTTTATATGTCTGTTTCCTATCTTTTTGGTTGGTTTGTGATGTACGTACTATGTTGCATGATTTTGTATGGATACAGGGTGCTGAATATGAGATATGGGGCTGTGGAGCTGCGGATATAGGGACTGCCCGGTCACTGCCCAGAGACGTGTCCGGGCGCGTCCGCGAGCGTATAGAGTGCCGGATTTGGCAAAAGTGCAGCTGTAGATGCTCTAATGGTACCAAATTAGGAGGGTGAGTTGCTGCATGCATCTAATGGACCATTGTGAACGTCTATTTGCAAACGTGTGCAAGTGTTGGCTGATCGTCCGATGGTGTTGAGGCCGCCAAGCTTGCCTTCAACGGGAAGGGAGGAGCGGTGTCCGTCATGGAATACAAGCACCGATGACCTCCTATGTGCTACTCTTCCTCCCTGCAAACATCGTTCCCGGACGTGCCGGCTTCGTTTTCCTCCTCGCTCTTGCCGAACACCTCATCTGCCACCTCGTCGAACTCCTGTAGGCAGCTTCTATCTCCGCCTAACATTGGCGGTACCGCCAACGGCTGTGGCGGATGTCTCGTGCGGTGCGATAGGAGTCGACCAGCTCCTCCTGCTCGACGATGTCTACGTCCGATGCAATCGTCGTGTCGGCAGCGAGCTGCTCCGCCACACGCCGATGCTCGTCGAGGAGGCGGAAGTAGTACTCCTGGTCGGCCTGTGCCTGTGGAACAAGGTCTCCCGCTCGGCCAACAGCATTTCGCTATAGTGAGCACGGGCCTCGCCAATGTTGATGCCGGCATGGACCGACGAGGAAGGTGGCGCCGGCTTGTCGTCGGTCACATCCTCCATTGGGATGTTTGCAGCACTGGCCACCGTGTGCCTGCTGGCCTGCCAGCCGGTAGCAATGGCAGCGATCACTTGTTTCTGCTCGGACGAGAGGCTTTCCCAGACAGTTTTGGAGCTCGAGGAGTCCATGAGATAGGCATGATGTAGAGAGGAGGAAGGAAGCGGAGGATGATGGATGCGTCTATGGCGGGGCCTTCGGTTTATATAGCGGGCAGATGGCGGGCCAACCGCGAGATGATTAATGGTGGGTGTCAGATATACATACAGGTGACGGCATCTTGTGGTTCCTCCGCAACCCCACACATGTTTAAAGTAGGCAGGCGGTCGGACGAGCTTTCGTTTGAACGCACGGCAGCCGCATGCGCAAGGAAGCTATGAGGGCGGCGCTCCCGGCCGGCCCGCCGTTTCAATTCGAGTGAGAAGTCGCGTCGCTCGGAACCGGCATGAATGTGTCACTGGTGCTCTGGAGCGACACTGACCTTTTGAGGCGGGAACGCGCGCTGGCGTGGGAGAGGGGTTTTTGTGGGCCAGGTTAGTCAGACGTGAGCATAGTAATGGTTAGACGCCCGCCTAGCCCCCTCCACCGCCAAGTTTATATCCGGTTTACGGATAAAAGTGCGCCCTGACCGTCGAACGAACCGATGCAGGCCCACGTTGGATAGCAAAACACGTCTTGACTGCTCGGTCCGGACGGTTGTGGGCAATTTGAGGGTCGACATTGGAGATGCCCTAACTTGGACGCAGAGTTTTTGCACCTGAGCTCATTTGAGCTCGGGTGAACAGTAAAATCAAAAAAAATTCAAAAAAATTTCAATTTATTTTTGGGAGAAACATTGACAAAAGTTTTAAATGCTTGCAAAACTTCATCTCGAAATCACATTCATAGAAGGCGTGGCAGAAAAAAAAACAAAATCGGTACTCTGAAAATACTACTTTCAAAAGCATTTTGGAGCACTGAATTTGTTTTTTTTTTTTGCCACGCCTTGCAGGAATGTGATTTCATGACAAACTTTTGCAAGGACTTAAAACTTTCGTCAATGTTTCTCCCCCAAAAAACCTGGAATTTTTTTAATTTGTCTCGATTTTACTGTTCACCGAGCTCAAATGAGCTCGGGAGCAGAAAGGTACGTTCGCCCTAACTCATGATTCCTAGAAAGAAAAGAAGAAGAAAAAAAGACAAGTTTTGGTCCGGGTAGGCTCCATGTTCTCTAAACTCTCTATAGTGCAAGTGTTGGGCTCTTCGATCGGTTCAAAGTAGTAATTCATGAATTGCAAAAAGGAGGCCCCGCCTTCTGAATGCCCTAGAGCAAGCATACAAAATGCCATCACCTTGTTCCGTTGTGAATCCAATTATTTGAAAGTTTGAATCCGGAGGAGGATCTTCGCTGCTCATGGGAGGAACTGTGTGGGTTGATCGTTAGTGCTGTTCATGGTTCTGCAATCAGAACAGTCGGGCGTGTGCAGGAACTGATTGCCGATATTGTCACTGCAGCCTCACATCGGAACATGCATGCATGCCACGAAAATGATCCTCCGAACATCATCCACACGAAGTTGATCCTTTTTTATTTCCACGTCAGATGAGAATTGGTAAAACCACAAAATTAATCTAGACATGGTATACAAGTACACTGCTGAAAATTAATCTAGACATGGTACAAAATTAATCTAGACATGGTACAAAATTAAGGTTCGGAGCTGAGCTGTCCAGACTAACTCCCCATCACAGGTAAGCAATGTGCACGGCGAGTTTTGTGCCTCCAGATTGGTTTCCAAGTTGAGAGATCAATGGTCGACCACCAATCCCACGATAATTAGCCGGTAAGCAAGCAGACAAGAGCTAACTAACTAGGGACAGATCAATTGAAGGGTTGACAGAAGTTTAGAGTGCTAACTAATCCCATGCACGACGAGATAATGCTGCGGGCGGGCATGCAGACGCGTCCAACAAGGTCGACGGGCAATGGCAACAACATGCAGCAGCTACAGTAGTAGTGCTGCTAGCTAGCTAGCTATGGAATCCATCGACAACTTCTGTGCAGCAGCATCAACTTGAAAATCGTGTGCTGTCTTCTACTTGAATACCACCGTCAGGTAAGCTATATTCGCCGTGGTAATGGTGTGAAAGCTGCAGCATCTAGGAACTGCAAGGATATATAGAGGGTCTAGCAGCGATTGGTGAGACAAAACCTGGCCCAAAGTGAACTGGTATCAACCCTGCTGGACCTAGCTGCTGAAAATATAATCTGAAGAACTCAAAGTTTGACGCGCGCTGTACTCCAAAACAACATTTGCGATACTCTGCTTCTACTTGTAGCTAGCAGCAGCTTACACGCTAATTATTCATTCAGTGCCGCTGTTCTGGTCTCGGGCAGACAGCCACATTTCGCGGCAGATTGCTCGATCACGGGGCAAGATTAACGAGGAGAGACAAACTCAGCGTACGTGTAGGTTTCGCCGCTGGCCGAGCTTGGTAACGGAGACAGCGGACGAATGTTGGCCTGGCTCCACTCACCAACTGAGTGAGTCTGCGACGGGACGGACCAACTCTGCTCGATCGGCGGTCAGGTGGGTGCCCACGGGTTGTCGCCCGGTCAATCGGTAATGCATCACCTCCAACCCTGGCCGACCGAAAAGTAGTCCAAAAAATGAAACTTGCAAAAACGTGATGGGTATGTCACGCTGCGCGTGACTATGTGGAAGTTCACCATCTAGTTAGGGACTGAAATGATATACTCCATTTAAGGACAGCGATTGTTGACACAAAACCTGGCCCTAATTAAACATTGGCCATCGGCTCACAAACAATATCTGTCACGATTACCATGAATGTCATTTCATGATGAAATTTTGCAAGCACTCAAAATATCTGTCAAAGTTCGTAAAGAAAACCCAAAAACTCTTGAATTTGTTTTCATTTTTTTGTGATTTTACTATTCACCGCAAGCTCAAACCGAAGATGACTTTATCAACATTAACCCCTGAAAAAAGGTAACCGTGATTTTTGCAGTTTTTCTGAACGACTCATTACCTACAAGTGTCATTGCAGTACTTCTAGGATCATAGTTCTCCGCATGTTGGTTCAAATTTCGAATCAAACATGTCCGTAGCTTCGCGGTGTGATGTTTAAAACTTACAGGGGTGGTGCTTGTTCCCCCTAAATTGCTCAGGTTTGGAGTCTGACTATATAAGCCAGACATCAACACCGTCAAGAGCACATATTCCGCTGTAATGCAAAAGTGCTCTTCTGATCTGGAGCTCACATGCACCCCAGATGAACGGTTAATTCTGGAAAACAAACTGATTCTTTTTGCCAACAAACTTCAACGAGTTTTTCACCTGCGTGCAAATTTTCATGATGAAATAACATTCACGGAGGTCTGGACAAAGAAAAGAAACCAATGCTTCCAAAATAGTTTTATGGGAGCATCGATTTTTCTTCAAACCTTCACAAATGTCATTTCATCATGAAATTTTGCATGAAGATTCAGAGGAGCATATGAGCTCGAGTTCAGAAACTTTGTGACTGACGTAATGTGTCCATCTGGGAGGTTAAACTAATCTGCTCTGCAGTTCAGAGCAATTGAGTGAGAGCAAACTGGCAAAGAGGACACCCTGTCTCCTGAATGCACTAGAGCAATCAAACAACTTGTTCTGTTGCGGATCCAGAGGAGGGTCTTATTCGTGGGGGCAGTTCCACTAGAGCAATCAAACAACTTGTTCTGTTGCTTCACACGCAGCATCAAAACCTGCATGGACGATTGATTGATGACATTGTCACTGCAGCTTCGCATCACGAGTTCACAACATGCATGCCAATAAATCTTGTTCTGTTCTTCTATCAGTCCATGCTGTTACATTTCAAAGGGAATGCCCTAGGGTATGTTTAATTGGAACGCGAAATTTTCATATAGATTTTGTAGACAACGATTGAGTTCTTTCAAGAATCGGCAAAAAAAAGTCTCCTTCAAAATGTGCACATTAATTTGCAACAGCAGTGCATTTCAGACGCATACAGACATGCTATGCATGTACACTGTTCAAAAACCCGCACTAAAAGAGAAAGAAAATGCCTAGAGAAACCTGTGCTGAAAACAGATAACCTAAAGAACAAGGATGAAAGCATGACACTTGTACATGAGCACACCCTATTCCTCCCTACTTAAGTTTGCCCGTGATTATGGTTCTGTCGTGATCCAATGCAACTTCATTGTCTACAGTTGTAGTCCAAAAATCAAACAGTGCTAGGCTTGTCATATCGCTGACTTGGATTATCCAAGATTTTGGACATGTCTCCTCTCCTCTATGCCCCAATTAAGAAATCCAGATTGTCACCGGATCACGCGGCCTTGTTAGCTACCTAGCCACATCTTATGCCTCAATCCTTCTGGTACCTAAAGCATTGTAAACATCTTTTCGGTGACATGACAATGGGATGTAACGTAGTCTATTCTATCGAAAAACCTTCGGCCATGAAGAAGAAACGACATGCAGAACAACGGCATAGGAAACAAATCAAATAAAGGTCGACTGAAATTCAGAGCTGGACCCACTTACCACCGTAATCCGAGTTAGCCGATGAGGAGACCAGAAATATGATAGGACGCAAAAATCAAATTGTAAACGAGCGGAGAACGTCGTACATCGTTGGAGGCGACGGTTGCGTGTTATATAGGCAGGGGCATCTCCCTGATAAGCATACAAGGTTTGTTGGGATTACATCTTGAGAGACAAGGAAGATCTAGAGAGATAGAGATAAGAAGTTACAACAAGATGGACTCTATCTATCTAGCTAGGCCAGGTTCGGCCGGTGCGCCCTATGGGCCTGTTGTACTATGTTTAACACCCTCCCATAATCACAACTTGGACAAGTTGAGATTACGTTTAAACTCCTCAAAACTTCTTGTAGGCAAAGCTTTAGTAAACCCATCAGCAACTTGATCTTGAGAATGAATAAACCGAACATCCAACTTCTTGGCAGCAACTCTTTCTCTGACAAAGTAAAAATCTATTTCGATATGTTTGGTCCGTGCATGAAAAACTGGATTGGCAGAAAGATATGTGGCACCAAGTGAAGGAAATATGCCCTAGAGGCAATAATAAAGTTATTATTTATTTCCTTATATCATGATAAATGTTTATCATTCATGCTAGAATTGTATTAACCGGAAACATAATACATGTGTGAATATATAGACAAACAGAGTGTCACTAGTATGCCTCTACTTGACTAGCTTGTTAATCAAAGATGGTTATGTTTCCTAACCATGAACAAGAAGTTGTTATTTGATTAACAAGGTCACATCATTAGTTGAATGATCTGATTGACATGACCCATTCCGTTAGCTTAGCACACGATCGTTTAGTATGTTGCTATTGCTTCCTTCATGACTTATACATGTTCCTATAACTATGAGATTATGCAACTCCTGTTTACCGGAGGAACACTTTGGGTGCTACCAAACGTCACAACATAACTGGGTGATTATAAAGGAGTACTACAGGTGTCTCCAAAGGCAGATGTTGGGTTGGCGTATTTCGAGATTAGGTTTTGTCACTCCGATAGTCGGAGAGGTATCTCTGGGCCCTCTCGGTAATACACATCACTTAAGCCTTGCAAGCATTACAACTAATGAGTTAGTTGTGAGATGATGTATTACAGAACGAGTAAAGAGACTTGCCGGTAACGAGATTGAACTAGGTATTGGATACCGACGATCGAATCTCGGGCAAGTAACATACCGATGACAAAGGGAACAACGATGTTGTTATGCGGTCTCGACCGATAAAGATCTTCGTAGAATATGTAGGAGCCAATATGGGCATCCAGGTCCCGCTATTGGTTATTGACCGGAGACGTGTCTCGGTCATGTCTACATTGTTCTCGAACCGTAGGGTCCGCACGCTAAGGTTTCGATGATAGTTATATTATGAGTTTATGAGTCTTGATGTACCGAAGGAGTTCGAGTCCCGGATGAGATCGGGGACATGACGAGGAGTCTCGAAATGGTCGAGACGTAAAGATCGATATATTGGACGACTATATTCGAGTTCGGAAAGGTTCCGAGTCATTCGGTATTTTTCGAGTACCGGAGAGTTACGGAATTCGCCGGGAGTATATGGGCCTTATTGGGCCATACGGGAATAGAGGAAAGAGGCCAAAGGAAGAAGGGCGCAGCCCCTCTAGTCCGAACTGGACAGGGGTGCAGCCCCTTTCCTTCCTCCTCTCCCCTCTTTCCTTCTCTCCTACTCCAACAAGGAAGGGGAGTCCTACTCGGTGGGAGGAGGACTCCTCTGGCGCGCCCCTCCGGCCGGCGAACCCTCCCCGCTCCTTTATATACGGGGGCAGGGGGGCACCTCTAGGCACAAGACACAAGTTTGATCTACGGATCGTTCCTTAGCCGTGTGCGGTGCCCCCCTCCACCATATTCCACCTCGGTCATACCGTCGCGAAGCTTAGGCGAAGCCTCGCGCCGTGAAACATCAAGATCGCTACCACGCCGTCGTCTCGACGGAACTCTCCCTCGACACTCGGCTGGATCGGAGTACGAGGGACGTCATCGAGCTGTACGTGTGTCAAGAACTCGGGGGCGCCGGAGTAACGGCGCCGGGATCGGTCGGATCGCGAGGAGAACGTACGACTACTTCCTCTACGTTGTGATCGCTTCGCCGGGTCTCACGAGGGTACGAGACAACACTCTCCCTCTCGTTGCTATGCATCACCATGATCTTGCGTGTGCGTAGGAAATTTTTGAAATTACTACGTTCCCCAACGGTGGCATCCGAGCCTAGGTTTTATGGTTTGATGTTATGCACGAGTAGAACACAAGTGAGTTGTGGGCGATACAAGTCATACTACCTACCAAAGATGTCATACTTTGGTTCAGCGGTATTGTGAGATGAAGCGCCTGGACCGACATTACGCCAGACGCTTACGCGAGACTGGTTTCACCGCCTGCGAGCACTCGTTGCTTAAAGGTGACTGGTGGGTGCTGCTCTCTCACTTTAGTTGAACCGAGTGTGGCTATGCCCGGTCCTTGAGAAGGTTAAAACGAGTCTATTTGACGAAGTATCGTTGTGGTTTTGATGCGAGGTGAGATTGGTTCTTGCTTAAGCCCGTAGCAGCCACGTAAAATTTGCAACAACAAAGTAGAGGACGCCTAACTTGTTTTTGCAGGGCATGTTGTGATGTGATATGGTCAAGACGTGATGCTATATTTTATTGTATGAGATAATCATGTTTTGTAACCGGTTATCGCAATCGGCTGGAGCCATATGGTTGTCGCTTATTGTATGCAATGCAATCGCTTCTGTAATGCTTTACTTTATCACTAAGCGGTAGCGATAGTCGAGAAGCATAAGATTGGCGAGACGACAACGATGCTACGATGGAGATCAAGGTGTCGCGCGGTGGCGATGGTGATCATGATGGTGCTGCAGAGATGGAGATCACGAAGCACGTGACGATGATGACCATATCATATCACTTATATTGATTTGCATGTGATGTTTATCTTTTATGCATCTTATCTTGCTTTGATTGACGGTAGCATTATAAGATGATCTCTCACTAAATTATCAAGAAGTGTTCTCCGAGTATGCACCGTTGCCAAAGTTCGTCGTGCCTGCACACCATGTGATGATCGGTGTGATAAGCTCTACGTCCATCTACAACGGGTGCAAGCCAGTTTTGCACACGCAGAATACTCAGTTAAACTTGACGAGCCTAGCATATGCAGATATGGCCTCGAACACGGAGACCGAAAGGTCGAGCGTGAATCATATAGTAGATATGATCAACATAAGATGTTCACCATTGAAAACTACTCCATCTCACGTGATGATCGGTTATGGTTTAGTTGATTTGGGTCACGTGATCACTTAGATGACTAGAGAGATGTCTATCTAAGTGGGAGTTCTTAAGTAATATGATTAATTGAACTTAAATTTATCATGAACTTAGTCCTGGTAGTATTTTGCAAATTATGTTGTAAGATCAATAGCTTGCGTTGTTGCTTTCATATGTTTGTTTTTGATATGTTCCTAGAGAAAACTGTGTTGAAAAATGTTAGTAGCAATGATGTGGATTGGATCCGTGATCTGAGGTTTATCCTCATTGCTGCGCAGAAGAATTATGTCCTTGATGCACCGCTAAGTGACAAACCTATTGCAGGAGCAGATGCAAACGTTATGAACGTTTGGCTAGCTCAATATGATGACTACTTGATAGTTTTGTGCACCATGCTTTATGGCTTAGAATCGGGACTTCAAAGATGTTTTGAACATCATGGACCATATGAGATGTTCCAGGAATTGAAGTTAATATTTCAAGCAAATACCCGAGTTGAGAGATATGAAGTCTCCAACAAGTTCTATAGCTAAAAGATGGAGGAGAATCGCTCAACTAGTGAGCATGTGCTCAGATTGTCTGGGTACTACAATCGCTTGAATCAAGTGGGAGTTAATCTTCCAGATAAGATAGTGATTGACAGAGTTCTCTAGTCACCATCACCAAGTTAGTAGAACTTCGTGATGAACTATAGTATGCAAGGGATGATGAAAACGATTCCCGAGCTCTTCGTGATGTTGAAATCAACGAAGGTAGAAATCAAGAAAGAACATCAAGTGTTGATGGTTAACAAGACCACTAGTTTCAAGAAAAGGGCAAAGGGATAGAAGGGAACTTCAAGAAGAACGGCAAGCAAGTTGCTGCTCAAGTGAAGAAGCCCAAGTCTGGACCTAAGCCTGAGACTAAGTGCTTCTACTGCAAAGGGAATGGTTACTGGAAGCAGAACTACCCCAAGTATTTGGCGGATAAGAAGGATGGCAAAGTAAACAGAGGTATATTTGATATACATGTTATTGATGTGTACTTTACTAGTGTTTATAGCAACCCCTCGGTATTTGGTACTAGTTCGGTTACTAAGAGTAGTAACTCAAACGGAGTTGCGAATAAATGTAAACTAGTTAAGGGTGAAGTGACGATGTGTGTTGAAAGTAGTTTCAAGATTGATATGATCATCATCGCACACTCCCTATACTTTCGGGATTAGTGTTGAACCTAAATAAATATTATTTGGTGTTTGCGTTGAGCATGAATATGATTTGATCATGTTTATTGCAATACGGTTATTCATTTAAGTAAGAGAATAAACTGTTGTTCATTTACATGAATAAAACCTTATATGGTTACACACCCAATGAAAATGGTTCATTGGATCTTGATCGTAGTGATACACATATTCATAATATTGAAACCAAAAGATGCAAAGTTAATAATGATAGTGCAACTTATTTGTGGTAATCGCCGTTTAGGTCATATTGGTGTAAAGCGCATGAAGAAACTCCATCTCGATGGGATTTTGGAATCACTTGATTATGAATCACTTGATGCTTGCGAACCATGCCTCATGGGCAAGATGACTAAGACTCCGTTCTCCGAATAAAGGAGCGAGCAACCGACTTATTGGAAATAATACATACCGATGTATGCGATCCAATGAGAGTTAAGGCTCATGGCGGGTATCGTTATTTTTCGCCTTCACAGATGATTTGAGCAGATATGGGTATATCTACTTGATGAAACATAAGTCTGAAATAGTTGAAAGGTTCAAAGAATTTCAGAGTGAAGTGGAAAAATCATCGTGACAAGAAAATAAGGTTTCTACAATTTGATCGCGGAGACGAATATTTGAGTTACGAGTTTGGTCTTCAATTAAAACAATGTGGAATAGTTTCACAAATTCATGCCACCTGGAACACCACATCATAATGGTGTGTCCAAACGTCATAACCGTACTTTATTGGATATAGTACAATCTATGATGTTTCTTACCGATTTACCAATATCGTTTTGGGATCATACATTAGAGACAGCTGCATTCACGTTAAATAGGGCACCATCTAAATCCGTTGAGACGACACTATATGAACTGTGGTTTAGCAAGATACCAAAGTTGTCGTTTCTTAAAGTTTGGAGTTGCGATGCTTATGTGAAAAAGTTTCATCCTGATAAGCTCGAACCCAAATCGGAGAAGTGCGTCTTCATAGAATACCCAAAGGAAATTGTTGGGTACACCTTCATCACAGATCCGAAGGCAAGATATTCGTTGCTTAAAATGGATCCTTTCTAGAGAAGGAGTTTCTCTCGAAAGAAGTGAGTGGGAGGAAAGTAGAACTTGATGAGGTAATCGTACTGTTCCCTTATTGAAAGTAGTTCATCACGTAAATCTGTTCTTGTGACTACTATACCAATTAGTGAGGAGGTTAATGATGATGATCATGTAACTTCAGATCAAGTTACTACCGAACCTCGAGGTAAAACAGAGTGAGATTCGCACAGTGAGTGGTACGGTAATCCTGTTCGGAGGTCGTGTTACTTGACCATGACAAGCCTACGAACTATGAGGAAGCGATGATGAGCCCAGATTCCGCAAAATGGTTTGAGACCATGAAATCTGAGATATGATCCATGTATGAGAACAAAGTATGGACTTTGATGGATTTGCCCGATGATCGGCAAACCATAGAAAATAAATGGATCTTCAAGAGAAAGACGGACGCTGATAGTAGTGCTACTATCTACAAAGCTCGACTTGTCGCAAAAGGTTTTTGACAAGTTCAAGGTGTTGACTACAATGAGATTTTCTCAACTGTAGCGATGCTTAAGTCTGTCCGAATCATGTTAGCAATTGCCACAATTTATGAAATTTGGCAAATGGATGTAAAAACTGCATTCTGAATGGTTTTCGAACAAGAGTTGTATATGATGCAACCGAAGGTTTTATCGATCCAAAGGGAGCTAACAAAGTATGCAAGCTCCAATGATCCATCTATGGACTGGTGCAAGCATCTCGGAGTTGGAATATACGCTTTGATAAGTTGATCAAAGCATATAGTTTTATGAGACTTACGGTGAAGCTCTGATTTACTAAAAAGTGAGTGGGAGCACTACAAAGATTTCGATAAGTATATGTGAATGACATATTGTAGATCGGAAATAATGTAGAATTATTCTGCAAAGCATAAAGAAGTGTTTGAAAGGAGTTTTTCAAAGAAAGACCTCGGTAAAGCTACTTACATATTGAGCATCAGATCTATAGAGATAGATCAAGAAGCTTGATAAGTTTTTCAATGAGTACATACCTTGACAAGATTTTGAAGTAGTTCAAAATGGAACAGTCAAAGAAAGGGTTCTTACCTGTGTTACAAGGTGTGAAATTGAGTAAGACTCAAAACCCGACCACGGCAGAAGATGGAAAGAGAATGAAAGTCATTCCCTATGCCTTGGCCATAGGTTCTATAAAGTATGCCATGCTGTGTACCGATCTATTGTATACCCTACAATCGAGTTTGGCAAGGAAGTACAATAGTGATCTAGGAGTAGATCATTGGACAGCGGTCAAAATTATCCTTAGTGGAATAAGGATATGTTTCTCGATTATGGAGGTGACAAAAGGATTAAATGCGTAAAGGGTTACGCCGATGCAAGTTTTGACACCGATCTGGATGACTATAAGTCTCGATCTAGATACATATTGAAAGTGGGAGCAATTAGCTAGAGTAGCTCCGTGCAGAGCATTGTAGCCATAGAAAATTGCAAAATACATAACGGATCTGAATATGAAAGACCCGTTGACTAAGATTCTCTCACAAGCAAAACATGATCACACCTTAGTACTCTTTGGGTGTTAATCACATAGCGATGTGAACTAGACTACTGAATCTAGTAAACCCTTTGGGTGTTGGTCACATGGCAATGTGAACTATGGGTGTTAATCACATGATGATGTGAACTATCGATGTTAATCACATGGTGATGTGATCTAGATTATTGACTCTAGTGCAAGTGGGAGACTGAAGGAAATATGCCCTAGAGGCAATAAGAAAGTTATTATTTATTTCCTTATATCATGATAAATGTTTATCATTCATGCTAGAATTGTATTAACCGGAAACATAATACATGTGTGAATATATAGACAAACAGAGTGTCACTAGTATGCCTCTACTTGACTAGCTTGTTAATCAAAGATGGTTATGTTTCCTAACCATGAACAAGGAGTTGTTATTTGATTAACAAGGTCACATCATTAGTTGAATGATCTGATTGACATGACCCATTCCGTTAGCTTAGCACACGATCGCTTAGTATGTTGCTATTGCTTCCTTCATGACTTATACATGTTCCTATAACTATGAGATTATGCAACTCCGTTTACGGAGGAACACTTTGGTGCTACCAAACGTCACAACGTAATCGGGTGATTATAAAGGAGTACTACAGGTCTCTCCAAAGGCAGATGTTGGGTTGGCGATTTGAGATTAGGTTTTGTCACTCCGATAGTCGGAGAGGTATCTCTGGGCCCTCTCGGTAATACACATCACTTAAGCCTTGCGAGCATTACAACTAATGAGTTAGTTGTGAGATGATGTATTACAGAACGAGTAAAGAGACTTGCCGGTAACGAGATTGAACTAGGTATTGGATACCGACGATCGAATCTCGGGCAAGTAACATACCGATGACAAAGGGAACAACGTATGTTGTTATGCGGTCTGACCGATAAAGATCTTCGTAGAATATGTAGGAGCCAATATGGGCATCCAGGTCCCGCTATTGGTTATTGACCGGAGACGTGTCTCGGTCATGTCTACATTGTTCTCGAACCGTAGGGTCCGCACGCTTAAGGTTTCAATGATAGTTATATTATGAGTTTATGAGTCTTGATGTAACGAAGGAGTTCGGAGTCCCGGATGAGATCGGGGACATGACGAGGAGTCTCGAAATGGTCGAGACGTAAAGATCGATATATTGGACGACTATATTCGGAGTTCGGAAAGGTTCCGAGTCATTCGGGTATTTTTCGGAGTACCGGAGAGTTACGGGAATTCGCCGGGGAGTATATGGGCCTTATTGGGCCATACGGGAATAGAGGAAAGAGGCCAAAAGGAAGAAGGGGCGCAGCCCCCCTCTAGTCCGAATTGGACAGGGGGTGCAGCCCCCTTTTCCTTCCTCCTCTCCCCCTCTTTCCTTCTCTCCTACTCCAACAAGGAAGGGGGGGAGTCCTACTCCCGGTGGGAGGAGGACTCCTCCTGGCGCGCCCCTCCTGGCCGGCCGAACCCCTCCCCCTGGCTCCTTTATATACGGGGGCAGGGGGCACCTCTAGGCACAAGACACAAGTTTGATCTACGGATCGTTCCTTAGCCGTGTGCGGTGCCCCCCTCCACCATATTCCACCTCGGTCATACCGTCGCGAAGCTTAGGCGAAGCCCTGCGCCGGTGAAACATCAAGATCGTCACCACGCCGTCAGGTCGTGGAACTCTCCTCGACACTCGGCTGGATCGGAGTACGAGGGACGCCATCGAGCTGTACGTGTGTCAAGAACTCGGGGCGCCGAGTAACGGCGCCGGATCGGTCGGATCGCGAGGAGAACGTACGACTACTTCCTCTACGTTGTGATCGCTTCCGCTTCGGGTCTACGAGGGTACGTAGAGAACACTCTCCCCTCTCGTTGCTATGCATCACCATGATCTTGCGTGTGCGTAGGAAATTTTTTGAAATTACTACGTTCCCCAACACCAAGGTTATCACACCATAAGCATGGAGCTTGTTTACAGCGTATGCCGAGCTCCTTGAGCAGAGACTGAACCCAGATAATTTCGGCAGTAGCATTTGCTAGTGCCTTATATTCTGCTTCTGTACTGGACCTAGACACAGTAGCTTGCTTTTTAGCACACCAAGAAATCAGGTTTGGACCAAAGAACACTGCAAAGCCATCGGTTGATCGTCTGTCATCTAGACAACCTGCCCAATCAGAATCAGAAAATGCACTGACAAGTGTTGATGGTGACTTGCTGAATGTGAGTCCAATACTCAAGGTATTTTTGACATATCTAAGTATGCGTTTTGCAGCTGTCAAGTGTACTGTAGTGACAAACTTTGTTCACAGCAAAGGAAATATCAGGCCTAGTCAAGGTTAAATATTGCAATGCACCAACCATACTTCTGTACCTGGTGCTATCCTCTTGATTCAAGAGTTCTCCCTCTGACAAGGACAATTTTTCTGAGCTGGACAAAGGTGTTAATGCTGGCTTGCAACCCTTCAACCCTGATTTTGCTACAAGATCAGTTGCATATTTTTCTTGGCTAAGATAGAGATTATTTCCTGCTCTTTTCACTTCAATACCAAGAAAATAATGCAGGTCTCCCAAATCCTTGAGAGCAAATTCAGAATTTAGATCTTTTAACAATCCTGTAACAGCCTCATCTGATGAACTTGTGACTATGATATCATCAACATATATAAGTACAAATATAGAGATATTTGACTAATTATAAATAAATAATGAGGTGTCGACTTGGAAGGAGCAAAACCAGTGCACAAGTTTTGAGCTCAACACGAATACCATGCTCTAGGGGCTTGTTTTAATCCATACAAAGCCTTATCAAGCTTGCAAATGTGAAGAGGCTTACTTTTATCCTCAAACCCAGGAGGTTGTTTCATGAACACTTCCTCTTGCAGAACACCATGGAGAAACGCGTTCTGTACATCTAGCTGGCGGAGACACCATCCCCTGGACATGGCAATAGACAAAACGAGGCGAATAGTGGCAGCCTTTACAACAGGACTGAATGTATCCTCATAGTCTAAGCCATACCTTTGCTTAAATCCTTTTGCTACTAGCCTAGCTTTGTAACGATCAATGGTTTCATCAGACTTCTTCTTTACTCTGAAAACCCATTTACAGTCGATCACATTTTTACCTTTGCCTTGATGTGCAGAGACTAAGTGCCATGTTTTATTTTTGTGAAGCGCCATGCACTCTTCTTCCATGGCTTTCTTCCACCGTGGATCATCCAAAGCTTCTGCAACAGTACGTGGAACAGTGTCTGCACTATGTGTGTTACAAGCATAACCAAATTTTGCTATATGTTTATAGTCTTTGGGTTGAATTACTCCCCTTTGAAGTCTGGTCCGTGATGGTGACAAAGTGGGCACAGAAGATCCGGCCCCTGGAGTTGCTGCAGATCCCGAAGAAGACCTGCCGGGGGCCTCAGGCGCGTGCGACGAGGCGGGATCTTCTGCGGCCATCGGGCATGACGTACGGGAGGGGGCGCCACAGAAGATCCGGTGGCAGCGGGGGCAGCGGCGTCCGGCTCATGATGGGGCAATGATGAGTGGGCCCCCGCAGATCCGGCGCGGGACTCCACACCCGGATCCCGCCGAGGCGCGCGCCGCGTGTAATGACGCGGTTCGACGCCGAACCGACCGGGCGCAGGGTCCACCCGCGCAGGCGCGCCGTGATTGGCTAGGGCGTTGTCGGCTTGTCGCGGTGCGGAGCCGCTGCTGCCACCGCTGGCGTGGCGTGGCGCGGGGCTCGAGGAGGATTCGTCCGTCACGTCATGCGCGGAGCCCGCGGCTGATACGCCCCGATCCCGAGCGGATCCGCCTCGATGGCGCGGCTGCTGCATGCAGGGGGCATAAAATGACGAATTTGGCTGATTTCTTCAGTATTTTCTGCGCCGATTTTTTCTGCTTCATCACAAAACTCATCACCAGCATTAGTAGGAGAATTAGCCAATAATTGATCATTAGTAGTAAAAGCATCCCCATTGTCAAGGCCGGTGAGGTGAGATGGGAGAAGAAGGATTTCCTTTTGAAGGAGAGCGCCGGCGTTTGGGTGTAGGTGTGCAAAAGGAAAAACAGTCTCGTCAAATACGACATCACGAGAGATGTAGACACGACCTGTGGATACATCAAGGCATTTTACACCTTTATGTTGTGGATCAGAACCAATAAAAACACCTGTTTTGATCGGAATAGAAGCTTGCGATTGTTGTAGGGACGAAGATTTGGCCAAGACGCACAACCAAACACTCAAGTGATTTGTAGTCGGGTTTGGTGTGAAGAAGGCGTTCACCGGAGTTTCATTGTTGATAACTCTACTAGGTAGTATATTGATAAGACGAACTCATGTGAGAAAGGCTTCATCCTGAATTTTAGTGGCATAGAGGCAGCTGCAAGAAGAGCTAGACCTACTTCAACGATATGCCTATGCTTACGCTCGGCGGATCCGTTTTGTTGGTGAGCATGGGGACATGATATGTGGTGAGATATGCCAATCTGTTGAAAGAAGGAATTTAGGTTTCTGTATTCCCCTCCCCAATCAGATTGTATAGCTAGAATTTTGCAGTTGAACTTTCTTTCTACAAGTGCTTGGAAATTGTGAAAAACTTGAAACACATCAGATCTCTTTTTGAGGAGATATATCCATGTGTACTTACTGAAATCATCAATGAAACTTACGTAGTAGGTGTGACACCCAACTGAGGTAGGCGCAGGACCCCACACATCAGAAAAAATGAGTTCAAGAGGCTTGGTGGAAACACTTGTAGATATAGGATAAGCTAACTGGTGACTTTTAGCACGTTGGCATGAGTCACAAATAGTCTCACAACTACGCTCACCAACAAACGGGAGCTTATTCTTTCTAAGCAATTTTTCAATCAAAGAAAACGATGCATGTCCTAATCTATCGTGCCATCGTGTTGAAGACACTTTGGTGACACCATAGGCTTGTTTATTCAATCTCCTAAGCTCCGCGAATCAACGGATAGAGCCCTCGAACACATCTACCTCGATAGATAATTTTCCTCGTGACCTGATCCTTGATCAAAAAGAAAAACGGATGAAATTCAAGGAACACATGATTATCGATGGCAATGTGATGAACGGAAAGGAGATTTTTTGATGCACTAGGAACATGTAAAAAATTTCTGAGACGAATATTTTTATGAGGAGTTTTTATTACTGAATGACCAATATGACTAATGCTCATACCTTCTCCATTGGCGGTATGGACTTGGTCTTGCCCGCGATACTTCTCGCGCATGGTTACCTTCTCCAACTCCCCTGTGATGTGTTCTGTCGCGCCGCTGTCCACGTACCAGTTCGTGTTGACGCCGTAGGAGCCTTCTGCCGCCCCCGCGACCTTCTCATCTTGGGAAGATTCTCCATCTTCCTCGTAACGGTACCAGCAGTCCCGTGCGGTGTGGCCTGGTTTGCCACAAATTTGGCAGCGCGGGACGTCCGGAGCAGCGCGTGGGCGGCCTCCGCGGCGACCCTTGTTGCTGTTGTTGTAGGGCCGACCGCCGCCGCCGTTGCTGCTGCATGGAGGGGGGTTGCCGTTGCCGCCCGAAGACTTGCCCTTGGAGCGCTGCGGCCCATGGTAGCGAGATGAGCCACCGCTGCCACGGCCGCCGCCACCACGGCCGCGAGAAGCCGCGTTGGCAGAGGACTTGAACCCTCCACCGGATCCTGCCGTGCTGTAGAGGGCGAGGCGCTGATCAAAGTTACTCATCTGGGCGTAGAGGTCGTCGATGCTGATGGGCTCGGTGCGGGCGTCATTGGCGGAGACGAGAGGTTGATACTCCATGTCAAGGCCGGAGGTGATGTAGGAGATAAGCTCATCATCATCGATGGGCTTCCCAGCAGCTGCGAGCTCATCTGCAAGGGACCTCATGTGGGCGAAGAAGGCAGCCACCGACTGCGTTCCCTTCTGCGCCGTGGAGAGCGCAACCCTGATGTTGTTGACGCGCGCCCTGGACTGCGAGGAGAACATGTGGGCAAGGGCTGCCCAGAGCTCGTGCGGTGTGGCTATGGACGTGACCTGCACGAGGACTTCCTTGGTGAGGTTATTGAGCAAGTATCCAAGTACCTGCTGCCTTCTCTGAACCAGATCGGATAGAGAGGGTTGGGTGTTTTCTCCTCTTTCCCGTCCTTGTCCTTCGTGACGACGAACTGGGCGGGCTCCGGCATCGTCCCGTCGATGTAGCCGAAGTAACCAGCACCTCTCAGCTGCGGAGTCACCTGCGCACGCCACAGAACGTAGTTGGTGCGGGTGAGCTTCTCGGCGACCAGCCCCATGGAGGCGGTCTGGACAGAGCTTGAGGACGACATGGCTGGTGGTAGGTGGTTTTGCTAGATGCGATGGATAGAGGAGGCTCTGATTACCATGTAAATGAGCGGAGAACGTCGTACATCGTTGGAGGCGACGGTTGCGTGTTATATAGGCAGGGGCATCTCCCTGATAAGCATACAAGGTTTGTTGGGATTACATCTTGAGAGACAAGGAAGATCTAGAGAGATAGAGATAAGAAGTTACAACAAGATGGACTCTATCTATCTAGCTAGGCCAGGTTCGGCCGGTGCGCCCTATGGGCCTGTTGTACTATGTTTAACACCCTCCCATAATCACAACTTGGACAAGTTGAGATTACGTTTAAACTCCTCAAAACTTCTTGTAGGCAAGGCTTTAGTAAACCCATCAGCAACTTGATCTTGAGAATGAATAAACCGAACATCCAACTTCTTGGCAGCAACTCTTTCTCTGACAAAGTGAAAATCTATTTCGATATGTTTGGTCCGTGCATGAAAAACTGGATTGGCAGAAAGATATGTGGCACCAAGGTTATCACACCATAAGCATGGAGCTTGTTTACAGCGTATGCCGAGCTCCTTGAGCAGAGACTGAACCCAGATAATTTCGGCAGTAAATGGGGCTACAAACTTGATCTGTCAAAGGCGTACGACCGCGTGGATTGGGATTTCTTGGAGCAAGCCTTGCGTAAATGGGGCTTTGCACATGAGTGGATCGTATGGATTATGGCGTGTGTGAAATCAGTGAAATATTCTGTGAAGTTCAATGGGAAAATACTGCAATCATTTGCCCCTTCTAGGGGGTTGCGGCAAGGTGATCCACTGTCCCCCTTCTTATTCTTATTTGTTGCTGACGCTCTATCATCTCTAATCTCAAATTCAGTGAACAATGGGGAATTGAGAGGGGTATCAATCTGCCGCGGTGCACCGGCGATTTCTCACTTATTGTTTGCGGATGATACCATGTTACTCTTTGAAGCGTCAACACAGCAGGCAAGCGTGGTTAAAGGCTTGTTGAACACATACACCTCGGCGACGGGTCAACTTATCAACCCAGGGAAGTGTTCCATCATTTTTTCCGATAATTGCATGCAGTCGGTGGCGGATGAAGTGAAGCATGTTCTGGAGATTACTCAGCAGGTTTTTGAGCCTAAGTACTTGGGTCTACCGGTCCCGGAAGGGAGAATGCATAAAGGTCAGTTTGAGACTACTCAAGATAGATTACGGAAGAGGCTTGTTGACTGGAGTGAGCAGTACGTCTCATCAGGCAACAAGGAGATCTTGATAATGGCAGTGGCGCAAGCAA
The DNA here is from genome assembly GCA_021437245.1 of Aegilops speltoides. Taxonomy (NCBI): domain Eukaryota; kingdom Viridiplantae; phylum Streptophyta; class Magnoliopsida; order Poales; family Poaceae; genus Aegilops; species Aegilops speltoides. Next base: position 563,803,041 of record CM038142.1, on the reverse strand, counting down.
TACCAACCTATGTCATGAGTGTGTTCCGTCCCCCTGCCTCGGTTTGTGATGATCTAACTCGGATGATGAGACAATATTGGTGGGGGTGCAAAAAGGCAAGAGGAAGATGGCATGGCTTAGTTGGGAAAAGATGATACTACCCAAGAGTATGGGGGGTATGGGTTTTCGTGACATGAGGGCATTTAACCAAGCTTTGCTTGCGAAACAGGCGTGGAGACTGTTGGATAACCCGGACAGCTTACGTGCACATTTGCTCCGGGCTAAGTACTACCATAATGGGAACTTGTTAGACACTGTGTTCCCTACATCGTCGTCAGCTGTGTGGAGGGGCATCACACATGGTCTGGAGCTCCTCAAGAAAGGACTGATCTGGAGGGTAGGCGATGGATCCTTGATTAAAACTTGGAGAGACGCATGGATTCCGAGGGGGCATGACTTCAAGCCCATCACCCCGAAGGGTACATGCAGGTATAACTGGGTAGCCGATTTTCTGGAGGAGTCTGGTGCGTGGAATGTGCAACGGCTGAGGCAATATTTTTGGGAGATGGATGTCCGAGAAATTATGAAGATCCATACGTCTCCTAGCAGGGGCCAAGACTTTCTCGCTTGGTACCCGGAGAGAAGTGGAAGATTCACTGTGAGGAGTGTGTACCGGCTAGCTACTGGCCTTACACGCATAGACATGAGCGCTTCAAGTGCCTCGCCCGACGGCCAGCGCCCGATATGGCAAAGGGTTTGGGAGGCCAAAGTTCCTTTGAAGATGCGCATCCTTGCCTGGAAAGCTGTGTCCGGAGCACTGGCGACGAACGCATGCAAGAAATATCGACACATTGCAACACGGGATACATGTCCTTTGTGTGGGACGGAGAAAGAATCGAGCTTCCACGCTCTAGTCACATGCGGGCATGCTCGCCAGCTTTGGTTGGCGATGAGCCAAGTTTGGGAGCTCCCAGAACCGGCGGCATTACAGGAGACAGGCAGGAGTGGTTGCTGAATCTGTTGCTCAACTGTCATGATCACATGCGAGATTGTATCATCATGTTAATCTGGAGGATATGGTCCTTACGAAACGACCTAGCGCATGGTAAAACAGCGCCAACAATGGAGGTGACAATGGAGTACTTGCAAAGCTACATGTCCCCTCTACATCAGGCACGGAAATATACAACCGAGGAGATCATGAAGGGAAAGATGCCAATGAAGGAAGAAGCACCGGTACAACAGAGACCCGAAGCTACACCGCAGCCTTGGCCGAAGCCTTCGGAGGGGCGAGTGGCCTTATCGAGAGATGGAGCGTTTCATGATCGGACGGGTCGGCGTCGCGGGAATGATTGTCTGACGGTCCGATGGGAGTGTTATCTTTGCAGCCATGATGCATCTTCAATCGCAACGATGCTCTAGAGGCTGAGATTCATGCATTAATGCAAGGTATGGCCTTGGCGATCCAACACTCGGAAGAACCGGTGATCGTTCAATCCGATTCCTCGGAAGCTTTACGGTCATCGACAGGGAAATTGTCGCGCTCCGCTTATGGACATCTAGTTCTTTGAGATCCATCATCTCATGGGTGAAAGGGAATTTATTCCGTCGAAGATTAATCGAGTTCAGAATAGGGTTGCAGATCGGCTGGCGTATTATAGTCGTACGGAGAATACAACTGTTGTATGGCTAGGTAGGAGTCCACCTTGTGTGGAGGAACTTGTGCCACTTGATTGTATCCCTATCACTCTGGAATAAAGTCCTTTTACCCTCGCAAAAAAAAAGACAAGTGGCAGCATAAATACATCTTGTGATTCTCGACAAATTAATTATATATAAATACACTGTATGTATGTGTGCACGTCGTGACAGCCCACAGTTGCAAAGAAGGCGCCAGCCGATCCAGAGGCTCGGAACCAGCCTGTGTGCCGAAGTTCCAAACCAAACCGAGCAAGAGATAAAAGAGGAGGCACACACAGTCCGGCAGCGGCTATGCCTCGCCCAAAGCAATACATAAGCACGCCTCGCCACAGGAAAACATATAATCCAAAAAACACAATATAGTACTTCATTTTTTCCTAAATGTACATTGGGAATTCGAGAACGGCAAACACAATGTAAAATTTGTGTTAGTGTAATTTTAAAAAATTCTTGATAGCATTCAAATAAAAGATTGTGACATTTAAAAATTGTTCACACGTTTCAAGAAAAATATGTGACATCTTTGAAAAATGTTATACAATGTCAAAACAAATGTTAGTGTAATTGTAAAAAATGGCTGTTACATTGTCAGAAAATTATATGTTTAAAACATGAATATGTTGTGACATTAAAAAAGGGTTATATAATGTAAAAATGTTCTCATAGTTAAAAATATTTATTTATCATTATAAAAATATAAAAGTTAATTTTAAAAGTGTTTAACATGTATTAGAAAAATATTCAAAAATATGTATTTGAAAAAATTATCTATTTTAAAAATATAAATGTGTATGCAAATTATTTTGCATCTATACCAAAAATGTGAAAATATAGACATCAGAACATATATTTGAAAAAATTATAATGATGTATTTGAAAATGTGAAACGTGTATAAAATGATGTTAGTGATTTTTACGAAAAATGTACTAAGTGTATGAAAATATAGGCATGTGTTGAAAAAAAAGGAAAAAGAAAACTTAAAAAACACGAAGAAAAACACTGAAAATCGAAGAAAGAAACAAACAAAATCGGAGAAATAGAAAGAAAGGGTAAAAACCAAGGAAAAACAAAGAAAATGGTCCTGGATGGCTAAGTCTAGGGTCCTGGATTTCCATCGTTTGAAGTCTTTTCATCGTGTTGAGTACATGGGAAGTCCTCATCACCTACAAGACACACAAAGATACAAAGAAAAAAGTTTATGCCATGCTTGCGGTGGAAAGGATAAAAACTGGAAATCGTGCATATGGACATGTAATTGGCTCAACGGGACATGATATAACTTGATATAGGAGATAATGTGCAAAACATTAGGTGTGAAAATGTTGAAAATACGGAGACATCAAGAGTAAATACAGAGCCATCTAGATCTAATGGTTTTGGAACCAATGTCATGCAACGAGGGCTTGTCTCTAGCCTTTGACCTAAATGTTCAACATATTCATTTAGCCACTGATTGGCTTCAAGTGATCAATAATCTGGAAAGCTTATACCCATGTAATTACAGAGTCATCTTAAGGAGATCAAACTGAAGAGAGAAGCTTTCGAGATGGTGGATATAGTGGATGAAAGAAGAAGTTCCAACTTCGAGGCTCATAATTTAGTCAAAGCAACAACTACTCTTAATTTTGGTAGGCATGCTTGGCTTATGTCTCCACTAGAGATTACTTGTATTCCTATAAACATCATTCAACATAGTTCACCGGTTGCTCCCCAAAAAATTAAGTCTCGGTCGATTAAGCACTAGTTGGGCCCTAAATGAAAATGCTCGGTTGCAGTGACCAAAGGACGAGCACTAGAGCTGGCCGGCTCGGTATCGGCTACTGTAGCCCGCGGTGGCATGTGCAGGGCTGGGAGAAGTACAATCGGTGGCCACCCTGCTCTTAGGGCTTGTCCATTTAATCCCCTCTCATCGGAATTGGAGTTGGTTTTTCCGATCCGCTTCAACCTCTACCAAACCAAACAAATACTATTGGAATGTCAGATGTGTCTTGTATTGAATATCTTTGAAAAACCAGTGGCATTATGTCTATCCACCTATGCTCTACGATGATGTGACCATTCTATGGGGTATTTGGAAGAGACGGGATGGAAGGTATCCAGGTCATAGTTGTTGTCACTTGCCTCATTATCGGGGATGTCTTGCCATGGCGATGGTGGTGTTCCCACCCTATCTCTAAATTGATCCTCAAAGTTTGCGTGGAAAGCTTCGTCTCCTCACTATGGTATCCCGCATCCCTATCCTTGTGCTCATGTTGTTGCTTTTCTTGCTATTAAGAGCTTATGTTGCTAGATCTACCCATCTAGTGTCCCATGTCCTCTGTGGACCTTGATTGTCGACCACCTAGTCGTTGTCAGGAGGAGGGGCGAGATGTGTAAGATGGTGCATAGATCGTTCGTGGTGTGCTCATCGCCACTGTGCTTGTCCCACCTAGGCTCTGTCGTGAACCCCAACAATCAGGTTCATTGTCAATCAAGATTCAGGTGGTCCGAACATGTTCTCACACCTGTAAACCCGTCACGACACCCTAGGTTCATGGTTCCACCCTCACCTCATCTAAAAGGGCAACCGGTAAACCTAGGTTCACCCACACTCCAATGCATGCATCTGCTGCCTACCGTTCTTGCGTAGTGTTGGGGGTGAAAACGCTTTTGAAGATGGAGTACTAGGCACTCGAGGTATGCTATGGCAAGTGACTTTGCCGCTATAGCGGTGTGGGGAGGACTTTGAGACTAGCAATGCAAGGAGAGGTGGATGGTAAAGAAGCCAGTAGGGAGACGACGTGCTTCTACTTAAACGACTTTATACTTTATACCGACAACCACACCTTTCCCTAGTCCATGATCCTTCGGCCGTGGTGGTATTGCAATCGAGTAAGATGGTGTTGTTCGACCATAGGGTCGAATGGGTATATGTTCCGATTGGAACATGAGGGTTTCTAGGTCACCGGGCGAAGGGCTCAAGTTTGACATCTAGAATACCAACTATATATCATTAGATGCATCGTGGGACATTCTGTTATATTTTCAATTTTGTTACGTCGGTCATTACGTGACTTGTACTTTGACATTTATGATACAAATGAGACACGTATTATCATGCAAAAGAAATGAATCACGAGACGTATTTTCATATTGTATACATTTAGTGTTTATAGATAATAATAGTTTCCTCTATGAAACTTTGTCGCTGTTTGATTAAAACAATATGTGCTACATTATGAAACGGAGTCGATGCATTTTTTTTTAAAAAAGGAGGGTTATCCCCGGCCTCTGCATCCTAAAGATGATGCATGTAGCCATATTATTAAAAAGGTTCGACGAAAGTCAATGCATGTATATGTTTTGTTAACGTACATGTATAGTATGTTTTAGGTTGGTGTGTCAGCATGGGTTTCGAACGGGCTCAACCGCTCGAGTTAAAGAAAATCTAAGAAAGTTGGTTTTCAGTGTCAAACTTGCCAGTTTTGACCGCATAGTAGTACTACCTTCGCGGGAAGAACGATCGAGCGAGAGTGAGAGACAGTAGCCGAGAGACCCGGATCGATCCCGACACAACACCCGCCGTCCGCTAGCTAGCTCGCCATGCATGCAAGCGAGCGAGCGGAGAAAATGGCCATAAGTCCCACTGACTGACACGCGGGGACCAAGCAAAGTGAACAGAACAATCCCCCACAAACAGACGCGCGCGCGACGGACGGACGGCGCGCCGGAGAGGAGAGGAGTTGAGAGGAGAGGAGATCGAAGGATGGCGAGGAAGGTGGAGGAGGAGGAGTACGAGGAGGACGAGGGGGAGTCGATCGAGCGGGTGTTCGAGGGGCAGGAGGTGCCCGACTGGAAGGAGCAGGTGACGGCGCGGGCGCTGGCGGTGAGCGCGCTGCTCGGCTTCATGTTCAGCGTCATCGTGATGAAGCTCAACCTCACCACCGGCATCATCCCCTCCCTCAACGTCTCCGCGGGCCTCCTCGGCTTCTTCCTCCTCACCTCCTGGACCCGGCTGCTCAACAAGGCCGGCGTCCCCGGCGTCAAGCCTTTCACCCGCCAGGAGAACACCGTCGTCCAGACCTGCGTCGTCGCATGCTCCGGCATCGCCTTCAGCGGTACGTAAGCAGCCGCAGACACGCTGCGCCCTACCAATCGATTTCCATGGACCGCTGCGCTGCGCGTGTATTCTCCATGAATGGATCGCTGCATGCATGGCTGCCCAGATGCGATGCATGCATTTATTTCATTCTTTGGGTTCCATTTCCATCCACGGAAAGAGATGGTCATTCTTTTGTCCAATTGCACTTTTGTCCAATTTCTTGTCACATGACGTGGCAGGTGGGTTTGGGAGCTACATGTTCGGGATGAGCGAGAGGATCAGCGAGCAGTCCGGCGAGGTGAGGGACGAGGACAGCATCAAGAACCCCAGCCTGGGCTGGATGATCGGCTTCCTCTTCATCGTCAGCTTCCTAGGGCTCTTCTCCGTCGTGCCCCTCAGGAAGGCATGCACGTCTCATCACGCCACACACACCATCCATACATTCTACCGTCAATTTTTCGATTTCACAATGTAATTTGTTAAACATGGCCAATCGTTTGGTTAATTTGGGCTTCAGATAATGATCATCGATTACAAGCTCATCTACCCGAGCGGCACGGCCACGGCGCACCTCATCAACAGTTTCCACACTCCCCAGGGCGCAAAGCTCGCCAAGTATGGTTGTCCGTATCTGAATTTGTGCAGCTAGTGTCTGAATTTGTACCCGTTCGTGCATGCATGCATGCATGCCAATTTAATTACCGGTTGTTGGACTGAACTGGATTGCTGCTGCTGCAGGTTACAGGTGAAGACGCTGGGGAAGTTTTTCGCGATGAGCTTCAGCTGGGGCTTCTTCCAGTGGTTCTACACCGGCGGCAAAGACTGCGGATTCAGTTCCTTCCCCACCTTGGGCCTCGAGGCACGCAGACAAAAGTATGTTCCTAGCCTACGTCGCGTTCCTTCCACCCTAATCAGAAATGCCAGCAAACTTTTCACATTTCATAGCTAGCTAGCCTTGTAAATACTTGTTCACTTTAGCTATATGCAAGTCGCGTGAAAATTAAGTTTTCAAAAAGAAAAAAAGCCTGAAATTTTGGGCCAGTCAAACTTTAGACCGTTGATTTCAGCATTAACATTTTTTCGCGAATACGCAAAGCTTGCGTATCACTGCATTCATAGAAGGAGCAGAATGAGTACAGATAGGGGTACAACACATGACACGAACACAGACAAGCGTAAACAAGATGCCCGGAGCAAAAGGACAAAGGATCTGATACCAACATGACCGCACACCTGGCCCGCAAACATCCATGTAACCACGATGTCGGCTCTGATACCAACTTGTAACGCCCCGGGACACACCCACCGGTGGTCGTTACTCCCGGTGGGATCTAGACTGGCCTCACAAATCAATACTAGTCTTTCCTGCGTACTTTGTCCTCACTCATGCATGCCCAGGGCAAACTTCTCGGTCGGTCACCCATCCTGGAATCATTCCAAACTAAACACGCTTAACTTTGGAGTTCTTTTCGAATGAGCTTCTGAAAAAGAAGGAATTCCTTATTGATATGAGTAGTCTATCATCCCTATTAACCCAGACTATCACAAGGGATTTCTTCTTGGCCTGAGGCAGAGCAATCCCATAGCCGCCGTATCTGGAAATGAGGATGAGGAAGCCAACACTGATCGGAGCCACAATGTCGGAAGGGGGTTTGTGGGTTGCACCTGCCGTCGGCGGGTGGCACCTCCTCCGAACCCACGAACATTGGATTTGGCAAAAAGGGAGGCTTTGAGGTGTACAAGGTAAGGGCTTACGGTGAAGCAAACCACGAGAGGGTAGGGCGATAGCGAACAATAACGTCGGCAAGCTAGGACTGGAGGGACGTAGATCCGAGCTGCCGTGGCCATAGCCGTCGGGACGTTGGGGAACCAGGCGAGCTAGAAGGGGCGCAACTGTTGGCTCTCCGAGGCCGGAGCCACCCAACAGAGGACGTCAGCAGCCATGGACACCGGAGAGACTCGGGTTCAAGGTCAGCGGGGCCAGAGCAGCCTTCATGACAGCCGCCTTGAGGGGCTTCGTGACTGCCGCTAGCAACGTAGTTTCGTCGCCTTCGCGCGTGAGCCATCACCGCGGCACCGGGAGAGAGGGCCGCTGGATTCTAAGAGGCCTCTTGCGGGAAGGCAGACATCGAACACCACCGCAACCGCTGCAAATCCCGCACCCAACGCACGGCTAGCCGCACGAGTAGGGCCTGATCGCGCCACGGACGGTGGAGGGGAGGGCTGTGCAGTAGTGCTGGGAGGAGGGGCGCCCGTGTCAGAGCTCGGGGATTTGGGGATGCAGGGCCGAGGTTGGGAGACGTGTGGGCACAGAGTCGGTCGGCGCCACCATCCCCGGGCATGGCACGGCCTCGTCGGCTGCCCCCCGGTGGCGGCGCGGCAGAAGTAGGCGGAGGGTCGTGTATCCCAGCGACGGCTGGTGGATCTAGGGGGCAGGGTGTCGGAAGCGCGTGGGGGACGAATCCGCCCCGCCGCCGCCATCCCGGGGCGCTCCAAGGCTTCGGTTTCATTTTTTCTCAGAAAACTTCATTATTTTGATTTTGTTTTATTTTTTCCTTTCTTCTAAATGGTAATACCAATGTCGCGAATTCATTCTTCCTCGATTTTTTTAATTTTGTTTTAGTTTTTTTTTTTGAAAAAAAAATTATTTTCTTTTGTAAGGGTAAATTAGATGTCACTAATCCATTACTTTTAGAGAACATATCTTTTGCGAAAATTGCACTATTAGATGCTTATTTTTGCATATTGTAATAATCCATTACCGCCACTTGCGTATTTCAGTTATGTTATAAGCGCGTACTGCAAAAATTGAAAAAAAAAATCATTGTAAGGCATGAAAATATAGTGACATCCGAAGATGTGTTACAGGAAGAAAGTTGCACGATAGGCATGCAGAGAATACAGCATGTAATAAAAAAATGACAATGGATGATAATGTTTTGTGTTTTGCGGGTAGAAATACAGGGGTCCGACAAGTCAAATTTCATGCGGTTGTATGCATGTAGTGTATCTATATAAATTGTCCAAGAGCTTAAGAATCTTGCTAGGCTTGCACCATCACGACGACGACGCCGGTGTGCTCTGCTTGTGTGAAAATTCTTGTGGTGCATGTGTACCGTGTGTCAGTGTATGTACGTGTAGTTAACCAATGAGGATAATCAGTCACATGACTCCCTTGTTGTTGGATTTGCAACAAATGGATCCGGGCAGGTTCTACTTCGACTTCTCGGCGACCTATCTAGGTGTGGGGATGATCTGCCCTTACCTCGTCAACCTCTCCGTCCTCCTCGGAGGCATCATATCTTGGGGGATCATGTGGCCTATCATCGAGCACAAGAAGGGCGACTGGTACCCCGCCGACCTCAAGCCCAGCAGCCTCCGCGGCATCGTCGGCTACCGGGTACCCTCTCTCTCTCTCTCTCTTGTCAACATTTCATCCTCGTTGCATTGCAGCAAGGACAAGGATTGATACCACTGGTGATTGTGCAGGTGTTCATCTCCATCTCGCTCATCCTCGGTGACGGCCTGTACAACTTCCTCAAGGTGATGACCCGGACCATGACGGCGCTGGTGGCGCAGGTGCGCGGGATGATGTCGGGGCCAAGCCTGCCCATCAGCGAGGACGGGGGCGACCTGAGGCCCGTGGAGACGTTCGACGACCAGCGCCGCACGGAGCTCTTCATGAAGGACCAGATCCCCAACACGCTCGCGCTCAGCGCCTACGTGGTCACCGCGGCCATCTCCATCATCACAGTGCCGCGCATCTTCCACCAGCTCAGGTGGTACCACGTGGCCACCTCCTACGTCATCGCGCCGGTGCTCGCCTTCTGCAACGCCTACGGCTGCGGCCTCACCGACTGGTCCCTCGCCACCACCTACGGCAAGCTCGCCATCTTCCTCGTGGGCGCCTGGGCCGGCGCGTCCAACGGCGGCATCATCGCCGGCCTCGCCGCGTGCGGGGTCATGATCGGCATCGTCTCCACGGCGTCCGACCTGACGCAGGACTTCAAGACCGGGTACATGACGCTGGCGTCCCCCCGGTCCATGTTCGTGAGCCAGGTGATCGGCACCGCCATGGGCTGCGTCATCGCGCCGTCCGTCTTCTGGCTCTTCTACAAGGCGTTCGGCGACATCGGCACGCCGGGGTCCGAGTACCCGTCGCCCAACGCGCTGGTGTACCGCAACATGGCCATCCTGGGCGTGCAGGGGCTCGGGTCGCTGCCCAAGCACTGCCTGGACCTCTGCATCGTCTTCTTCGTGGGCGCCATCGTGGTGAACCTGGCGAGGGACCTCGCGGGCCCCACCATCGCGCAGTTCATCCCGCTGCCCATGGCCATGGCCATCCCCTTCTACCTGGGGCCCTACTTCGGGATCGACATGTGCATCGGGAGCCTCATCCGCTTCGTGTGGGACCACGTCGACGGCGCCAGGGCCAAGGCGTTCGCGCCGCCCGTCGCCTCGGGGCTCATCTGCGGCGACGGCATATGGACGCTGCCGCAGTCGGTGCTGGCGCTCGCCGGCGTGAGGCCGCCCATCTGCATGAAGTTCCTTCCGCGCCTCACCAACCTCCAGGTGGACGCCTTCATCAAATCTCTACCGCCGCCGCCTCGCTAAAGTTAACCCACGAGCTGGCTGCCTAACACGCATAAATGTTTAGCATAGTAGTGACAGATACATTAATGTACTGGTAGTAGTAACTAGAGTGTAGGATTTCCTCGTGTGCCTCTTGCTACATTCATTCAGTAGAATCCATAGACGAGATATTTGCTACATTTGGGTGCATGCATACATGCATCATGAACTAACCTCTCTCCGGCCTGAAAGTCGCAACTGAACTCAAGTCTGAACCTTGGGGATTGGGGTGGTGCCTTTTCGACAAATTGAGGTATATTGAACCTTGGGTGGTGCCTTTCCCACCCGCCTACATTTTGGGCTGCAGATATCGTTCATTCTTTGGGCTTGTTTCGTTGCATCTGTCACTCAACTAGGTTTGGCTGAGTTGATGCAGACAAAAAAAAAATCATGTAATACACATAGTTTGGTTCCATGCACTTCTTCAGCCTAACTGGGCAGAAACACATGCATGGGTGTTTGGTCGCAAGCCTCTGCTAACAAAAGGCAAAGAGTTGTTATTTGATTGCATACAAGACATACGGTGTGGTAACCTCTTGTTTTGGTAGTGAGGTTACCAGCACACGCATAGTCATAGGCACAACATAGCAAGTCTTAATCTAGCAGGCACATTTGAACAGCCATTAAGCATTACGCGGTACTCACAGACACATAAACCAACATGCGCTAACAGTCCAACATCATTTCAACAAGTATTAGATAGTTCTAAAGGAAACACCCTAACACTCCAACGCAAATGCAACTCCATGCTTCTTGCACTGGGCCACCACCTCAATGGTGTCGATGTTGAAAACGATCAACTTGAAGCTATCGAGAGTCGGCACCTTGAAGATCACGAGGTACCCGGTGTTCAGCTGATGAGCTACGGCGAAGGGCCCCCACCCTTTATCAAGGGTGAACCTACCGTTGACCACTCGGACCGTGCTTCTCCAAGCACAATCGGTGTTCATCATCAGCACGACTTCCGATGGGAGGGTGGTCATGTGATTGGTGAAGTCAGTGGGCATCAGCAGAACTCCAACTTAGGTGCGAGAATGATCTTGCAGAAAAGAGTTGGGTCTGAGTCGTAATGGAAATGTCCGTAATTCCGGGGCCAGTTGGGGGCACCGTCATCCACCATCGCCTTGCCCTTCGAGAAGTTTGTCGACGCTACCACCTTGCTCTTCAAGTAGCTGCTCGAAGTAGCATTGGCGAGGACGAGCACTGCATTGAACACTGGCGATATGGGAAACCGCTGGCGAACGTGGCCGAAGTACTAGAAGGGAGTTCACACAAGGGATTTACCAAGGTTCAGGCCCTCATAGTGAGGTAATACCCTATGTCCTACTTTGTTGTATATTGATGTGGGAGCACCTCGTGCGAGTGGGTTACAAGATGATAATGGATGTGATCACCAAGAGTATTGTTTATCGAATAGATGAGAATAGCTACCCCTAGCCCTCGCCTTATATAGGGGATGCGAGCTAAAGTTTATAGGTCCCTAACTGACTCCGTGCCGACGGATTCCTGGCTTGTACGCCAAGATGATCTTCTCGTTCCAAGCAAGACCTTGGACTGCTTCCTCGAGCTGTGTTGTCGTCAGGCCTCCTAGGCCCCGAGATCGGCCCAGTATCGGGCTTCTTGGCTGATGCCCCCCTCCCTAGTGTATTGCACTAGCAAACACAAATGAACAAGATCAATGAAGGTATCATATTAGAATATCAAAATATACTACATAGATGAACAAGATCAATGTATGAAGAAACCAAAATTGAGCATTCTTTCATCCCCACCCACCTACCACATTTACTCCCAACCCTCTCTCTCACCAACACTTTAACTTCCAAAGCCCTCATTTATCTACCATTGTATTCCACTTCATCTTCGTCACATCTCTCTCTCTCTCTCTCTCTCTCTCTCTCTCTCTCTCTCTCTCTCTCTCTCTCTCTCTCTCTCTCTCTCTCTCTCTCTCTCTCTCTCTCTCTCTCTCTCTCTTCGCGTGTGCATGTGTGTGTCTTGTACCATGTTGTCTTCCACAACTCAATCTCTATCTATCACCGCTCCACCACCATGAAACCTTTCCCCATCGCCCTTGGTTGAACGACACTACTCCTTAGGTGCTTACATGACGGCCACACGGAGTTTGTGAAGTCTATGGAGGTGTGCTCTCGGTTCAACTCCATGGACGAGACGATCAAGGAGGGCACAAATTGTGCTCTCGCTGGAAGATGAAGACGTTGATGCCCGACCCACTCAAAGGTGCTACGCTAGTGGACATACAACCGTGGGTGATGAAGGAGGCTGAATCAGCCCATCTAGGTTAGAGAGCTAGATGGGCCAAGTACGTGTATGTCATATCTCATGTCGACCAGCCAACCGTTGTTGTGACGCTCGTGATTCTACTATGCAACTTTATTCTTGTAGACCAGCCAAGAAGTGCTCTCAAATCCATAAAAGTATTCAATCCAATAAAACAAAATCTCAAAGGGAAAACTCAATTCATCACAACAAGATAGAGAGGGAGAAACGCCATATGATCCACCTATATTAACAAAGCCCGCGATACATCAAGATCGTGCCATCTCAAGAACACGAGAGAGAGAGAGAGAGAGAGAGATTAAACACATAGCTACTGGTACAAACCCTCAGTCCTGAGGGTGGACTACTCCCTCCTTATCATGGTGGCCGCCGGATGATGAAGATGGCCACCGGTGATGATCCCCCCCTCCGGTGGAGTGCTGGAACGGGGTCTAGATTTTCGTGGCTACAGGGGCTTGCGGCAGCGGAACTTCTGATCTAGGGTTTTTGGAATATTTGACGATTTATAGGGCGAAGAGGCGGTGCGGAAGGCCACCGAGGTGGGCACAACCCACTAGGGCACGCCTGGCCCCCAGGCGTGCCCAGGTGGGTTGTGCCCCCTCGGGGCACCCCTATGGTACTTCTCTGGCCCATCCTGAGTGTTCTAGTCCAAAAAATTCTCCAAAAAAATTTCGCTGTGTTTGGACTCCATTTGATATTGATTTCCTGCCATGTAAAAAACAAGCAAAAAACAACAACTGGCACTGGGCACTATGTCAATAGGTTAGTCCCCAAAAAATGATATAAAGTTGCTATAAAATGATTGTAAAACATCCAAGAATGATAATATAAGAGCATGAATACTTCATAAATTATAGGTACCTTGGAGACGTATCCCTACTCGTCCTCGAGTAGGTAAATGATAAAAGAAATAATTTGTGAAGCGTGAATGCTAGCAAAGTGCATAAGTTTGATCAATGATAATTTCAGTCACTTTTCCTAGCATCATAACAGCAATTCTTTCTTATAAAACCTCTCATGTTAAAGTAGCAACCAATCCACATGTAAAGGTTCAAACAATGAATTCTCTTGAAACTCAACAACCTATGTTCTCAGTCACCAAGCAATTGCAATTCAACTTATTCAACAACGTCTAGGTAAGAGCTCTACATACTCAATCATCATATAGTCTTCCATGATTGCTACTACTCAAAGCATATTCTTAGAACAAATGGCATCCATCAAATGCAGAGAAAGATAGTGGCTTAATATTTTGGCTCCCAACTCATTTATCATAGAGATAATTTTTACAATAATAAATCATGATCAAATATATTTGACTGGTCATATGTGCCTAGATCTTTCCCCACCACATGATACTTGCCAACTAGAGAATAAATGAGGTTGAAATGAGATTTATACTACTGACTCTTTGCATAAAAGTAAATACTGAAAAGTAAAATATAGGCCCTTTGCAGAGGGAAAAAGAGGTTGTCATGCGCTTTTTATTTGGATGCCCAAACTCTTAATGCAAAGGAATGCCACGTTATATTGCCCCTTATGATAGCAACCTTTGTTATGCAGTTCATCGCTTTTATTACTTTGCCATCACAACTTTGTACAACGCTCAATTTTCCCTTACAATAAAAGATCAAACATATTTAGGAGCAATTTTTATTGCTTTATGCACCGATGGCAACTTACTTGAAGGATCTTATCCAATCCATACATAGGTATGATGGACACTCATGGCAAGAAACTGGCTTCAATGGTTTTTTGATGCACAAGTAGTATCTCTACTTAGTACAAATTTTTAGCTAGCAAAAAATCCTAAGCAAACACCACATGTTGGAGGCTCCATGACAATATAACTTCTATGCAAATATACACAACCATAACTCATTATGTTGTCTTCCTTGTCCAACTTCAACTAATTTGCTCAAGTTTGAAAATAATTAATGGGTATTCACAATCATAGAAGATGTCCAAGATAATATATTTGCGTGTGAAAGTTCTCTTCCTTATACAAATCATTCATGAATTGCTTGTATGACCAATATTGTGATTGTCAAGCTTCAAAAGATTTCACTTTCTAAACCCAATGTGAAGCTACTACTAGGCATCATATGAACATATAATTTCAACTTCATGATATTCAGTTCATTCAACAATTTACTCATAGTATATAAGTGAAGCACAAGAGTAAATGACAAGCTACTCCAAAAAGATATAAGTGAAGATCAAGCAAGTAGTTAAATAAATGGGTAGCCATTTGAGGACTCTCTCTTATTTAAATAACTTTCAGATCTAAGTATTTTATTAAAAAAGCAAGCAAAACATAATAAAATGACATTCCAAGAATAGCACAACTCATGTGAAGAAGCAAAAACTTAAGCCCAACTGATACTAACCGATGATTGTTGAGGAAGAAAGGTGGGATGCCTACTGATACGTCTCCGTCGTATCTATAATTTTTGATTATTTCATGACAATATTATACAAAGTTTACATGCTTTTGGCAACTTTTTATATGATTTATTTGGACTAACTTACTTATCCAGTGCCCAGTGCCAGTTCCTGTTTTTTGCTTGTTTTTGTATCGCAGAAAATCCATATCAAACAAAGTCCAAACGTGATGCAACTCCATGGAGAATTATTTTGCAATATTTGTGATCTCTGGGAGTTGGAATCACCGCAAACGGAGGCCCACACGGACCACGATACACCAGGGCGCGCCTCAGGCCCCTGGCGCGTGGTGGTGGTGTGTGCCCTCCTCAAACGTCGGTTGGATCTCTACTTCGGGCGCAAGGAAGCTTGTATCCAGAAAAAAATCGTGTAAAAAGATCAGCGCAATCGGAGTTATGGATCTCTGGGAATATAAGAAACGGTTTTTGGCCAGATCTGGGGAGCGCGAAAAAGAAGAGAACAGGGAAGGAGATCCAATCTCGGAGGGGCTCCCGCCCCTCCGCCGCCATGGATACCATGGACCATAGGGGGAACCCTCCTCCCCTCTAGGGGGAGGCCAAGGAAGAAGAAGAAGAAGGAGGGCGGCTCTCTCCCCCACTCTCTCGGTGGCGTTGGAGTGCCGTCGGGGCTAGGATCATGACGGCGATCTTCATCAACAATCTTGCTACCGTCATCTTAAACATCGTGCTCAACTCCATATATTTTTTTCCAATGATCTATGGTTATCCTATGATGTTTGTGTAGATCCGTTTTGTCCTATGGGTTAATCGTGATCTTGGTTGGTATGATTGTATATTTTATTTATGGTGTTGTCCTATGGTGCCCTCCGTTCTCGCGCAAATATGAGGGGCCCCCACTGTAGGGTGTTGCAATATGTTCATGGTTTGCTTATTGTCAGTGTTGCGGGGGTGACAGCAGCCTAAACGCAGATAAGTGGGTCATGGCGTATGCGAGTAAAGAGGACTTAATACTTAATTCTATGGTTGGGTTCACGACCTTAATGATCTTTAGTAGTTGCGGAACCTTGCTAGAGTTCCAATCATAAGTGCATATGATCCAAGTAGAGAATGTATGTTAGCTCATTCCTCTCCCTCATATAAAATTACAAGAATGATTACCGGTACTTGTTATTGATTGCCTAGGGACAAATGACTTTCTTGCTGACAAAAGCTATCCACTTTTATTACCTTGAAATTTATCCGTAGTTTTATTCTCGCAAAGTACTCGTAGTTTTATTCTTGCAAAATAGTTTCATACTTGTTCTAGGTAAAGCAAACGTCAAGTGTGCGTAGAGTTGTATCGGTGTGGTCGATAGATCTTGAGGGAATATTTGTAACACCTTTAGCTCCTCGTTGGGTTCGACACTCTTATTTATCGAAGAAGGCTACAAACGACCCCCTATACTTGTGGGTTATCACCTACCGGGGCATCCCCAAGATTAGATGCTTGAGACTTCTTGGAATATTAAATTGGGATTCCTTGGGAATCCCCAAGCTTGAGCTCTTGTGTCTTCTTCATTCCTCTCATATCACGGTTTCCCTAAATCTCAAAAACTTCATCCACACAAACCTCAACAAGAACTCGTGAGATAAGTTAGTATAAATCAATGCAATAACCTTATCATTCTCTACTGTCGAGAATCACTAAAATTATAATTTAACATTGCATACTACATGCTTCTGCATATTTAATACTCATATCCTCAAAAAGAATCATTAAACAAGTAAACATATGCAAACAATGCAATCATAATAGCAATCTGTCTAAACAGAACAGTCTTTAAAGGATGGAGAAGGATCCATACTTATTCAACTTAAAAATTCTGAAAAATTACCACACTGTAGAAAATTTATCATAGCTTATTGTGCGAAAAGTTTCAGCATTTTATCACATTTTAACTTTTCTAGAGAATGTTTGCAACAGCGGTAACTTTCTGTTTTGAAACAGCAACTCATATACTTGCAAAGTAAGCATGTCAAAGGCTATACTTCACATTTTTATTGAAGTAAAAGATGCAAAACATTATTATAGATAGCAGCAACCAAATTAAAACAAAATAAAATGACGCTCCAAGGAAAACTCATATCATGTGACGAATGAAAATATAGCCCCAAGTAAGACTACCGATAATGTTGGAGACGAAAGAGGGGATGCCTTCCGGGGCATCCTCAAGCTTAATTGCTTGGATCTTCCTTGAATATTACCTTGGGGGTGCCTTGGGAATCCTCAGGCTTAGGGTCTTGTCACTCCTTATTCTCCTCATATCAATATCTCACCCAAAACTTGAAAACTTCAATCACACAAAACTTAGCGAAACTTCGTGAGATAGGTTAGTATGATAAAGACAAATCATCCACTTTGGTACTGTCAAAGGAAAGATTCATAATTATTATCACACAATCCCTACAGTACCTTATCATTGCCACAGTTTATATTGAGCAATATAAGCTATAGAAACTAGAAAACAAGTAAACTATACATTGAAAACAGAATCTGTCAAAAACAGAACAGTCTGTAGTAATCTGGAAAACAACCATACTTATGCTACTCCAAAAATTCTGAAAATTAGGACAACGCAAGGAATTTGTATATCTACCACCTATAAAACATTCAGAAAAAGCCATGTTCCAGTGCATTTTTAAAATTCTTGGACTGAGCGCAAAAGTTTATATTTTTGCACAGATTCAAGTCAACTATCATCCACACTATCCCAAAGGCTTTACTTGGCACTTTATTGAAACAAAAGCAATAAAACATGATTACTACAATAGCATAATCATGTGAACACACAAAAACGGTAGGTAAAAGTGTTGGGTTGTCTCCCAACAAGCGCTTTTCTTTAATGCCCTTTAGCTAGGCATGATGATTTCAATGATGCACGCATAGAAGATAAGAATTGAAACATGAAGAGAGCATCATGAATCATATGACTAGCACATTTAAGTCTAATCAACTTTCTATGCATAGGGATTTTTGTGATCAAACAATTTATGGGAACAAGAATCAACTAGCATAGGAAGGCAAAACAAGCATGACATGAAAACTTTCAACATAAAGAGAGGAAACTTGATATTATTGAGATATGTAAAAGCATATGTTCCTCTCTCATAATAATTTTCAGTACCATCATGAATTAATTCAACAATATAACTATCATATAAAAGCATTCTTTTCATGATCCACAAGCATAGAAATTTGGGACATTTACACCTGTGCCCCTAACTCGAACCCACTACTCAGATTTGCCCCTAATTTTTAGGTATGCTCAGTTTTGCACCTCTACCGTTAGTGTCACTTATAGAAATGCCCTTCCAAGCCGTTACCGTCCAGTCAAAGGGCGTTGACCGCTATGTGGGCGTTTGTTGCACATTTTGCCCCTGACTACATGTGTCACTTACGGGTGGGACCCACTAAAGAAAAATAAAAATAAAAACCATATCCACTCTCTCACTCACTTACATGTGGACCCATCGTAGAAAAAAAGAAAAAACTCTCTCTCACACTTACATGTGGGACCCGAACTAAAGTGTCAGGGCGAGCAGGGACGGCCGGAGTGTCGGCCATGGCCGAGGCCAGCGACAGCGCCGGTCAAATCATGGTGGCAGAGGGGCTGGAAGGCACAGGGGAGAGGGAATAGAAGGCACGGGGATCAGGGCCTCACCGCATGCATGCCAGAGTGGTAGAAAGGACTCCCGAGGCCTGATGGCAAGCACATGTACCCCGTCTACGCCTGTCGGAGCGAGATATCGTGAGGAGGGGGCTATACAAAGAGGAGCTCATCGGCGAGTTGCCTGGAAGATCCACGACGACATATGGATCTCAGGGATGGTAATTTAGCGTCAGGGGATCTCAGACGAAGGCAAATCGAAGAAGGCGACTGACAGACAGATGTGGCGGAGATGGGTTCGGTTGAGAAGTTGAAGGGCACCCGACGTCTCTATAGATGGCGTGGTGATTCACAACTTGATGGTGGGCATCGGGGACATGGCGGTGCGGCCTCTCGACGGCATTGGCCACGGGAGCGGCGACGCTCAGGTGAGCACGTGGGCGACATGCCCTCGGCCTCGACAGAGGGGGAGGATGACCAGCCAGTGGGCTGGACTGGCTGGGCCGTCCTGGGCCAAAAGGTAAGCGTGTCATTTCTCTTTTATTTTTTAATTTCTGTTTTATTTTTTCTATGGGCAAAAATGTCCAGTAGGCGCCCAGAAAACGGTCAACGCCCTTTTACTGGACGATAACGGCTCGGAGGGGCATTTCTATAAGTGGCACTAACGGCAGAGGGCAAAACTAAGCATAGCCGGAAACTAGGGGCAAAACTGAGAAGTGAGTTTGAGTTAGGGGCAAAACTGGAATTGGCCCTCGAAATTTTATTACTCTCCACACAAGCAAATTTATTCTCATGAATGGTAGTGGGAGAAAACTCAACAAAATAACTATCATGGGATTGAAAATTAAAATCATGATGACAAGTTTCATGGTTATTGATACGTTTCCAACGTATCTATAATTTATGAAGTATTCATGCCATGTTTATAATGTTTCCACATTGTTTTGGTATGGTTTGATTAGAACTAACCCAGACTGACGTTGTTTTCAGCAGAACTAACGTGGTGGTGTTTTTGTGCAGAAATAAAAGTTCTCGAAATGCGCTGAAAATCAACGGAGATTTTTTTGGGAAAATATAAAAATACTGGAATAAAAGTCTACCGGAGGGGAGTCCCGTGGGCTCCACGAGAGTGGGGGCGCGCCCAACCCCCTGGGGCGCGCCCCTGTGCCTCGTGGACTACCCGTGGGGCCCCCTGATTTGTCCTCGACGCCAACCTCTCCTATAAATACCCAAACCTCCAGAAATTAACCAAGATCGGAAGTTCCACCGCCGCAAGCCTCTGTAGCCACGAGAAATCAATCTAGGCCCTCTCTAGCACCCTGCCGGAGGGGGCCATCATCACCGGAGGCCATGGGGAAGGATCTCGGAGGGGCCATCATCACCATGAAGGCCAAGGACCAGAGGGGGAACCTCTCCCCATCCAGGGGGGCATGGAGGAAGGAGCAAAAGGGAAAGAACCTCTCCTCCTCTCTCTCGGTGGCTGATACGTCTCCAATGTATCTATAATTTTTGATTGCTCCATGCTACTTTATCTATTGTTTTTGGACTATAATGGGCTTTATTTTCCACTTTTATATTATTTTTGGGACTAACCTATTAACCGGAGGCCCAGCCTGTAATTGTTGTTTTTGCCTTTTCAATATTTCAAGAAGCAGAATATCAAACGAGTCCAAACGGAATGAAACCTTCGGGAGCGTGATTTTCTCATCGAGATAAGACCCGGAGACTTGGACCCTCTGTCAAGAAAGCAACGAGGCGGTCACGAGGTGGAGGCGCGCCCCCCCAGGCGCGCCTCCTGCCTCGTGGGCCCCTCGAAGCTCCACCAACGTACTCCTTCCTCCTATATATACCTACGTACCCCCAATAGACCAGACAGGGAGCCAAAAACCTAATTCCACCGCCACAACCTTCTGTATCCACGAGATCCCATCTTGGGGCCTGTTCCGGAGCTTCGCCGGAGGGGGCATCTACCACGGAGGGCTTCTACATCAACACCATGGCCCCTCCGATGAAGTGTGAGTAGTTTACTTCAGACCTTCGGATCCATAGCTAGTAGCTAGATGGCTTCTTCTCTCTTTTTGGATCTCAATACAAAGTTCTCCCCATCTCTCGTGGAGATCAATTCGATGTAATCTTCTTTTTGCGGTGTGTTTGTTGAGACTGATGAATTGTGGGTTTATGATCCAGCTTATCTATGAATAATATTTGAACCTTCTTTGAATTCTTTTATGTATGATTGAGTTATCTTTGCAAGTCTCTTCGAATTATCCGTTTGGTTTGGCCAACTAGATTGGTAGTTCTTGCAATGGGAGAAGTGCATGGCTTTGGGTTCAATCTTGTGGTGTCCTTACTCAGTGACGGAAAGAGTTGCAAGGCACGTATTGTATTGTTGCCATCGAGGATAACAAGATGGGGTATTTATCATATTGCATGAATTTATTCCTCTACATCATGTCATCTTGCTTAAGGTGTTACTCTATTTTTAACTTAATACTCTAGATGCATGCTGGATAGCGGTCGATGAGTGGAGTAATAGTAGTAGATGCAGAATCGTTTCGGTCTACTTGTCTCGGATGTGATGCCTATATACATGATCATACCTAGATAACCTCATAACTATGCTCAATTCTGTCAATTGCTCAACAGTAATTTGTTCACCCACCGTAGAATACTTATGCTCTTGAGAGAAGCCACTAGTGAAACCTATGGCCTCCGGGTCTATTCTCATCATATTAATCTCCATCACTTTATTTACTTGCTTTGCCTTTACTTTCTACTTTGCATCTTTATACCAAAAATATCAAAAATATTATCTCTATCGATCTCACTCGTAAGTGACCGTGAAGGGATTGACAACCCCTAATCGCGTTGGTTGCGAGTAGCTATCGTTTTGTGCAGGTACGAGGGACTTGCGCGTGACCTCCTACTGGATTGATACCTTGGTTCTCAAAAACTGAGGGAAATACTTACGCTACTATGCTGCATCATCCTCTCCTCTTCGGGGAAAACCAACGCAAGCTCGAGACGTAGCAAGAAGGATTTCTGACGCCGTTGCCGGGGAGGCTTACGCAAAAGTCAACACACCAAGTACCCATCACAATCCCTATCTCTCGCATTACATTATTTGTCATTTGCCTCTCGTTTTCCTCTCCCCCACTTCACCCTTGCCGTTTTATTCTCCCTCTCTTTCCCAATCTCCTCCTCTCTTTCCATTGCCTTTTCCTCGTCCTTTTGTTTGCTCGTGTGTTAGTTTGCTTGCTTGTCATCATGACTAGTCTTATATCTTCTCCGTTATCTCCCGAGAATGAAGTGCTAATTTAAACAAAGGGAGGGAGAAAATCTAAAAGATGCTTGGTATAGAATTTGCAATGCTCAAAATAGATCTACCAGGAAGCAATCTACTTCAGTTCTTCTTCGCAATTCTTATGTAGGTGCTAATCCTTGGTATAGATATATCCTTGATACCATTACCGGAGGGAATTTCTTGGGTAGCCATACTTTTGATTCCTATAATGCTTTAATAGATTTATTTGGCTCACCTCCTCTTTTGGTCAATGGAACTATGTTAACTTTGGAGCATGTTATGCAAAGGCTTGAAATTATTGAAAACAAAGTTGCTACCATTGAATCCATTAAAAATCTAGATAAAAAGATTCATAATCAAATTACTCAATATGGATCTAAGGTAGGAATGACTTTGAAAAATATTAAGGAGAAGGAACCCATGGTTAATGAAAAAATAAATCTAGACTCTACTCGAATCGATAAACTTGAGGGTATCATTACCAACTTGGGAACCGCTTTTTCTTCCGTAAAGAATACTCCTAGTCCTCCCACTAAAATTTCAAAGCTTATGTATGTTCCTAAAAATAAGGGTGAATCATCTAGTAAGGAAAATGCGGATCTTAAATCTACAAGTATTCATCCCGATCTTTTTACTATCATTAAGGAACCATTTGCTACGAATGAATTTTTTGATCTTATGCCTAAAAGTTTGATAATTACTAGAAAGAAAGAAAATTCTAAAGGAGGTAGATGCCTCATTGAAGAATTGCCTACCAAAGATGGCAATACCTAAATCTATCCTTGCTTTTATGCCTAGCTAGGGGCGTTAAACGATAGCGCTTGTTGGGAGGCAACCCAATTTTATTTTATTTTTTTGTTTTTGCTTCTGTTTAGGAATAAATAATCCATCTACCTTTTGTTTGGATGTGGTTTTATGTTTTAATTAGTGTTTGTGCCAAGTAGGACCTATAGGATAACCTACGATGATAGTTGATTTGATTCTGCTGAAAAACAGAAACTTTTCGCGCACGAATTTAGTTATGATAAATCACAGGAACGTGATTTTGCGTTGATTCTTTTTTCTGCTGATCAATAAACAAATTTTCCAGGACTTCCTATTTTGGTAGCAGTTTTAGAGTTCAAGAAGTTTGCGTTAGTTACAGATTGCTACAGACTGTTTTGTTTTTGACAGATTCTGTTTTTCGTGTGTTGTTTGCTTATTTTGATAAATCTATGGCTAGTAAAATAGTTTATGATCCATAGAGAAGTTGGAATACAGTAGGTTTAACACCAATATAAATAAATAATGAGTTCATTATAGTACCTTGAAGTAGTCTTTTGTTTTCTTTCTCTAACGGAGCTCACGAGATTTCTGTTGAGTTTTGTGTTGTGAAGTTTTCAAGTTTTGGGTGAATTCTTTTGATGGATTATGGAACAAGGAGTGGCAAGAGCCTAAGCTTGGGGATGCCCATGGCACCCCAAGATAATCAAGGACACCAAAAGTCAAAGCTTGGGGATGCCCCGGAAGGCATCCCCTCTTTCGTCCACTTCCATCGGTAATATACTTGGAGCTATATTTTTATTCACCAACATGATATGTGTTTTGCTTGGAGCGTCTTGTATTATTTGTGCCTTTGCTTGTTAGTCTACCATAATCATCCTTGCTGTACACACCTTTTGAGAGAGCCATACATGAATTGAAATTTGTTAGAATACTCTATGTGCTTCACTTATATCTTTTGAGCTTGATAGTTTTTCTCATAGCGCTTCGCTTATTGATGGACTCATGTACCTAGGGTAGGGTCATAGTCCTGACCTAAGTGTCCTACCCAAGGGCACCCTTAGAAGAGATCACCTTCCAGTCGACCAACGAGGAACCCACTCGACTGACTAGAAGGACTCGACCATGGAGACTCACTCGACCATGAAGATACACTCGACCACCAGAAGGTCAGAAGGCACTCTGCACTGCAACGGCCTGTAATTGAATAGACTTAATGATAGTTAAGGCACTTAATGTACTTTAACCCCTTCATTATGTGGGCTGGCAGGGGTCCTGGCGCACTCTATATAAGCCACCCCCCTCCACATGCAGAGGGGTTCGCACTCTTGTAACACCTATACACATAATCCACTCGACCGCCTCAGGGCTCCGAGGCGAGGGCTTTACTTCCTCCGAGAAGGGCTGAACTCGTACATCGCTTGTGTTTACAACCTCTCCATAGCTAGGACCTTGCCTCTCCATACCTACCCCCACTCTACTGTCAGACTTAGAACCACGACAGTTGGCGCCCACCGTGGGGCAGGTGTTTTAGCGATTTGTGGAGAAGTTGTGGTATTTCCGAGTACTTTCATCATGATGACTGCTACAGTTTTGGTCGAGGGGCACGAGATCCGTCTCGGCGCTCTCACCTTTGTCGCCGACGACTCCGCGTGGCTCCAGGAGGCTCCTCTCGACATCGATGCGCTCCCCGTCCGCGGTGCGATGCATTTTCGCGCATGTGTCCGCGGCGTTCTGCTGCGGCAACCGTCGACCCCGTATCGGTCGACTCCTTTATCAGCCACCCGCCCGGTCTCCCACCAGCGCAAGCGCTCTGGTCGGTCGAGGCTCCAGCGGTGGGTGAAGCACGCGGTGGCTCGCCAGACAGCCACCGCCCAGTCGCGCAATTGAGCCCGACGAATCTCTCTGCCTGTTCGATCTGTCGGTGGCTCCGTGAGAGCGCATCGAATGCGATAGCGATGATCCGCGGCGAAATTCTCATGTTCGACGGGCCCGCGATCCTCCCGGCCGCCCATAGGGGCAGAGCGGGCGGTGGAGGTGACCCGCACAAGACCACGAAGAGTACCAGCCGAGACACTCGACTCTGCGAGAGAAGAGCTTCGCCCGCAGAACATGGATGCCCCGCATACTCCCATCGCGGGAGAAACCCCGAGGCTAAGCGCCTTGGAGGAAGCACGTTTGGCCAATGTGGCTGAACGCGCTCGTCTCGAGAACCTTCAGCGAGCACTCGGCAATGTGGCGCAGCAAGTTCGAAGCGATCGACTCTTCCGCCGACTCGGTATACCGCACGCCAATTCAGAATTTAGCAGCTGCAACCCGTATAGCGAGTCCATCCAGCCATCGCACGGAAGCTGGGAGAGGCTTGATGCGATCGAGATTTACTCCGGCGCGAAGACCGAACTCAGCCGTGTCGCGATCGCGCAGCAAATTCCACGATCGATCCGTCGCTGCGAATACGGTTCAGTCGGCTCACAGTCCCAGATCGCCTCCATGGCGAGAAGGGCGCGACGACCGGCGAGATCAGTATGGACACCGACACGACCGGGATGACAGGCGTCGAGTGCCCATTTCCCCTCCGAGGGAAGGGTCTTACGCTCCTCGGCGGCAGGATGACAGCGTCGATTCAAGACGGGCGAAGAGTTCGGTCGACCCGTGGAACCGAGCTTGACGTGCGATCCATTATCGTGCAAGGCTTGGTCGACCGGAATAGAGCCCATCGGCGTGCGAGAGAGATGCACCCACGGCGGTCGAGTGCATGTTTTCGGTCAGAGTGTTTTAGCAGGGCTATCGAGCGCAGATGATTCCCCCAACTTCAAGGTTGGCAAGAGGAGTCGATAAGTTCATCGGGGAGTCCAAGCACGAAACTTGGCTTGAAGATTACCAGTGGCTGTTCAGATTGGTGGTGGGAATGACGAGGTGGCCATGAAACACTTGCCCCTCATGTTGGAAGGTTCTGCCAGGGCATGGCTAAATCAGTTACCTCCTAGCAGTATTTACACTTGGGAAGATTTGTCCCAAGTGTTCGTCAGAACTTTTGAAGGTACTTGCAAGCGTCCAGCTGGTTTGTGAGCTGCAAGTCGTGTGCGAAGACCAATGAGACTCTCCGAGAGTACATTCAGAGGTGGATCACTCGCACCATCTGTGGAAAATGTGTGTCGATCATCAGCGGTTTGCGCCTTCAAAGATGGCGTCAAGAACAGAGAATTGAGTCTGAAGTTTGGTCGCATCAGGAATATGACCACGAGTCGAATGATGGAGATTGCTACCAAAATCATGTGGCGAGGAAGAGGACCGACTCGAGCGGCAAGTACAAGCCAAGCCCGGTCGGAGAAGGAAATTCGATCGGAAGCAAAGAGGAAAGCCGAGCCAGCAGCTCGGAGAGGCCCCGCCGTGACTCGGGGAAATTCAAGGGAAGCGAAAGGATCACGGAATCCTAAGAAAGTAAAGGATAAATAAGGAAGCGACGTGATGGATATGCCGTGCCACATCCACACGAAGAAAGATGAAGAGGGCAACATCATTTACCCGAAGCACACCACTCGCCAGTGTCGACTCCTGATCCAGCAGTTTCAGGGAAAACAGCCTAAGGACAAGGAGAAGGAATCAGACAAGGCCGGAGACAAAGAGGACAGTGAGGAAGGATATCCGCATGTCAACTCCACTCTGATGATCTTCGCGGATGTGGAAAGCAAGAGTCGACTGAAAGTCATTAACCGTGAGGTAAACATGGTTGCCCCAGCAAAAGCAAGCTCTCTGAGATGGTCCCAGACACCCATCACATTCGACCAATCTGATCACCCGACTCATATTGCCACCCCTGGGAGGCAAGCTTCGGTGGTCGATCCAGTTGTCGAAGGCACTCGACTGACGAAAGTGCTGATGGACGGTGGTAGTGGGCTGAACTTGTTGTATGCAAACACGCTGAAAGGAATGGGCATCCCGATGTCCCGATTGAGCACCAGCAACATGAGTTTCCACGGAGTCATACCAGGGAAGAAAGCCGAGTCACTCGGCCAAATAGCTCTGGATGTGGTTTTTGGTGATTCCAAGCATTTTCGCAAGGAAAAGTTGACCTTTGAGGTTGTGGATTTTCAGAGTGCGTACCACGCCATTTTGGGGAGGCCAGCCTACGCACGATTCATGGCTCGACCAAGTTACGTGTACCTCAAACTGAAAATGCCAGGTCCCAAAGGAGTGATCACTGTCACCGGTGATCGGAAAAAGGCAGAAGAGTGCTTTCAGAAGGGCTCGAAGATTGCCGACTCCCAAGTGACAGCGGTCGAATTCGAAGAGTACAAGCAAAATGCAGATCCGAGTGATTTGTTGAGATCCAAGAAACCCGCCACAGAATCTGCATTTCAGTCGTCTGGTGAGACGAAGCCTGTTCACATTCACCCGACCGACCCCAATGCAGCACCGACCCACATCTCCACAACACTCGACCCGAAATAGGAAGAAGCGCTCATCCAGTTCCTCCGTGAGAACTGGGACATTTTTGCATGGAAGCCAGCTGACATGCCAGGTGTTCCCAGGGGACTGGCTGAGCATTGCCTCAGAGTCGACAAGTCAGCAAAACCAGTCAAAGAGCATCTTCGGCGGTCCGCCGTGCAGAAGAGAAAGGCTATTGGTGAAGAAGTGGCTCGACTGTTGGCGGCAGGATTTATCCGGGAGATATACCACTCCGAGTGGCTCGCTAATGTCGTCATGGTTCCCAAGAAGGACAAGTCACTCCGCATGTGCATTGACTTCAAGCACATCAATCGGGCCTGCCCGAAAGATCATTTTCCTCTCCCTCGCATAGATCAAATTGTTGACTCGACCGCGGGAGGTGAGAGATTGTCTTTTCTAGACGCATATTCCGGGTATCATCAGATCCGTCTGTATGGACCCGACGAAATAAAAACAGCTTTCATCACTCCATTCGGGTGCTTATGCTATATCACCATGCCATTCGGCCTCAAGAATGCCGGAGCCACATTTATGCGAATGATTCAGAAGTGTCTTCTCACTCAAATCAGTCGGAATGTGGAAGCGTATATGGATGATATCATCGTCAAGTCGCGAAAGGGTTCCGACTTGCTTGCTGACCTCGCCGAAACATTTGCCAACCTCAGAAGGTACGATATCAAGCTCAATCCATCAAAGTGCACATTCGGAGTTCTGGTGGAAAGTTACTCGGTTTTCGTTTCGGCGAGGATCGATGCTAATCCGAGAAGATCGGCACTATTCTCCGAATGAAAGCATACATGCGAGTGCACGATGTCGAGCTTCTTGGATGCTTGGCCACATTAAGTCGATTCATCTCACGACTCGGTGAAAAGGCATTGCCTCTTTACCGATCGATGAAGAAGGCCGACAAGTTCGAGTGGACTCGAAGCTGATGCAGCGTTTGCCGAGCTAAAGCTCGCTCTCCACCCAGCCGGTGCTTGCTGCTCCAATCAGCAAAGAGCCTCTGTTGCTCTATATCGCAGCCACAGGACAAGTCGTCGATCTGATGCTTACGGTCGGCGGGAAGAGGAAGGAAAAGCCTTCAAAGTTCAGCGCCGGTGTATTATTTGTGCGAAGTCTTGACTCCATCCAAGCGAGATATCCTCATTATCGAAGCTTGTGTATGGAATATACATGACCACGAAGAAGGTTGCTCATTATTTCTCGATCATTCTATCATAGTCGTCGTGACGCTCCTCTATCGAGATTACACTGTGAGCGCAACGGTCGAGTGGCCAAATAAGCGATTGAACTTCTTCCCTTGATATCAAATTTGAGGCAAAAAAGCCATTAAGTCGAGCAATAGCAGATTTCCTCGCCGAGTGGATTGAACAACGACAGCCGATTGAAGTTCACTCGGAGCATTGGACCATGTTCTTCGATGGCTCTAAGATGCTGAATGGTTACGGTCTTTGGGGTTGTTCTGGTTTCCCCGGAGGAGATAAGCTTAGATATATGCTCCAGATTCACTTTGATTCCTCCAACAATGAGGCGAGTATGAGGCCCTTTTATATGGATTAGCATGGCCATCTCACTCGGTGTCCGTGCTTTGATGGTTTATGGCGATTCAGATTTAGTGGTCAACCGGTGATGAAGGAGTGGGGCGTGAGAAGCCCAGCCATGATTGGATCTGCAATGCAGATGAGGAAGCTGGAAAAAGAAGTTCGAGGGTTGGAGCTCCATCACATCCCCATTGAAAAATCAAGCAGCAGATGATCTGGCAAAGATAGGTTCAAAGAGAAGCCATTCCAGTGGTGTGTTTTGGAGCACATACACACTCCGTCAGTTAAAGAAGATCCCTTCACAGAAGAAACTCCACAGCCCAAGAGTGCTACAGATCCGACTGAGGTCGAGGTCCCAGCAGTGGTCGACTTGGTCATGGAGGTTTTAGTGATCACTCCATTGGACAATTCCCTATATCGCGTATATCACGAGAAAAGAGCTCCCGAAGATGAGGAAGAGGCTCGGCGGATCGTCCGTCGATCCAAAGCCTTTACCGTTATCAAAGGACAATTTGTATAGAAAGCCCATTGGAGTTGGTCGAAATGCATAACGCGGAAGAAGGTCGAGTCATACTCAATGATATCCACTCGGGGACTGTGGTCACCATCGTCCTCTCGGACCATTGTAGCCAAAGCATACCGAGCGGATTTTCTTGGCGGCGAATGAGATGGCGAAGGAAATAGTGGACAAGTGCGAAGGATGTCGGTTCTACTCAATATGTCACACAAGCTGCGTCGACTCGAAGACCATTCCACTCGTCGGCCTTCGCGGTATGGGGGTTGGACATGGTCGGCCCCTTACGAACAGGTCGGGCGGTTTCATGCATGTCTTGGTAGCGATCGACAAGTTCACCAAGTGGATTGAGGCTAAACCAATCAAGAATCTCGGCGCAGTCTGCTGTTTCCTTCATCGAGTAGCGTTCAGATATGGAGTCCCTTTGGCATTATCACGGATAATGGGT
Organism: Aegilops speltoides; assembly: GCA_021437245.1. Lineage (NCBI taxonomy): Eukaryota > Viridiplantae > Streptophyta > Magnoliopsida > Poales > Poaceae > Aegilops > Aegilops speltoides. The sequence continues at coordinate 563,773,279 of CM038142.1, read as the reverse complement.
GAATTTTGACTCGGAAGAATTCAAGGATTTCGCAGCGCTCAAGGCACACGAGTCGACTACGCTTGATCGCCCATCCATGATCGAATGGACGAGCAAAAGCGAGCCAATGGCTTAATCCTCAAGGGTTTGAAGCCCCAACTGATGCGCGATCTCAAGCATGCGGCTGGAGCATGGGTCGACGAACTCCCTTCAGTGCTTTTGGGGTTGCGGACCACACCCAATCGGTCGACCGGAAGAACACCTTTCTTCTTGGTCTATGGAGCTAAAGCAGTCTTGCCGAGTGATCTTCTTCTGGCGCTCCCGAATTGAACTCTACAAGCGAAGCTGAGCAAGCGCGTCGGGGCCTTGATCGACCTTCTAGAGGAAGAAAGGGAGATGGCTCTGATCCACTTGACCATCTACAAACAAGACTTGCGTCGCCTTTACGCCAGAAATGTGAGAGGTCGAGCCTTCCAGGAAGGAGATCTAGTTCTCCGAGTGGATCAACAGAAACAACATAAGCTCGCTCCCTCCTGGGAAGGACCCTTCATTGTCACCAAGGTTCTCCAGCAGGGCATATCGTCTTTACAGCGTCGAACACAATATCGAAGAGCCCGAGCTTGGAATGCGGATCTGCTCCGCCCATTTTACACTTAAAGTTTTTCACTTTCGGATGAGTTGTAATAAAATATACATAGTTCATGGATTTGAAATAATAGTGTCATAATTCCTTCATAATTTTTGTCACTTTTATTTTTGTCGATAAAATTTACACCCAGTGGGTGGCTTAGCCGAATCCGTTTAGCCTAAGTTTGTAAAAATCCTACCGAGTGGTAAGCGGACTTCCACTCGGGGGCTTAACCATGAATCCGATTCGCCTAAGTTATAAAAATCCTACCGAGTGATAAGCGGACTTCCACTCGGGGCTTAGCTGCAGCCAGTGCTCGCCTAAGTTATAAAAATCCTACCGAGTGGTAAGCGGACTTCCACTCGGGGGATTAGCTGCAGCCCAGTGCTCGCCTAAGTTATAAAAATCCTACCGAGTGGTAAGCCAGACTTCCACTCGGGGGCTTAGCTGCAGTCCAAGAACTCGCCTAATTTACAAAAAATCCTACCGAGTGGTAAGCCAGACTTCCACTCGGAGGCTTAGCTGCAGTACAAATACTCGCCTAAGTACAACGTACGCTCGCAAGGAGGACGAGGTGCAAGTCGACTACGACCCTCTCCTCTGAGCTACGCAATAAGTACAACATGTGCTCGCAAGGAGGACGAGGTGCAGGTCGACTGCGACCCTCTCCTCTGAGCTACGCCATAAGTACAATGTGCGCTCGTAGGGAGGACGAGGCGCAGGTCGACTGCGACCCTCTCCTCTGAGCTTCGACACAAATACAACGAAAAAAACCTACCGAGTGAAGAGCAGACCTCTCACTCGGGGGCTTAGCTGCAGCCCAGTGCTCGCCTAAGATATGAAAATCCTACCGAGTGAAGAGCAAACCTCTCACTCGGGGCTTCTTGCAGCCAGTGCTGCGCCTAAGGTATAAAAAATCCTACCGAGTGAAGAGCAAACCTCTCACTCGGGGGCTTAGCTGCAGCCCAGTGCTCGCCTAAGGAATAAGCCGACTGCAGTGGGCATCTTGCTGTGAACCTGCAAAGGACAATTCGAGCCCAAAGCAATCATATCCAAACATCAAATCCAAGTTTAGGTTGATACCTAAAGGAACCGAGAGTGCTCGGGCACTAAGCACATTAAGGTTTATCGGTTACAATTCCACTCGACATACCGAGGCAAATTTAAAATGTCGGGCTTAAAGAAAGTTTTTACCCCTCTGTGGAGGCTGGAAGGAACAACGAACTCATCAAGGTCGATCCGTCTGCGATCCGAGTAGCAGCAGCGATGAAAGTTTCCATGAAGGACACGAAGTTGTGTTTCTTGGTGTTGGCCACTCGGAGAGCCATGACTTCTCTTCTCGCGCATCCTTGCAGTGGACTCGGGCGGGCATAGGGCAACATCTGCGCCACACCGGGCGAGGACTTCTTCCACTCTTGCACTTTCGGTCGGGGGCGGCGTTCGGTCGAGCCATCGGTGACTCGAGGTCATTCAGAGTGTCGCCACGGGCGGGCGTCGAGTCGATCACGGGATGTAGCGACCTTCAGCCTTGCAAGGTAGTCCACGACAGCTGCAACACGGGACTCGATCGGAAGACATTCATAGCAACTTCATCATTCACGGAGAATTGCGGGGTCAAGGTTCGGCTCAAGCGGCTAGTATCTTCTTCAAAGTTTGACTGAATTCGCAAGAACAAAGCGCCGAGTCAAGGCGGTGGTCGAATGGAAGCATCACGAGTTGAAAATGTTGGTCGAGTATGAAAGATTACCTTGAGCATAAGAAACAGCTTCTTAGCAAGTCCACCGGGAAGGCTTCGGTCATTCTTCTTCCCGATCAAGCTGGTTGATCTTATCGGTCGAGGTGGTCTTGTCGGTCTTGATCGGTCGACTTCCTTGTTGGCAATCGCTTGAGCAGCTTTCGATTGGAATTTTCTGTTCAAGCTTGGTGGTGAAGCTAACTTCTCGTCAGCAAGCTTGGTCTTCTAAGCTAGCTCAAGGTCTTTCTTCTTCTGGGCCTCCTTCACCTTGCCTGCAAGTTTTAGCAAAGTCAGATTTTGAAACAAATAGAGGGAAAAAGGAGTCGTCGAGGTCTCACCGAACATACCTTTGGTCTCCTCCTTCGCCTTCGTCAGATTCTCCTGCACCAGCTTTAGATCCAGCTCGAGCTGAATGTGTTTCTGCTCCAGCTCGGTATAGCGAGCCGCAAGGTCACAGGATTTCTACGAAGAATCAGTCGACAAAATATCAAAGATAATTCACTTCCGAGTGGATAAGGAAAAATCATACGTTTCTAAGACTACAGTCGAATGCAAGCATTCGACCGTAGTCTCGGGGACTACACCCAGTGGGTGCACTCAGCGTGCCCCCACTGGTTCTATTCAAGATAGAGTCGATCAGTCGGCTAAAAAAATTAAAAAAAAAGAAGAGTCGTATTCTTCAGACTGTAATCAACTGCCAGCAGTAGACCACAGTCTCGGGGACTACACCCAGTGGGTGCACTCAGCGTGCCCCCACCGGTTTCAGAAATCCATTCGCCCCAGTCGAATGAGGAAAAGTCTTTACTTATAAAGCCTAAGGCCAAGCGCGGTGATCGACCTTAGCCTTGGGGACTACACCCGGCGGGTGCACTCAGCGTGCCCCGCTAACACGGAGTTTTTATCGACACACCCGGTGGGTGATTGCTATAGATTCCAGAAAGAAAACTTTTGATAGCATATCCTAACAGAACAGGCGGTGGTCGACTGACCTGAACATTGCTTTGAAGGGCAGAGCTGGCGTCATAAGCTGCCTGGCTTGCATCGCGATGGTCTTCACCTGCTCCATCATGATCCCTGCTTGGCGTATTGCTTCCTTAGCACTCTACGAAGTGGGACGAGCACTCGTCAACGGCACCGCGAAAGACACGGTGTGTCGAGTGGTGTTCTCCCCCTCCGTGGCCATAGTCTCGGGCACCGTCACATCTTGGGCTGCTTTACCAGTAGACGCCTTCCTGTTCCTCCTATGCCTCAGTGGTTCTTCATCCTCATCATCATCATCAGGAAGGGTGATAATGTCATTGGATGGAGCTTCAGAAAAGAATCAAAGTTAGAAATCATGAGTCAGTCGACTAAGGACGGAATTAAGAGTATAGTACCAGGATTTGAGGTTGCTGCGTCCTCCATCTCATGGTCGTCAGCCTTGCCTGAGGTTTCAGAAGTTGCAGCACTGAAGTTCCAAAGGATCAGTCGATTAATTCAAGTATCAACCAGAGATAAAGCTTGTATAAAACAAGAAGACTTAAGTAATATGTTTACCCTGATATGGTGGGGATGGACACCTTCATCTTCGGCAGGAGCTTGGTTGGCCGGACGAGCTACCTTCGGCCTTGGCGCCTTCTCGGTCGGCACGGAGAAGCGGTCCGAGGCGTTTGGTCGATCTGCGAGGCGATCGCAACCCCTACAGCGTTGATCGCGAGGTCATGGACAAGTTTCGACCGCCTTTCCGGAAGCGGCGGTGCAACCTCCTCCTCCTCCTCCTCTACCGTCCTCGTCATCATCGTCGTCATAAATCGTCATCTTCGCAGCGTCTGAATCCCACTCATCCCGCTCTCACCCGCTGGCTTCTCCTTCCTCGGCGAACTGAGCTCCATTGGGCATTGAGTACAGCTCGGTAAGGGCACGGAAGGCGTCAAGACAGAGTTCAATCGACCAAATTGCAGAACATCTGAAACAAATTAAGCAGATATACAATGGAAGGCGAGCAAATGTACCTTATACGGAATCTTTGTGATGGTCGAGTGGAGGAATCCTCCTGGATCCACGGGATTATCCTTGTTCCCGATGACCGCAGCCATCCACCTTTCCACTATGGCGTCGTCGACTGCTTCCGGGTGGACTCGAGTCTCGTCTTCGGTTCTGCAGTACAACCACATGCAATGGCTCCGGAAATGAAGAGGTTGGATACGCCGCCGAAGGGAAACCTCCAAAAGGTCCATGCCAGTCACGCCGTCCCGAACCAACTGCACCACGCGATCCATCAACATCTTCACATCAGCTCTCTCCTCCGGGACCACCTTCAGAGAGGAGGGCTTGTTCACTCGGTCCATGGTGAATGGAGGGAGTCCACTCGACTACCCCGGCGTCGTCTCGTTCTGGCAGTAGAACCAGGTCGACTGCCAGCCCCTGACCGACTCGGGAAACGTCATAGATGGGAAGGTGCTCTTGTTCCTCACTTGGATCCCCAGGCCCCCGCACATCTGGACAACTTGGGTTTTCTCGTCGCCTGGACTCGCCTTCTTCACGGTCTGAGAGCGACACGTGAAGATGTGCTTGAACAAGCCCCAGTGCGGTCGGCAGCCCAAGAAGTTCTCACACATGGATACAAACGCAGCAAGAAATGCGATGGAGTTTGGGGTAAAGTGGTGGAGCTGGGCTCCGAAGAAGTTCAAAAAACCCCGAAAGAAAATGCTCGGTGGCAGAGAAAATCCGCGATCGACATGAGTGGCCAGGAGCACACACTCACCCCCTTCCGGCTGGGGTTGCCACTCTTTCCCTGGAAGCCTTGCGACGCCGTGGGGGATCAGCCCGTCGTCGGCCATGTCGAGGAGATCCTTCTCCTTGATGGTCGACTGGATCCAATCTCCCTGGACCCAGCCCTTCGGCAGGCGGGACCTCAACGAAGACCCGCCGCGTCTGGTGGATCTCCCCTTCGCCTTCTCCGCCGCCGACGCCTTCTTTGCGCGCTCCAGCACCGCCGTCTTCTCCTTGACCATGGCTGCCGGCGAGATGCACGAAGAAGAGCTTTGCGGAGGCGAAAGTGGAGGTGCTGGGCGGAGGTGAGGAGAGCAGAGGAGAAAGGGTGGAGCACTGTTCAGAAACCCCCACCGGTTGCATTTATAACATCCCTTCCGAGTGGATGACAGGTGGACCCGGTCAATCTAATCATATCCCGAAACAGTTGCATTGACGTGATACGTGGCGGAAAAAGCGGCGCGGAGATCGAGGCGTCTGTGTCCTGTCCCGTCCGAGCGCCACGGTTCGTTCCGCTTCGCGCGCTTCCCCAAATTTCGTATCCCGTGGAATCCGCGAACGGCAGATCAGTTTGCCAGACGCAAGATTTCCTGCGATCCGTCGCTCGGGAATCGGCAAAGTCTAAAAAATCACTCGACGAAAGACAAGAATGGATCGAGTCGACTGAAGAAAAGTTGCTCGTTGTTAACAAAGAAGGTCTTGATCCAGAACAACGCATAGCCAGTATATAAAAGTCAATCGGAAAGAGCATCAACTCCTTCCTCATTCAAGCCTCAATCCATTCGGGGGCTAATGATGGATTCATGTACCTAGGGTAGGGTTATAGTCCTGACCTAAGTGTCCTACCCAAGGGCACCCTTAGAAGAGATCACCTTCCAGTCGACCAACGAGGAACCCACTCGACTGACTAGAAGGACTCGACCATGGAGACTCACTCGACCATGAAGATACACTCGACCACGGAAGGTCGAAGGCACTCTGCATTGCAGCGGCTGTAATTGAATAGACTTAATGATAGTTAAGGCACTTCATGAGGGCATTACGATGCGCCCTGGACTTAATGTACTTTAACCCCTTCATTATGTGGGCTGGCAGGGGGTCTGGCGCACTCTATATAAGCCACCCCCTCCACAGCGAGAGGGGTTCGCACTCTGTAACACCTATACACATAATCCACTCGACCGCCTCGGGGCTCCGAGACATAGGGCTTTACTTCCTCGAGAAGGGCTGAACTTCGTACATCGCTTGTGTTTACAACCTCTCCATAGCTAGGACCTTGCCTCTCCATACCTACCCCCCACTCTACTGTCAGACTTAGAACCACGACACTTATATCTTTTGAGCGTGATAATTTTTGCTCTAGTGCTTCACTTAGATTTTTTTTAGCACGGTGGTGGATTTGTTTTAAAGAAACTTGATCTCTCATGCTTCACTTAGATTATTTTGAGAGTCATTAGTAGCATGGTAATTTGCTTAATGTTAATATACTTGGTATTCAAGATATGTGAAACTTTCTCTTGAGTGCGTTGAATACTAAGATAAGTTTGATGCTTGATAATTGTTTTGAGATATGGAGGTGATAATATCAAACTCGTGCTAGTTGGGTGATTATGAATTTGAGAAATACTTGTGTTGAAGTTAGCAAATCCCGTAGCATGCACGTATGGTTAAAGTTTCGTAACAAATTTGAAACATGAAGTGTACCTGGCTTGTGCATCCTTATGAGTGGCGGTCGGGGACGGCGATGGTCTTTTCCTACCAATCTATCCCCTAGGGCATCATGGCGTAGTACTTGATTTTGATGACTTCTAAATTTTTGCAATAAGTATATGAGTTCTTTTGACTAATGTTGAGTCCATGGATTATCGCACTCTCACCTTCCGCCTTTGCTAGCCTTTTTGATTACCGTGCATTGCCCTTTCTCACCTTGAGAGTTGGTGCAAACTTAGCGGTGCATCAAACCCGTGATACGATACGCTCTATCACACATAAACTTCCTATTATCTTCCTCAAAGCAGCCACCATACCTACCTATCATGGCATTTCCATAGCCATTCCGAGATATATTGACATGCAACTTCCACCATCATCATCGTGGCATGCATTACTTTTGTCATATTGCCATTGCATGATCTTGTAGCTGACATCGTATTTGTGGCAAAGTAACCATGCATTATTTTCCATACATGCCACTCTTGATTCATTGCACCATCCCGGTACACCGCCCAAGGCATTCATATAGAGTCATATCTTCTAAGCTTCGAGTTGTAATCCTTATGTTGTAATCAATAGAAGTGTGATGATCATCATTATTAGAGCATTGCCCAAAAAAAGAGAAAGGCCAAAAAAAGAAAGGCCCAAAAAATAAGAAAAAGAAAAGGGCAATGCTACTATCTCTTTTTCAACACTTGTGCTTCAAAGTAGCACCTTGTTCTTCATGTAGTGAGTCTCATATATTGTGCTTCAAAGTAGCACCTTGTTCTTCATGTAGTGAGTCTCATATATTGTGCTTCAAAGTAGCACCATGTTTTTCATATAGTGAGTCTCATAAGTTGTCTTGTTCATACTAGTGGGAATTTTTCATTATAGAACTTGGCTTGTATATTCCTACGATGGGCTTCCTCAAAATGCCCTAGGTCTTCATGAGCAAGCAAGTTGGATGCACACCCACTAGTTTTATTTTGTTGAGCATTCATAGCTCTAGTGCATCCGTTGCATGGCAATCCCTACTCCTTGCATTAACATCAATCGATGGGCATCTCCATAGCTCATTGATTAGCCTTGTTGATGTGAGACTTTCTCCTTTTTTGCCTTCTCCACACAATCCCCCTCATCATATTCTATTCCACCCATAGTGCTATATCCATGGCTCACGCTCATGTATTGCGTGAAGGTTGAAAAAGTTTGAGATTATTTAAGTATGAAACAATTGCTTGGCTTTTCATCGGGGGTATAGAAGTTGGGAACATCTTTGTGTGACGAAAATGAAGCATAGCCTAACTATATGATTTTGTAGGGATGAACTTTCTTTTGACATGCTATTTTGAGAAGACATGATTACTTTGATTAGTATGCTTGAAGTATTATTATTCTTATGTCAATATGAACTTTTGTCTTGAATCTTTCGGATATGAATATTCATACCATGATTAAGAAGATTTACATTGAAATTATGCCAAAGTATCACTCCGCATCAAAAATTCTCTTTTATCATTTACCTACTCGAGGACGGCGGGAATTAAGCTTGGGGATGCGATCGTCTCCAACGTATCTATAATTTTGATTGCTCCATGCTACTTTATCTATTGTTTTGGACTATAATGGGCTTTATTTTCCACTTTTATATTATTTTTGGGACTAACCTATTAACTGGAGGCCCAGCCCAGAATTGATGTTTTTTGCCTTTTTCAGTATTTCGAAGAAACAGAATATCAAACGGAGTCCAAATGGAATGAAACCTTCAGGAACGTGATTTTCTCATCAGATAAGACCCAGGAGACTTGGACCCTCTGTCAAGAAAGCCACGAGGTGGTCACAAGGGTGGAGGGCGCGCCCTCCCCCCTAGGCGCGCCCCCTGCCTCGTGGGCCCCTCGAAGCTCCACCGACGTACTCCTTCCTCCTATATATACCTACGTACCCCCAATAGACCAGACAGGGAGCCAAAAACCTAATTCCACCGTCGCAACCTTCTGTATCCACGATATCCCATCTTGGGGCCTGTTCCGGAGCTCCGCCGGAGGGGGCATCTACCACGGAGGGCTTCTACATCAACACCATGGCCCCTCCGATGAAGTGTGAGTAGTTTACTTCAGACCTTCGGGTCCATAGCTAGTAGCTAAATGGCTTCTTGTCTCTTTTTGGATCTCAATACAATGTTCTCCCCATCTCTCGTGGAGATCTATTCGATGTAATCTTCTTTTTGCGGTGTGTTTGTTGAGACCGATGAATTGTGGGTTTATGATCCAGCCTATCTATGAATAATATTTGAACCTTCTTTGAATTCTTTTATGTATGATTGAGTTATCTTTGCAAGTCTGTTCGAATTATCCGTTTGGTTTGGCCAACTAGATTGGTAGTTCTTTCAATGGGAGAAGTGCATGGCTTTGGGTTCAATCTTTCGGTGTCCTTACCCAGTGACAGTGTCCTTACTCAGTGACAGAAAGAGTTGCAAGGCACGTATTGTATTGTTGCCATCGAGGATTACAAGATGGGCTATTTATCATATTGCATGAATTTATTCCTCTACATCATGTCATCTTGCTTAAGGCATTACTCTGTTTTTAACTTAATACTCTAGATGCATGCTGGATAGCGGTCGATGAGTGGAGTAATAGTAGTAGATGCAGAATCGTTTCGGTCTACTTGTCTCGGATGTGATGCCTATATAGATGATCATACCTAGATAACCTCATAACTATGCTCAATTCTGTCAATTGCTCAACAGTAATTTGTTCACCCACCGTAGAATACTTATGCTGTTGAGAGAAGCCACTAGTGAAACCTATGGCCCCCGAGTCTATTCTCATCATATTAATCTCCATCACTTTATTTACTTGCTTTGCCTTTACTTTCTACTTTGCATCTTTATACCAAAAATATCAAAAATATTATCTCTATCAGATCTCACTCTCGTAAGTGACCATGAAGGGATTGACAACCCCTAATCGCGTTGGTTGCGAGTAGCTATCATTTTGTGCAGTACGAGGGACTTTGCGTGACCTCCTACTGGATTGATACCTTGGTTCTCAAAAACTGAGGGAAATACTTATGCTACTGTGCTGCATCATCCTCTCCTCTTCGGGGAAAACCAACGCAAGCTCGAGACGTAGCAGTGGCGCCGGAGTGCCATCGGGAGGGAAATCATTGCTGCGGTGATCGTCTTCATCAACATCACCATCATCATCACCATCCTCATCTCTTTTATGCGGTCCGCTCTCCCGCACCCTGTTGTAATCCCTACTTGGACATGGTGCTTTATGCCACATATTATGATCCAATGATGTGTCGCCATCCTATGATGTTTTGAGTAGATATCCTTTGTCTTTGGGTTGATTGATGATCTAGATTGGTATGAGTTGTATGTTTTATTTTGGTGTTGTCCTATTGTGCCCTCCGTGTCGCGCAAGCGTGAGGGATTCCCGTTGTAGGGTGTTGCAATACGTTCATGATTCACTTATAGTGGGTTGCTTGAGTGACAGAAGCATAAACCCGAGTAAGAGGGTTGTTGCGTATGGGATAAAGGGGACTTGATATGTTAATGCTATGGTTGGGTTTTACCATAATGATATTTAATAGTTGCAGATGCTTGCTAGAGTTCCAATCATAAGTGCATCTTTCAACTCGGGTATTTGCTTGAAATATTAACTTCAACTCCTGGAACATCTCATATAGCCCATGACGTTCAAAACGTCTTTGAAGTCCCGATTCTAAGCCGTTAAGCATGGTGCACTAAACTATCAAGTAGTCATCATATTGAGCTAGCCAAACGTTCATAACGTCTGCATCTTCTCTTGCAATAGGTCTGTCACCTAGCGGTGCATCAAGGACATAATTCTTCTGTGCAGCTATGAGGACAATCCTCAGATCACGGATCCAATCCGCATCATTGCTACTAACATCTTTCAACACAGTTTTCTCTAGGAACATATCAAAATAAACATATGAAAGCAACAACACGAGCTATTGATCTACAACATAATTTGCAAAATACTACCAGGACTAAGTTCATGATAAATTTAAGTTCAATTAATCATATTACTTAAGAACTCCCACTTAGATAGACATCTCTATAATCATCTAAGTGATCACGCGATCCAAATCAACTAAACCATAACCGATCATCACGTGAAATGGAGTAGTTTTCAATGGTGAACATCACTATGTTGATCATATCTATTATATGATTCATGCTCGACCTTTCGGTCTTAGTGTTCCGAGGCCATATCTGCATATGCTAGGCTCGTCAAGTTTAACCTGAGTATTCTGCGTGTGCAAAACTGGCTTGCACCCGTTGTAGATGGACGTAGTGTTGGAAATATGCCCTAGAGGCAATAATAAAAGTATTATTATATTTCATTGTTCATGATAATTGTCTTTTGTTCATGCTATAACTGTATTATCCGGAAATTGTAATACACGTGTGAACACATAGACCACAATATGTCCCTAGTGAGCCTCTAGTTGACTAGCTCGTTGTGATCAACAGATAGTCATGGTTTCCTGGCTATGGACATTGGATGTCGTTGATAACGGGATCACATCATTAGGAGAATGATGTGATGGACAAGACCCAATCCTAAGCATAGCACAAAGATCGTGTAGTTCGTTTGCTAGAGCTTTTCCAATGTCAAGTATCTCTTCCTTAGACCATGAGATCGTGTAACTCCCAAATACCGTAGGAGTGCTTTGAGTGTATCAAGCGTCCTGGCGTGGCGGGTGACTATAAAGGTGCACTACAGGTATCTCTGAAAGTGTCTGTTGGGTTGACACGGATCGAGACTGGGATTTGTCACTCCGTATGACGGAGAGGTATCTCTGGCCCACTCGGTAATGCATCATCATAATGAGCTCAAAGTGACCAAGTGGTTGGTAGCGGATCATGCATTACAGTGCGAGTAAAGTGACTTGCCGTAACGAGACTGAACAAGGTATTGGGATACCGACGATCGAGTCTCGGGCAAGTAACGCACCGATTGACAAAGGGAATTATATACGGGGTTTGATCGAATCCTCGACATCGTGGTTCAACCGATGAAATCATCGAGGAGCATGTGGGAGCCAACATGGGTATCCAGATCCGCTATTGGTTATTGCCCGAGAGTCGTCTCGGCCATGTCTGCGTGTCTCCGAACCCGTAGGGTCTACACATAAGGTTCGGTGGCGCTAGGGTTGTATGAATATGAGTATGCAGCATACGAATGTTGTTGAGTCCGGATGAGATCCCGGACGTCACGAGGAGTTCGGAATGGTCCGGAGGTGAAGAATTATATATAGGAAGTGGTATTTCGCCATCGGGAAAGTTTGAGGTCACCGTAATGTCTGGGACCACGGAAGGGTCGGGGTCCACCGGTTGGGCCACCCATCCGGAGGGCCCCATGGGCTGAAGTGGGAGGAGACAGCCCATAGTGGACTGGTGCGCCCCTAGGCCCACCCCGCGCCTAGGGTTGAAACCCTAGGGTGGGGCGCACCACATGCCTTGGGGACACTCCTCCCCTTGGCGCCGCCCCTTGGGAGATTAAATCTCCCGGGCGGCGCCCCCCTGGGGCCTATATAAAGGAGGGCAGGGGGGAGGGCAGCCGCACCCCTTATGCTTTGGCGCCTCCCTCCCCCTGCAACACCTCGTCCTCCTCCCGTAGTCGCTTGGCGAAGCCCTGCTGGAGTTCTGCTGCATCCACCACCACGCCGTCGTGCTGCTGGATCATCATCAACCTCTCCTTCCCCCTTGCTGGATCAAGAAGGAGGAGACGTCTCCCGTCCCGTACGTGTGTTGAACGCGGAGGTGCTGTCCATTCAGCACTTGGACATCGGTGATCTGAATCACGTCGAGTACGACTCCATCATCACCATCCCCTTGAACGTTTCCGCACGCGATCTACAAGTGGTATGTAGATGCAAACTCACTCCCTTGACTCGTTGCTTAGATGAACTCATAGATGGATCTTGGTGAAACCGTAGGAAAAAATTTCTGCAACGTTCCCCAACAGTGGCATCATGAGCTAGGTCTATGCGTAGTTCTCTAATGCACGAGTAGAACACAATTTTGTTGTGGGCGTGGATCTTGTCAACTTGCTTGCCACTACTAGTCTTTTCTTGCTTCAGCGGTATTGTGGGATGAAGCAGCCCGGACCAACCTTACACGTACGCTTACGTGAGACCGGTTCCACCGATTGACATGCACTAGTTGCATAAGGTGGCTGGCGGGTGTCTATCTCTCCCACTTTAGTTGAAGCGGATTCGATTAAAAGGGTCCTTATGAAGGGTAAATAGAAGTTGACAAAATCACTTTGTGGTTATTCGTAGGTAAGAAAAGGTTCTTGCTAGAACCCAATTGCAGCCACGTAAAAGATGCAACAACAATTAGAGGATGTCTAACTTGTTTTTGCAGCGATTGTTCATGTGATGTGATATGGCCAGAAGTTGTGATGAATGATGAATTGTGATGTATGAGATCATGTTCTTGTAATAGGATTCACGACTTGCATGTCGATGAGTATGACAACGGCAGAAGCCATAGGAGTTGTCTTTATTTTTTGTATGACATGCGTGTCATTGAAGAGCGCCATGTAAACTACTTTACTTTATTGCTAAACGCGTTAGCCATAGAAGTAGAAGTAGTCGTTGGCGTGACAACTTCATGAAGACACGATGATGGAGATCATGATGATGGAGATCATGGTGTCATGCGGTGACAAGATGATCATGGAGCCCGAAGATGGAGATCAATGGAGCTATATGATATTGGCCATATCATGTCACTACTATATAATTGCATGTGATGTTTATTATGTTTATGCATCTTGTTTACTTAGAACGACGGTAGTAAATAAGATGATCCTTACAAAAATTTCAAGAAGTGTTCTCCCCTAAGCGTGCACCGTTGCTACGGTTAAATCGTTCAAGCACCACGTGATGATCGGGTGTGATAGATCCTTACGTTCACATACAACGGGTGTAAGACAGTTTTACACACGCAAAACACTTAGGGTTAACTTGACGAGCCTAGCATGTACAGACATGGCCTCGGAACACGGAGACCGAAAGGTCGAACACGAGTCGTATGGAAGATACGATCAACATGAAGATGTTCACCGATGATGACTAGTCCGTCTCACGTGATGATCGGACACGGGCTAGTCGACTCAAATCGTCTAACACTTAGATGACTAGAGGGATGTCTAATCTGAGTGGGAGTTCATAATTTGATTAGATGAACTTAATTATCATGAACTTAGTCTAAAACCTTTGCAAATATGTCTTGTAGATCAAATGGCCAACGCTCATGTCAACATGAACTTCAACGCGTTCCTAGAGAAAACCAAGCTGAAAGATGATGGCAGCAACTATACGGACTGGGTGCGGAACACGAGGATCATCCTCATAGCTGCCAGAAACAATATGTCCTAGAAGGACCGCTAGGTGGCGCTCCGTCCCGAGAGAACCAAGGCGTTATGAATGCTTGGCAGTCTCGTCTTGATGATTAGTCCCTCGTTCGATGCGGCATGCTTTACAGCTTAGAACCGGGCTCCAAAAGCGTTTTGAGCATCACGGAGCATATGAGATGTTCAAGAGCTGAAACTAGTTTTCCAAGCTCATGCCCGGTCGAGAGATATGATGTCTCCGACAAGTTCTATAGTTGTAAGATGGAGGAAAACAGTTACGTCGGTGAGCACATACTCAAGATGCAGGTTGCACAACCGTATGACCCAGTGAACATTAACCTCCCAGATGAGGCGGTCATTGACAGAATCCTCGATCGCTCCCACCAAGCTACAAGAGCTTTGTGATGAACTACAACATGCGGGATGGTGAAGACCATTTCGAAGTGTTCTCAATCTTTGAAGTCGCAGAGGCTGAAATCAAGAAAGAACATCAAGTGTTGATGGTCAATAAGACCACTAAGTTCAAGAAGGGCAAGGGCAAGAAGAACTTCAAGAAGGACGGCAAGGATGTTGCCGCGCCCGTAAGCCGATTCTTGGGAAGAAGTCAAAGAATGGACCCAAGCACGAGGTCGAGTGCTTTTATTGCGGGGAAGGGTCCACCGAAGCGGAACTGCCCCAAATACTTAGCGGATAAGAAGGCCGGCAACACCAAAGGTATATTTGATATACATGTAATTGATGTGTACCTCACCATTACTTGTAATAACTCACCGGTATTTGATACGGTGCCGTTGCTCATATTTCTAACTCACAGCAGGAGCTGCGGAATAAGCGGAGCTGGCGAAGGACGAGGTGACGATGCGCGCGTCGGGAATGGTTCGAGTTGGCGTGATCGCCGTCGACACGCTGCCTCTACATTTACCTCTGGGATTAGTTTTGAACCTTAATAATTGTTATTTAGTGCCAAGTTTGAGCATGAACATTGTATCGGGATCTCGTTTAATCGAGATGGCTACTCATTTAAATCCGAGAATAATGGTTGTTCTATTTATATGAGAGATATGTTTTATGGTCATGCTCCGATGGTGAATGGTTTATTCTTAATGAATCTCGGCGTAATATTACACATATTCATAGTGTGAATGCCAAAAGATGTAAAGTTGATAACGATAGTCCCACATACTTGTGGCACTGCCGCCTTGGTCACATTGGTGTCAAGCGCATGAAGAAGCTCCATCTGATGGACTTTTAGAGTCTCTTGATTATGAATCGTTTGACACATGCGAACCATGCCTCATGGGCAAAATGACCAAGACTCCGTTCTCCGGAACAATGGGCGAGCAACCAACTTGTTGGAAATCATACATACCGATGTGTGCGGTCCAATGGCGTTGAGGCTCATGGAGGATATCGTTATGTTCTCACTCTCCGATGACTTGAGTAGATATGGGTATGTCTACTTAATGAAACACAAGTCTGAGACCTTTGAAAAGTTCAAGGAGTTTTAGAATGAGGTGGAGAATCAACGTGACCGAAAGATAAAGTTCCTATGATCAGATCATGGAGGAGAATACTTAAGTCACGAATTTGGTACACACTTAAGGAAATGTGGAATCGTTTCACAACTCACGCCGCCTGGAACACCTCAGCGTAACGGTGTGTCCGAACGTCGTAATCGCACTCTATTGGATATGGTGCGGTCTATGATGTCTCTTACCGATTTACCGCTATCATTTTGGGGATACGCTCTAGAGATAGCTACATTCACTTTAAATAGGGCACCGTCTAAATCCGTTGAGAAGACACCGTATGAATTATGGTTTCGGCAGAAACCTAAACTGTCGTTTCTAAAAGTTTGGGGATGCGATGCTTATGTCAAGAAACTTCAACCTGAAAAGCTCGAACCCAAGTCGGAAAAATGCGTCTTCATAGGATACCCTAAGGAAACTATCGGGTATACCTTCTACTTAAGATCCGAGGGCAAGATCTTTGTTGCCAAGAACGGATGCTTTACGGAAAAGAGTTTCTCTCGAAAGAAGTAAGTGGGAGGAAAGTAGAACTCGATGAAGTACTACCTCTCGAGCGGGAAAGTGGTGCAGCTCGGAAAATGTTCTGTGATGCCCACACCAACTCAAGAGGAAGACAATGATGATGATCAAGGTACTTCGGATCAAGTTGCTACTGAACTTCGTAGGTCCACAAGGACACGTTCCGCACCAGAGTGGTACGGCAACCCTGTCCTGGAAATTATGTTGTTAGACAACGGTGAACCTTCGAACTATAAAGAAGAGATGGCGGGCCCAGATTCCAACAAATGGCTTGAAGCCATGAAATCCGAGATAGAATCCATGTATGAAAACAAAGTATGGACTTTGACAGACTTGCCCGATGATCGGTGAGCAATAGAAAACAAATGGATTTTTAAGAAGAAGACGGACGCGGATGGTAATGTTACCATCTATAAAGCTCGACTTGTCGCTAAGGGTTATCGACAAGTTCAAGGGATTGACTACGACGAGACATTCTCTCCTGTAGTGAAGCTGAAGTCCGTCTGAATCATGTTAGCAATTGCCGCATACTATGATTATGAGATATGGTAGATGGACGTCAAAACGGCATTCCTTAACGGACATCTTAATGAAGAGCTGTATATGATGCAGCCGGAAGGTTTTGTCAATCCTAAGAATGCTAACAAAGTATGCAAGCTCCAATGATCCATTTATGGACTGGTGCAAGCATCTCGGAGTTGGAACATTCGTTTTGATGAGATGATCAAAGCGTTTGGGTTTATGCAGACTTATGGAGAAGCCTGCGTTTACAAGAAAGTGAGTGGGAGCTCTGTAGCATTTCTCATATTATATGTAGATGACATACTCTTGATGGGAAATGATATAGAACTTCTGGACAGCATTAAGGCCTACTTGAATAAGTGTTTTTCAATGAAGGACCTTGGAGAAGCTGCTTATATATTAGGCATCAAGATCTATAGAGATAGATCGAGACGCCTCATAGGTCTTTCACAAAGCACATACCTTGATAAGATTTTGATGAAGTTCAAAATGGATCAGTCCAAGAAGGGGTTCTTGCCTATGTTACAAGGTGTGAGATTGAGCTCGACTCAGTCCCCGACCACGGCAAAAGATAAAGAAGAGATGAGTGTCATCCCCTATGCTTCAGCCATAGGATCTATTATGTATGCCATCTTGTGTACGGACCGATGTAAACCTTGCTGTAAGTTTGGTAGCAAGATACCAAAGTAATCCCGCAAGGAACACCGGATAGCGGTCAAGAATATCCGAAGTACCGAAAAGGACAAAGGACATGTTTTCGTTTATGGAGGAGACGAAGAGCTCGTTGTAAAGGGTTACGTCGGCGCTAGCCGACTCAGATCTGGATGACTCTAAGTCACAAACCGGATCGTGTATATGTTGAATGGTGGAGCAAGATGGCTAGTGCATTTGCAAGCGAGCGTCGTGGCGGGATCTACGTGTGAAGCGGAGTACATGGCAGCCTCGGAGGCAGCGCATGAAGCGATTTGGGTGAAGGAGTTCATCACCGACCTAGGAGTCATACCCAATGCGTCGGGGCGATCAAACTCTTCTCGTGACAACACTGGAGCTATTGCCCTTGCCAAGGAGCCAGGTTTCACAAGAAGACCGAGCACATCAAGCGTCGTTTCAACTCCATCCGTGAAAATGTTCAAGATGGAGACATAGATATTTGCAAAGTACATACGGATCTGAATGTCGCAGATCCGTTGACTAAACCTCTCTCGCGAGCAAAACATGATGAACACCAAAACTCTATGGGTGTTCGATTCATCACAATGTAACTAGATTGGTGACTCTAGTGCAAGTGGGAGACTGTTGGAAATATGCCCTAGAGGCAATAATAAAAGTATTATTATATTTCATTGTTCATGATAATTGTCTTTTGTTCATGCTATAACTGTATTATCTGGAAATCGTAATACACGTGTGAACACATAGACCACAATATGTCCCTAGTGAGCCTCTAGTTGACTAGCTCATTGTGATCAACAGATAGTCATGGTTTCCTGGCTATGGACATTGGATGTCGTTGATAACGGGATCACATCATTAGGAGAATGATGTGATGGACAAGACCCAATCCTAAGCATAGCACAAAGATCGTGTAGTTCGTTTGCTAGAGCTTTTCCAATGTCAAGTATCTCTGCCTTAGACCATGAGATCATGTAACTCCCGGATACCGTAGGAGTGCTTTGGGTGTATCAAATGTCACAACGTAACTGGGTGACTATAAAGGTGCACTACAGGTATCTCCGAAAGTGTCTGTTGGGTTGACACGGATCGAGACTGGGATTTGTCACTCCGTATGACGGAGAGGTATCTCTGGGCCCACTCGGTAATGCATCATCATAATGAGCTCAAAGTGACCAAGTGGTTGGTCACGGGATCATGCATTACGGTACGAGTAAAGTGACTTGCCGGTAACGACACTGAACAAGGTATTGGGATACCGACGATCGAGTCTCGGGCAAGTAACGTACCGATTGACAAAGGGAATTGTATACGGGATTTGATCGAATCCTCGACATCGTAGTTCAACTGATGAAATCATCGAGGAGCATGTGGGAGCCAACATGGGTATCCAGATCCCGCTGTTGGTTATTACCCGAGAGTCGTCTCGGCCATGTCTGCGTGTCTCCCGAACCCGTAGGGTCTACACACTTAAGGTTCGGTGACGCTAGGGTTGTATGAATATGAGTATGCAGCATACCAAATGTTGTTTGAGTCCGGATGAGATCCCAGACGTCACGAGGAGTTTGAATGGTCCGGAGGTAAAGAATTATATATAGGAAGTGGTATTTCGCCATCGGGAAAGTTTGAGGTCACCGGTAATGTCTGGGACCACCGGAAGGGTCCCGGGGTCCACCGGTGGGGCCACCCATCCCGGAGGGCCCCATGGGCTGAAGTGGGAGGAGCCAGCCCATAGTGGGCTGGTGCGCCTCAGGCCCACCCCGCGCCTAGGGTTGAAACCCTAGGGTGGGGCGCACCACATGCCTTGGGGCACTCCTCCCTTGGCCGCCGCCCCTTGGGAGATTCAATCTCCAGGGCGGCGCCCCCTGGGGCCTATATAAAGGAGGGCAGGGGGGACCCCCTCTCCTTTCCCGTATGGCCCATTAAGGCCCAATACGAATTCATGTAACTCTCTGGTACTCCGAAAAATACCCGAATCACTCGGAACCTTTCCGATGTCCGAATATAGTCGTCCAATATATCGATCTTTACATCTCGACCATTTCAAGACTCCTCGTCATGTCCCCGATCTCATCCGGGACTCCGACCTACCTTCGATACATCAAATCACATAACTTATAATACAAATCGTCACCGAACGTTAAGCGTGCGGACCCTACGGGTTCGAGAACTATGTAGACATGACCGAGACACATCTCCGTCAATAACCAATAGCGGAACCTGGATGCTCATATTGGCTCCTACATATTCTACGAAGATCTTTATCGGTCAAACCGCATAACAACATACGTTGTTCCCTTTGTCATCGGTATGTTACTTGCCAGAGATTCGATCGTCGGTATCTCAATACCTAGTTCAATCTCGTTACCGGTAAGTCTCTTTACTCGTTATGTAATGCATCATCCCGTAACTAACTCATTAGTCACATTGCTTGCAAGGCTTATAGTGATGTGCATTACCGAGAGGGCCCAGAGATACCTCTCCTACAATCGGAGTGACAAATCCTAATCTCGAAATACGCCAACTCAACAAGTACCTTCGGAGACACCTGTAGAGCACCTTTATAATCACCCAGTTATGTTGTGATGTTTGGTAGCACACAAAGTGTTCCTCCTGTAAACAGGGTTTGCATAATCTCATAGTCATAGGAACATGTATAAGTCATGAAGAAAGCAATAGCAACATACTAAACGATCAAGTGCTAAGCTGACGAAATGGGTCAAGTCAATCACATCATTCTCCTAATGATGTGATCCCGTTAATCAAATGACAACTCATGTCTATGGTTAGGAAACATAACCATCTTTAATTAACGAGCTAGTCAAGTAGAGGCATACTAGTGACACTCTGTTTGTCTATGTATTCACACATGTATTATGTTTTCGGTTAATACAATTCTAGCATGAATAATAAACATTTATCATGAAATAAGGAAATAAATAATAACTTTATTATTGCCTCTAGGGCATATTTCCTTCAGGTCGACCTTGAGCACTTGTGTTTATGCTCATGGAAACAATGTAAAAAATTTCATGGAATTTTCTCTGAAAATAATTATCCCCTTGTATATATCCATTGTATTATAAAAATAATGTGCCAAGCTTTGGTTTTAGGATGATTAGGTTGCTTGTTTACTATGTGCAGTACAAAAATAGAAACTTTTGTTGTAGCGCGTGAATTTACATTTTTTTACTAGAAACTCAAATGAGTCTGAAAATTTTTGCACATTACTTCTGTACAAAGTTTTTAAATTTTCGTATTTATTTTAGAATTTTTGGAGTTACAGAAGTATATGAAATTTCCAGATTACTACAGACTGTCCTGTTTTTGACAGATTCTGTTTTCTATGTGTTGTTCGCTTATTTTGATGAATCTGTGGGTAGTACCGGGGGGTATGAACCATGATGAAGTTGGAATACAGTAGATATAATGCTAATATAAAATTGGAATGAGTTTGCAACAGTACCTAAAGGTAGTGATTTGCTTTATATACTAACGGATCTCTCAAAGTTTTTGTTAAGTTTTTTATGTATGAAGTGTTCGAAGAACGAGGAGTTACCGATGTAAGAAGAATAAAGAGAGGCAAGAGTTCAAGCTTGGGATGCCCAAGGCACCCCAAGTAAATATTTCAAGGATACTCAAGCATCTAAGCTTGGGGATGCCCCGGTTGGCATCCCATCTTTCTTCTTCAACAATTATCGGTATACCTCGGTTTTTGTTTTGTTCGCATGATTGGTTTCCTTTGTGTTTTTATTTTTCTTTAGGAACCATGCTAGTATGAGATAGCCCTTCATTGATTTAAAGAATGCTTCTTGTGCTTCACTTATATATTTTGAGTATGGTTTTATAGAATGCTTCGTGTGCTTCACTTATATATTTTGAGCTAGGATATTGGTTAGTCTATATTAATTGTAGAATGCTCCATGAACTTCACTTATATCTTTTGGAGTATTAATAATACTGAGGGAGTCCCGGACTATCATCATTGGCCGGACTCCAAGACTATGAAGATACAAGATTGAAGACTTCGTCCCGTGCCCGGATGGGACTTTCCTTGGCGTGGAAGGCAAGCTTGGCGATACAGATATGTAGATCTCCTACCATTGTAACCGACTCTGTGTAACCCTAGCCCTCTCTGGTGTCTATATAAACCGGAGGGTTTTAGTCCGTAGGACAGACAACAATTACAACAATCATACCATAGGCTAGCTTCTAGGGTTTAGCCTCCTTGATCTCGTGGTAGATCCACTCTTGTACTACCCATATCATCAATATCAATCAAGCAGGAGTAGGGTTTTACCTCCATCGAGAGGGCCCGAACCTGGGTAAAAACATCGTGTCCCTTGTCTCCTGTTACCATCCGCCTAGACGCATAGTTCGGGACCCCCTACCCGAGATCCGCCGGTTTTGACACCGACATTGGTGCTTTCATTGAGAAGAGTGTCAACTTTAGGAATTAGTGATCCCACTATTTTGGAGGGTGTTGAATCTTAGTGTGATATTCATGAAAGTGGATTTGGAAGAGTGTCAACTTTAGTTAGTAATGATTCCACTATTTCGGAAGAGGTTCCAACTGAATATGAGAACAAAGTTGCTATCTATGATGATTATTGTGATGACATGTATGCTATAAAGAATAATGTTAACTGAGGGAGTCCTGGACTAGGGGGTGTCCGGATAGCCGGACTATCATCATTGGCCGGACTCCAAGACTATGAAGATACAAGATTGAAGACTTCGTCCCGTGTCCGGATGGGACTTTCCTTGGCGTGGAAGGCAAGCTTGGCGATACGGATATGTGGATCTCCTATCATTGTAACCGACTCTATGTAACCCTAGCCCTCTCTGGTGTCTATATAAACCGGAGGGTTTTTAGTCCGTAGGACGGACAACAATCATACCATAGGCTAGCTTCTAGGGTTTAGCCTCCTTGATCTCGTGGTAGATCTACTCTTGTACTACCCATATCATCAATATTAATCAAGCAGGAGTAGGGTTTTACCTCCACCGAGAGGGCCCGAACCTGGGTAAAAACATCGTGTCCCTTGTCTCCTGTTACCATCCGCCTAGACGCACAGTTCGGGACCCCCTACCCGAGATCCTCCGGTTTTGACACTGACATTGGTGCTTTCATTGAGAGTTCCTCTGTGTCGTCACCTATAGGCCTGATGGCTCCTTCGATCATCAACGACGACGCGGTCCAGGGTGAGACTTTTCTCCCCGGACAGATTTTTGTATTCGGCGGCTTTGCACTGCGGGCCAATTCGCTTGGCCATCTGGAGCAGATCGAGAGCTACGCCCCTAGCCATCAGGTCAGATTTGGAAGTTTGAACTATACGGCTGACATCCGCGGAGACTTGATCTTCGACGGATTCGAGACACAGCCAAGCGCGCCGCACTGTTACGATGGGCATGATTTAGCTCTGCCGCCGGACAGTGCCCTGGAGGCCGCACAAGAGTCCGCTCCGACCCTTAGCTCGGAGCCTACTGCGCCGATCGAGGAGGGGTGGCTGGACACCGCCTCAGAGGCTGCTACCTTTACGATGATAGAGCCGAATACCGACCCTGTCCCTTGTGAAGCTCGTGACTCCAAGGTGCCGGACTCCTCTCCGGACCCCGAGCCTTCCGCGCCCCTGCCAATCGAATCCGATTGGGCGCCGATCATGGAGTTCACCGCTGCAGACATCTTTCAGCACTCGCCTTTTGGCGACATCCTGAATTCGCTAAAATCTCTCTCTTTATCAGGAGAGCCCTGGCCGGATTATGGTCAGAACGGTTGGGATGCGAACGACGAAGAAATTCAAGGCCCACCCACCACCCACTTTATAGACACTGTCGATGACCTAACCGATATGCTAGACTTCGACTCCGAAGACACCGACGGTATGGACGACGATGTCAGAGACGACCAAGAACCAGTGCCTACAGGGCACTGGAAGTCCACCTCAACTCACGATGTATATATGGTGGATACACCTAAAGGAAGCGATAACGAGGAACAACGGGACGCTACGAAGGATAATTCCCTCGAAAAACAGTCAAAACGGCGACATAAATGCCGCTTAAAGTCCCGCCTCGACAACGACAGCACCCATACAAACCCAGCCATAGAGCAGGGCGAACCGGTGGACGACGAACATGCCTCTGAACAACCATACGAACTGGATGAATTGGATAAGCAATCCGTCCCCGGCGAAAACAACAGTCCGGATGATCTCACGCCAGACACATGAAGAACCTCCACAAAAGGCTCGTCGCCACTGCATGAAGTCTGAAGAAGCAGAAGCGGAAGCTCAAAACAGCGGAAGACATACTCAGAATGAGATGGAGCAAAGTACTCAAGACCGCAGACAAATACGGCGATAGTCGCCAAGCAAAAAGCTACCCGAAACGCAAACTACTGCCCGAATTTGACGAGGAGGCCGTAGAGCCCCCACAATCAAAAAACAAAGAGGCCGCCCGGTCGGATAGACGACCACATAACAAACAAAGAGCGGCAAGCGGCGCCGCACACAAGCCGGCACATGATCCACATAAGGACCCTCGCAAAAAGGATGGCCCAGTCAGGTCCATCTATGGGCCAAGAAAGCAAGCTCCAGAAAGCAACACAACACGTCGACTATTCGAAAATCACGGCACACCCAAATACAGGGCGCCAGACACCCCTATGTTTCACCGATGAGGTCTTTGGATCATGAATTTCAGCGGATTCAAGCCCGTAAGCATAGAGGCATCTGACGGAACAACAGACCCTGGAGTCTGGATTGAGGATTACATCCTGCACATACATATGGCTAGAGGAGATGACCTCCACACCATAAAATACTTACCCCTCAAGCTCAAAGGGCCAGCCCGGCATTGGCTCAAAAGCCTCCCAGAAAATACCATTGGAAGTTGGGAAGAGCTCGAGGATGCGTTTCGGGCAAATTTTCAGGGGACTTATGTCCGCCCTCCGAATGCAGACGATTTAAGTCACATAACTCAACAGCCCGGAGAGTCAGCCCGCAAATTCTGGAACAGGTTCCTCATCAAAAAGAACCAAATAGTCGACTGTCCGGACGCCGAAGCCTTAGCAGCCTTCAAACATAACGTCTGAGACGAATGGCTCACCAGACACCTGGGCCAGGAAAAGCCAAGAACAATGGCCGCACTAACAAGCCTCATGACCCACTTTTGCGCGAGAGAGGATAGTTGGCTGGCAAGATGCAGCACCAGCAGCCCAAGTACATCTGAGGTCAGGGATGGAAATGGGAAACCACGACGCAGCAAGGACCAGCGCTGGACTAAAGGAAATGGCCCAAAGAGCACAGCAGTCAATGCCGGATTCAAAAGGTCTCGGCAGAACAACAAAATACTGCCTCTCAAGGACAACAGCGACGAGCTATCCACTGTTTGGGAGATGGAAATTACTGTCTACCCCTTACACGGACAATCCCTCGGCCCGATTTCCACTGCTCTCAAGAGGTGTAGGTTAGTAACTTCAATTAGACGTGACACGCCCGCTTCAGACTCTCCTCCAAATGGAGATCATGAAACTTTTCATCATGATTTTAATTTTCAATTGGATTATGCCTCACATGACAGTTATTTTGTTGAGTTTGCTCCCACTATTCCAAATGAGAAGAATTTTTGCTTATGTGGAGAGTAGTAAAATTTCTATGCTTGTAGATCATGAAAAGAATGCTTTATGTGATGGTTGCACTGTTAAATTCATTCATGATGCTACTGAAAATTATTATGAGGAAGGAATATATGCTTGTAGGAGTTGCAATAATATCAAGTTTCCTCTCTGTGTGCTTAAAGTTTTGAGGTTATACTTGTTTTGCCTTCCTATGCTAGTTGATTCCTTTTTCATAATTGTGTGCTCAAAAAATCCCTAGGCATAGGAAGTGGGTTAGGTTTAAATGTGCTAGCCATATTCTTCATGATGCTCTCTTTATGTTTCAATTCTTATCTTTTATGTGAGCATCATTGAAATCATCATGCCTAGCTAAAAGGCATTAAAGAAAAGCGCTTGTTGGGGGACAACCCGATATTTGCCCTTACTGTTTTTGTGTGTTCACATGATTAAGATACTGTAGTAATCATGTTTTATAGATTTTTTTCAGTAAAGTGCCAAGTAAGACCTTTGGGAAGACTTGGGCGAAAGTTAATGTGATCTTGCTGTAAAAAACAGAAACTTTGAGCTCACGAGATTAGCTGTCAGTTTTTACAGAAGAGTGATTTTGAGTTGATTCTTTTTGCAGAAGATTAATAGACAAATTCCTCACGTCCAAAAATTTATTTCATAATTTTTGGAGTAGCATAAGTGTGGTTGTTGTTCAAATTTGTACAGATTGTTTTCTGACAGATTATGTTTTCATTGCATAGTTTGCTTGTTTTCTAGTTTCTATGGCTTATATTGCTCAATATAATTTGTAGAAATGATATGGTACAGTAGGCATTGTGTGAGAACAATTATGAATCTTGTCTTTGGCAGTACTAAAGTGAATGATTTAATCTTTATCATACTAACACATCTCACGAAGTTCCGTTAAGTTTTGTGTGATTGAATTTTTCAAGTTCTGAGTGAGATATCGATATGAGAAGAATAAGGACTGAAAAGACTCTAAGCTTGGGGATGCCCAAGGCACCCCAAGGTAATATTCAAGGAATACTCAAGCGCCTAAGCTCGGGGATGCCCCGGAAGGCATCCCCTCTTTTGTCGTCAAAACAATCGGTATACCTTACTCGGAGCTATATTTTTATTCGGCACATGATATGTGTTTTGCTTGGAGCGTATTTTCAATTTTACTTGCTATTTGAATAAAATCATTGGATCTGAAATCTTGAATGAAAAAGAATCCTCCCATGGCTAGTTAATTATTGGACTACTCTTGTTCTTCACTTATATCTTTTGGAGTAGTTTGCCATTTACTC
The DNA here is from genome assembly GCA_021437245.1 of Aegilops speltoides. Lineage (NCBI taxonomy): Eukaryota > Viridiplantae > Streptophyta > Magnoliopsida > Poales > Poaceae > Aegilops > Aegilops speltoides. The sequence continues at coordinate 563,746,927 of CM038142.1, read as the reverse complement.
ACGTGCTCCACGTATATCCTATGTGTAAATGGTTGAATGAATTGAATATCATAAATCTGAATTTATATATGTTTCATATGCTTATAACATGGGGAATAATGAATTCACACATAATAAGTATGGGTAGTAAACTTATTGAAAGTTAGCAAACGTAGTATGGGTCACTTGAACAATTCATGAAAGAATATTGAAGGAAGAGAGATTTCACATATAAATATACTATCTTGGACATCTTTTGTAATTGTGAGCACTCATTAAAATATGTCGTGCTAAAAAAGTGATGTTGGACAAGGAAGACAACTTAATGGGTTATGTTTTCCTATATCCGAAACGTTATATTGTCTTGGATCATCCAACATGTTGAGCTTGCCTTTCCCTCTCATGCTAGCCAAATTCTTTCCACCAAGTATAGATACTACTTGTGCTTCCAAACATCCCTTAAACCAGTTTTGCCATGAGAGTCCACCATACCTACCTATGAATTTAGTAAGATCCTTCAAGTAAGTTTCCATCGTGCATGCAATAAAAATTGCTCCGTAAATATGTATGATCTGTTAGTGTGAGGAAAATAAGCTTTATACGAACTTGTGACAGGGAAGAAATAAAAGTGAGGAACAACATAATAAAGGTCTTTATCACAAGCGGCAATATAAAGTGACGTTCTTTTGCATTAAGATTTTGTGCGTCCAACCATAAAAGCGCATGACAACCTCTGCTTCCCTCTGCGAAGGGCCTATCTTTTTACTTTTATCTTCTACACGAGTCATGGTGTTCATCATCTTTCCTTTTTTACACTTTTTCCTTTGGCAAGCACTTTGTGTTGGAGCGATCCGGATACATATATCCACTTGGGTGTAGGTTTTCATAAATTATTATTGTTGACATTACCCTTGAGGTAAAAGGTTGGGAGGCGAAACTATAAGCCCCTATCTTTCTCTGTGTCCGATTAAAACTTTGAACCCATAAATATCACATGAGTGTTAGCAATTGTGAAAGATTAAATGATAGTTGAGTATGTGGAGTTTGCTGAATCAAAGCTCTTACATAGACCCTTCCCGGAAATAAGATGAATTGCAATTGTTTGATGACTAAGAGCATGGTTTGTTGGTTTTCAAGAAAGTTTATGATCTATACTTTAACATGTGAATAGCTTGTTACTTGATCATGAGAAGTTTTATAAGTTGAGCTACTGTTATCATTGAACAAACTTAAGCACTTGCTAGCATTCACACTTCATAAATTATTTCTTTTATCATTTACCTACTAGAGGACGAGCAGGAATTAAGCTTGGGGATACTGATACATCTCCAACGTATCTATAATTTATGAAGTATTCATGCCATGTTTATAATATTTCCACATGATTTTGGTATGGTTTGATTAGAACTAACCCGGACTGACACTGTTTTCAGCAGAACTACCGTGGTGTTGTTTTTGTGCAGAAATAAAAGTACTTGGAATGCGCTGAAAATCAACGGAGATTTTTCTGGGAAATATAAAAAATTCTGGAACAAAAATCTACCGGAGGGGAGTCCCGTGGGCTCCACGAGGGTGGGGGCACGCCCCTGGGCCTCGTGGACTACCCCTGGGGCCCCCTTACTTGTCCTTGACGCCAACCTCTCCTATAAATACCCATAACTCCAGAAATTAACCTAGATCAGAAGTTCCGCTGCCGCATGCCTCTGTAGCCACGAGAAATCAATCTAGGCCCTCTCTGGCACCCTGCCGGAGGGGGCCATCATCACCGGAGGCCATGGGGGAGGATCTCGGAGGGGCCATCATCGCCATGAAGGCCAAGGACCAGAGGGGGAACCTCTCCCCATCCAGGGGGAGGCCATGGAGGAAGGAGCACAAGGGGGAGAACCTCTCCTCCTCTCTCTCGGTGGCGCCGGAGTGCCATCGGGAGGGGAATCATTGCCGCGGTGATCGTCTTCATCAACATCACCATCATCATCACCACCCTCATCTCTTTTAGGCGGTCCACTCTCCCGCACCCCGCTGTAATCCCTACTTTAACATGGTGCTTTATGCAATATATTATGATCCAATGATGTGTTGCCATCCTATGATGTTTTGAGTAGATACCCTTTGTCTTTGGGTTGATTGATGATCTAGATGGTATGAGTTGTATGTTTTATTTTGGTGTTGTCCTATTGTGTCCTCCGTGTCGCGCAAGCGTGAGTAATTCTCGCTATAGGGTGTTGCAATACGTTCATGATTCGCTTATAGTGGGTTTCTTGAGTGACAGAAGCATAAACCCGAGTAAGGGGGTTGTTGCATATGGCATAAAGGAGACTTGATATGTTAATGCTATGGTTGGGTTTTACCTTAATGATCTTTAGTAGTTGCGGATGCTTGCTAGAGTTCCAATCATAATTGCATATGATCCAAGAAAAGAAAGTATGTTAGCTTATGCCTCTCCCTCATATGAAATTGCAATGACGACTACCGGTCTTGTTAACAATTGCCTAGAATAATTCCGCACACACACCCATCATTATTCCACATTCGCTATTTGTAGTATTTAGTAATATATTCTAACTTTATGAAAATAGCACCTACTTTTATATTTTTGCTCTCCGATACCATGCAAACTTATCCTTTTCATACCCACAACATAGTTTTATTTCTCGTTTCTAGTTGGAAGCAAACGTTCAGTGTATGCAGAGTCGTATCAGTGGCAGATAGGACTTGAGAGAATACTGATCTTACCTTTAGCTCCTTGTGGGTTCGACACTCCATACTTATCACTTCCACCTTTGGGAATTGCTACGATGATTCCCTGCACTTGGGGATTATCAGTTATCATTATTCTTTATAGCATACATGCATGTCATCACCATAATCCATGGCAAAGAGGCGGTGTGGGAGGCCACCGAGGTGGGCACAACCCACCAAGGCGCGCCCAGGTGGGTTGTGCCCCCCTCGGGGCACCCCTTTGGTACTTCTCTAGCCCATCCTGGGTGTTCTAGTCCAAAATAAATTCTCCAAAAATTTCCGCTGCGTTTGGACTCCATTTGATTTTGATTTCTTGTGATGTAAAATACAAGAAAAAAACAGCAACTGACACTGGGCACTATGTCAATAGGTTAGTCCCAAAAAATGATATAAAGTTGCTATAAAATGATTGTAAAACATGCAAGAATGATAATATAAGAGCATGAATACTTCATAAATTATAGATACGTTAGAGACGTATCAGCTGGCTACCATCGTTCTAGAGGATAACGAGGAGGAAGTGAAGGTGGATGTTGGCAATGTCGAAGCGGTCGAGATGGTGGTCAGGGTTCCTGAACCTGGCTGCTCTACAATACGCTGGAGGTCGACGAGGACTAGCGTCAAGGCTACCGCCGCTCGAAGCGCATCCTAGCTCATCGTGTGTAGTAAAATCAAGGGATTTAAGGGGATTGTCATCTATTTAACCCCATTTTAGTCCAAATCCTTCCCAATCCAATTGTACGAACTAATCAAACATGCCATAAATCGATCTCCTTCCGTTTAATCGATGCTTAAATCGACTTCTCTCTGCTTAATCGATGCCTATATCGTTCTCCGCGAAGACGTGAAGAGAGGGCTTACCACCATTGACAAAGGTGTGTTTGTGTGTGTGTGTGTGTGGGGGGGGGGGGGGTGATGAATCGACGGTGAAGCCGATGTACACCGTCATGCTCATTGTCCAGATCTTTCCTCATAAGATGGTCGCCGCCGTCATCTCATAAGGAAACAGCGAGGCGTCTTCCGCGTGCGTGGAGCCGCTTGTAGCCGCGTGCGGTTGTTTGCATAGCTTAAGCCTGGCTCGCTGAAAAGGGCCGATTCGACCATTCCTCCCGAGGCAGGCCCAACGGTTTCATGCAGGCCAAGCAACCAAACGAACGATTATTGCACCTCCGCGCGCGGAGGTCATGTGGCCTACCAAACATGCCGGTCAGTGAACTGAAATGTTCGTAGAGTAATTTCGCTTTGCTCCCCCTAAAAAAGGTAATTTTGCTTTGCTTTGCTTTGCTTTGTACTGGTACGTGGTTTTGGGGGTCCATTCATGCATGTGTGGCCGCACTAGGCTCGTAGGTAGGGGAAGAGTAGAGGTGGTAGAGCGGGGGAGTATCTCATCACATCTCATATGCCTGCCCTGTGTCCGCGGGGAGATCTGGTTGGTCCCCTAGGGTGGCAGGAAGGGTCTGGATCTGCGCTGCCCCGGCACCGGCCCGGCGTGGGTCAGGCCAGGCCGTGACTGACAGGACAGCCTCTCCATCCGTCCATCCATCATTGCCAAGTCATGTGATCCGCATAACTCACCCGCCGTAATCTCTCCCCAAATCTCCGCCGATCAGCGCCAGAATTGTAGATGCAGATCCCAATCTTTGCCATGCCATGGCACCGCAAAGCAGCAGTAGGACGGCACGACCGAAAGCCTGAATAAACTGCAATGCACATGGACTGACAGACGCCGGCCGGGATGCGCTCTGCTCACTGCTGTCCTACGTTCTCCAGGCGCGCCGCAGGTAAGGTGAAACGGGATGATAATCTGAATGTTTTGCAGGGGAATCAATCAATCACATGGTGACTTTTACGTGGGGGTTATATTATGCTCGCTGGCTCTGGCTAAGCTTTCCGGTGCGTGCGTGCCGGCCCAGATCGGCCACTTTACTGCCGGCCTGCAGCTGCACCAGCGCGATTTGGTTTGGTTGGTCTCCACCTGCCGCCGGTCGATCGACGGAGCGCAGAGGCCGTGCGTGCGCCCCCACCGCCCGCCCGCCCGCCCGCCCTGACGCCGACGGCGACGGCTCTCCTTTACGACGGAGCGGTCATTTTCCTAAGCTACGAAACGCCCATCCATGGCCATGGCCGTAATAATGCGCTAGCAAACACCGTCCAACGGCAAAGGGGGCACGCCGGCCTTTCTGTTTGTCTCTTTGCTCCTTTCCTTCTCTCCGCGGGGACGCCACAAAAGGGGTTTTGTCGTGAGCTCCGCAGTTATTAGTTACTTACTGCATATGGTGAGTAGGAGTAGTAGAATGGAGAAGCATATGCTGAATTCTGCCGGCGTTATACTACTGGGGATCCGGTGACTACTGTCAGGGTAAGTTTTGCGGCTGTGGTGAGCGGACAAGTGCAGTGCTGTCAGTCATTCCGTCAGGGTCCAGGTTGAGAGAGAGAGAGATTACTACGGCGGCAAACCACGCAGATCTACCCAGTCAGGGTCAGGTCACTGTACAGGTGCTCCATTTTTGAAATTTGAACAGTGTGATTACATGCGCTGGTTTCGTTAGGCAGTTAAGGCGGGATAAATGTGGGATGGTTATTATGCAGAAACAAACCGCCATGAGAGGCCCCAAGAAGTACAGCTGAACTGCCGATGACGCAAGTTGAGAAAATTTCTTCAGTTAGGCAAAAAAAACACTGAAGAATTCTGAAGATTGCTTCGCCCAAACCTTTCCACACCATTCCCAATCTGAATTCTCGGCTTGCTTTAGCGTTCTAGCAGCGCAGGCGTCGTCTCCGATCTGAAGAATTCTTGCTTGGAAGCCTGCTAAGCTCAAGGACCAGGTTCTGAATTTTCCATGAACAACACGTGGGTGGGCAATTCAGCTCTTGTTCTGAATTTTCCATAAATAAACAGAGCGTGGATGGATGAGCAATTCAGATACGGGAAAAACGAGAATTGCCCAGAGAGGACAAACGCAACTGTAAAAGGGGTAGGATTCAGTTCATCAATTCGAAGAAACAAGCGACGGAAAGCAAGATCCGGAGAAGGCAAAAGTGCCAAGGGAGAAGATCCTCACTGGACTGTACCTGAAGCCAGCAGCATTTACGATGGCCGAATTCAGGCCATCCTGTTGCCGAATTTAGCGCAGGTAAATCCCTGGCGCAACTGCCGTGGACTTTCTCGAACGGGACAAGGCAATTAACGCTGCAATTCTCCACCCACCCCGCACGGCGGAATTCACGTGCCTGATGGCTCGAGAACGCCTGCGAAGAGAATTCTCTGAATTATGCAAAATTGAGCACCAGAAGAGCAAAATTCAGAGCAAACACGCATAATTCAGGCGAACAAACACATAATTCGAAGCAGAGGCGCGTAATTAAGACGAACAGACGCATCATTCAGACCAGCAGACCCATAATTGAGAGCACGGACACACAATTCAGGCCAGCAGACGTACAATTCAGGGCAGCAGACTCAAAATTCAGAGCACGGACGCACAATTCAGGCCAACAGGTTCAGAATCCAGAGCAAAAACGCAAAATCAAGGCGAAGAGACGCGTAATTCAGGTCAACAGAAGCACAATTCAAGCAAACAAACACGCAATTCAGAGCAAGAAGGCATAATTCAAGGAAAACAGGCGCAGAATTCAGAGCATATACTAGGCGCAATTGGAACCCACGTCGCCGGGCAGAGCCCAGACACAAGAGGCGGGCATGGTTTCCATGGGCTTTCTTGAACCATCAACAGGCGGAGGCGGCCGAAGAGAAGGCAGGAGCGCCACAATCCTGCCTGGGAGCCCCCCATCCCCGCGAGTTCACAGTTCAAGAAAGCCTGTGGAGAGCATGCCCGCGCATCTTTCCACGCCATAATTCACATCACGGCAAGCACCGAAAGAGGAGGCTAGAGGCGTAGGAAGAGGCCGGCGGAGAGAGAAGGAAGATGCAGCAGCTAGAGGTGGTTGCGGGAGAGGAGTGAGAGCAACGGCCCACGGAGCAGGGGATATAAATAGAGCAGAGAGAGGGCACGGGCCGGTGTAGAGAGAGGAGAGGAGTGGCAGTGCCAGCAGCAGCGGGCAGGCCAGGCTCATGGAGGGTGGCCGGTAGATGGAGCCCCACGCACCCCACGTCCTCACCCCACCCCCGCCCCGTGCCGTCCGTCCCGCCTCCCTCCTCCTTTTCCGTGCGGCTGCCGGCACCGCACCGCACCCGCCGGGAATATTAATCCCCATCCGTCCCGTCCACCCATACATACATACCGGATCATCATCAGTCACTCAGTATATAATTCCCCCAAGCCTACTTCTTCTTCAACCTGTCTCCTCGACCAATCTCCTCCCATCTTCTTTTATCGTCGATAGTCCCTTTAATTTCCGGGACACATACGAAGAACTGTCATGCATCTACCGGTGGATGGATACTGAATTACTAAGGGGCCGTTTGGTTACCTCCATCGTTTTTAAGCACTTTGCATACTTGTCCCACTTGAGCCTGGTTGAACTAATGCAGATAAAAAAATCATCATCTACACTTAGTTTGGTTGCCTACACTAGAGCATTGTTTGCCTGCCATTTGGTTGTGTGCATTGGCTGGGCTAATGAAAACGCTGATGTTTGGTTGCATACAGGCAACATGATTAAAAGTTAAAACCTACGCATGACATACAATGTTATAGTAAAGTTCTTGGCAGTGTGCTCATGATGGCGGCATCAGTGTAGGCTGAGGACGAGGTGAGCGAGAGCAACGGCGCCATGCACAACATGGCGTCCATCCGACAAGGTTGACAGCTACACATAACACTAGCGACGCCATGGTGATGGGCAGAAAAGGATGGAGGAAAAATGCAGTTTGCACGCCATGGCCGTGTCAGTGTAGGAGGACGCAAGGAGGAGCCAAAAGAACAATGCTGGCGACGGCGCTGGTGTAGTGGGATGCGAGCGAGGAGATCTAGATGAATAACAGCGGTGATGGCTCAGTGTAGCAGCACGTGAAAGAGAAGACAAACCGGAATGTTGACCGCCCGATGTAGTAGGACGCAGGAGAGGAGGTTGAGAGGAACGATGCCGGTAGTGGCGCGAGTGCAACAGCACGCGGGAGAGGAGACCGAGAGGAACAAGGCCGACGGTGACACAAGTGTAGCAGGACAAGGGAAAGGAGACTGAGATTAAAGAGTGTCATTAACATAGATCACACATATGCATATGTACATTCCATGAGGAAGAGGTTAGATCTACTCGTCTACGATCTCGAAACAGAAAATATGTTAAACGGAAGTCATGTGAAACTGCAAGATGAAGCTACTAGTCAAAGGAAATTTCAAACGGTCGCTTGTGCGCGATGAATTTGACAAAATTCATCCAAAACAGCTCCAAACATAAACACGGAATTGATTATTTACGGTCAACGAAACTACAAACCGATTGTCTGAATGGACCCATAACATCGATGTGCAACTTTTACGTGTAAAGTTTACCTTGAATCGAAGCACCGTTGTGTAGATTGGATGGGACGGAAAAAAGGAGATTAGAGAAAAAGTTTGGTGAAGGTGGAAGAAGAAACAATGTACATGGTGTATACGGTCGGATCCTCTCATGTAAGAGGACCCACCACATGTGCTCGAGGTGGCTTGACTCAGCCTGTCTCGTTGAAAATTGTAGATTCGTCTGTTGCTAACGGGGCTAACTCTTGGTGCTTTAAGTTACGTGCGGGACTACATTTGGATGCGGCCACCCAATCAAACAAACCAAATTCTTCGGTGTGATTGGAATGGATGCGGGCAACCCAACACGCCCTTATTTACTGGTCGTCCAACCAACCCACCACTTGCACGCGGTGAGCCATGAGCGGCTGCATGCATGGCTGTGGGCGCATGTAGAGTAAAGTCTGAAATAAACCCTGACTTTGTAAAGGTTGGCGTAAACGAACCTTCACCTTTAAATCCCTGAAATTGATGCCCTAACTTCTCATATCCCGGTCTATTCTAACCCTATGCATGTTTGGCTCACAGGGAAAAGAAACAATCCCAGCCGGGGTCATCCGCTACCCTCACCGACGGTATGGGGCCACAAGTCACTTTAATCTCCTCTTATCTTCTTCTTCCTCTATCCTCTCTTCTCCACTGCCGATCCCTTTTTCCTCTTCTACTAGGTTCGCCGAGCCGCGCACTGGTTGGCACCAACAGCCGAGATGACCCTGTCTGGGCCGACGACTGGAGATGGCGGCTGCTGGACATGGAGCTCGGACATGGAGCTGGCCATCTAGCACAGGGCCGTGGTGTTGGCGTCCAATTGATGTCCGCTGAGATCAGCGACGCGCAGGCAAGCGTGGAAACGGCCGGCGGCGCGTAGCTACGAGCAACTGCATAAAGCAGGTGCCATCGGGCATGAAACCGAAGCACGGCTCCGTGGCTGCAAACGGTGGCGCGCGCAGCGAGCAACACACCGGCCAACGGCGGGATGGTCCCATGGACGTGCATACGTGCATGCGTGTGCACAGACGGACGTGAGTGTAGCCTACGGGACGTCGGCTTGGCGCGGCAAGGCTTGATGGCATCGGCACCGTTGCCTCCAGCTCGTCCGGAATGGCGTCGACGGCCGAGCCGAGCCCGTCCCGCACGCTCATCTCGTCTGACGTACGAGTCCGCCTGCAGCACGCTGTAAAGTTTGGTGAGAAGAATCCCACAGGAATCGATGGTCATGTCGCTGACCACGGTCTCCATCGGGTCGGGCTTGTCCAGGTGTAGCACGTTGTTGAGCAGTTCGTCAGCGCCGCCGGCCGCTGCACATGGTTGGGCAGTGAACTTGTGAAGAGATGCATTTGACAGGTGGGCCTACGTAGTAAGTTGCCGTAGAAACTAATCCCGGCTTGGATCGTGCCTTTACTATTACACCAAACAATTTTTTAGTCATGGAGGGTCGGGATTGACTGGGATTCGTAAATACGGGGTATCAAATTCAGGGATTCAGAGGTGAGGGTACATTTACGTCAGCCTCTACAACCTCAGGGTTTATTTCAGACTTCACTCGCGCATGTATGAATGTATATGCTTTCTACGTACTCCACCACGCACGGAGCTGTCGTTCGTACGTCGTCTGCCTGCTCCATCCATGCATGCGACCATATATACGAGTTACGATGCATGTGCGCGCGATGAGATTCAGATCGGCCAGCCCAGAGCGCCTAGCTACGTACGGCGTACCACGTACGTTCGGGACCGTGGCGTGGTGTAGCTAGCTTGTTGTCGATCTGGCACGCATGGCCTCGATCGGGATCGTATCACCATTCCGATCGATCTACCAATGCGTGGCGCCGGGCATGAGTAAATCAGAGATACGTATATGGGTGCGTGCATGGGCGCAGGATCTTCGTCGATCGCCATTTTCGGCTGACCGGTCGGTCGATTATTGCGTGGACAGACGACGCAGTATACGTACGTACGTATCGGGCATTCATGCATGCAGCAGGCGCGCGTGAATTTCGTGGATGGGTGGATGGATATATGGATGGACGGACGCTGTCAGGCAGCCGGAGTCGTCCACGACACTCCACACATGCTGCCGCGCTCTTACTTATCCTCTGCACAATGCAAAGATAAATATGGTACGTACTGCTCGATCCATACTACGTACGCTACAGACAGACAGAGGAAGACGTACGTGTGTACTCCCGCCGTTCCTAAATACAAGTTTTTTTTTGACGGTACTACGGCGGGCTTACGCCGGCCTGAACCCTTTCATTGATAACCAGATAATAATTATAGCAGAAGAACATAGGGGGGGCGGAGGAGGAGCAAAAGTATCTGGCTTTAGTTTACAATCTCATAGATAGGTGAAACAACATGGTGCCCCAATCAAGCAGCAAACTTTGCGATTGCTCATTATTACATCTCGCTAGACCAAAGCGTAACATCATCACGCGAGCAGGCGATGAGGTGAATCGGTCGAGTGTCGCCCCTGAATACTTTTGCATTCCTTCTTTTCCAAATGTTCCAAAGGATGGCGGCGATAACGTAGAGCGAACTTTATTCGCATGTCGTTGGCCCAAAGATCGTAAAGATCGGTTTGGTATATCTCAGTAGTGATGGAAGAGAGTTCTCCCACGCAGTAGAGAGCTCGGGCGGTGTAGAAGCGGTGGTTTACGGTCTCCGTCCCTGGACAGAGAGGGCAAGTCGGAGACGTAGAGATGCCTCGACGGAAACGTCGTTCGTTGGTGAAGAGACGATTCTTGTTTGCCAGCCAGAGGAAAAGTCTACATTTGTTTGGAGCGAAATTCTTCCAGATGGCCATTGCCAAGGGATCGACAGGCTCTCCCTCCCACGTAGCCTTGTATGCCACATTGCAAGTCGAGGCTTGCCATCCGATCGACTGTTCGGGCGATCCGTTCTGCAAATTCAAGGAAGCGAAGCGACAAGTTGCGAGATAGCCCAGATTCAAGTTCGTGAAGATTAGTTAGGCGTGGAGCGAGATCGAGGCACGATCCGGTAAGCTTAGAACCCGGCAACGGAAGCCGAGGGTCGGAGAACATGAGAGAACAGAGCAGGTACCGTGAAGCAAGAATAGTTGAAGAGTGCGGAACCTGAGATCAAGCCAAAGGCGGTGGAAGTGCTGTCGCCGACGCCCACTTTCGTTAAGCTCAAAGAGGGGATCCCTTGGCGATATCTCGCCACACATGGGAATCATGAGCATGAGTAGTACCTAGGTCCTGGTCTTGGACCACCCATATCTAGCAGCCAACGGAGAAACCCATGGGCCGTGGATCGAGAATGAATCTTGGTTAAATGAGAGAGAAGGAGGCAGGAGTTTAGGTGTCAAGAGAAGAGAAACCTAGTCCCCACGCGTGAAAGGTGCACACACAAAATCCCAAGCAACTTTGCATTGGCCTCCGAAACCTTGTCTTGACCCGCCCAAAAAAGGCTCGCGGCGTTTATCTATTTCAGCGACAACACCCATCGGCAGCAGCAATGAAGTCATGGCGTATATAGGAAGGGCTCTAAGAAAAGCTCGAACCAGGATAGCTCGCCCGCAATAGAAAGAAGGATCCCACGCCATCCAGAAGGCGGCGGTCAATCTTGTCGATGATGAAAAGAAATCGGCGATCGCGAAGTTTGTGGGTAGACAGAGGAAGGCCGAGGTAGGATCGAGGAAAGAAGCAACCGGCAACCAAAAATGCCGCTAAATCGTTGGCTAACTCATGAGGCACGTGGATGGGGCAAACGTGCTCTTATGGAAGTTGATATGCAACCCGTGGCTTGAGAGAATTGAAGCAGGATAGCTTTTAAGGTCCGAAGTTGAGCAGCCTCTGCCGGCAAGATGATCAACGATCGTCGCCAGATCAAGAACCGGGCAAGGAAGCTCTCGATCAATTGGGTGAGCTAACCTACCATCATTGGAGTCTGGTAGATCGACGCTGAAGGACATCGGCAACAATAATAAAAGATACGGAGAAAGCGAAGTCGCCTGTCGAAGCCCCCTGCTTGCGTTGATCCAAGGGCCAGCTTGCCATTGAATAACACCGATCGACCGAACGGTTCAGCTGTCAACCCAATTGCACCAAATCTTGGGGAAGCCCTTGGCAAGCATGATAGCTGCCAGAGCGGTCCAGAGACCGAGTCAAACGCTTTTTGAAATCAAGTTTAAGCACAATAGCAGATTTCTTGCGCTTGAAGCACGTTTGAACAATATCGGTGACATACGTAAAGTTATCCGCAATGCTTCTACCTTTGATAAATCCAGATTGATCCTGGTGGATGATAGAGAAGATAAATGGTTGGACTCTAGAGGTAAGGCATTTGGAGCTAAGCTTAATGATGCAATTTTGAAGGGAGACCGGACGGAAGTTGTCCGGAGAGGTAGCACCTACTTTTTTGGGAAGAAGCACGATGAAGGCTTTGTTAATACGATTTAGTTGGGCAGTACCTTTATGAAACTCTTCCATAAGGGCCAGAAGATCAAATTTTACGAGGTCCCAATTGGCCTTAAAGAAAGCCGGGCCAAAACCGTCTGGACCCGGGCTTGCATTCGAGTTCATGGCAGACCACGAACGAATCTCATCCATAGAGAAAGGGCGAGACAGAGAGAGCGCCTGAGATTGAGTGAGCTGGGAGTCGCGGAAGAGATTCTGAAGATCGAAGTTGAATGTGGATTGGGCTGAAGTGCCAAGCAAGTCGGTGAAGTAGCTATGGAGAACGCGTTCCTTGCCTAGGTGGGAGGAGATGTCTTGGTCATCAACATGAAGAGTCTTGATTTGATTTTTGCGAAAACGGACGGAGGCACAGGCATGCATGTAGGCCGAATTCTCATCTCCTACAGTGCAGTCTCGCAACTTGGCCCGTTGCCGCCAGTAGTCCGCCAGCTTTTATTGTAACGATGAAGCGCTACCTTAACCGCCATTCGGAGACTAAGCTCAAGAGTTGAGAGGGGTCTAAACTCCTCCAGCTTGTCGAGGAAATCAATGGTTGTAGTGCAGTTTGTAGCCAGACGTTTTGGGGTTTTTGCATTAACTGCCCACTTTTTCGCAACATTTCTAGACCGTTTTAATTTCAGGCAAAGCACACCCGCGCTGCCCAAATGGGAGTGGCGAGGACCCACACTAGTCCAGGCGGTGGCGATTCGCTGCAGGAACGAGTGGTTAGACAGGAGACAGTTGTTAAGCCTGAAGATTGAGGGTTTTGGAATGTCCGAGGATGCATGTAACAGAATCGGAACGTGATCCGAGGTAGTCCTTGTCATAGAAGAAAGCGTGGAGTCCGGGAACACCGAAGACCAAGCCATGTTAACGAAAGCCCTATCTAGCCGGACTAGAGTAGGGTTGTCTTGTTGATTAGACCATGTGTAGAGACGGTCTAGAAGCGGGATTTCTTGGAGCTGCATGGAGTTAATGGCCGAAGCAAATAGCGTAGCCTCGTTAGAGTTAAAGTGATTGGAAGATTTGTCTCTTGGGCGAAGAATTAGGTTAAAATCCCCGAGGACCAACCAGGGGCAAGTAGTAGTGGACGACGCAAGGATTAGGGAGTCCAAGAATTCCTGTTTAAGGGAAGGATCGCACGGCCCATATACATTGGTAATAACGAAGGAAACGTCAGTTGCCCGGAAAGAGAACCAACACGTGATGAAGAATCGGTCTAGATGAACGTTAGTGCACTCGAGACTAGCGTCGTCCCAAGCGATTAGCAGCCCCCCGGATGCCCCAACCGACGGGAGGTATTGGAAGTTTCTAAGGCCGATTGGCAGGAAAGAGACAGCCTTAAAGGGTGGGATATCCGCAGCTTAGTTTCTTGAAGGCAAAGGATCGAACCTTGAGCAGATTGTAAGGCTTTTTAACATCAATGCATTTGTTCAAGGCGCCCAAGACCCGAACATTCCACGAGGCGATGCTAAGGCGTTTATTCATTGGAAACCAGATTAGGCGATTTAGGACCGATATAATAGCAATAAGGGTAGATAATGATGCCCGTGAGGTGCCGATTACAGCGAATAGCAATAGTAAAGTAACCGGTCGGCTATCTAGGAGAACCCTAGAACTACGTAAAGAGAGACTCGATGGCAGCACTAGCACACAGTGCGAGATACAAATACATAGGGGGAGAGACAAGGCGGCATGCTACAACGGTGAAAGACAAGGATGCCACAACTAAAATTGCCAGGAGTTGCAGCTGCAGGAATGAGAGACCGGAGGCAGCGCCGCTGTCGACCGAAGAAGATAAGGCTGTCACACATCGGAGAACTCGGGTGCCACCTTGTTCAGGTCGATCTCGGAGACACCGCAAGCTTCCGCCAGCTCCAGCACGTCTGAGCGAAGCAGGGGGGACGGCTCCTTTGCCGCCAGCTCCATGAGCTCGGCCGCCGGAAGGAGCCCAGGGGAAGAATCTTTCTGCCTGAGCCCCTCCAGCTTGGACTTCTTGAGCAGCGTGGCTTTCTCGAGCATGGACATGCGCCTGGGTTCTTCCCTCTCCTTGAGACGAGCGCTGCGGCGAGTGAAGACGATGGAAGTCTTGCCCTTGGGAGGCAGCACTGGGACGAGGGAAGAGGACGAAGGCAGCGGCGAAGCAGGCGAGGCCGGCGGGGCCTCGAGCAGCAGAGGCGCTGGGGGTGGGGCAAGGGGGACGCCCGAGTCAAAGCGCTCAAGGGCTTCCATGACCTGGGCCTTCCCGGAGACGATGTTGCCGAGACTGCGCCCGCGCCAGTCCATGCAGAAGATGTCGGCGTCGGTGATGGGCATGCGCCTCTCCCCCACCGTGCCAACCTTGTTCAGGTATCCAATGGAGCAGGAGGCAAGGTTGGCAACGATGAGGCGCGGGGAGCCTGCCGGGCGCATGGGGATGCGGTAGAAGCACCTCTCGCCGTTCCGGCCGGTGATGCGGATGTCGTAGAAGCCGGCGAACAACTTGACGCCGAAGCGCCGGACGGACGGCGTCGGGGACCGCCACCACCATTGGCTTGTGGTTGGCCATCATTGTCCGCCCCTCGAGAACCACCACGCGTCGTCGTGAGAGCGCTCACGGGCAGGGGGAGGGGCGGAGCCAGGCCACATCCATGTCGCCAGGAAGTCTCCATCCCCACCATCCCCCCCATCGTCGCCTCCATCGCCTCCCCCAAGGCTGCTGTCGTCGTCGGGGTCAACAGGGAAGGCGGGGTCCGGCGGTAGCTCCTCCGAGCGTACCACCAGAACCGAAGCGATCGCGCCGAGGCCCGAGAAGCCGTGGATGGGGATGGAGTGGGGGACATCGGTGAGGGTCCTGCTCTTGACAGAGACAAGGACGGCCGAGTAGTCAACGCCGGTGAGACAGATAGGATCTATCTGGATAGGACAAGCAAAGGGGACCACAGAATTGGTGATAGTGTCGGCGAACCAGTACTCGATGGGAAAGTCTTCGATGTTTAAGGCGGAAACCGTGCTCAGCGAAAAAGGAACTGTTGTCGGTGTCCTCGTGGCGGACCAGTGGACAGAGTTAATCGGGCAGTTGAAAGGGCTAGAGAGGCATGAGATTTCTCGCTCATAGGCCGAGCCAAAGATGACCAGCCCGCCCATGAGAAGAAGCCCTAATGGCCACTTGGGGTCCCCGCCCGGATTGGAGAGCTCTACGAATGGAAGCGTGGGGAGATGGGCACGGTGGGTTGACAAAGGCAAAGGCAAGGTTCTGGAAGTGCTCAAGCGGAACATGCGGCATGAAGACATTGGAGTAGTCTCGGCGATGCCGCGGAGGAGAAGGAGGAAACATGGGTGGGATTGCATCCGAATCAGTGGATTCCTCCCCTGATTCAAATTCAATCTCCTCCGGATCCTCTTCCTCCTCATCATCAACTTCGGCGGCATCAACTTGCTCAGGGAAGGCGAAAACGCGTGGTGGTGTGGAGGCCATGCGGGGTGAAGGAGGAAGCTCGCCATCCTCAGAGGAGGAGGAGATCTCGATGGGCACTGGGATGAAGTCAGCCATTGGGGCCGCGATGGGAGAAGAGGAGCTACCGGGAGGCGGTGCGGGGAGGAGAGCTGGGCTCGGAGGGTGTGTGAGAGATGAGAGAAGGGGTGGATGGGGAGCCGAGGCTGGGGGTGGTAAAATAGCCACGCTTGATGCGCTGGCATGCCCCACCTGCCCAAGATCTCTGGCAATAAACGGGTCTCGGCACTCCTTCACCAAGTGATCACGCGCAAGGCGGCGATGGCGGCGCATGCTGAAATTAGGGTTTCGGGATGGATGGATGGAATGATTTCAGCCGAGGGGGGTGTGCATGCTATAAGAGGGGAGGAGAGGACCCGGCGAGGATTCTTTGCCGCTACCAATGGGAGAGGAGCGCACGGGTTTGAGGGAGAGGCAGCCGGCAGAGGCGAGGAAAAGGTTTGGGAGGGACGTAGTCACATCCCGTGAACAGAACCCTCGTTGGCGTTTGCGGGTTGGGCTGGCAGGTGGCATGCATGCCGGATCGACAGACCAAGGAAGTGGGCCTTGTGCCTTGGCAGATTCCAGCGCCAGCAGATCGATCGGAGTCACCTGCGCGAGCGAATGGGGTTGGGAGCGAGGCGAGATGTGGTTGGCTGCATGCCGATCTCCATGCGCGCCTACGCCCCGGGAGCGATCGAGGTAGGCCATGGCAACGGGCCCGGGAGTGGGCAAGATTCCACACGCCAGACGCCCAAAACGACAAAGACGCATGGCGTGTTTCTTTGGGCGGGTCGGGCACGCGCAGACGAGACAAGACAGAACTAATTGACTATGGACGAGGAGACCATCACGGGGGACTAGTACGAGCATGGGGGAGCAGCCGCCAGATGTCAACTTGCTCTAGTTGAGAGGAGGCCGAGGGAGAGGATCAGCGGCAAGCCCGAGGAAGCTGGCGAGACAGTCAAGATCGCTAGCGCTGCGTGGAGCGTTGGGATGGGCGCGTTGCATCGGCGAGGGTCAAAGGAGGTGAGGAAGGGAAGAGCTAGGCGTTAAAGCGGTAGCAGTGAGTAATTCAAACTCAGCCACGAAAAGCTTTGAGGGGCGTGAGGCACGCGTCTTGAGGAGCGACGTGGAAAGAAACGACAATACCACAGTAATTGATACCTCTAAAGAGACAATGAACTGGCAATGCGCTTACTAGCAACCAAACCGAGAATAAGCAAGCACTAAACCGACGACAAACAGGGGTTTCAAAGCGAGCCTAACCAAGACTTAAGCAGGCGGCAATGGAGGAGGCGGGCGGCGGCGGCGGCAAAGAACACTTGGACCCATACCAAATCCGGAGATGTCGAGGGCGCCAAGGTGAGAGGGAAACATACCGCGAGGAGGCCGAGTCAACGAGTAGTGAAGAAGGGCATCGCCCGGCCGTCCAAGAAGCGGAGGCGAGGCCTCACCAACCACCGACGACGCAGCAAGAAGGACGGAGCGGAGGCGGCGAGAAGCCCTACGGAAGGACGACGCCAAGAGCAGCTCCTCCTTCGACGCGAAGGAGATAGAGGAGGAGCCAAACTCCGGCAGCGTCCGTCCCTCCGAGAGAAGCATCACGCGCCCGAGGATGCCCGAGGCAGTGAAGCCCCCAAGACGCGCAAGACCAGCCCGCAGACCGATCCCCATGGAGGCAGCAGGCCGAGGGGAGACCGAGGAGGTGGCCCTTGGCCGAGAGTACGGGCGGCGCATGTGAGACGTGGGTCGCCTACCTAGTCGCCAGAGCTCCTAAGACTCTGTTCGCGTCTGCTGGAGTCTTCCTGAGCACCTCCTAAATACAAGTCTTTATAGAGATTTCACTAGATGGACTATATACGGAGCAAAATGAATGAATGTAAACTTAAAATGCATCTATATACATACGTATGCGGTTTATAGTGGAATCTCTACGAAGACTTACATTTAGGAAGTATTATGTGGAGTGCATGTGTGTGTGTGTGTGTGTGTGTGTGTGAGAGAGAGAGGGAGGGGGGGTCTGGATCTGCCAATTCTTGTCACATGAACACACTAGCTAAGCTAGGTAGCAACCCATGCTCGCCGCATACTGCTAAAACACGAACGCACGCCTCTGCGGTCGACCATCCACCATCTCCCTTCCATGATCAAAGTTCAGTATATATATCGGCAACTTCAACTGCCTACGTACGTCTACGTAATTTTCTTTCAGAAAACATACGAACAAACAAATACTACTGAGTACTGACTACGTACTGGTACAATATATTGCTACTACCAATCAGCACATGGAGGCAGTGAACGGATCCGAGCAGGCCGGCCGGCGTGCAGTGCAGCTAGGCAGCAGTAGCAGAGATGGATGGATCCATCCACCTACCGACCACGAGGAGGAGCAGAGATCGCTCGACGTCGACGCGTGAAGCAGGCAGGTACACATCCTCCTACCAAATTCTTCCAAAACCGATATCCCGAGATCGAGAAACCTTGGCACCAACAGGGTTATTTTTCTCCCCGGAGTCCTTCCGACGATGGATGGCTTGTCGTGCAGCCTGCCTAGTGGTGGTGGGCACGGCACGGCAGCGCGCGCTTCGTTGTCGTGTCTCCCTGCGCCTGCGTGCATGTGCCGCATGCCCAGCACACCGATGAATCAACCGCCAATCAGACACCCTGTTTGTGAGCCTGCCCCAGCAGAAATCACGCACTTTGTACTAATCAATAATCCTCCCTGCTTGTTTATTTAGGGCATCTCCAACAGTCGTATGATCAGCGTTGGTAGTTTAGCCACGTAGGCTATTCTGATGACATGGCATGTATTAATAACAGAGAGAGAATGGAAGCGTATGATCCTGAACCAACGCACCGGGCGTAAGCTCCGAGGCCAGCCCGTTCGTTTCTTTGGCATTCAAGTGGGGCCACCTAGATCTGGTGCGAGTAGCCACCCCTCCCCTCGTCCCCAATTTTCTCCTCTCCCGCGTGTATCCCTCTCGATTTCCTCTTCCGCGCGCCAAATCACCCTGCTGCTCGCGCCAAATTGCCCTGCTGCTCCCTCCTCCTTCAAATCCCCTCCCGCATTCATCTCTCAATCTCACTTTGCCCCAGACTGCTGACCATGAGCCGCCAAACTAGGGTTCAAGCGCCGCCGCCGCCGCCGCCGTGTTCGTGGCCGACAACGGCTGTTTTCGACGAGTCCATGCTGACTCCCAATGTTGCTGCGTCCTACGGTTCAGCTGCTTCGATGCAGACCATGGGTGCCTCTGCTCCTGCCGGTTATTGGAGTTCACCAGGAACTGGATCTTCTCCGCTCATGCCTGAGAAGGATTACAGGTACGTATGCTTTTTTTCTTAGTCTTTACATGTACAGCTAAGTCCATGGTTGATTGATTTATGGAGAAGGCAATGGATTTACTAGTACGTTCTCTGAATTTTGGATATAACTAGAAGACAGATCTGAGCAACTATTTTATTAATGAGCTGATATTCTTCCTGTCGATCTAAATCACACTTATTTCAATCAAGTTTGGTAGGGTAGCAGGGCTCTATACGTAATGAGCTAAGTAGAAAATCAGTATTAGTGCACTTGTTTTTTTGTTGTTCAAGTGAAAGACCAGAATTACTTGTTAATCTTATTTTGCTTGCAGCCCAATTACTGTAAGGCTGCTATAGAATTTCAGTACTGAGAGTTTAGTTTATGTAATTTGTGACGTATACTGTAGCATATAGGAACCATCAAAGCATATTGTGTTAAGAGATGAATTAACCAGATTGTTGATAATTATTTTGCAGTGGAATGGATTCGTACCCACCTGGTGGTTTCTTAAGTTACTTTAAAAATATGTCGATTCCTGCTATTTCACTACAAACTTCTCATCAACCACTCATGCCACACAATGTCAGTATTGGTGGTGGTCATCCCTCATATGCTCCAGTCATGGCACCACATCCATCAATGGCCAAAAGCAGCCCTCCCCCTTCTGATGGCATGATTGCTAATAATGTTGAAGTCTATAGGACTGATAAGCGTTTACCATGGACAAAAGAAGAGGACAAAAGACTAGTAAGTTAATTCAGCATCGCAAATACTCTTGTAAGATTTATCATGCTCGGGCATTACTAATTTTTTTAAATCATGCGATTCGAAGGCATGGTTGAACAACTCAAACGACCCCATAGCTGGAAATTGCAAGAAAGTCGACCGATATTGGCAAGATGTCACCGCTACATACAACAAAGACCACTCCAAAAAATAGAAAAGAGAAATGAACCAATCAAGGATCGTTTTCATCGAGTTAACAAAAAAGTTGGTTGGTTTGCTGCATCTTGGCAAAAGGCTACTGGAATTTATGCTAGCGGACAATCAGATTTACAGTTGCAGGAGAAAGCTTTGAAGTTCTATGAGGAAGACTATAAAGATGGACAATTCAAATACATGCACTGTTGGAAGGCTGTTGAAGGTTGGCCAAAATGGGAGACATACATGCAGATGCTTAAGAAGTTGAAGAAAAGAAAGGTTTCAGAGGTTGTGGAACCATTAGAGGACTTGGAATCCGATGAAGATATTCCACGCCCACCAGGGAACAAGACTGCTAAAACTGAACAGAAGAACAAGGCCAAAGGCAAAGGGAAGACATTGATTGGAATAGAAATTGATGAGATGGAGGAAAAGCTCGATAAGTTCATGGCTGCTCAGGCTGAAGCTAACAAGGGTCGGAATGATATGGTTGAAGTGGCAAGGCTCAATGCCGTTGCAGCTAAGGAGAAAAAAGAGGCAAAAATGTTGGATACGTTCAAGTGGCTCTTTTCACAAGACACAACAAGTATGTCAGACGAGATGAAAGCCGAGCATATGAAAGCTGTGAAGTCTATGTCTGAGAAGTTATTTGGCCCATCAGACTGAGGTATGAATTTAATTAGCTGAATCAAAGAGTTGTTTTATTTTCTCTGAAAATTGGACATTTGATTTTACCAAACTGCTTGTGTTAAAGGCCTTCACTGTACCAAACTACTATGTACTTGGATTTAGCAAATGGTGCTTGTGTTAATGCCTTGACTATACCAAACTACTATGTAGTTAGAAAATTTATGCTTGTGTTAACGCCTTGACTGTACCAAACTATTATGTAGTTAGAAAAATTATGCTTGTGTTAATGCCTTGACCGTATACAGTCCCAATACTGCCTTGCAATCCCAATACTAGCAGTATTTCCAATGTGTTGACTTGTATTGCACTAGTCTATTGTACTACCTACCTCCAACTCTATATAATGCACCACCTTGTGCACGAGCAGAGCACCATCTCTACAGTCCATAGCATTTCTGAGTCATTTCCATCCCTTCAAACAATCCTCCCAACCATGTCACACCACTCTGACTCCGATGATTCCCATGAGCTCAACAACTTAGATGACAGCCTAGACAATTACATTGCCGAGCAAGATATCGTAGACTCCTTCGCTCGGATGTTTGCAAACAAGTTTAAGGCCAGACTCGGAGCTCTGCGTGCTGGCTTATCTTGTCGCCGAAGTGGTACCAGAAGGTACATACGGAGGAATCGTGAGGAGGCCCATAAACTCCTTGTGGCTGACTACTTCACTGAAATTCCAACCTACACCGATGCAATGTTCAGGAGAAGGTTTCGGATGAGAAGATCTGTCTTCTTGCGTATTGTGAGTGCCCTATCAGAGTGGTCTCCCTTTTTCACTCAAAGGGTAGACTGCACTTCTCGGAAAGGGCTCTCACCGTTGCAGAAATGCACGGCGGCTATTCGTATGATGGCGTACGGTACCCCTGCTGATGAACTGGATGATTACCTGAAGATCGGTGAGAGCACTGCATTGAAGTGTTTGAAGCATTTTGCAAAAGGGGTGATCGCCAACTTTGGTGAGCGTTACTTGCGACGCCCCACTTGTGAGGATGTGGAGCGCTTGCTGCAAGTTGGCGAGTCTCGAGGCTTTCCTGGCATGTTGGGAAGCCTAGACTGTATGCACTGGCAGTGGGAGAATTGCCCGGTTGCTTGGAAAGGACAGTTTACCCGTGGTGACCATGGTGTCCCTACTCTCATGCTTGAAGCAGTAGCTTCATATGACCTTTGGATATGGCATGCCTTTTTGGTGTTCTTTGGTTGAATAATGACATAAATGTGCTTAATCAGTCCCCATTGTTCATTGAGGAGTTGAAGGGGAAGCTCCTCGCGTGCAATATCTGTCAATGAGAGGCGGTACAATAGTGGCTACTATCTTGTGGATGGCATATACCTGAATGGGCTGCCTTCACAAGACAATTCCACTCCCCAAACAGTAAAAGGACAAGCGGTTTGCACAACTTCGGAAGGAGCTAGGAAGGATATAGAACGTGCATTCGGGTCTTGCAATCTCGCTTCTCCATTGTGCGTCGTCCAAAGACGATTATGGTCACGGGCATCTATTGGAAATATTATGAAAGCATGCATCATTCTTCACAACATGATAGTTGAAGATGAGAGGAAATGGTCACGCGCCTCTTGACTTGAATGAGACTCGGGGTCATCGGTTGTTTTACCTCCGAAATGAAGGTGGGTGGTAACACATGCTTTGCTGATGTTCTTCGGAGAAATGCTGGAATTCGTGATCGCTCAACACATACACAACTCAAGAGGGACTTGGTTGAGCACATTTGGAAGAGATTTGGCAATTAGCTAAATAATTAGGTATAGCTTCTCTATACACTCCAAGAGTGTACTTGCTCAATGAGTTATATGCATGACTGTATTTGCGATATATTTCTTGTACGACTAAAAAAAGTTGAGTAGCCGTGTGATTCTTATTCTCAAAGGTGTGTGTAGCTCAGCTTACCTTGTTCTTTTCTATCTCTTATTTTTCAGGCTGGGATTGGCAAGCTGAAGCGATTCATGACATTTACAAAAATGAAGAGGTTCATGGCATCTTACTGGAGTTTGCATAGCGCTGGACGGAGGCTTGGTCTTCTATATTTTGTTAGCTAAACTGCAGGAAACCTTTGGCTTATTTCGTTTAGTTGATTACTCTTTTGCGACTGGGTCTTGTTTGAGCTTGTGGCCGTTTTATGTAAGAACTAAAATAGAGTGCACTACTATGTTATTTTGTAAGAATTTCTAGTTCTGTTAAAACTTTGTTGGCTGTAGTGCTATCCCAGTTTGGAGATCTTTCGTCATGTATGTGCTTGCAAGCAAAGCATCATCTATGGTTACAAAGATGTGATGCACTATTGATCATGTGCTTTCTCTAGTAATTTAATGCTTCTGGTATATTCTCTCTCTTGTTACATACAGCTTATCATGTGATCCATTGGAGTGCTTGTATGATGTGATGTTGGTTGCTGACGTGGACAGTTTTACCAACAACTTAACATACAAACTGTTGGAGATGCTCTTACATCCCCACTGTCATGGCCATGTGTTGGCAGCCTAGCTGCTGAATGCTCATCATCTGGACTCACTCCGGGCCCTGTTAAAAAATTAGTGTAAGCCGGCCTGCAACCTGCATGCCTACTTGAGGAAAAATGACAGGCTAATCATGGCCCTGACCTGGGCTGATTAATTATGCAAATGCAGATTATGCGGCTAGGTGCTTTAACTTGTACGCAGAGTACTAAAGAAGATCTCTGGACCACGTGTAGTGTCAGTCAGTCGGGGAAACGGACAGGCCCTGTACATGGCCGCCAGTGAGATCGAGAGCACTTAACTGAAGCCACTGTTTGAAACCGTTTTTTCCCTCCCTCGCAAAAAAAAGTAGAGCGTCAAAACCTGACTCTTCCTCAAGTACCGTGGCTATGTACGTATATAAGATGAGCGAGCGTATGAACACTTGAGAGTTGCATTGTAGCCTTTGTCACATGAATGAATGATTAATAAACCGGGCGGGCGGGCGATTCACAGTAGGAGTACGTGGTACCACGCCATTGCCATTGCCATTAGCCCTGTTTGGATACTCTAACTCAGTTAGAGGTTAGAGTTAGATTCTAACCTTGAACCAACCCTAAACCCTAACTCTAACCAAAGAGCTGTTTGGATGATAGGGTTAGATTGACAATAAATATTCTTTTTCAATCATTTGACTACTTTAGTACCATGTTTGGATGGGAGGGGTAACTTTTTTTTACTAATTTTTTAGTGGGCCCAAAAGAACTAACCCAAATAAGCTCCTCTAGTGTGGGCTAGTTTTTTAGGGTGGGTTAGATCCAACTAACCCAAACTAACCCATCATGTTTGGATACTTTTGGGTTATTTGAGCCTCAACTAACTAAAACTAACTCTAACCTAGTTATCCAAACAGGGCCATTGCCATGCATGCTGCGCTGCTGCAGAAAGACTGTTTACTGAATGAGTATGACGTCCCGCTGCTTCAGCTCCATGCATGCATGCGGCAGGAGGAAAGAATGTGCAGTCTGCTCTGCGACGCTGTCAGATAAGCTCAAGGTAGTAGTAGTATTATTCATTCCGAGTAAACTGCAGAGTAAATCACCGGCGACTGTATATATACCATTGTATTGTACCAGTACGTCTTTAGCGCGGCAGACGAACCTAGGGCAGCAACACAAAATCAAGCTTACAACAAACACGAAAAGATGGATCGCCGGCAGCTCCGGGACCTGGCGGCAACAGCACGGGGCACAACAGTAGCAGATGAGCAGCCGGACCCAGCAAAAGCAGGGTCGGCTTTCGCCAGGTTATTATTATTGCTCATTCAGGCGTAAGAGAGCAGAGCCCGAAAGACGAGCGAAGTGCAGTGCAGAGAAACACAGCAAGGGAGGGAGGGAGGGGTTAAAGGTCGCATGATGATGCTACTACCAGTACCAGTGCGGATTCAGGGCAGGGGTACTACTGCTACTGCTACTGCTACTGACAGACAGGAAAAGTGGATTTCTGTTGGATCTGAAAGAGAGAGAGAGGGAGAGAGAGGGAGAGAGATGCACCCACCGTGCTGGCATTATTGATTGTCCGTCCGTCTCTTGATTATTCTCCTCCTCCTCCTCCTTCTACGAGGGATGGGGATCGGATCGGATCAGTAGCGCCGCGCATGTGCGGACTGCGAATGAAAATGAACCTCTTCGTGCTGTAAAGACGATCGAGCGGGCGGGCCAAGGCCTCCTGCTCCTGCGCGCGGCACCGTGCCGTCCGATCGAGCAGTGCAGTGGTAGTATATGAGCGTGTTTGGTTGCCCACATGGAACCCAACCAAGCCCACTCGGGAAGGAAGAGTCCTGTTTGGTTGCCTGGTTTCACTGTTGGGCATGTATCGCACGCTTTTCAAAGCAGTCTAGAGCCTAGCTCGCTGGAAACGCTCGGATCGGCAGTTTCTCGCGAGCCAGGCTAGCAGCGGCGCGAGGTCGCACGGGCGGATGCGACACGAGGGCGAGGGGGGATGGCGGGAGATGGGAAATCAGGCGCGCCGTCTCGGCGCCAGATCTAGCCTCACCCCCCTTTCTACTCGCTCACCCATAGCCACTTTCTTCCCTACTTCCTCACCACCGACAGCGGCTGCGATTTCAGATCTGCGCTAGAGGCGGCGGCGTTTGCGACGGATATGGTGCTCCCCTGGCTGTTGGCCACCGTCTGGTCGACCTTGTCTGTGCAATGGCTCCTCCTACGCCGTCCTCGTCTCTGATGCCGATAAGCAGCACCCCCTCCCCCCTTTGTTAGGTCAGTAGTTAGGCCGTTAGGCTAGGTGTAGGATATATTTCCCACTGAACGAACCGTCGATGTCGACTAGGTTATGGACGCACGGATGAGGTTGATAATTCAGGCAGCAGCACTGATAAGTGTGATTCAGGCATGGGTCATGTTCATGCACCGTGCTGGGAGACCTTTGATCCGCTATGGTCCAATGTTTATACGGGAACAGGAGAGGATCCAAAATTTGAACTACATCTACAACTGCAATGACGTCGAGGCTCTGTGGATGCTTCGAATGAAAAGAGCACCATTTGCCAGGCTTGTCGAGACCTTCAGGAGCAAGGGGGCTGCCCTCCTTTCCGGTTTATAAGGCTCAATTCAAAAATCTCACCAACCAAGGTAGATGGTGAGTGGTGGAATACCTTTTGGAGTTTGCAAAAGCACCCAATTAATGCTCTTGTTTTCCTCAAAAAAGTATGTTTACCAATGCATTAATTACAATGCATGCATGCATAAATTACATGCATTGGTCAATTTTATCTTAATACTTGCATGCAATGATTTAATGCACCTTGGAATCTGAACATGTGATGGGAAACAACCAAATTGAGCCTTATAAAATGGAAAAACTAAAATTTTGAGATAAGCCCTATAAACCGGAAAGGAGGGAGTACTAGATAACATCAACACCAGTGTGGAAGAGCAAGTGGCCATGTTCATCCATGTTGTTGGCAATAACCAGAGGTTCTGGGTTATTCACAACACATTCAGGCGATCAATGAAGACCATATCTAGGTACTTCAAGCAGGTGCTTTTTCTTGTTGGGGAGCTTAGAGGAGATATGATCAGGAGACCATCTGGCCAAATTCCACCCAAGATTCGCGGAAGCCCAAGATGGTATCCATACTTCAAGGTGAGCATTGACAATATACACTTTTCATGGCTTGATATGCTTGTATTGTTCTATTTGAGCACTAACATAGGCTTGTGATGCCATTTTCAGGATTGCATTGAGGCAATACATGGTACTCATGTCACTGCCAGAGTTCATAGGTCACAGTCTGCAGCATACAGAGTGAGGAAGCACTACACAAGCCAGAATGTGCTTGCTACTGTTGACTTTGATTTGAAGTTCACATATGTGCTGGCTGGCTGGGAGGGGTCAGTGCATGATGCTAATATTCTCAGTGACAACATGAGTCGACCTGATGGGATCAACATCCCCAATGGCAAATTCTACCTTGGAGATACCGGCTATGCATACCGGTCGGGTGTTCTTCCACCCTTCAGAAACACCAGGTACCATCTCAACAAGTTCTCTGGTAGGAACTATCCTAGGACTACACAAGAGTTGTTTATCTCAGGCACTCCAGCCTTAGAGTAATTGTTGAGAGGGCATTTGGAGCTCGAAAGAATAGGTTTAAGATTCTGGATCAGAAGCCATTCCACCCATACTCTACTCAGGTTAATCTTGTCCTTGCTTGTTGCATTCTGCATAACTGGATCCTCCAGTGGGGCTTTGATGAACACATGCCTAAGGAGGAAGAGGTCGAGCCTGACGATGTTGTTAGCTCTGGCCATGGTGTGGCGGCATTTGACAATGACGCTTGGAAGAACAAAAGGTTGGAGTGGGCAGAGTAACAGAGGTCAGTGCAGGATTTGAAGAAGAGGAAGAAGAAGAATAAGCAGCAGCAGCAGCAGCAGAAGAAGAAGAAGAAGAAGAAGAAGAAGAAGAAGAAGAAGAAGAAGAAGAAGAAGAAGAAGAAGAAGAAGAAGAGGAAGATGAAGAGGATGATCTGGTAGCAGCAACATCGATGAATTATCCCCTATTTAGCCAATGGTTCTTAATAATTTGAACTGTCATTTGATAGTAGTTAGGATGGACTGTCATTTTTTTAACTAGCTGGCATATTGTGTGTGGTAAGCTCAGCACTAGTTTAGAAATGGTGACAACACCTTATGCGGGTTGCAACCAAACACCAAGTCATAGGTGCGCCTAATGCAATGCAGGCAACCAAACGCCGAGTCAAAAATGATTGTCTCGTGCAACTGAGGTACATGCAGGCAACCAAACTATGTGCATCTGGGGTCTTTTTGTCTGCATCCCCTCAAACCGGCTCATTAGAGCCAGACTCGTCGGGCCAGACTCGATTGGCAATGTAACCGAACACGTCCTATATTACTGTCGTCTGCTTGCTGGGTTAGTTCCTCTCCATTGCAGTAGTAGCTGCGTCTGCGTGCATGTCGACCAGACCGTCGCAGCCAGACGGAGAGATGGTGCTTAGTATATATATTCACCCGGCCGGGCAGTGGCCACCGCCGGTGCCGGAGAAGGGTGCAAGCTCGGCACATGGCAGCAACATCCTTTTTGTTATGCATTTA
The DNA here is from genome assembly GCA_021437245.1 of Aegilops speltoides. Lineage (NCBI taxonomy): Eukaryota > Viridiplantae > Streptophyta > Magnoliopsida > Poales > Poaceae > Aegilops > Aegilops speltoides. The sequence continues at coordinate 563,718,845 of CM038142.1, read as the reverse complement.
CTACTTGTTGACTTGAATTTTCAAGGCGGTGAATTGGTCTTGGTTCAGTTTACAATGCTAGGGTTCTGCCGCACATCGTGCCTGCATGTGCCCGCAACCAAAGCAGAAATTCCATCAGGAACAAGATCGGTAATAGTATTACTAATCAATTTGTGTGTGTACCAAGTCGTAACGACGCAGCAGCTTCTCGGGCCGGGATTAAAATTAAAATTACGGAACGATGAGAGTATAACCAGGGCATGTCCATCGATCGATCTCGAAGCGTGCATGCATGTGGCCATGCATGTGACGCCGGAATATTAGCAGAGTAGTACTCCCTCCGTTCCTAAATACTTGTCTTCCTAGAGATTTCAACAAGTGACTACATACGGCGCAAAATGAGTGAATCTACACTTTAAAATATGTCTACATACATCCGTATGTTGAGTCCATTTGAAATGCCTAGAAAGACAAGTATTTGGGAACGGAGGGAGTAGTACGTAGGTTAATCCACGGGAGAGAGACGGATCACGGATCGGGAGATGTGTGTCACGTACTCCCTCCGTTCGGAATTACTTGTCACATAAATGAATGTATCTAGACATATTTTAGTTGTAGATACATCCATTTTTATCTACTTCTGAGACAAGTAATTTGGAACGGAGGGAGTAGCTAGCACGTACTACATGGTTGCTCCGATCTCAAGGATGATTGGATGGGATGCGTGTGCCTCCCTGGCTTCCGGTGACAAGACAACGGAGCATGCATGCGATGCCATGCAATGCGACGCGAGCGAGGAGAGGACAAACCGATAGGAGCCATATGCACATCGGTCGCTAGCTTGCGATCGAAGCTACCAAGCATGTGATGGAAGGAGCAAGCGAGATCCACACCTCCATGGCTCCATGGCTCCGTAAGTTTCCAGTCTCGTAACTCCTAAACATAACACAAAGAGTACTACTCTCTCCGTTAAGAAATATAAGGGCGTTTACATCATCGTTAGTCGAACAAATGCATTTATGGTTTTAATCCTATATGTGGGTGTGTCCGTGAACTTAACAACATCTGTGGGCATAATCAGCTCGAGCTTCTTAAATTATCCAGACTTCCCTAATGGATAAAGGCTAATGAAGTCCTAATGCATAAAGGCTAATGAAGTCGTACAAAACTGAAAGAAGAAGTGTGGGGGTAGGATAGATGTCCAAAAACAATTGTGCAGATCTAGGAAGAAGACTTCGGGGCGATCTATAATAAGCCGGCTGGGTTACCGTTGAAAGTAGAGTTTCACACATCAACACTGATTTTTATTTATCTAACTTGCACAATGAAGGTTAACGGTAAGCACTAAGCACTCCAACAAAAAAAGGTTAGGAATAATGGTGATGGGATGTGGCATTGCCAAAATATGTGAGTAGAAATTTGTGTGACAACCTATGCAACCTACGCAATTGGGGAGCTCATGGGATCGGGGCGGACAAGCAGAGCAGCGTCCGAGCCCGTGTCTTGTTCTTGCTAAAAATGACTATACACGTTTTTTTTTTGTGGAGAAATCACCCCCATTAATTTAAGAATTAACATTGGCATAGCAGGGGTGGTTAAAAACCAAACATGACGTCCAACAGGGAGCCCGCTTTGGCCAAGCTGTGTGCTTCAAAGTTGGGTTCCCTCCCTTCAAGCATACATGATCTCCAAACAGAGAAAGACTGTATCTTCGCCTTTTATCTCCTTGATTGATGATGATCATCGCCGAGGGGCGCCCAAATAATTCTCCTTCAAGTGATTTACCGCTACCACACAATCAGTCGTCACCCGAACTCGATGAAGATTCAAGTCCGCAGCCAACGCAAGGGCCTCGGAACACGCGAAACCGGCTGAAAAATATACTACCAGAGCCTGTATGGAGCTGACAGCAAACATGTATCGACTGACAAAAAGAGATAAGTTGGCGAACATGATGTACACCATGCGTTAATATCACAGGATGCGCATCTGTTCAACAACGCTAGATGCATAAGGATTACAGCACAGGTAAACCTGTTGTATGGAGTTCTTAGACGACCATGGTTACCAAGGCTACTTCAGTATGATTAATATAAATGGTTTAAAGAAAAATCAAGTGTTGGGTTTCTTTTCCTATACATGTCAGTATATTTTGACAGCCAAGAGATGTGGTCCAAGCATTCTGCACCTTCACAAGCATCATTCAGAGCCACTGCAACCATAATCAATCTTCACTTCTTCACCATGATTTCTACTGGAGCACCCAACCATAAAAGATGTCATCTTGGAGCAAAGACTCCACCACTATCAGAATTCCAGATACTGCAATTCACCAGAGCAGCAAGATCATCTGTAGGAAATGAACAGATAGGACCACATTGTATTTCAGCATCTGCTGAAACTGTTCGAGTAAAGCAACGCCGGTGAAACATCCACCTGAAGACGGCCATTTTACTTACTACTGAATCCAAAAGAAAATCTTTGTAACAAAGCCCCCCTTATAGATTAGGAATTATCATGTACATCACCGCTATTTTACATCACCAGTTTCAGTTGTACAGACTAATTGGCTATTGGGCAGCAGAAATGCACAACCAAACATCCTCCCCTCAATTGGTGAAATGTACATATTAGCAATGGAGCCTGCATGTAAACAAAACCTCTGTTTCAGTCGACAATTCAAAGGATCAGAAAATACCATGATTGAATATGGAAACTGAGGAACCATTACTATTATGGCCAGATTTCTTACAGGCTACTAACTACTTCCATGTTCCATTCTGTATGCAGTGGTCAGCTAAAGTTACTATTAAAAAAATAACCATTTTATACATTATATAGCTCACTAACTCACACAATGAAACCTTCAAACATATTCCCTTGGTCTAATCAATTTACCAAATTCTGCCAGACAGGTTTGTAAAATCAACAAAGAACTGTCATTTGCATCAACGCTATGATATTTTAGAAGGGATCCATTAATAATTACATAATCTAGACGAGAATTCATAGTTATCAATATACAGTCCTGAAGATTGGCAAAACAGTTGATCTTCTAGTGCATACTGGTGTATCCACCGCCAATCTTGAAAGAACACGTTGAATAGTATTTATTTATAACAGAAACCGACCACTGGCCAGTAGTGATCAATTAATTATTTACTTTATTTTCATGGACTAGTCTACTTAATTAAAATATGTAAAGGTGGAATTGGCAAAGAGGCCTTGGAAGCCCATAATGTAGAATACTGAATCTGTGCATTTGATGAGGCCGAGTGGAGAGAAAATTGACAGTGGAGTATACTGTATATTACCTACAAAAGTGGGACAACTGAAAGGAAATTTATCTTGTGCATACACGCGGGTCTACATATGAAAGGATGAACAATGACACCAGGTAAGTAAACATTGCTTAAAGAAATGGGATGCATACCTCTAAAGAAGTTTTGAGCCTGAATTGTTCTGCAACTTGCCAGTGTTGGTGTAGCCCAACAATAGTCTAGAAAGAGGGTAGGGGCACCCAAAAAATCGAACAAGATTTCGCAATCCTCTCTCTCCATGAATATCAGTTGGTGAGCTTATATGGCTAAGATATGTATTTCCTTCATATATTAAGCTAAGTTGCTGGCACAGCAACACAGCTATACCCGCATTAACTGATAGACTGGCAAATGCAAGATATACCAGAATTATACCCCTTGCTGATAAGAAGAATGCAGAACTGGCCACGCTAGTAATGATCTCCATCAGTACTTTCTTAGAACCCATTTGACCATATGATGATACATTTGGAAACTCTAGAGGGGGCCATATACGATAACTTGCATAAATGGTCATAATAGCAGCATAACTGCAACTCGTGACCACAGAGATGAGAAAAATGACAAAAGCTTGGTGATTTGAAGCTCCCACACAATTCCCAATCTGCAGATGAACACAACAAAAAGGCAAATAAAACAAGACAAAACTAATTAGCAACAATTCACGATAGAACAGAGTGCAAAATATATCAACATATCATTCTGGTCAAATTTATCCAACTTACAAATGGGCAATGATGATCCATGTCCACCACACATGTTTTACAAGATCGGCAGTGATGTGCTCTTGGGGGTTTAGGTTTACTACAATATGTACAGAAAGTATAGTTCTCAAGATCATTTTTTCCAACCATGGGATAGCTTCCCCAACGTATGCCTGGTGGTGCACCAGCAGACTTGAAAGAGGCCAAACAATAACTTGCAATTGTAAATATAGATAAGAGAGCGGTGACTGTGCAGTGAAAGATGCCACAGAAGATGCTGATTGAGAAAACAACTGGATACACCGCCCAGACCCCGCCACCTGTGAAACAGCGAAAAGGAAACAAAATCAAACAGCAGTTCTATGGAACACTTCAAACATATTAGAACCATAACTTACATGAATAAACAGATAAGTCCTCATTTCAGAAAATGCCAGTGAGATATTTAGAACTTACATATAACAAAGAGCACGAAGAGGACGAGCACAATCACAAAGAACCCATCCCGGAAACGCCTCCAGTGAGAAAAACATACACTGTCAGGTTTTCTTGAAGTTTGGTTGCCTTGGGTGACTGCTCCACACCAGCCACACTTATAGACAGGTGAATAACTTGAAAATACAAGCCGAAGACCGCAGCCCCAGCAAGTGGCTTCATGATCTTCTGGTATGGACGTGACACATTGTTCTACCTAAACAGAAGGAGGATGGTGATTAGAGCATTGCTGCAGGATAGATTAGCAAATTAAACTATTTCCGCTGCGTCATTCTTTGTGTTGCTAACCGCAGAGCGTAGGCTCGGCGAATTATGAGTAGTCATTTGATTCACAGACCTTATAAATTTCACTCTTCACAGAGTAACTTTGACCGAAGTCAGAAACAATTATTGATGGCCTGGGTAACACAGGAATGCAGTAATCCATACGCACAATAATATGAGTTTTAAGAAATTTAGTTTATGTTGGTGAGCTATAAAGCATTGGATTTTAAATGTGTAAAATAGGTTTCCACTAATGGGTCTTGTCAAGAGACTAGCGCACTTGGTGCCTCAGTTCACAATCCAAGTACAGAATTAGAGAAACTGAAAATACCGCCCTAATCTATTGAGGCTGATGGGCGTAGGAGCAATTTTGGGATGAGTTTCTGCATACTTTACAGTTACTCCCTTTGTAGCAACCTGGTGCATATCTGAAGAATTATATAGTAGCAGTAAGTAAGTTAGCCTGATAAAGGTAAAGATGCCCAAAATTTTCCTGTCTACATTGACTTTGCAGTAAGTATCCTGAAGTGCTGACCTTGGTTACATACAGCCTAGTGCGGTCTCGAGCCAAATTGACGGCACCAAAGGCCGATTCTGCGGTAGCAAGAGCAATCTTGGTAGCCAAACCGTCGGCCTAATACTAGCAGGGAAAGAATTGCAGCAGCACTGATCCATGAGTTGCATAGAGCAGAGCAGATGACAGACTTGTGCTGCTCCGCTCATAACTCCATCACCATGTATAAGATGAATTATAGCTACACAGATCGTAGCACGGCTGTGTGGATGCATCTAGGAACATCATGTGTAGAGGATATTTTGTCTCTCGACTGTAACTCTATCAATTTGTAATAAACCCCCTTTTTCATCGCAAAATAGAAAAGAAAGAAGACTTGATGCTCTGCTTATTACTCGTGAGTTGTGTTCATCCCCTATTACTATGTCGCTAAACGGAACGGGAGGGGGGCGGCCCTGGGAGATGGGACGGGGGCCAAGCTTGGGCGACAGCCAGCGCACACGGGGTAGGATGAGGAAGCTCGAAACCGTTGGAGCACCTACCGATTCGCGCGCGAGCGTGTTTGGGGAGAGAGGGGAGGGAAGAAGAAGGGGGGAAGAGGGCGGGCGGCGAACCTCGAGGAGCGGCTCCTGCTGCTGCTGCGGCTGCTCCCCCATCGCCGGAGCAGATCCGGCGGCGGCGGGGTCTGGGGGCGATGAGAGATCGGAGGCGCGGCGTCAGCAGAGGTGGGTGGGAACTCCGCCGAAGCTTGCGCGAGCGGAAGAATCAAGGCGCATGTTCCTCCCTCGCGCTCGCCACCGGATGGACCTCCCTGGTGGTGGTGGTGGTGGTGGAGTAGTTCCAGTCCACCACGACTGGGCGACGAAGGATTCGAGGAAAGCAGGAGGAAAGCGAGGCGGCGAGAAAAAGTTAAAATATTACACGCCGCGTCACCAAGAAAATTCCGGCAGATTTACAATATTTCGGGGGAAAAAATTCTGCCCAAGCAAATCCGTACAAAACTCGGCCTGTAAAAAAATTACGGGCGGCCGTAAAACGCCGCCGTATCCGCTAGATATACCGGAGCGGCCATGTTTTAGGGTTTGTATCCGGCAAATCCCCGATCCTCCCCCGTCACATTCTCTCCATCTCCAGCGACAAAACCTTATATCTCCGGCCACACTTTCCTGCGCGCATAGCCAAAAAAGGACCGTCCCGATGTCGAGTGTTAGACGCGGACGGGGTGGCCGAGGGGGACTGTGGCGGCTCGCCTTTCGACAAGCGGGCCCACCATGACGGCAAGGTCGGGAGCTCCGCCCTCCACTGAAGGATTGGCGCCGCATTGAGCACGGGTAGGGAGCACGGTGTAACTCCTGCGTTTCGTTGTTGGTGGACTAGTTCCGTAGGAGTCACCGTACTATTAAGAGGGGATCCGCTTTGGTAAAACTGGGTGGAATCAACACGTACATCCTCTCACACCGTCGATTCCCTTCGCATCTTTGAGTGCTCTTCTCTTGGTTCCCTCTTCGTCTGTGCGGTGATAGTATGCATGATCTACAATGATAGTACCGCTGAAGCCCCACATGGTAGTAGTCTGCTTCTGTCACGAAAGTAGTACTGCTCGAGAAACTTCTACCAGTAGTACCGACGTAGTCTGCGCCTACTACCGCCTCGATTCGGGACGATGTTTTCTCGTGTCGGGTTTTGCGGCACTACCGGTGATAGTGGAAGCGGTAGTACTGCTCCTACTCATGATAGTACCGCTTCTGGGGCCGATGGTTTGGTCTGCCCCTTAGCGCAGTAGTAGTCACTGAGGAGGGAGCGCGATACCGCTCTCGGTAGTACCGCCGCCTTCCACAGAAGATAGTACCGCTCTGTCTTGGCTGCTCGATGGGGTAACGGTTGGATGTGTTCCCCACTATATAAAGGGTCTTCTTCTTCCTTGTTGACCTACCTCTTTCCCCCAAAGCTCCATTGTTGCTCAAAGCTCCATTTTCGCCCGATCTCTCTCCCTAGCCAATCAAACTTGTTGATTTGTTCGGGATTGGTTGAGAAGGCCCAGATCTACACTTCCACCAAGAGAAATTCACGCTCGACCTTTCGGTCTCCGTGCTCCGAGGCCATATCTGCATATGCTAGGCTCGTCAAGTTTAACCTGAGTATTCCGCGTGTGCAAAAGCGGCTTGCACCCGTTGTAGATGGACGAGAGCTTATCACACCCGATCATCACGTGGTGTCAGGCACGACGAACTTTGGCAACGGCGCGATACTCGGGAGAACACTTCTTGATAATTTTTAGTGAGAGATCATCTTAAAATGCTACCGTCAATCAAAGCAAGAATAAGATGTATAATAGATAAACATCATATGCAATCAAAATATGTGACATGATATGGCCATGATCATCTTGCGCCTTTGATCTCCATCTCCAAAGTATTGTCATGATCTCTATCGTCACCGGCACGACACCATGATCTTCATCATCTTGATCTATATCAATGTGTCGTCTCATGGTCGTCTCGCCAACTATTGCTCTTGCAACTATTGCTATCGCATAGCGATAAAGTAAAGCAATTATATGGCACTTGCATCTTATGCAACAAATAGACATCCATAGGGCTTACGCCGATTGCGATAACTTCAACAAAACATGATCATCTCATACAACAACTTATATCTCATCACGTCTTGACCATATCACATCACAACATGCCCCGCAAAAACAAGTTAGACGTCCTCTACTTTGTTGTTGCAAATTTTACGTGGCTGCTACGGGCTTAGCAAGAACCATTCTCACCCACGCATCAAAACCACAACGATACTTCGTCAAATAGACTCCGTTTAACCTTCTCAAGGACCGGGCGTAGCCATACCGGTTCAACTAAAGTGAGAGAGACAGACACCCGCCGGTCACCTTTAAGCACGAGTGCTCGTAACGGTGAAACCAGTCTCGCGTAAGCGCATACGTAATGTCGGTCCGGCCGCTTCATCTCACAATACCGCTGAACCAAAATATGACATGCTGGTAGGTAGTATGACTTGTATCGCCCACAACTCACTTGTGTTCTACTCGTGCAAAACATCAAACCATAAAAACCTAGGCTCGGATGCCACCGTTGGGGAACGAGTAATTTCAAAAATTTCCTACGCACACGCAAGATCATGGTGATGCATAGCAACGAGAGGGAGAGTGTTGTCTACGCACCCTCGTGAGACCAAGCGAAGCGATCACAACGTAGAGGAAGTAGTCGACGTTCTCCTCGCGATCCGACCGATCCCGGCGCCGTTACTCGGCGCCCGAAGTTCTTGACACACGACAGCTCGATGACGTCCCTCGAACTCCGATCCAGCCGAGTGTCGAGGAGAGTTCACAAGACGACGGCGTGGTGACGATCTTGATGTTCTATCGGCGTGAGCTTCGCTTAAGCTTCATGACGATATGACCGAGGTGGAATATGGTGGAAGGGGCACCGACACGGCTAAGGAACGATCCGTAGATCAAACTTGTGTGTTCTAGGGTGCCCCCTGCCCCGTATATAAAGGAGCAAGGGGTGCGGCCGGCCTAGGAGGAGGCGTTGCGGAGGAGTCCTACTCCCACCGGAGTAGGACTCCCCTTCCTAGTTGGAGTAGGATTGGGGAGGGAAGAGGGAAGGGGCGCCCCCTCTCCTGTCCTATTCGGACTAGGGGGAGGGCGCGGCCAGCCCTGGCCGGCCCTTCCTCTTCTCCCTCGTGGCCCACTAAGGCCCAATAGCCCCGGAGGTTCCGGTAACCCTCGGTGTTCGGTAAAATCCCGATTTCACCGGAACCATTCCGAACTCCAAATATAGGCTTCCAATATATCAATCTTTATGTCTCGACCATTTCGAGACTCCTCGTCATGTCCGTGATCACATCCGGACTCCAAACTTCTTGGTACATCAAAATACATAAACTCATAATATAACCGTCATCGAAACCTTAAGCGTGCGGACCCTACGGTTCGAGAACAATGTAGACATGACCGAGACACGTCTCGGTCAATAACCAATAGCGGGACCTGGATGCCCATATTGGCTCCTACATATTCTACGAAGATCTTTATCGGTCGGACCGCATAACAACATATCGTTGTTCCCTTTGTCATCGGTATGTTACTTGCCCGAGATTCGATCGTCGGTATCCAATACCTAGTTCAATCTCGCACGGCAAGTCTATTTACTCGTTACGTAATACATCATCTCACAACTAACTCATTAGTTGTAATGCTTGCAAGGCTTAAGTGATGTGCATTACCGAGAGGGCCCAGAGATACCTCTCCGACAATCGGAGTGACAAATCCTAATCTCGAAATACGCCAACCCAACATCTGCCTTTGGAGACACCTGTAGTACTCCTTTATAATCACCCAGTTACGTTGTGACGTTTGGTAGTACCCAAAGTGTTCCTCCGGCAAACGGGAGTTGCATAATCTCATAGTCATAGGAACATGTATAAGTCATGAAGGAAGCAATAGCAACATACTAAACGATCGTGTGCTAAGCTAACGGAATGGGTCATGTCAATCGATCATTCAACTAATGATGTGACCTTGTTAATAAAATAACAACTCCTTGTTTATGGTTAGGAAACATAACCATCTTTGATTAACAAGCTAGTCAAGTAGAGGCATACTAGTGACACTCTGCTTGTCTATATATTCACACATGTATTATGTTTCGGTTAATACAATTCTAGCATGAATAATAAACATTTATCATGATATGAGGAAATATATAATAACTTTATTATTGCCTCTAGGGCATATTTCCTTCATCTCCCACTTGCACTAGAGTCAATAATCTAGATCACATCACCATGTGATTAACATCGATAGTTCACATCATCATGTGATTAACACCCATAGTTCACATCGCCATGTGACCAACACCAAAGGGTTTACTAGATTCAGTAATCTAGTTCACATCGCTATGTAATTAACACCCAAAGAGTACTAAGGTGTGATCATGTTTTGCTTGTGAGAGAGTCTTAGTCAACGGGTCTTTCACATTCAGATCCGTTATGTATTTTGCAATTTTTCTATGTCTACAATGCTCGCACGAAGCTACTCTAGCTAATTGCTCCCACTTTCAATATGTATCTAGATCGAGACTTAGAGTCATCCGATCGGTGTCAAAACTTGCATCGACGTAACCCTTTACTTACTAACCTTTTGTCACTTCCATAATCGAGAAACATATCCTTATTCCACTAAGGATAATTTTGACCGCTATCCAAATGATCTACTCCTAGATCACTATTGTACTCCTTGCCAAACTCGGTGCAGGGTATACAATAGATCTGGTACACAGCATGGCATACTTTATAGAACCTATGGCCAAGGCATAGGGAATGACTTTCATTCTCTTTCTATCTTCTGCCGTGGTCGTGTTTTGAGTCTTACTCAATTTCACACCTTGTAACACAGGCAAGAACTCTTCTTTTGACTGTTCCATTTTGAACTACTTCAAAATCTTGTCAAGGTATGTACTCATTGAAAAAAAAACTTATCAAGCGTCTTGATCTATCTCTATAGATCTTGATGCTCAATATGTAAGCAGCTTCACTGAGGTTTTTCTTTGAAAAAATCCTTTCAAACACTCCTTTATGCTTTGCAGAATAATTCTACATTATTTCCGATTAACAATATGTCATTCACATATACTTATCAGAAATGCTGTAGTGCTCCCACTCACTTTCTTGTAAATACAGGCTTCACCGCAAGTCTGTATAAAACTATATGCTTTGATCAGCGTATCAAAGCGTATATTCCAACTCCGAGATGCTTGCACCAGTCCATAGATGGATCGCTGGAGCTTGCATATTTTGTTAACACCTTTAGGATTGACAAAACCTTCTGGTTGCATCATATACAACTCTTCTTTAAGAAATCCATCAAGGATTGCAGTTTTGTTATCCATTTGCCAGATTTCGTAAAATGCGGCAATTGCTAACATGATTCGGACAGACTTAAGCATAGATACGAGTGAGAAACTCTCATCGTAGTCAACACCTTGAACTTGTCGAAAACCTTTTGCGACAATTCTAGCTTTGTAGATAGTAACACTACTATCAGCGTCCGTCTTCCTCTTGAAGATCCATTTATTTTCTATGGCTTGCCGATCATCGAACAAATCCATCAAAGTCAATACTTTGTTTTCATACATGGATCATATCTCAGATTTCATGGCCTCAAACCATTTCGCGGAATCTGGGCTCATCATCGCTTCCTCATAGTTCCCAAGTTCATCATGGTCTAGTAACATGACTTCCAGAACATGATTACCGTACCACTCTGGTGCGGATCTCACTCTGATTTACCTACGAGATTCGGTAGTAACTTGATTTGAAGTTACATGATCATCATCATTAGCTTCCTCACTAATTGGTGTAGTAGTCACAGGAACAGATTTTTGTGATGAACTACTTTCCAATAAGGGAGAAGGTATAATTACCTTATCAAGTTCTACTTTCCTCCCACTCACTTCTTTCGAGAGAAACACCTTCTCTAGAAAGGATCCATTTATTAGCAACGAATGTTTTGCCTTCGGATCTGTGATAGAAGGTGTACCCAACAATTTCCTTTGGGTATTCTATGAAGACGCACTTCTCCAATTTGGGTTTGAGCTTATCAGGATGAAACTTTTTCACATAAGCATCGTAGCCCCAAACATTAAGAAACGACAACTTTGGTTTCTTGCTAAACCACAGTTCATATAGTGTCATCTCAACGGATTTAGATGGTGCCCTATTTAACGTGAATGCAGCTGTCTCTAATGCATGATCCCAAAACGATATTGGTAAATCGGTAAGAAACATCATAGATTGTACTATATCAAATAAAATACGGTTATGACGTTCGGACACACCATTATGATGTGGTGTTCCAGGTGGCATGAATTTGTGAAACTATTCCACATTGTTTTAATTGAAGACCAAACTCAGAACTCAAATATTTGTCTCTGCGATCGATCGTAGAAACCTTATTTTCTTGTCACGATGATTTTCCACTTCACTCTGAAATTCTTTGAACCTTTCAACTATTTCAGACTTATGTTTCATCAAGTAGATATACCCATATCTGCTCAAATCATATGTGAAGGTCGAAAATAACGATACCCGCCATGAGCCTTAACACTCATTGGATTGCATACATCAAGATGTATTATTTCCAATAAGTCGGTTGCTCGCTCATTTATTTCGAGAACGGAGTCTTAGTCATCTTGCCGATGAGGCATGGTTCGCAAGCATCAAGTGATTCATAATCAAGTGATTCCAAAATCCCATCAGCATGGAGTTTCTTCATGCGCTTTACACCATTATGACCTAAACGGTAGTGCCACAAATAAGTTGCACTATCATTATTATCTTTGCATCTTTTTGGTTTCAATATTATGAATATGTGTATCACTACGATCGAGATCCAATGAACCATTTTCATTGGGTGTGTAACCATATAAGGCTTTATTCATGTAAACAGAACAACAGTTTATTCTCTTACTTAAATGAATAACCGTATTGCAATAAACACGATCAAATCATATTCATGCTCAACGCAAACACCAAATAACATTTATTTAGGTTCAACACTAATCCCGAAAGTATAGGGAGTGTGTGATGATGATCATATCAATCTTGAAACTACTTTCAACACACGTCGTCACTTCACCCTTAACTAATTTACATTTATTACGCAACTCCGTTTGAGTTACTACTCTTAGCAACCGAACCAGTACCAAATACCGAGGGGTTGCTATAAACACTAGTAAAGTACACATCAATAACATGTATATCAAATATACTTATGTTCACTTTGCCATCCTTCTTATCCGCCAATCACTTGGGGTAGTTCCACTTCAAATGACCAATCCTTTGCAGTAAAAGCACTTAGTCTCGTGCTTAGGACCAGACTTGGGCTTCTTCACTTGAGCGACAACTCGCTTGCCGTTCTTCTTGAAGTTCCCTTCTTCCCTTTGCCCTTTTCTTGAAACTAGTGGTCTTGTCTACCATCAACACTTGATGTTTTCTTGATTTCTACCTTCGTCGATTTCAACATCACGAAGAGCTCGGGAATCGTTCTCGTCATCCCTTGCATACTATAGTTCATCACGAAGTTCTACTAACTTGGTGGTGGTGACTAGAGAATTCATCAATCACTATCTTATCCGGAAGATTAACTCCCACTTGATTCAAGCGATTGTAGTACCTGCACAATCTGAGCACATGCTCACTAGTTGAGCGATTCTCCTCCATCTTTTAGCTATAGAACTTGTTGGAGACTTCATATCTCTCAACTCGGTATTTGCTTGAAATATTAACTTCAACTCTGGAACATCTCATATGATCCATGACGTTCAAAACGTCTTTGAAGTCCCGATTCTAAGCCGTAAAGCATGGTGCACAAAACTATCAAGTAGTCATCATATTGAGCTAGCCAAACGTTCATAATGTCGCGATCCGCTCCCGCAATAGGTTTGTCACCTAGCGGTGCATCAAGGACATAATTCTTTCAAGGCAGCAGATGAGGATAAACCTCGGATCACGGATCAAATCCGCATCATTGCTACTAACATTTTTCAACACAGTTTTTCTAGGAACATATCAAAATAAACATATGAAAGCAACAACGCGAGCTATTGATCTTACAACATAATTTGCAAAATACTACCAGGACTAAGTTCATGATAAATTTAAGTTCAATTAATCATATTACTTAAGAACTCCCACTTAGACAGACATCTCTCTAGTCATCTAAGTGATCACGTGATCCAAATCAACTAAACCATAACCGATCATCACGTGAGATGGAGTAGTTTTCAATGGTGAACATCTTATGTTGATCATATCTACTATATGATTCACGCTCGACCTTTCGGTCTCCGTGCTCCGAGGCCATATCTCGCATATGCTAGGCTCGTCAAGTTTAACCTGAGTATTCCGCGTGTGCAAAACTGGCTTGCACCCGTTGTAGATGGACGTAGAGCTTATCACACCCGATCATCACGTGGTGTCTGGGCACGACGAACTTTGGCAACGGCGCATACTCAGGGAGAACACTTCTTGATAATTTTTAGTGAGAGATCATCTTAAAATGCTACCGTCAATCAAAGCAAGAATAAGATGTATAATAGATAAACATCATATGCAATCAAAATATGTGACATGATATGGCCATGATCATCTTGCGCCTTTGATCTCCATCTCCAAAGTATTGTCATGATCTCTATCGTCACCGGCACGACACCATGATCTTCATCATCTTGATCTATATCAATGTGTCGTCTCATGGTCGTCTCGCCAACTATTGCTCTTGCAACTATTGCTATCGCATAGCGATAAAGTAAAGCAATTATATGGCACTTGCATCTTATGCAACAAATAGACATCCATAGGGCTTCTGCCAGTTGCCGATAACTTCAACAAAACATGATCATCTCATACAACAACTTATATCTCATCACGTCTTGACCATATCACATCACAACATGCCCTGCAAAAACAAGTTAGACGTCCTCTACTTTGTTGTTGCAAATTTTACATGGCTGCTACGGGCTTAGCAAGAACCATTCTCACCTACGCATCAAAACCACAACGATACTTCGTCAAATAGACTCCGTTTCAACCTTCTCAAGGACCGGGTGTAGCCATACTCGGTTCAACTAAAGTGAGAGAGACAGACACCCGCCAGTCACCTTTAAGCACGAGTGCTCGAACGGTGAAACCAGTCTCGCGAAGCGTCACGCGTAATGTCGGTCCGGCCGCTTCATCTCACAATACCGCTGAACCAAAATATGACATTTGGTAGGTAGTATGACTTGTATCGCCCACAACTCACTTGTGTTCTACTCGTGCAAAACATCAAACCATAAAACCTAGGCTCGGATGCCTTTGTTGGGGAACGTAGTAATTTCAAAAATTTCCTACGCACACGCAAGATCATGGTGATGCATAGCAACGAGAGGGGAGAGTGTTGTCTACGCCCTCGTGAGACCGAAGCGAAGCGATCACAACGTAGAGGAAGTAGTCGACGTTCTCCTCGCGATCCGACCGATCCGGCGCCGTTACTCCGGCGCCCCGAGTTCTTGACACACGACAGCTCGATGACGTCCCTCGAACTCCGATCCAGCCGAGTGTCGAGGAGAGTTCCGTCAAGACGACGGCGTGGTGACGATCTTGATGTTCTACGGCAGCGAGCCGCCTAAGCTTCATGACGATATGACCGAGGTGGAATATGGTGGAAGGGGCACCGCGACACGGCTAAGGAACGATCCGTAGATCAAACTTGTGTGTTCTAGGGTGCCCCTGCCCCGTATATAAAGGAGCAAGGGGTGCGGCCGGCCTAGGAGGAGGGCGGCGGAGGAGTCCTACTCCCACCGAGTAGGACTCCCCTTCCTAGTTGGACTAGGATTGGGGAGGGAAGAGGGAAGGGGGGGCGCGCCTCTCCTGTCCTATTCGGACTAGGGGAGGGGGCGGACAGCCCTGGCCGGCCCTTCCTCTTCTCCCTCGTGGCCCACTAAGGCCCAATAGCCCCGGAGGTTCAGTAACCCGGTGTTCAGTAAAATCCGATTTCACCCGGAACCATTCGAACTCCAAATATAGGCTTCCAATATATCAATCTTTATGTCTCGACCATTTCGAGACTCCTCGTCATGTCCGTGATCACATCCGGACTCGAACTTCTTCGGTACATCAAAATACATAAACTCATAATATAACCATCATCGAAACCTTAAGCGTGCGGACCCTACGGTTCGAGAACAATGTAGACATGACCGAGACCGTCTCCGTCAATAACCAATAGCGGGACCTGGATGCGCATATTGGCTCCTACATATTCTACGAAGATCTTTATCGGTCGGACCGCATAACAACATACGTTGTTCCCTTTGTCATCGGTATGTTACTTGCCCGAGATTCGATCGTCGGTATCCAATACCTAGTTCAATCTCGTTATCGCAAGTCTCTTTACTCGTTACGTAATACATCATCTCACAACTAACTCATTAGTTGTAATGCTTGCAAGGCTTAAGTGATGTGCATTACCGAGAGGGCCCAGAGATACCTCTCCGACAATCGGAGTGACAAATCCTAATCTCGAAACGCCAACCCAACATCGCCTTTGGAGACACCAGTAGTACTCCTTTATAATCACCCGATTACGTTGTGACGTTTGGTAGTACCAAAGTGTTCCTCCGCAAACGGAGTTGCATAATCTCATAGTCATAGGAACATGTATAAGTCATGAAGGAAGCAATAGCAACATACTAAACGATCGTGTGCTAAGCTAACGGAATGGGTCATGTCAATCAGATCATTCAACTAATGATGTGACCTTGTTAATCAAATAACAACTCCTTGTTTATGGTTAGGAAACATAACCATCTTTAATTAACAAGCTAGTCAAGTAGAGGCATACTAGTGACACTCTGTTTGTCTATATATTCACACATGTATTATGTTTCCGGTTAATACAATTCTAGCATGAATAATAAACATTTATCATGATATGAGGAAATATATAATAACTTTATTATTGCCTCTAGGGCATATTTCCTTCATTGAGCACCCTAGACGGTTGAGGTCACCTCGAAGCCATACTCCATCGTGGTGAAGCTTCGTGGTGTTGTTGTTGTTGTTGTTGGGAGCCTCCGATTGTTGTGGAGATAGCCCCAACCTTGCTCAGAAGGTTCGATTCGCCGCCTTCAAGGGCACCAATAGTGGAATCACGGCATCTCGCATTGTGTGAGGGCGTGAGGAGAATATGGTGGCCCTAGTGGCTTCTTGGGGAGCATTGTGCCTCCACACCGCTCTAACGGAGACGTACTTCCCCTTAAAAGGAAGGAACTCCGGTAACACATCCTCGTCTCCACCGGCTCCACTCTTGGTTATTTCGTGCCTTTACTCTTGCAAGCTTACTTATTGTTTCATCCCTTGCTTGCTTGTGTAGTAGTCTTTATTGCATCATATAGGTTGCTCACCTAGTTGCACATCTAGACAACCTATTTTGTTGCAAAGTTTAATTTGGTAAAGAAAAGGTTAAAAATTGTTAGTTGCCTATTCACCCCCCCCCCCCTCTAGTCAACCATATCGATCCTTTCAATTGGTATCAGAGGCTCGTCTCTTTGTTAAGGACTTTGCCGTCCGAAGAGTATGGTTGACACCAACGATGGTGCGGAGGAACACTCGGTGTGAATCCCATCTCGTCTTCGTCGAGGGGGAACCTCGGTCTCGTGAGGAATTCAATGTGGCTTTAGACACATTGAAAACCTCCATGACGGCCGAGGTTAAAAGCATGTTTAATGATTTTCTAGAGGGACTTAAACTATCTACCGCGCCTATGAAAGTGGGTGATCCTACTGACAAGGTGACGGATGCTATCTCCGACAAGGGGGAAGCTAACAATGAAAAGAGTCCTTCTACTAGTGGTAGAAATGGCACCGGCATCTTTGCCCATGTGGAACCTCCTATCTATAAAGGACCGATTCCCTCCACTCATTTAAATCATGCCGGTCCTCCTCCTAAGTATGTGAAAAATGAAGATTTTGATTCTTGGGTTTATCGCTTCAAGCGACATTTAAAACATGTGAACACTAACCTTTGGAGAATCATTGAAGAAGGTTTCTTTCCTCATGACCCGAGCAACTTCACCCCTCGAGAAGAAGTGGACAATCAATTCAATGAGAGTGCTCTCTTCATCATCCAAGACGCTATCCTTCCCGAAGATCTTCCTCATCCACGACCTCATTCCATGGCTAAAGACGCATGGAAGTGTGTCGAGCGTATGTACAGAGGAAGTGCTAGCATTCAACGCTCCAACTATGAAGTGGTGCAAGATGAAGCCGATGAGTTTGCGATGAAAGAGGATGAAGAACCTCGTGAACTATTCCGAAGAGTGACCAAACTTGCGGTTGCACTCCGAGATCATGGGATTAAGGACACGGATGACAACTGGATCAAGCGCAAGTTTCTCAAGGCTATGATGCCTTACAACAAGGCCATGTCCTCTGTCATCCGCCAAAGACCGGACTTCCACTCCATGTCCTCTAGCGAAGTATTGGATGAGTTTATTGCAATGAACATCTTGGATAAGACCGCCGACAATGCAGTGCTTCGTTCCCAAAGGGCTAAGAAGCCCAACCTTGCTCTGAAGGCCAAGGTTACTATGGAAGAAGAGGAAGAAGTGGAAGATGAGGAAAGCAACCCCGAAGACACCAAGTTTGACTACCATGAGAACATGGCCCTTGCTTCAAGACAATTTTGGAGCAAGAAGAGCTCAAGACCCAACTTCAACAAGAACAACTCAAGTGGCGTCAAGGGCAAGCAACGAGTTAGAACTTGCTTCAACTGTGGCAATGTAAGCCATTTCGTTGCGGATTGTCCTTACGAGAAGCGGGAAGACAATGGTGGCAAGTTCATTCGGAAAGACAAAGCCAAGTCCTTCCCCAACAAGAACAACTTCGCCAAGAAGACTCCCACTCGTGGGTTGGTGGTTCAAGAAGAATACCAAGAGGATGACGATGATGATGAAGATGAAGAAGCAACGGCCATGGCGTCCATTGCCATTGCTACTCCCCGGGTGTCTCTCTTCGAATCACCCAACAAAAACATCACCGCTAAATGCCTCATGGCTAAAGCTTCAAACAAGGTAACCCCCAACATCACAACTGTTGGAAATATGCCCTAGAGGCAATAATAAAAAGATTATTATATTTCAATGTTCATGATAATTGTCTTTTGTTCATGCTATAAATGTATTATCCGGAAATCGTAATACACGTGTGAACACTTAGACCCAATGAGTCCCTAGTGAGCCTCTAGTTGACTAGCTCACAGATCAATAGATAGTCATGGTTTCGACTATGGACATTGGATGTCGTTGATAACGGGATCACATCATTAGGAGAATGATGTGATGGACAAGACCCAATCATAAGCATAGCATAAAAGATCGGATAGTTCGTTTGCTAGTAGCTTTGCCAATGTCAAGTATCTATTCCTTCGACCATGAGATCGTGTAACTCCGGTTACCGTAGGAGTGCCTTTGGTGTATCAAACGTCACAACGAATCGGGTGACTATAAAGGTGCATTACGGTATCTCCGAAAGTATCTGTTGGGTTGACACGGATCGAGATGGATTTGTCACTCCGTATGACGGAGAGGTATCTCTTGGGCCCACTCGGTAATGCATCATCATAATGAGCTCAATGTGACCAAGGTGTTGGCCGGGATCATGCATTACGATGCGAGTAAAGTGACTTGCCGTGGAACGAGACCGAACAAGGTATTGGGATACCGACGATCGAAGTCTCGCAAGTAACGCATCGATTGACAAAGGAATTGCATATGTGGTTTGATCAATCCTCGACATCGTGGTTCAACCGATGAAATCATCGAGGAGCATGTGGGAGCCAACATGGATATCCAGACCCGCTGTTGGTTATTGCCCGAGAGTCGTCTCGGTCATGTCTGCGTGTCTCCGAACCCGTAGGGTCTACACACTTAAGGTTCGGTGACGCTTAGGGTTTGTAGGAAGTCAAGTATGTGACCACCGAATGTTGTTCGGAGTCCCGGATGAGATCCCGGACGTCACGAGGAGTTTCGGAAGGGTCCGGAGGTAAAGAATAATATATAGGAAGTGGTGTTTCGGCCATCGGGAAAGTTTCGGGTTACGGCAAAATCACGGACCACCGGAAGGGTCGAGGTCCACCGGTGGGGCCACCTATCCGGAGGGCCCCATGGGCTGAGGGGAAGGAACCAGCCCACAGGGGCTGGTGCGCCCCAGGCCCACCCGCGCCTAGGGTTGAAACCCTAGGGGTGGGCGCCCACCGGCTTGGGGGCACTCCACCCCTTGGCCGCCGCCCCTTGTAGATTGGATCTCTGGGGCCGCCACTGGGGCCTATATAAAGGGGGAGGAGGGGGCTGCTGGACAACTCCCAAGGCGCAGCCCTCCCTCCCCAACACATCTCCTCCTCCGTAGAGCTTGGCGAAGCCACTGCCGAGATCTTGCATCTCCACCATCATCACGCCGTCGTCTTTGCCGGTGGAGCCATCTTCCTCAACCTCTCCTTCCCCTTGCTGGATCAAGAAGGAGGAGACGTCGATCGTCCCGCACGTGTGTTGAACGCGGAGGTGCTGTCCGCTCAAAGCACTTGGCATCGGTGATCTGAATCACGCTCGAGTACGACTCCATCATCACCTTGCAAGCTTCGCACACGCGATCTACAAGTGGTATGTAGATGCAAACTCTCTCGTTACTCGTTGCTTAGATGAACTCATAGATGGATCTTGGTGAAGCCGAGGAAAAATTTTAATTTTCTCGCAACGTTCCCCAACAAATGGTATCGAGCTAGGTTTATGCGTAGTTCTCTAATGCACGAGTAGAACACAATTTGTTGTGGGCGTTGATCTTGTCATCTTACTTGCCTCTACTAGTCTTTTCTTGCTCAACGGTATTGTGGGATGAAGCGGCCCGACCAACCTTACACGTGACGCTTACGTGAGACCGGTTCCACCGAATCGACATGCACTAGTTGCATAAGGTGGCTGGCGGGTGTCTGTCTCTCCCACTTTAGTTGGAGCGGAATCGATGAACAGGCCCTTATGAAGGGTAAATAGAAGTTGACAAAATCACGTTGTGGTGATTCGTAGGTAAGAAAAACGTTTTGCTAGAACCCAATCGCAGCCACGTAAAAGATGCAAACAACAATTAGAGGACGCCTAACTTGTTTTTGCAGCGATTGATCATGTGATGTGATATGGCCGAAGTTGTGATGAATGATGAATTGTGATGTATGAGATCATGTTCTTGTAATAGGATTCACGACTTGCATGTCGATGAGTATGACAACCGGCAGGAGCCATAGGAGTTGTCTTTATTTTTTGTATGACCTGCGTGTCATTGAAGAACGCCATGTAAACTACTTTACTTCATTGCTAAACGCGTTAGTCATAGAAGTAGAAGTAGTCGTTGGCGTGACAACTTCATGAAGACACGATGATGGAGATCATGATGATGGAGATCATGGTGTCAAGCCGGTGACAAGATGATCATGGAGCCCCGAAGATGGAGATCAATGGAGCTTGATGATATTGGCCATATCATGTCACAACTATATAATTGCATGTGATGTTTATTATGCTTTTTCATCTTGTTTACTTAGGACGACGGTAGTAAATAAGATGATCCTTACAAAATTTCAAGAAGTGTTCTCCCCTAAGCGTGCACCGTTGCTACGGTTCGTCGTTTCTAAGCACCACGTGATGATCGGGTGTGATGGATCCTTACGCTCACATACAACGGTGTAAGACAGTTTTACACAGCGAAAACACTTAGGGTTAACTTGACGAGCCTAGCATGTGCGGACATGGCCTCGAACACGGAGACCGAAAGGTCGAACACGAGTCGTATGGAAGATACGATCAACATGAAGATGTTCACCGACGATGACTAGTCCGTCTCACGTGATGATCGGACACGGGCTAGTCGACTCGGATCGTGTAACACTTAGATGACTAGAGGATGTCTAATCTAAGTGGGAGTTCATAATTTTGATTAAGAACTTTATTATCATGAACTTAGTCTAAAACCTTTGCAAATATGTCTTGTAGATCAATGGCCAACGCTAATGTCAACATGAACTTCAACGCGTTCCTAGAGAAAACCAAGCTGAAAGATGATGGCAGAACTATACGGATCGGGTCCGAACACGAGGATCATCCTCATAGCTGCCAGAAGCAATATGTCCTAGAAGGACCGCTAGGTGCCGCCTCCGTCGAAGAACCAAGACGTTATGAACGCTTGGCAAACTCGTCCGATGATTACTCCCTCGTTCAATGCGGCATGCTCTACAGCTTAGAACCGGGCTCCAAAAGCGTTTTGAGCATCACGAGCATATGAGATGTTCAAGAGCTGAAACTAGTTTTCCAAGCTCATGCCCGGTCGAGAGATATGATGTCTCCGACAAGTTCTACAGATTGTAAGATGGAGGAGAACAGTTACATCAAGTGAACACATCCGAAGATGTCCGGGTTGCACGCCAGATGACCCAGTTGAACATTAACCTCCAGATGAGGCGGTCATTGACAGAATCCTCCGATCGCTCCCACCAAGCTACAAGAGCTTTGTGATGAACTACAACATGCAGGGATGGTAAAGACCATTCTGAAGTGTTCTCGATGTGAAGTCAGCAGAGGCTGAAATCAAGAAAGAACATCAAGTGTTGATGGTCAATAAGACCACTAAGTTCAAGAAGGGCAAGGGTAAGAAGAACTTCAAGAAGGACGGCAAAGATGTTGCCGCGCCCGTAAGCTTTTTGTCGGGAAGAAGTCAAAGAATGGACCCAAGCACGAGACCGAGTGCTTTTATTGCAAGGGAAGGGGCACCGAAGCGGAACTGCCCCAAATACTTAGCGGATAAGAAGGCCGCAAAACCCAAGGTATATTTGATATACATGTAATTGATGTGTACCTTACCATTACTCGTAGTAACTCCCGGTATTTGATACCGTGCCGTTGCTCACATATGTAACTCACAGCAGAGCTGCGGAATAAACGGAGGCTGGCGAAGGACGAGGTGACGCGCGCGTCGGGAATGGTTCCAAGGTCGATGTGATCGCCGTCGCACGCTGCCACTACATTTACCTACGGGATTAGTTTTAAACCTCAATAATTGTTATTTAGTGCCAAGTTTGAGCATGAACATTGTATCCGGATCTCGTTTGATACGAGATGGCTACTCATTTAAGTCCGAGAATAATGGTTGTTCGATTTATATGAGAGATATGTTTTATGGTCATGCTCCGATGGTCAATGGTTTATTCTTAATGAATCTCGAGCGTAATATTACACATGTTCATAATGTGGATGCCAAAAGATGTAAAGTTGATAACGATAGTCCCACATATTTGTGGCATCGCCGCCTTGGTCACATTGGTGTCAAGCGCATGAAGAAGCTCCATCTTGATGGACTTTTAGAGTCTCTTGATTATGAATCGTTTGACACATGCGAACCTTGCCTCTTGGGCAAGATGACCAAGACTCCGTTCTCCGGAACAATGGAGCGAGCAACCAACTTGTTGGAAATCATACATACCGATGTGTGCGGTCCAATGAGCGTTGAGGCTCGCGGAGGATATCGTTATGTTCTCACTCTCACTGATGACTTGAGTAGATATGGGTATGTCTACTTAATGAAACACAAGTCTGAGACCTTTGAAAAGTTCAAGGAATTTCAGAGTGAGGTAGAGAATCAACGTGACCGTAAGATAAAGTTCCTACGATCAGATCGTGGGGGAGAATACTTAAGTCACGAATTTGGTACACACTTAAGGAAATGTGGAATCGTTTCACAACTCACGCCGCTGGAACACCTCAAATAAACGGTGTGTCCGAGCGTCGAATCGCACTCTATTGGATATGGTGCGGTCTATGATGTCTCTTACCGATTTACCGCTATCATTTTGGGGATACGCCTAGAGACAGCTACATTCACTTTAAATAGGGCACCGTCTAAATCCGTTGAGACGACACCGTATGAATTATGGTTTGGGAAGAAACCTAAGTATCGTTTCTAAAAGTTTGGGGATGCGATGCTTATGTCAAGAAACTTCAACCTGAAAAGCTCGAACCCAAGTCGGAAAAATGCGATTCATAGGATACCCTAAGGAAACTGTCGGGTATACCTTCTACTTAAGATCGAAGGCAAGATCTTTGTTGCTAAGAACGGATGCTTTCTAGAAAGAGTTTCTCTCGAAAAGAAGTAAGTGGGAGGAAAGTAGAACTCGATGAAGTACTACCTCTCGAACGGGAAAGTGGTGCAGCGCAGAAACCGTTCTGTGATGCCCACACCAATCAAGAGGAAAACGTTGATGATGATCAAGGTACTTCGGATCAAGTCACTCTTGAACCCGAAGGTCCACGAGGACACGTTCCGCACAGTGAGTGGTACGGCAACCTGTCATGGAAATCATGTTGCTAGACAACAATGAACCTTGAACTATGAAGAAGCAATGGCGGCCCGGATTCCAACAAATGGCTTGAGGCCATGAAATCCGAGATAGAATCCATGTATGAAAACAAAGTATGGACTTTGACAGACTTGCCCGATGATCGCGAGCGATAGAAAATAAATGGATTTTTAAGAAGAAGACGGACGCGGATGGTAATGTTACCATCTATAAAGCTCGACTTGTCGCTAAGGGTTATCGACAAGTTCAAGGGATTGACTACGACGAGACTTTCTCTCCGTAGCGAAGCTTAAGTCCGTCCGAATCATGTTAGCAATTGCCGCATACTATGATTATGAGATATGGCGATGGACGTCAAAACGGCATTCCTTAATGGACATCTTAAGGAAGAGCTGTATATGATGCAGCGGAAGGTTTTGTCGATCCTCGTAACGCTAACAAAGTATGCAAGCTCCGGCGATCCATTTATGGACTGGTGCAAGCATCTCGGAGTTGGAACATTCGCTTTGATGAGATGATCAAAGCGTTTGGGTTTATTGAGACTTATGGAGAAGCTGCGTTTACAAGAAAGTGAGTGGGAGCTCCGTAGCATTTCTCTGTTATATGTAGATGACATACTCTTGATGGGAAATGATCGACCCTCTGGACGACATTAAGGCCTACTTGAACAAGTGTTTTTCAATGAAGGACCTTGGAGAAGCTGCTTATATATTAGGCATAAAGATCTATAGAGATAGATCGAGGCGCCTCATAGGTCTTTCACAAAGCACATACCTTGATAAGATTTTGAAGAGGTTCAAAATGGATCAGTCCAAGAAGGGTTCTTGCCTATGTTACAAGGTGTGGCTGAGCTCAGCTCGACCACCCACCACGACAAAAGATAAAGAAGAGATGAGTGTCATCCCTATGCTTCAGCCATAGGATCTATTATGTATGCCATGTTTGTGTACGGACCGATGTAAACCTTGCCGTAAGTTTGGTTGCAAGATACCAAAGTAACCCCGCAAGGAACACTGGACAGCGGTCAAGAATATCTGAAGTACCGAAAAGGACAAAGGACATGTTTCGTTTATGGAGGAGACGAAGAGCTCGGCGTAAAGGGTTACGTCGACGCTAGCTTCGACTCAGATCTGGATGACTCTAAGTCACAAACCGGATCGTGTATATGTTGAATGGTGGAGCGATGGCTGGTGCAGCTGCAAGCGAAGCGTCGTGGCGGGATCTACGTGTGAAGCGGAGTACATGGCAGCCTCGGAGGCAGCGATGAAGCAATTTGGGTGAAGGAGTTCATCACCGACCTAGGAGTCATACCCAATGCGTCGGGGCCGATCAAACTCTTCGTGACAACACTTGGAGCTATTGCCCTAGCCAAGGAGCCGGGTTTCACAAGAAGACCGAGCACATCAAGCGTCGCTTCAACTCCATCCGTGAAAATGTTCAAGATGGAGACATAGAGATTTGCAAAGTGCACACGGATCTGAATGTCGCAGATCCGTTGACTAAACCTCTCTCGCGTGCAAAACATGATCAACACCAGAACTCTATGGGTGTTCGATTCATCACAATGTAACTAGATTGGTGACTCTAGTGCAAGTGGGAGGCTGTTGGAAATATGCCCTAGAGGCAATAATAAAAGATTATTATATTTCAATGTTCATGATAATTGTCTTTTGTTCATGCTATAAATGTATTATCCGGAAATCGTAATACACGTGTGAACACTTAGACCCAATGAGTCCCTAGTGAGCCTCTAGTTGACTAGCTCGTTGTGATCAATAGATAGTCATGGTTTTCGACTATGGACATTGGATGTCGTTGATAACGGGATCACATCATTAGGAGAATGATGTGATGGACAAGACAATCATAAGCATAGCATAAAAGATCGGATAGTTCGTTTGCTAGAAGCTTTGCCAATGTCAAGTATCTATTCCTTCGACCATGAGATCGTGTAACTCCGGTTACCGTAGGAGTGCCTTGGGTGTATCAAAGCGTCACTGGCGAATCGGGTGACTATAAAGGTGCATTACAGGTATCTCCGAAAGTATCATTGGGTTGACACGGATCGAGATCGGGATTTGTCACTCCGTATGACGGAGAGGTATCTCTTGGGCCCACTCGGTAATGCATCATCATAATGAGCTCAATGTGACCAAGGTGTTGCCACGGGATCATGCATTACGGATGAGTAAAGTGACTTGCCGAGGAACGAGGCGAACAAGGTATTGGGATACCGACGATCGAGTCTCGGGCAAGTAACGCATCGATTGACAAAGGGAATTGCATCTGTGGTTTGATCGAATCCTCGACATCGTGGTTCAACCGATGAAATCATCGAGGAGCATGTGGGAGCCAACATGGATATCAGACCCGCTGTTGGTTATTGCCGAGAGTCGTCTCGGTCATGTCTGCGTGTCTCCGAACCCGTAGGGTCTACACTTAAGGTTCGGTGGCGCTAGGGTTTGTAGGAAGTCAAGTATGTGACCACGAATGTTGTTCGAGTCCGGATGAGATCCGGACGTCACGAGGAGTTTCGGAAGGGTCCGGAGGTAAAGAATAATATATAGGAAGTGGTGTTTCGCCATCGGAAAGTTTGGGGTTCTGAAGCAAAGCACTGGGACCACGGAAGGTCCCGAGGTCCACCGGTGGGGCCACCTATCCGGAGGGCCCCATGGGCTGAGGGGAAGGAACCAGCCCACAGGGGCTGGTGCGCCCCTAGGCCCACCTGCGCCTAGGGTTGAAACCCTAGGGGTGGCGCCCACCGGCTTGGGGGCACTCCACCCCCTTGGCCGCCGCCCCCCCTTGTAGATTGGATCTCAGGGGCCGCCACCGGGGGCCTATATAAAGGGGGGGAGGGAGGGGGGCTGCTGGACAACTCCCAAGGCGCAGCCCTCCCTCCCCAACACATCTCCTCCTCCGTAGAGCTTGGCGAAGCCCTGTCGGAGTACTGCATCTCCACCATCATCACGCCGTCGTGCTGCCGGTGGAGCCATCTTCCTCAACCTCTCCTTCCCCTTGCTGGATCAAGAAGGAGGAGACGTCGATCGTCCCGCACGTGTGTTGAACGCGGAGGTGCTGTCCGCTCAAAGACTTGGCATCGGTGATCTGAATCACGTTCGAGTACGACTCCATCATCACCTTGCAAGCTTCGCACGCGATCTACAAGTGGTATGTAGATGCAAACTCTCTCTCGTTACTCGTTGCTTAGATGAACTCATAGATGGATCTTGGTGAAGCCGTAGGAAAAATTTTAATTTTCTGCAACGTTCCCCAACAACAACCACCATCATTACTCATCCCTCCTCGGAGGATTGCATTGATGGACATGTTGAGTCTAATGAGGAAGTGAATGAATTTGAGTCTTTTATGAGTAAGCTCAAGGGAAAGTCCAAGAAGCACTTTGTTGCTCTCTTGGAACAACTTGGTGAGGCCAATGACATGATCGAGGCTCACGAAGAAACCATCTCCAAGATGGAAGGTCATAGTCGTGACTATGCCGATGAGATATCGGATCTCTCTAATGCTCTTGAGGAAGAGCGTGTGCATCGTTTGACTCTTGAGGAGTCACACAATGATGACCACGCTAAGTTAAAGAAAGATCTTGATCATGCTCTTGTCATGTCTCGTGTGCTAAACTCCGAGAAGGCTAAACTTGGGGTTGATCATGCTAGACTCAAAGAGGAGTTTGAGATACTTGACAAGGCCCACAAGGTCTTGAAGGGTACTCATGCCAACCTCAAAGAGTCTCATGCTCAACTCCAAGTTAAGCTAATCAAGGAAAAGGCCACCTTTCCTCATATGGTATTAATTGACAATGCATGTGCTACTAACCCGTGTTGTGAGCATGTGCATCTTGTGGAGGAAAATGCCAAGTTGAAGGATCAACTTGAGAAGGGCCTTGTGACTTGCATTCAAGGTGAGAAAAACCTCAACGACCTTTTGAGCAATCAAAAGGAAGTTGTGGGGAAAGAAGGAATTGGGTTTGCACCCAAGTCCAAGAGCAAGAAGAAGAAGAACAACAAGGCCAATCGTCCTCCTTCCCTCAAACAATCATTCATGAAAGAGGGAGAGGGTGCTTCTAAGAAGAAGAAGGAGAAAGTGAAGGAAGTTGATGTCCAAAAGGGCAAGAGCATTTCCTCAAACAAAGCCGGCGACTTTAACCCCTCATATGTGTTGTGCCGTGCTAGTGATGGACATGTTTATGCTAGATTTGTTGGTTCTTCTTATGAGTACATTGAATGGTCTATTTGGGTTCCCAAGACCCTTGTTACTAACATCAAAGGACCCATTACTAAATGGGTACCTAAAACCAAGCATTGATCTCGTGTAGGTGTTTGCTTCCGGTGGGGGATCATGGTTGCTCGATAGTGGAGCAACAAATCATATGACCGGGAGCAAGGACTTGGTGGTGGACGTGCAAGAGATTCCATCTATGCCCACCAATGTTGAGTGGGGTGATGCATCGCATTCTAAGGTACTGGGCCTCGGCAAGGTTGTCATTTCTCATGATCTAACAATCGAGAAAGTCATGCTTGTTGAGTCCCTTGCATTCAATTTACTTTCCGTTCGTCAACTTGCACTCATGGGCTTTGCTACATTCTTTGATATTGACACCGTGGCCCTCTTGTGGAGCAAGACTCTTAAAGTAGCCTTCGTTGGGCATGTCGAGAACGGTCTCTATGTGGTTAACTTTTCGGAGCAACCCACTAAGACCGCGACATGCCTAATGGCTAAAGTTGACGTGGGATGGCTTTGGCATCGCCGTTTAGCCCACGTCAATATGAGATCTTTGCAAAGTCTTCTCAAGGGGGACCATGTCCGTGGACTAACAAATGTTAGTTTTGCCAAAGATCGTGCTTGCAGTGCTTGTATCGAAGGAAAGCTTTATGAAAAGGCTCACCCTCCTTCAACCATCATCTACTCAAAGAGACCCTTGGAGCTCCTTCACATGGATCTTTTCGGGCCTCCATCCTTTGATAGTCTTGGAGGAAGAAAGTATTGCTTGGTGATTGTGGATGATTATTCAAGGTACACTTGGGTATACTTCTTCAATAGGAAGAGTGAGACCCAACAAACCGTCATCAACTTTGCAAATGAAGCTCAACGTCAACATGATGCAAAGATCTTGACAATAAGAAGCGACAACGGCACCGAGTTCAAGAACTACACCTTGGATGAGTTTCTTAGTGATGAGGGGATCAAGCATCAATATGCGACACCTTATACCCCTCAACAAAATGGTGTTGCGGAGAGGAAGAACCGGACGTTGATGGATGCGGCAAGGACCATGATGGCGGAGTTTAAGTCTCCGTACAACTTTTGGGCCGAAGCCATCAACACCGCATGTCATGCATCCAATCGGCTCTATCTTCGCAAAGGCTTGAACAAGACTCCTTATGAGATACTCACCGGCAACAAGCCCAACCTCAAGTACTTCCGGGTGTTCGGTTGTAAGTGTTTCATTCTCAAGAAAGTTGTTCGTTTGTCTAAATTTGAGGCTAGAGCTCATGAGGGCATATTTGTTGGTTATGCTACAAACTCTCATGCTTACCGTGTCCTCAACAAGTCCACCGGACTCATTGAGGAGACGTGTAACGTGGAGTTTGATGAAAATAACGGCTCCCAAGTGGAGCAAAGTGGTACTTGTGATGTAGGTGATGAAATTCCTCCCCAAGCCATAAGAAGAATGGGTATTGGTCAAATCCTACCCATTGAGGAACCCCTTGTGGCCGAAGGAGAAGGACAATGCTCTACTCAAGTAGAGCCATCACCTCGTCAAGACCCACACGCTTCCGAAGAACAAAGTGAAGGCCCTCAACCTTGTGAACAAGATCAAGGGCAAGATCAACCTCAAGATGGTGGAGAACCTCTAAATGATGCCCAAGGTCAAGTTCTCCCCCTCGAGCAAGTTCAAGATCAAGAGCAAACTCAAGCTCAAGTACAAGCTCAACATCAAGAACAAGCTCAAGACGGCGCCCAAGATGATCAAGTCAACCCTCCTCCCTCCACATCCGAGGAGGAATTAGGCGTCGCCGCCAAGATTGCTTCAAGCTCACCACTCAAGGGCATCTCATGGAAAATGTAGTTGGAAGCCTAAGAAAGGGGTAAGCACTCGTAGACAATTAGCAAACTATTGTGAACATCACGCGTTTGTCTCTTGTGTTGAACCCCAAAAGGTCTATGAATTTCAAGACTCGGATTGGCTCAATGCCATGCATGAAGAACTCAACAACTTCGAGTACAACAAAGTATGGAGATTGGTGCCAAGGCCATCGGGGAACCACAATGTCATTGGAACCAAGTGTATCTTTAAGAACAAGCAAGATGCTCATGGGAACATCATTCGCAACAAGGCAAGATTGGTAGCACAAGGCTACTCCCAAGTCGAGGGTATCGACTACGGTGAAACCTTTGCTCCCGTTGCTCGTCTTGAATCCATACGTTTGTTGATTGCCTATGCTTCTCATCACAACTTTAAGTTGCAACAAATGGATGTGAAAAGTGCTTTTCTTAATGGTCCTATTAATGAGTTGGTTTATGTCAAGCAACCCCCCGGGTTCGAGGATCCCTACTTCCCGGATCATGTGTACCAACTCGATAAGGCACTCTATGGCCTTAAACAAGCCCCACGTGCGTGGTATGACCATCTTACCGAGTTGCTACAAGATCGTGGATTTGAAGTAGGGCTAATCGATCCCACTCTTTTTACTAAGAAGGTCAACGGGGAGTTGTTTGTATGCCAACTATATGTTGATGATATTATCTTTGGTTCTCCTAACAAAGCTTTCAATGAGGAATTTGCCGCTCTCATGACCTCCAAGTTTAAGATGTCATCTATGGGAGAGTTGAAGTTCTTCCTTGGTTTTGACATCAAACAAAGAAGGGAAGGAACCTTCATCAACCAAGCCAAATACACTCAAGACATGCTTAAAAGATTCAAGCTAAGTGATGTCAAGCCGGCATCTACTCCAATGCCTACCAAGTGCCAACTTGACATCGATCCCAATGGTAAAGCGGTGGATCAAAAGGTATATCGCTCCATGATTGGCTCCTTGCTTTACCTTTGTGCATCTAGACCGGATATCATGTTGAGTGTGGGGATGTGTGCACGTTTTCAAGCCGCACCAAAGGAAAGTCACTTTGTGGCGGACAAGCGAATCTTTCGATATTTGGCTCATACCCCAAACTTTGGCTTATGGTACCCAAGAGGAGCAAACTTCAAGCTTGAAGGTTTCACGGATTCGATTAGGCGGGAGACAAAGTGGATAGGAAGTCCACTTCGGAGGGTGCCAATTTCTTGGTTGCTCTTTGGTAAGTTGGTCTTCCAAGAAGCAAAGTTGTGTGTCTCTCGTCCACGAAGCGAGTATGTGGCGGCCGGTAGTTGTTGTGCTCAACTTCTATGGATGAGGCAAACTTTAAAGGAGTACGGTGTCATTTGTGACAAAGTGCCTCTTTGGTGTGATAATGAAAGTGACATCAAGATTTCTCTCAACCCGGTGCAACACTTCAAGACAAAGCACATTGAGATTCGGTATCACTTCATTCGGGATCACATTAGGCGAGGGGAGATCGAGCTCAAGTATGTCAACACTCATGATAACCTTGCGGATATTTTCACGAAGCCATTGGATGAAGCAAGATTTCGCGAGTTAAGGCATGAGCTAAATATCATCGATTTGAGCAATGTGACTTGAACCCGTGCACCCCCCACCACACTAAACTTGTTGTCTAGGTTAGATGTAGGCATGGACAGAGGGGGAGTGTTGTTCTCTCAATGAACTCTCCCTCCCCCCATTATGCATAAAACGATCAACTCTTTCACATTAGCCATTTTTGATGGTACTTGTGCTTCAAAGACGAGTTTTGGTCATGGGCCCAAGGATAATTCTTCGCGGTGCCATACCAATTGACTCAAACATAGGTGGCTCCGGCCACCGCCCTCTCTTGAGAGAGGCCAGAGCCCGTTTTTTTTCTCTTGTTTTGTTGCCGTGAAGGTGTGGGTTCCGTTTCGTTACTCGTGTTTTTGTCGTCTTGTTGATCTTTGCATACCCGTGTTTTTTTGTGTGTTTTTTTTTGGGTCTAGAGGCAGTTTTCGGTTGCTGGCGGTACTACTTGTTGGCAGCAGTAGTACCGCTCAAGCGGTACTACCGCCCTTGACAGTACTACTACGAGAGGCGAGGTGGGGGTTATATCGGGGGGGGAGTTTCTTCTCCCCCATACCCATTCACTCGCCCCCACGCCTGTTCTTCTCTCTGCAAGAATCGGCGCCATGGAGGGCTCCGCGGATCTCCTCTCGGGCCGTCCCTCTCCATTCCGTTCGTAAAACGATCCCCACCTCGTCCTCTTGCCATGGATCTTTGGTATCGCCCTGTTCTCTTGTTCTTTTGTCTAGGTTTCCAATCTAGCATCTTAGGGCGATGAGATTGCATCTCTAGATTTTTGGCCAAATCTAGGCTTGAGTTGGATGGAGAATGCTTCTAGGCAGTATGGATTGATGTTTGGTTGGAGTATATTTGAATTTGGTTGGACGGTAGTGCCGGATCTGACCACGGTAGTAGGAAACTGCTGTTTCCCCGCCCCGAGCGGTACTACCGCCCCACCAGGGCGGTACTACCGCTTGGAGCGGTACTACCGCTCTAAGTGGAGCGGTACTACCGCTCAAGGTGGTACTACCGCTATCAGATCATGGTACTACCGCCCTTCACCAAGTTCCACTGTATTACTGCCTTTCAGTGATCTTTTGCTCGTGTTTTGTGGCTTATTCTTGTGCTTTCTGGTTGTTTGCGTGTTCTGCTGTGTGGTTCCAGGTGATGAGGTTCCTGAGCATCCGGCTCGTCGTGTCAATCCCGGACGTGCAACGTCCAAGCGCTACCGTACTACCGAGCCTGCCGGAGGATCCTCAAGTGCTCCACCTCCACCTCCACCTCCACCTCCACTCCAGAAGAAGCCAGGAGTCAAGCCAAAGCCCGGCAAGACAGTGCCAGAAATGCCGCCAAAAGAGTTCTGGGCAAGGCGCCGCCGCAACCCGTATGATGTTGACCAAGACCCCACTTTGTTCAACCGTCTGTTCTGGAACAGGTTTCAGTTTGCTATCTTCTTCGATGTCATCAAAGCAAAGAAGAACTTCTATGTCAACGTGCACTCCATCGACACCGACCATATGGAGCAAGATCCGGACTACTTTGGTGAAGCACTTCAGATGTGCACTCAACTGAACATTCTTGAGATTCTGAAATTCAACAAGGACTTTGATGCTGATATTGTGGCCCAATTCTATGCCACGGTTCACCTTGGGACCGATGAAGGCGGGACTCTCACCGATGACCAATGGCAAGCTGCTTTCGTCAAGTGGAAAGCGTTCATGCGGTGATTGGGGTGCAAGATCTAGGGCTTGAGTCCCCAGTTGGCTTTCGACCTCACGCCCGTACCCATTGCACCCACAAGCAAGCTCTCTGGCCCTACTGCACTCTGAAGGTCAACCCGGAGACAAAGAAGGAAACCTATGAGCTGCCCGCCTATCTAGATATCCTTCACCGCATCTTCAGAGAGACTCTTTTCCTCGCATTGGGAATTTGGACCAGTTCACTCTTATCTTGTGGATATGCTACATTACGCCTTGCGTGAGAAGGAAAATCCCACGGAGAGTCTTTGGATATCTCTCATGTTATGTGGTCTCGAGCTGCATGCTCGCGCTATCTCGAGCGTAAGTGCCCGATCTATGGTCCGTTCATCATGATACTCATTGAGAAGGCTTGGGATCATGTATACCCTTTGGTGCCTCACGGAGTGTGGAGAGTTGATCTCTCACGATGTCAAGCGCCCGAGGAAGAAGGATCACACGGGCACTCCGGCCCCTAAGACTGGAGGTCCTTAAATCTGCTGCTGCCATGGAGACAGAGGAGGAGCCCGCCACGATGATGATGAGGATGATGACTACATACCTTTCTGGCAGAGCCCTCGTGGGCTAAGAAGCTCAAATCTAAGATGAAGAAGCTGTTCGCATGGAGGCTCACGGCGATTACATGACTCATGTGGCTGAGAAGAAGGCTCATGGTCGTCACAAGGAGCTCATCGTTAGTTGGGTGCTACTGATCAAGAGTGGATCGAGGACCAGCTTCTCGAGGAGGAGGAGTGGATTCAGACCTTGCCTGTGGACTGATTCTGAGGCCGAGCACTTCCAGACTGACGACGGTGGTGCCGATGATTCTGCTGGGCTCTGATGCGTGTGTCTCTCACCTGGAGCAGTAGCAACACTCCCTCTCCTTTTTGGTGTCTCGATGCCAAAGGGGGAGAGAGTTTAGGGATTTGCGAGTGTGTCTTTGTCGTCTCTTATCCGTGTCTTGTCGTGTTTTCCTCGCATTTGCTTTGGTTGGTTTTTCTGTGAGACTTAAGTTCGAGTTCGCGAGTTCGAGTCATATGGTGTAAGACATATGCTACCTTCCTTTTCAGTAACTTTATCTATGTCTATCTAGCTCATGAGTTGCGTTCTTATCTTGTTATATCATCTATGCTGCTCTCATACACCATGCTTAGTTTATCGGTCTCTAACATGTAGGGGGAGCTTTGTTCCTAGTATGTGTCATGTGCAGTCCAAAGCACTTATCTAAACTAGCACACATCTAGGGGGAGCCCATCTACATTTTAGGACCGTGGGGTTTGTATGCTTACATATATCATGCCTATGCAAATCCTGTGTTGTCATCAATCCACCAAAAAGGGGGAGATTGTAAGGGCATATTCATTCCCCAGTGGTTTTGGTGATTGATGACAACGCTTGTGCGGACTAATCATGTGCGTTAAGTTCTTTCAGAGAAGCATTCATTGGCACGAGACGATTTCCTCCCCTCGGGGTTTTACTCAAGACGGTGTAACTCCTGCATTTCGTTGTTGGTGGACTAGTTCCGTAGGAGTCACCGTACTATTAAGAGGGATCCGCTTTGGTAAGGCGGGTGGAATCAACACGCACACATCCCTCTCACACCCGTCGATTCCCTTCGCATCTTTGAGCTGCTCTTCTCTTGGTTCCCTCTTCGTCTGTGCGGTAGTAGTACCGCGATCTACAGAGGTAGTACCGCCCCCCCACAGTAGTACCGCTCTGCGAGCGGTAGTACCGCTCGGGGCTCGGCCGTAATACCGCCGTAATCTGCGCCTACTACCGCCTCGATTGAGGCGATGTTTTCTCGTGTCGGGTTTTGCGGCACTACCGGTGATAGTGGAAGCGGTAGTACCGCTCTCGGCGGTAGTACCGCTCCTACTCCATGTAGTACCGCTCTGGGCCGATGGTCTGGTCTCCCCTTAAGCGGTAGTACCGGCTGAGGAGGAGGCGGCGATCGCAGCTCTCGCGGTAGTACCGCCTTCCCAATGATGTAGTACCGCTCTGTCTTGAGGCTGCTCGATTGGGGTAACGGTTGGATGTGTTCCCCACTATATAAAGGGTCTTCTTCTTCCTTGTTGACCTACCTCTTTCCCCCAAAGCTCCATTGTTGCTCAAAGCTCCATTTTCGCCCGATCTCTCTCCCTAGCCAATCAAACTTGTTGATTTGTTCGGGATTGGTTGAGAAGGCCCAGATCTACACTTTCACCAAGAGAAATTTGATTCCCCCCACTTATCCCTTGCGGATCTTGTTACACTTGGGTGTTGAGCACCCTAGACGGTCGAGGTCACCTCGAAGCCATACTCCATCGTGGTGAAGCTTCGTGGTGTTGTTGTTGTTGTTGGGAGCCTCCGATTGTTGTGGAGATAGCCCCAACCTTGCCTGTAAAGGTTCGGTCTCCGCCTTCAAGGGCACCAATAATGGAATCACGGCATCTCGCATTGTGTGAGGGCGTGAGGAGAATATGGTGGCCCTAGTGGCTTCTTGGGGAGCATTGTGCCTCCACACCGCTCTAACGGAGACGTACTTCCCCTTAAAAGGAAGGAACTCCGGTAACACATCCTCGTCTCCACCGGCTCCACTCTTGGTTATTTCGTGCCTTTACTCTTGCAAGCTTACTTATTGTTTCATCCCTTGCTTGCTTGTGTAGTAGTCTTTATTGCATCATATAGGTTGCTCACCTAGTTGCACATCTAGACAACCTATTTTGTTGCAAAGTTTAATTTGGTAAACAAAAGGTTAAAAATTGTTAGTTGCCTATTCACCCCCCCCCCTCTAGTCAACCATATTGATCCTTTCAAGGGGGACCGTGGCGGCTCGCCGTTCGACAAGCGGGCCCACCATGACGACAAGGCTGGGAGCTCCGCCATCCGCCCGCTAGTGAAGGATCGGCGCCGCATTGAGCACGGGTAGGGAGCGTGGCACCCTTTTCTGCAGCAGTGGCAGGTAGGAGTTCAACCGCCTCCACGAGATCATCTGGCTAGACAATGGGCAGGCGCCTCAAGAAGGCGGAGCGCGAGTTCTTCGAGGCGAAGGAGGCGGTCGCCGCCGGAGAAGAAGGAGCCGCCGCGCGGCTAGGGGTGGCCAAGGAAGAGTATGACTTTGCATTCGCCCTCTCCAGCTCCGCGATAGAGTTTCATCTCCATGTCAAGAAGGATGACTAGTTAGATTTTAGGTTTCAAATATAGTAGCATGTTTCAAGTTTGGAATGAACCATGTTTTAGTTATAGCAAAGTATGGTGTGGCCTGTCGTATGACTAGGAATTCGGCTGGTTTCAAACTGAAATTAGCTTCACCAAGATTTCAAAAATTCGTACCACCCCCTCCATTTCAAAATACTTTCTAGTTTAACATTTGAACTAAAACCACAAGAAGTAATTTGAAACTGATAGAATACTTCAGACGTGCCGTGTCCAACGACACCCCACTTGTTTCTTCCGACGACTACACACAACAGCCCAAGTGCATAGTGCTGCAGATGATAACTAACATATGGCAAAATAACAAGACGGATACAGCTTATGCAAGAACTTTTTACAATCTCCCCTTTGTATAGGGTTTAATTACCCTGTACCCACATCTGTTATAATGATCCAGTAGCATAAACCAGATTGGAGTGAAGAAAATGTAGCAAAACAGAAGTCTTTCCATCATATGTATCTCCGTCCAATTACATGCATGTAATCTTGTTGCCGAATAGAGAGGCGCACACACGATGCAACTCTCACTTCAACCTAGGTGGGAGGAAACTGACTGCACGACATGCTAACACGAGCTACTACTCCAAACGCACTCTTCTTTCCCTGTAACCACCAACATCACCACGGAAGAACGTACGCAGATATATCTTCCTAACGAACCAACAAATCAAACAGGGCGCATTTCATATCCGCAGCTGCTATCCGTCATCATATGTCGGCTGAGAGGAAGTTGTCAGACAAGGTAACCTGGAGAGGAAACGCAGGAGTCAGTCATCAAGCATATCGCATCGAAAGAAGCTCAACACATACCCTGGAGGCTCTCTTTGCGAGTCTAGCTAGAGTGGAAGAGAGTGGTTGATTACCTTCTCGCCCAACTTGAACGGCGCCAGGCCTCTGTATGGGCAGGTGCTGCATCGGAACGCGTCGCCCAACCCACACTGAAATTGCATGTTCACAGAGAATAAGGTGAGATATTCAGTTGACTACATGCATGCAACGACTAGTGGAGATCACAAGTGGCATTGTATGTCTACAAAGAAGCAATTGTACTTACACTGCCACAAGCTGAGACAGGGTTATCAATCTGCTCTGCAGTGAGCCCCAGCTTCTCCACCTTCTGCTCAGCCTCAGCCCTGCCACAACTGCAGTTCTTGCATGCCTTCTTTGTGGCTCCCACTTCACAATCTCCGACTGGTCAAACAACAGCCAACCTCTTAGCATCTAAACCCAAATTGAATATCTACACAAAGTTAAACAAAGTCAAGGGTTTGTTGGCTATACCAACTGGAAGCTGTGGTTTCTTCAAGTCCTCCTCAGTCAAGAGGCTGTCTTCGTCAATCAGTTCGTCATCATCGTCAATTTCAATCTTTGGAAGAGCCTTTACTGCTTTCTTCAGGGGGAAGGATGAGCCCATACTCCAGGATGGCTTCTTTGCCTTGATCTGCAAATGATCCGAGTTAGGACTCATCATAGAGAATAGCATGTACAGCAGCCTTAACATAATGTGCCATACTCACAGTAACAGATTGCACGCTATCCTGAGAGCTTGTGGCAGAAGCTTGCACTTCAACAAAACCACCCATGAGTAGCTGGCGCTCGATATAATTGTTTGGCTAATGCAAAGGAAGATAGAATATTAGGTTGTGCTGATTTAACATTTTTGCAAGACAATGGATGTGAACAAAAACAGACACATAATTTACCTTCTGATCAGTTGAGGGTGTGAAGCTCTGTACCAGCACAATTCCACTAGCTTTTAGCACCCGGCTAATTTCAGCAACCAACTTATCCCCAAAGCTCTCCACATTTTTTATGACAGACAGAACAGCACCCACGGACGCGTCATCAAAAGGCAACTTCCCACCTGACCCATATTGACAACAAAGGCTTAGAACAGGTTCATGACAGAGTTGTTTATACAAGAATGTGGCATACTGAAGCATAGCAGAATGAAAAAACTGAACACAACTAAGTGTACTCCCAACAGCTTCTGAGGCAGGACATCGAATCATCTCTCCATGTGACAGACGTTGGCTAAATTACATAGTTCGTATAAGCACTACACTGAAGTTCATGAGTAATAGCCTGATAGGAAGAAAACCAACCTATTTTTTTTTCTCCCTTCCTCAAATGGTATTATGTCTTTCGTGTGTATTCTTGTATTTGACAGATGGACAGATGGACAGGTGGAGGGAAATTTAAGAACTTGGCAATTAGCACACAATGCATAAGCTTTAAGTCAGAAACTACAATGACAAAGGTAAACTCCAATCAAGCTGGTAAGGAGTGCCCCTAAATTGATTGCAAATGAACTGCAACGAAGTTGCAACACAAGACCAAATTAGAACCAGCACACAGGCAGTGTGCTGATAAGTAAGGGGGACCCTCAAATCTGATTCTAACCCAGCCCTAGAGGAATATTATCACCTCAGGTGTTATTTATTCTATACATGCAGTGGGTCCTAACCCTAGCATAGACATACACGCGGCTTCAGGTCACACCTGACCCATGTCGGCAGCAAAGTTTTACAAACAGGTTCATGACAGATTTAAGTTTTATACAAGGATGTGGCATATTGAAACTTAAGTATAAGTAAGAATCATCAAGAGAAAAAACAACGAAATGTCTGCTCCCAGATTTACGAACTACGCAACAATTGGATTGTCTGTCCATAAGACGTTGGGACAAATAACAGAGCATGTAATAGGTAATTCATATAGCAGCCCATGAGTGGTAGCCTAATAGCCAAATGCTCTATTCTGTGAGATTTAGTATATTTTTCTCCCAACCAAAACGAGAATATAGGCTTTTTTTTCACTTTTTTATATGTATGTGTTTTCTGTGTATTCTTCATGTGTAGAGTAACACTTAAAGTTAGCAAAGATTGTCATATGTAGAACGCATCAAGTCTAGATATGAAATGGTATTCCCTCTAATCATATAATCTGAAGCATAGCAGAATGATAAGTGAAAACAACTATGTGTTACTCCTCCCAGCTTTATGACACAACAATAAAACATTTGTGCACACAACAGACATTAACTAAATTACATAGTTTGCACTAGCACTACACAAGTGCATGAGTGATGTCCTCATGGGAGAATAGTCTTCTCCTTTTCTCTCGCGATTAAAGCGATAATACCAACCTATTTTTCTCCATTCTCTATTGGTAGTACGTGTTTTATGTGTATTCTTATCTTATATTTAACAGATAGATAGGTAGATTGACATTTGAGAACTGGGCAATTAGCATTCGAGGCATAAGCTTCAAATCATAAGCTACAACAACAGAAGGTAAACTCCAATCAAGCTTATCAGGAGTGCACATTGATTAATCAAAACTGAACCGCAGCAACAAAAGACCAAATTAGAACCAGCACACAGGTAGTATGCTGATAAGCAATGGGCAACCTCACATCTGATTCTAACCTAGCCCTCGAGAAGTATTAACATCTCAGATGTATTTATTCTGCAGCGGGTCCTAACCCTATCATAGGCATACGCGCGGCTTTGGGTCCCACCTGACCCATGTTTACAACAAAGTTTTGTGAACAGGTACATGACAGAGTCAAGTTCTATACAAGGATGTGGCATATTGAAACTGAAAGTCCAAGTAGAAGTCGTCAAGAGCAAAAATCACTAATGAAATGTTTACTCCCAGATTTGTGAACTACACAGCAATTGGATTGTTTGTCCATAAGAAAGACGCCGGGACATTAATGTAGCGTGTAATAGATAATTCATATAGCAGCCCATGTGTGGTAAGCTAACAGCCAGATGTTCTACTCTGTGAGACACTGTATATTTTTATCTGGACGGATGCGAGAATATAGACCTCGCTTTTTTCGCCTTGTCAACTACTCCCTCAGTTCACAAATACAAGGTGTCTTTGATATTTCAATATGGACTGCATACGGACAGAAATGAGTGAGCAAACACACTAACACGTGTCAATAAACATCCGATTTGGATAGAAGTCAGAACATCCGATATTTCTGAACGGAGGGAACAGTAAGTAAGTATGTATGTGTTGTTTTCATGTGCAGAGTAAGGTGGCAAAGATTATCATACGTGTAATAAGTTTAAACGCATCAATTCTTAAGTATGAACAAGCAAGAGGGCAATATATGGTGATGAGCAAGGGGCAATCCCAAATTTGATTATATAAGCCCACCGGTCGAGAAAGAGCGTACCCTCTGATTTTCTATATTCTACTACTGTAATAAAGATGCAGCGGGTCCTAACCCTAGCATGGGCGGGGCGGGGCGACGCTTGAGCGAAATCGGTAACGGGGGGAAGGAAGGGGGCGAGATGGAGGAGGAGGAGTTACCGACCGAGCGAGGCGCACTGCGTGATGACGACGACCTCCTCCCGCGAGACCCCGGCGGCCGCCGCCAGGTCCCCCACCGCGCGGAGCGGCAGGGCCAGCTCGTCCGTGACCGCGAGCGCCGCCGCAGCCGTGGACGCCATGGACCCGGATCCAATCGCCTGCAACGAAACCCTGCGAGCGAGAAGGGGATGGCGATGGCGGCAGGTGGATGGAATGGAAAAACGGATGGACGGACGGACGGATGGATGGATCTGACGAGGGCGGGCGGTGAAGAAGAAGAGGAGGAAATCCCGTGGGCGTGGTCGCGCGAGAGGGGAAGGGGAATTCGGGTTTTGCTCGCGGGCTCTGGAAGCTTCCGTGCGGCGGCGCGTGAGGGGTCGGGTCAGGTCACAGGTATGGGCTGGCTGGCCCATTAATGCATTTGCTTCGCTCGGTCGGTCGGTCTCTCGCTCGTTTCTACTGTATGGGTTACCTCCAAAAAAACCAGGTCCGGTTTTATTATTATTTTTTGTTTTGTTTTTCTTCGGGTTTTTTTTCTTTCGAATGTGTCTCGCCCGGAGGAGACAGACATACCTACAGCTCGCCTCAAGCAGCCTCCGTAGTGGACCGACCCAGTGGCAGTCATTCCGTTTGGTTTCTCTTCTTTTTTAACTTTTATTTTTATTTTGAAATGTTCTGATTAGCTATATTGGAAAAATATTTACTTAGTTTGTTAAAAGAGTTCATTGTGCATTCAGAAAAATTCATGCGGTGTAAAAGTTTGTTTACGAAACTTTTAAAAATGTTTGCACCATTAAAAAAATGCCCATGACATGTAAAAAATGTTGCCATGTTTGAAAAGTCTGTCCATGCCATTTACAACACGTTCGTAAAAATACCCTCAAAAAAACATGTTCGTAAAAATGAAATTTTTTCATACCATTCAATAAAATTTAATCATATTTCAAAAATATTCACGTGCTCCAAAATGCTTTGAAGCATTCAAAAATATTAAACTGTTTATACATTGTAAAA
Source organism: Aegilops speltoides (assembly GCA_021437245.1). NCBI lineage: Eukaryota > Viridiplantae > Streptophyta > Magnoliopsida > Poales > Poaceae > Aegilops > Aegilops speltoides. Next base: position 563,676,689 of record CM038142.1, on the reverse strand, counting down.
ACAAGATTCTATAATTTTATAAAAATGCTTTGAAGCATTCAAAAATATATTCCTCGTGACATTCTTGAAAATGTTCTATCACTTAACAAATGTTTGCACATTTTGGAAAAACTGTTCGTGGATTTAATGAAAAATGTTCAGTGTTTTTTTTAATGTTCACCGGGAGGGGGGGGGGGGAGTTTCCCCCACCTGAATATATTGATGATCAAGGGAGAACCCCAGGGTATTGCTTTACAGATGACCGTGTACACATCGAGAAAGGGGAGAGAGAGGTTTTTTTTTTATATACTGCTACTGTTCTTGGCGAGGCGTCCATGCCAATTGGCTCTAGATCGACTTGCCTATAGACCAAAACGATCGACGACATTGAATCAGTGTGATCTGCTACTAGCTAGCAGTACGGGTACATGCCTTTGACAGATTCCTTGGATTCGATCGGCTTTTGCTGATGAACAACGCGTCGAATTTCATCGAGTCTCCCACAGTCCTCAGCTCAGTTCAGCAGGCTCGATACTACTACTAGTTCGGGTCTTCGGGAACAGGGTATGTCTCACCGATCGATGCACGTCACGTCTTTTTCTTTTCCTGTGCTCAAATCGTTCGATGTGGATGCAAATTAATCTTTGAGGCCGCCCTTGAGGCCCGAGCAACAGCTGAGGTACTCTTGGAGGGTACAGGGGCGAGCAACGGGCACTAGGTTCAGCTCCGGTCTGCCTTTCAGTGGGCTGCCTTCGATCAACGGCTGAGGCAGGGTCTGGTTGTCCGTGGTGAACTGGAACGGCGGATCCATGGTCTTGTCTGCCAAGTAGCGCACGCCGACCAGAGGACAGCAGACGCCGGCTGCCCCCGGGTACACGGCGTTCCCTGCAACGCACGGGAACGTGCTGGCGGAGACGGAGAAGCACGCCACCTCCCCGACAAACACGGCGCGGTCGCGGCCGACGTCCTCCACCGGGACGAGCTGCGTGTTGCCGTCGGTCAGCTCGTCCAGCTCCAACACCTGGATGAGCTGCCAGTCGTAGCGCCTCGGCGACCACCGAGTCGGAAGCTTGATCACGTCCCTCCTGCGCTTCATCTTCCTCTCCTCGTCGGCCCCGAGGTGCCCGAGATGACTGTAGTAGCGCACCATGAGCATGCCTCGGTCGTCGTCCTCGTCTTCGGGAGGAGGGACCAGGTAGGAGACGACGTTGTTGCACTGGTTCAGCGGTTGGTTGCCCACCACGGGCACCAGACGGGGCTTGGGACGGAGTGCCACCTTGAGTATGTTCCCCTCCGGTGTGCACAAGTAGACGCGCCGTTGCAGCGTCGCCACTGAGGAGTACCAGTGGCCGCGCGGCATGAGCCGTCCCTGCGCGAACACCAAAGAGTGCCAGGATCTCCTGGCCCAGTCGTCAATGACCGCCCACCGCGTGTCGCCGGGCTTGGCGGCGTAGGCAACGGAACACGAACGGACCGCATGGTCTGTCATGACGAGGACGACCGACGCCGGGGTGGTCTCGTCGGAGATGCCGGCGTACACGACGCGGGACGCGGACTCGAATGGCTTCGTCCAGACTAGGACTGGACGTCCGAGCGAGCTTTTCGGCTCGGCCCGAAGCTCGCTCCAGCTCGGCCCATTACAGCTCGGCCTGATACAATAAACGAGCGAGCCCAGTTGTGAAAAGAGGCCCGATTCCCGATCGAGCCGAGCCGAGTTTCGCCCGGTCCAGCTCGGTGACTCGCTTGAGGCCCAGCCCAGTTCCCATCGGCCATTCTGGCATTAGGGCACGAGCCACTCCCTTCCTCTGTTCGGCGCTATCTCATCCCTCACCTCGCCGCGCCGCAAAAAGTGGACCGATGGCGACGGGGCGGCGGCCTTTCCTCACCACATCGAACGCCGACGACGCGCCCCCGGTTTCTTGCCGAACTCGACGAAAGCGGTACTCTCCTTCCTTCCCATCCCTATGGTGGCGCGCGACACTCTCGGCACTCTCGCTCCTCCTGCGACGAAGCGCACGGACGGCAGACGACATACATGCTCCCCTGCATGTAAGAGTCCTACCTGCATGGCTGCACTGCACCTGCGTACACGCGATGGAGGGATGGATGGATGAATGCTTCTGCTTGATTGTGTAGAGTGTAGCCGTCGTCGTCCTCACCATGCCGGATGCCGTCGTTGTCCTCGCCGCGCCCGACACTGGACGGCGCTCTTGGCACCGACGGCAGACGCGCCCTGTCATCGCCACGTCGGCCGCTGCCTTTCCTGGCTAGCTAAGCATCCGCCGCCCCGACGAATGCAAGCACATACTACAGAGCCGTGTGACACACGAGCTGCCCGGGCTGGACCGAGCCAGAGGTGAAACGAGCCGAGCCACCAGAAACAGGCTCGTTCAACGAACGAGCCGAGCCGAGCTCAGCTCGCTTTAGGCGAGCCAAAGGCTGGCTCGGTGTGAACTCGGCTCGGCTCGGCTCGTGTCCAGCCCTAGTCCAGACAATGCGGGCGCCGCCGGTGATGGGCGGGAGGTAGGTGAGGGCCCTGGTGAGCGGGTTGAGGAGGCGCACGGCGTGGGTCGCCTTGTCGCGCAGCAGCAGCAGGCCCTCGGCGCTGGCCTCGAGGTGGTGGCGGGAGAGCTCCGGCAGGTCGAAGCGGACGCAGGAGCCGGTGCCGAGGTGCGGACGCAGGACGCAGGAGCCGGCAGGTTGAGGAAGCGGCGGCCGTCGCCGTCGGTGCGGTTGGACAGCAAGATCCAGCGGCGGGGCCGGAAGCGGCGGTCCAGGGCGCGCTCGCGCGGGTCAGCGGTGCACTTCCTCCACTCCGTGCACGCGGTGCGGAGGAGGATGTACTCGGCCACGTCGTAGCGGAGCAGACGACCGGCGATGTCCTAGACGAGCTCGTGCGGCAGGTTGGCCCAGTCTCTCCTGCCCGCCCTATGCAGTAGATCGATCGACCACCATCAGAAATTAAACCATGAGAAATTAGCTAAGAAGACGAACGGAGCCGGCAATTGAACTGACTGACCATTCCTCTCGGTTTCGGCGTGACAGCGGATTACGGCCGCCGCCGCAGGATTGCTCGAGACACCGGATTCGCTTGCTCATCTTGGCAGCAGATCTGGTCCTTCTTCCCGAGATGCTGGATCAGGGACGTCTGCTGCGGCGGTTTTGAACCTCTCTCGATTTTGAAAACCTAACATGCAACCCCCTGCGCCCAGGCCCGTGTGTGCCGGTACAACATCACCATGATTCCCCGCAAAAAATAAAACATTACTCTTGATTAGTTTCCAAAAATAAAACTCACAATCAAGGTCGTGTGCATGATTCGGTGAAAATCTCCATTTCTTCTTTTTCCTGACGTGAGAAATATCCATTTTTTCTTAATTGGGGAGGAGAAGTGATGTCCAGAAAAGGCTTGCACTTTTAGAATATTTTTCGAGATTTTTAAAAAATTTGTCGACAAAATTTGAAAATTGTTCGCGTTTCTTGAAACATTCATTTTTTTAGAAAATACGATTTTTTTAATAAACATGAATTTGAAATCCTGAACATTTTTTTCGAAAAAACAAAAGAATTTTTGAAGTTTTTGAACATTTTTGAAAATCACAGAAAGAAAAAAATGAACATTATTTAATTTGCAAATCAAATTTGGAAACACTTTTAGTTTTTGAATTTGTTAACAATTTCATTACCCAGAACATTTTTTGGAAATTGGTACAAAATTTCATAAACACAAAAGTAAAATAATTAAACAAAGGAAAAAGAATAAGAAAAAATATAAGGAAAAAGGAAAAGTTTTGATCTACGTCGTGTTTGCCCACAGAAGTGTGTCACCTAAGCTCTACCATGGTGTAGTGTGTACTTCCTCTGTCCCAAAATAAGAGTAAAAATTATACTAAGTCAGCGATACTTATTATGGGACGGAGGAGTAGTCACATTAGTTCTCATTATCATAGCAGGACAATCCATAGTTGGAGGTCTCTTTTTTTTCGATAGGGCGCAATTTTTTTTTGTGTGAATTATATTTTCTACAGTGCCCTATTGCTCCTCCATACGCATCCTCTTCGCTCGTGCGCCAGCGGGTGGGCCAATTGGGACAGCGAGCAGAGATCTTGAGGTAAGGAGTTCTCATTTAAGATGATACCCCACGCATTCTTGCGGTAACTTTATTAAAAATGTGTAAATAGTTGCTAAAAATAACTAAATATAATGAAAAATATATATAAGCTTGAAAATAAATAAAAAAGGTCTCTAAAAATATTCTAGGTGCTTGAAGATCAAACTAATCTGACAACTATGTGCCTTCAATTATGACCAAATGTTATAGATGCTTGCAAATTTGGTGTCCAAATGACATCCGAGGAGCTCTGTACAGAAAAAAGAAACAAAAACTGTGCTCTAAATTATGTGTATTGTTTGAGCAGACTTGTATTTTGTTTGATGTTATTAGCCACTAAACATTGCAAGCACTTCAAACATTCGTTCATAATCCATGAACTTTCATACTATTTTGACTTTTTTGGCCATTTGTTACAATTTACTGTTTATTATGGGTGCATTAACTTGGGTGTAGCCACAGCTTTTCCTACACGAAAAATGCGAATAAAGGGATAGGAATAGGAATATATTAGTAGCTTAGAGCATCTTCAATAGGTGCCCTAAACTAATAAAAAACTGATTTTTACATCACCAGGGACCGAAAAAGTATCTCCAACAGCAGCCCGTGATGTAAAAAAGGGCAACAAAGTTTACATCATGATGTATATTTTGCCTCTCGTGATGTAAATATACATCACTTGGGGCAGTGATGTAAAATGCATGCAGCGCGCGTGAGTGTAACCGCCAACTTCCGGGTCCTTCACTACACATGCGCGTCATCGACACACCCGTCGCCGCTGCTGCCGCTTCCTTCCAGTCGTCTCCATCGCCGCTTCCATGTTGTCGCCGCCGGTGCACCCTTCCCGCCTCCGACCATGGAAGAGCTGTCGGTGCGGAGATCAACGAAGAAGAAGAAGTTAGAGTGATGTAAAAATACATCACCTGTTTGAGTTGGACAGTTTCCGTGATGTAAAAATCATGTTTTTGGTGATGTATAATTTACATCAAGCAGTTTTTGGGCTGCTATTTTACATCACCTATTGGAGATGCTCATACAAACTCAACTTTAAGCAGCATATATACTCATTAAACAATATAGGAGTCTTCAATGGGCGTCCAAGCAAGACATGAAGAAGGCTGGCCAATCGATCTCGAAAGGCACGACGGTCTGTAATTCATAGTTGCCCGACATGCCCGCGACCTCATCAATTGTTCCTGTTTTGAGATTGACAGCGCACGTGAACCCTCGTCGGTCTGTGACAAACAGTGTCGCGCCCTTCCCGCCCACATACATGGAGAGTGGTATGGTGGTCTGGGGCAGTTTGTGTTTGAGCTCGATGACCTTGGTATGTTGCACGTCAGCAAGGCTATTGACACACCCTTCTTCACCCTGGCGTGTAGTAAAGATGTGTAGCCGGAGGAAATTTTTATGCAAGCAAATCAATGATAAGTTGCCATCAATTGCGACGCCAAGTATGGGTGCATGGTTAGAGCTCATTTCAAAGAAGCCCCGTGGAATCGGAAACTGTGTTATGGAGACGCGGCCAGTCTCAATGCAAAATTCAAGGGTGCAAATGTTGCGCGAGTCATCCTGGATGAGCCAGCGTGCCTTGCCCGGTGACACGACGGGATTGCCGTACTGGACGAAATCATAGTCTAGGCGTTGAAAGCACCGTCTAGGTGTGCTCCACCTCGACTCCGCGGACGAGAAAGTGTACATACTGTATGGTCGCCAATCATACCCGGCCATGATGATGATCACTTTGAACAGCAATGTTGTGTGGCTTGGCGATGGTTTTCGCGGTCGTCGTCCCTTGCGAGGGTGGTCTGCGTCGGTTACAATGGCGCACTTGTCCTCGCATAACATGGAGGATGCGCAGTGCAGCGGAGGTAGTTCGTTCCAGGTGCCGGCGAGCGGGTAGCACACGGCCAGACGGACGAGTGCCCGTTCAGTCCTGTGGTGGTGGCGGCGTGAGCGGAGGCGGAGGAGGAGGAGGCCGGAGCGCGAGGCGAGCGGAACGGCGTCGCTGAATAAACCATCTGCGTTGGGAAAGAAGGTGCCAAGCGAACGGCGCCTGGGGCCTAGCGGCGATCGCGGCACCGGGACGAAGGCCGTCGATCTGTATACCAACGGGTCATGAAAGAAGCCGAGGAGAGAGCCCGGGTCGCCTGCATCCTCCGGCCAGCGGCGGCGGAGGAACGAGGGGTCGGCCACAAGGGCTCGCCACCGCCTGCACGAGACGGCGCAGCGGAAGAGCGCGGCGACGTCGTCCGCCACGCGCGCCAGGATCTCGAGCACGACGTCGTCCGGGAGCGTGGCCGCAGCGGGGGCCGCCCTCGCCTTCTTCTTCTGCCTCCTCCGCCTCCCCGGGGCAACGCGAGAGACGTCCTCCATGCGATCAGATCGGAGACCCGCCGCGGATGGTTGGTTTCTGGTTTTGGAGTGGGGGCGTGCGCACGTCGGACTGGTACCGTGGTACGTACCTCACGTGTATATGCTTGTCGTCTTCGTTTTTTTTTTTTGAGAATTTCGTCTTCGGATTCGAGAACGTCATCTCAGCGTGTTTGCTAGGATCAATATTGCAAAACATTTTTCTTGTATATAAGGACTTCTAAAGCATTACTAAATCATGATGGAGCGTCGTTGCCGCATCCACTAATAATTTTATGAACGACCCATATATAACGCTGACGTTCAATCTGGATAGCTTCCAGATCAAATGAATCGTTCCTTTTTTTTTCTATTGAGGCAAGAATGAATCGTTCGTGGGAACGGTCGAATTGATGAAACAAACGTTCCATGTGTCCATGCTATTAGAATGAGAAAGAGGAAAAAACCATTGTGCGCGGTAAAGCTTGACATGACGAAGGCGTATGATAGAGTTGAGTGGGTCTTTCTGGAGCAGATGATGGCAAGGCTTGGTTTCTCCGGTCACTGGACAGAGATGTTTATGTGGCGTGTCACTTTAGCAAGGTTCTCTGTTAAGATGAATGGTGGCCTCTCCACAACTTTGTTCCATCCAGAGAATAGCAACAGGGGATCCTTTGTCTTCTTATCTTTGTTTTCTATGTGGAAGGGTTTTCAGCCCTACTTAGGAGCGCTCAGAGGACCAAGAATATAAAAGCGATTTTCTTTGGGAGCACTGGCCCCACGGTTACTCACCTGCTGTTTGCGGATGATACTCAGAAGTATCTTGCAGGACTGAGGAAACACTCTCTGGCTCCAGGGGAGCGGTGGCAAGAGACCGTAAAGGAAATTTTATTTCGGCAACAACTTGGGTTCTGCCCCATATTCGCAGCGCAGAATCAGCAGAGTTGAGTGCTATTCGGAATGGCCTATACCTAGCAGGGAGAATTGGACACAAGAAGGTATTCGTCGAATCGGATAGCATACTTGCGGTGGAGGCTGTTATACAAGCAAATGATTATATGGGTCCTGATGTGGCAGTAATATCAGAATGTATTCAACTCGCTATGGATTTTGCCAGTATTGACTAAAGTTATTATTGCGGAGAAACTAATGTGGTTGCTGTGATAGCTTAGCCAAATTTTCTTTTATTTCTAATTCATCTGAACTCTGGGACTTTACTATCCCTGACTTTATTCTTCTTCACATTGTAAATGATATCTCAATGGTTTGAGGAGTAAAGTTTATAATATTCAAAAAGAAATATTATTTATTCTAACCCTCTGTCCATCCCAATTTAAAACTTGGAAGATATGGCTTCCTGCTAATAAAAAACTCTTAACCCGTGATAATCTAGCTAAAGCTAGACATGTGGATGATTTAACATGCATCTTCATTATTGACACAGAGTTCGTACATCACCTTTTTATTTATTGTGTGACAGATTTGGAGGCTCTTCTCTGCCATTCAGATGGGCCATGGCTTTCAATCTATGAGCAGTTGGTGGATTAGTCCAAATAATATTATGTTCATAATATGCTATCCAACTCAGTTTTGTGGGCCCTATGGAAATTCCGCAACTCTCTTTGTTTCAAGTGAAAATATCGGCGAAGCATTGAGGGTACATGTGACAAGGTGATTGGAATGGCTTACAAATGGAAGGTGATCTCCAAGCCGGCGCAACTTCCATTGATGAACCAGTTCATCCGAGAGATGGATCCCAAAAGATCCGAGCTTCTTTGTATTGCTTGGGCCAATTATAGTAAATTTACTCTTCTTTACTTCCAAAGTAATTCACGTCATAGGTCTTCATATAATGTGGCTTCCATGAGACTTTGGAATGCACATATGCAACTTCGATAAGTGCCCGGTATAATAGTGCAATGTACATAAACAACATCATGACTAGGTTATACAATTCTTTCACGTAGGAGAGGGTTTTGACGGTGAAGAAGCGGCCTCTTGATAAAATGATCAACTACATTGCATTCCAACTTCTATGATTTCCACTAAGTACAAAATGATCCTCTTCCTTTTCTTTTCTCAAAGAAAGATGACAAAATCTCCATATGTTATTTGCTTTGTGTAGTTGCCGTATGGTGCTTGTCTCTTTGTTTTGTCAAAGGAATCTACATAAATATTCCCATCTATTCTTTGCTCTATGAAGTTGTCGTACAGTGTGTAGAATGAGCAAATAATGCGCCCTCTCTTCCACTCTGATGTTGGTTTTGCTGATCTGCAGCGAGCTCTTGATTTATCTTTTTTCCTTTAGTAAATAATCTGGTTGAGGGTATTCAATTGTATTGGCATTGCAGGTTCTTCGTAGAGAGAAACATTGATTCGATCTTCCCCATGCCAATACATGCTTTATAGAAGAATTTCCGAGGGATTGTCTTGCGGTTCTCAGGTGAAATTTATCATCTCTACTTGATCCAATATGAAGCCCTACCGATAGTTTAGGGAATGTTTTCTGTTCCAGCTTAATCAGCCTCTAAAAGAGTTGTTGGTGCACAAAATATTGTTGCAGGAAAGATAGATGAAGTGGTGTTGTGGCCTAAAACTGAAACATAGTCCATGACAATCGGTTTAATATTTTTTTTTACAGAACTTGCAATTGACATGTAGATTTAGATAAATTTATTATCTTAGTTGATACTGATTCCACCCTTAGTTTCATCATATTTGTGTAGATGTTGTCCTTTGGCTCTGTAACTAACATCACTCAAATTGCCCATCTATACATTTGTGTACGCCATGTGTTTCATGGAATGCATTGGTGAACAATCATGGGCTTAGTGGCAAATCTTTATCTTGCTTTTGGTTGAGTAGTGCAACTAAGTTGGTAGTCTTTGTGTTACATGATTGCGTAATTGCCCAAATTGTATTGTGACCATAATTCTTCTGATGAGATGTATTATCAAACATTATGTGGTGTACATATTTTTTTTACATGATGGGGTGTACATATTACTGCCATCATGGCACCACGCGCCAGACCGGTCCATCTACCATCTCAACGAACTTCTAGCTCCAACACTTTCTCAGCCCACACGCAGAACTTGTCCATTTATGTAGTGGGCCAAATTATACTTCTACAGCCCATATTCATATCGTCGGCTCACTTGCGCAGCAGCACACACAGCCTCCTGCTAGTGCTAGCTCCCACACACCAGCGCCGCCGCCGCCGCCGCCAGCACCGACGCCGGAGAACGGCCGAAAAATGGCCTTGACCGCGATCCCCAACGAGCTCCTGGCGGACATCTTCCTCCGCCTTCCCACCCCAGAGGACCTCATCCGCGCCTCCGCCGCCTGCGTCTCCTTCCGCCGCCTCGTCGCCGACCGCGCCTTCCTCCGCCGCTTCCGCAAGCTCCACCCTCCGCCCCTCCTCGGCTTCGTCGACTACAAAGGCTTCCACCCCGCCGTTCCGCCTCACCCCTCCGCGCCGGCGGCCAGCGCCGTCGCCAGCGCCGCCGACTTCGACCTCGAGTTCCTCCCCGCCCCTTCCAGGGACTGGTCCGTGCGGGACGTCCGCGACGGCCGCGTCCTCCTCGACAGACCCCGTCACGCCGCTGGGATGCTCGGATCCGTCTTCAAGGAGATGGTGGTGTGCGACCCCCTGCACAGGCAGCATCTCCTGCTCCCCCCGCTCCCTCATGACCTAGCTGCTTGGGTTGTTGCCGCACTCCTGGTTGAAGGGCCGTGCTTCGGCGAATCCTTCCTCGCCCCTTCCGGCGGCGACGAGGATGCAGATGCCACGGAGGCGTCGTCATTCAGAGTGATCTGGATGCTGCTGCTCGAAACTAAACCGGTGGCCCTCGTCTTCTCTTCCGGTACAGGGCAATGGCGAGCCATTACATCCCTGACTTGCAGCTTACCAGGCTTTGTGTTATCGACATGGATGATTTGCTTTGTGTGGCGCCATTACGCCCATGGCTGCTTCTACTGGATTTCAGGTTCGACTGAAAAATTGCTCGTGCTCGACATCCGGCGGATGGAGTTCTCCATGGCTGACCACCCACCATGTGTCAGAGTTTTGGGTGATAATGTGGCTATCGTGGAGGCAAGCCACGGCATGACTGTGATGTTTGTGCCTAAACCTGACACATCTCGCCGTATTTATACTGTTTGGCGAAGCAATGGTGGGAGTCCCACCCAGTGGCAGATGGAGAATGAGACATTCTTGTTGGATCCTGGGTCCTTGATCATAGGTGCAGTGGGGAGGCACTTGCTCCTATATTATGGCGTAATCTCGTCGGTCGAGGCAGGTTGTTACACGCGGGACGTCAACACACTCCAGCTTGAGAGGGTGTGTGCTTCATGTCCCCACCAGTCAGAAGCATATTGCAACTTCGCACCATCGTTATTATCGTCACTGACAGTATCAAGCGGTAAACTTTTATGTTGCATGCCAGTTACCTCCTTTCATTTATAGCTTGCCTGATACTTGCTAGTTCGTTAATGTGATGAGTAATTATTGGTTACGTAGTTTAGTGGTTGTTGCTTTTTTAGTGCCTGTGGCAAAGCTGGTTAAGCTAATTTGCCTTTTCTATTTGCCATCCTAAGTTAATTAGACAGGTGAAAGGGAGGATCTAACACACCATAGCATTTTAGGGGTATCGCAAGATCGTAAAAAACACTGAATCACAACAATTGTTTCAGTCTTTATGGCCAAGATAACGGAGAACGAATACAAGTTTAAATCAGGACATTGCTGCCAGTTCATCTTTGTGTTGTTTTATCTTAGAAACATTTATTCCAGCAAGCAGGACCTATGCTATCTTGAGGTCTTATTTGGTCACCGTTACACTTGTAAATTTATCTTTATCGGTTTCATATAAAAAATTATCATAAGATAGTAAGAGGCAAAAAATTCTTATTTGGTCTCCGATGTGAAAATTTATTTATTGTTTTAAATAATACCCCGTATGATACTAAAGCTTAAATTAATATAGAATTACAAGATATTCTGCATGACGAATCAAATGATATTATTTGCATTTGTCTGGTCACGAATCTTTATTGCATCTCACTATGCATCTTTTTTAGCAAGAATTTTGCAGACACTGACTGAATAGGGATTGGTAGTACTTTCATGGGATGCTAATGATTGTCATATTGATTGTGTTGTAATTTGCGTCGTGGTTGGGATTGAGAATTTTGTTTGCCATGCCGTTAACCTTTTTTTGCACTGAGCATTGTGCACTAGCTTTTGATCCATCTGATTTGGTAACCTTGTCGTTTGCTTAATCCCTGTCTTATCCTTCCGTTGTGTCTTCCTAAAACATATGACAAGCCCCGAAACGGTATCCTGCACATCTGGCCATCCACTGGAGATCTAAGGGCTCGAGTCATTAAGTGAACTCGTCCCTGACTTCCAATTATTGTTTCGTGTCACCTCTCTTCATCTGGAGTGCTTGGAGGCAATCCAACGGCTACAGTTCAAATTACCCGATGAGCACTATTTACCAACCAACAAAACATGCTTTAGACTGAATCCTCTTACTTTTACCAAAGTGACTATAATCGTTGATTCTTATATGATTGTAGTAGCGAAATTATAAATATTTTTCATGAAAAATCTATACTACTTCTTTCAATCATATATTTTTAATGAGGTTGCTAGTACTATGATGGGATGGTAATTATAGACAGATGGATGGGTTGTGTAGTACTTTGTGTTATTACAGTACATATGGAACATTATCCTCTGCCATGCCTTTAACCCTTGTGATATGCATTGTGTGCTTTTGGTCTATTACATCTGAAAACCCCTTCACTCGGCCACACTGTACTTTTCTGCTCTATCCCCGCTACAATCATGTCATCCTGTCCAGCATAAGTGAAGCCCTTTCCAAAGCCATCAAGTCAACCCATCCAATCTGCGGAACTTTGCTGTCTGAATTAATGCACTTATCTCAGAGGATTACTCGCTATGGATCTGAATTTTGGCATTTTTTTCTGCGCACCATTTTTTTGTTTCTTTTGAATACCAAATTGTTTTCAGTTCACACTTATATCTATCTCCTGTTCTCCTTCGCATGAGATCTACTCCCTCCGTTCCTAAATATTTGTCTTTTTAGAGATTTCAAATGGTTACCACATACGGATGTATATAGACATATTTTAGAGTGTAGATTCACTCATTTTACTCCGTATGTAGTCATTTGTTGAAATCTTAGAAAGACAAATATTTAGGAACGGAGGGAGTATCTCGTATAGTAAGTTACTAAATTTCCACCCACGAAAACAGATTCACCTATAGTGATTTACAGCATTACTTTCTTCTGCCAGGCCTGTTGAAAGCCCAACTTTGTTTGGCTGCATGTAGACACAACCTTTTACTTTTCTCCCTGTTTGCAGTGCACTTTTGTGATCCATGTTTCATTAGTCTATCAAATCAATTCCTCTTTGGTACTGAACTCCGATAATTTTACAACTAAGCCTTTGTTTAGTCTACTGGTGCAATTGAACCTACAACCTAGGAGCCTCTGGCAGATCGCTGTTGGTGCTCTCTATACGCCAATGCTATTTTAATTCTTTAATCACCTTCCTCTCCTTTATGTCTGTGCTTCCTTCTCTTCCATGCCCTTCCTTTGAAGCAGGGCAACACACATACTATAGAGGATGGCACAGTTGCCCTGGTTGCTGCATGACCAGGCTTAACTTTACAAGTATCATTAACAAAAGCGTTGTTTGCAGAACTTTGCTGAATTTTGTGAGTACTTAATTGCTGAATTTGATCTTTGGTTATCCATTCATAAGTTGCCTGCATTTTTCACAAATGTCAATCACATTACAAAGCTTTTCAATCAACATCCAACCATTCTCATCCCAAAGTCACTTAGTCTTCAATGTAACAGTGTAATCTTGTGCATGCAGTCCCACGCCACGCTGACCACCGAGGAGTGGACGACTCTGTGCTGGCACCAGAACCACGAGAATCTGACCCTGGAGGTATGGAAGGACCTACTGGTCAAGAACTGACAGACCTCGCCGAGGGACCGCCGTGCAAGCGCCGTCGTCGCAGTGTCTGCTCAGGCTCCAGAACCCGTGGAGGTGGGTCACGGTGGACTGGGAGAAGGAGGCTGAGGAAGTGAGGCTTGACCCTGGTGGACGAGGACCTGGGGGCGGACCAACGTGTTGTTCAGGACGGCTGCGGCCAAGTCATTGGGCAGGCAGGGCTTGCCTAGGATGTGCTAGCAGCTAGCTAGATGGAGACATGGAGTGACTTGATCCTTTTTGTAAGGTTTATACTATTTGCCTGCTGCATATTGATCTGATTTCTTTGAGTTACCTTCTAGGGATCTAGAGAAATTTTCCATCCTAAATGCCACTTGATTCTTGTTGATCCCCATGTGTTGTTGTAGCAGTCAGGGGCTAAAAACCTGGCATCCTGTTTGATCTAGCATGTGGATCAGCACCAACAAAGCTGACTGCTGCAGAAAATGAATGAACACACATGAACTCCTTCCATACATTTTCTCATTTCTGAATCCTGGCTTGAGTAGGCAGAGATGAGCATTTAAGTGAAATTTGCTGAAGATGAGTGATCCATGCATGTGGAGTTTTTGTTTTTTGTGTGTTATATATGTGTGTAGTACAATAGAAATTAATGAAAAAGGTAATCTTTAAGACCTTTGAAATCTGTGTATGTGAAACCCAATGTGCAACCTCTACTTTCTGTGCATTCCTTTGAAAGTAAGCCGTCAATTTCTTGTGTGCGTTCAGTTTCCAACTGCCAAACTCAAATAGCAGCCTCAAGCTTCGGAGGGGATGCTAAGTTTATTTTGTCAGACAGTTGCATGCAATGTATAGAGACAGCCCCTCTAAAGGCTTTAGAAGCAACCATAGAGGCAGAGAAAGTGCACATTGCAGATGTTCTAAACAAGTAAAAAAGGTAAAGGTAATAGGTATACATCAATAGGATAACAAATAATGAAATATTGAAACTATAGTGCTCAATCAGCACTAGAGTGAGAGAAACAATGCCATCAGTTTATTCCATCTGGTACCTAGTACTTCTTCCGTCCAAAATTAGTTGTCGCTCAAACCGATGTATCTAACACTGAAATACGTCTAGATACACCCGTTTGAGCGTCAACTAATTCCGGACGGAGGGAGTATATGATAAAGTATCTTTAGGCTAGTTAGATATTAGTATGGCAATTGGGCTGGAAACTCACGTGAGAATTGCATAATCATTCACTACTCAGCAGTAGCTCAACAACAGTTTGGAGGAAAAAGTGGACGTAAATGGCGGAGCAAATCAACAACTGTTTTCTTTAGTATCTCCAGGCTTCAAATCAGGGTATGTGCTGTGTAAACTACCTGCGGTAGAAACATAACATTCATTAACTGTATGTTGCATTTCTCTGTAACAGTTTGTTGATGACAGGTATTCTTGATGGGGAAAAAGCTCGACTACATGTTCAGAATGCTGGGAGCTCAGAGTGCACCGTCCATTTTTGAAGGAGCTGCTCAGTTGTTGGGACTCCTCCATGTCTGATCTCCGGTGTGCGCATTCCATTTTTGAAGGCCTCGTCCGTTTGGCATCAAATTGAAACAATGGAAGTGTTTCGGAAGGTACCGTACCACGGGAACCCCAATTCCTTGCACTTGAGCCATTTGTGCTAGAACTGCGTGAAGGAATGACTATAGCCTATAGGTCTAGCTGGAAGTGTGAAGAGATCATGTGTAGAAGACAACATTGAGTTATTTGAAAGTAAGATCAGCGGCAGTGCAGTGGTGCACTTGCCCATTTAGAGGAAAACAGATTAGATGTTAAGTCGCTGCAGCAAGGTCTGATCAAATTGCCCGAGAACCAAATGGGACGACACCAAGTGTCCCAAAAGAAAACCTTTACGGCGAAGCAGATCAGACTGCAAGGGAGACGAAAGATGAAGATGCAGAGCTCTTAAGGCCGAATGTGGCTCGGGAAGCATGCGTTGACGATGAACTGCGGTTTCACGGTATCCTAGCTGAGCTGCGCCCGACCGATATGAAGTTCAGAAATCCTAGCTGAGCTCCAACTTAATTATTACTGTAACTTGTGCTCCTGGGTGGGTGTTGCATCTTCATGTTTATCTAGGATTATCACCTAACCTGGATGGAGTTCCAGTTGTCATTCTTCATACTACCTCCGTCCGGAAATACTTGTCATCAAAATTGAATAAAAGGGGATGTATCAAGATGTTTATTAGTTCTAGATACATCCCTTTTTATCTATTTTGATGACAAGTATTTTCGGACGGAGGGAGTATTAAGTCTCCTCTGTTTTTCATTCAATCATGTTTAACAAGTAGTAGGTCAATCTGAATACCTGCTGTCGCTTTATACTAATAATAAATATTTTTATTTGTTTTAGGTCTGATGGCTTGCTGGAGGCCGTCAACTTGGCGTCTCTCTGTTGGTTCATGTAATCTACCATATCCTGTCAGCACTTGGCTTTCAAATGAATGATCTGCACTTGCCCATTTAGAGGGAAACATATCTGATCAAATTGCTGGAAACCTTGACGAGTTGAAGGAGTTGGTACCGATTACAGAGTCCCAAAAGCATGCATTGCTTGATGAAACTTGAGTGCTTTGGTGGCAAAGCAGAGCAGATTGCAAGGGATACGAAAGATGCATGCAGAGCTCTTGCGTCTGATGAATGCAGGTGCTGACATGGCCCAGGAAGCATGTGTTTTCATATATATCCAACTTATTAATTGTTCCTATAACTTATGCTCCTTCATGCTACCAAACCTGGATGAAGTTCCAATTGCCATTCTGACACCTGTTATGATGCTGATTATGCACCTTGAATTCTTGCAAATTAATCTGAAGATTGCTGTTGCTTTATAATAATATTCGATCGATCTCTCGTATTTATTTATATTTTCTATATATGGTCTGATGGCTTGTTGGAGGCCGGCAACTAACTTGGTGCTTATCTGTTGGTTGATTATGTAATGAACCATATCCTGCTGTCCTGTCAGCACTCGACACTCGGTGCTTATCTCTTGGCCTTTTCTCTTGGCTGCATTCTCATGTCACTGTCCCGGCAAATCGTGCTGCTTCGGCGATCGATCTTGTAGTCTTCTCCGGTTGCAGATCCAAGGAGGGGAGGATAGGACGGCAACTAGGCAAGCATACTCAAGAACTCACGACATCAACAACACCGAGAACGGCTGAGCAGAGATGCTTCCTTCGACGGCTCGCCCTGCAGGTGCCGCGGCCTTCACGCAGCCGCAGCTGAGGCAGATGAGGGCGCAGTGCCTCATCTTCCTCGCCTTCAAGTACGTTCTTTTTGGGTATCAAGCATCTGATCAATCTCTGCAAGAAACGGCCGGCCGGGCATAATTCCCGTTTCTTTCATCTTGACATGTGTGTGTGTGTGTGCTAGGAACCAGTTGGAGCCCAGGAAGAGGCACCTCGAGATCGCGCTCGGTGAGGATGAGATCGACGGAGCCGTGGGCTGCCACGGCGAGACGACGACGAGCTCGCCTTCTCAAGCCTCGTCGTCCTCTGCCGCACCGTTGTGGCTACCCCACCTCCTGCCCATCTCCTCGCTACGGCTGTCCCCGCCAGTGACGGAGCAGGAGCAGGAGCAGGAGCAGAAGAATCGCCACCGCAACGACGACCCTGAAGCAAAGCACGAGTAGTTGATTGATGCACGAGAGGGCCATCGACCGTCGACCAAAAATGAATAAGTTTCCGTTCGGATACAAAGTGTTTTTTTTCATACATAGATACATACATATAACAACTTCCATTAGCTTTCTCATGCATACATATAGCAACTTTGGTTATCTTTTGGCATCAGTTGTATAGGTCACCATACATGTATGAATGTTTTGTGATATTTTTTTTGAGGGGAAAAACCACTTTATTGATCAAAATCCACAGAAGGTGGGATACAAACTGGGCCATGCGGCTGGCCAAGCCATACATGACGCCCCTGAGTTAGAGTAATAGAAAACTTAGCTAAACTATGAGCTTCCTTTCAAAGTGAAGTTACAAGAAAAAATAGTTGATCTAGATTTAATTTCGTTTATGATAGCTCCGTAGGGCCCTTGGTTGCCTTTATGGTGTCCACCACTTGTTTACACTCAGACGCTACGATGAATTGACTGGTGTGAAGGTCCACCATGAGAGCAATTGCCTCACGACAAGCTATCGCTTCTAGTGTGGCAGGATCGCGTACTCCTCCAATGACCAAAGCACAACTACCCAGATAATTGTCGTGGCTGTCCCTGCATATTGCAGCTGTCGTTCCTTCTCTTTGTGCTCGAACCCCTGCATCAACATGAATCTTAGCATAGTTCTCTGAAGGAGCCCTTGGCCGCTGGATGATTCCTGAGTTCATATTCATCACCGTATGGTGGACAACGTGTTTCCCCGCACTGTATCCAAGTTAGCAGTGAAACGCCTGACAAAGGACTGTATTGTATGTGGAGCCTGGAAGATTGCCTCATGGATAACTTTCCTGTCTGGATGAGCATATAGCCCACAAAGTTACCGCCATTAGAACAATCTATTCATGAGATAGCGAGTCAAGGAGATCAAAGAGCCAATTTTTTCCTCTTGGTTCCGTGTTTGCCACCACATTGCATCCAAGTTCCTCGTCAACTAGAGCCCAAGTACACCTCGAGACTGTGCATTCCAGGAGGGTGTGGCGCCATGAATCCAGCTCGCTACATAGGCCGCAAGAGCTCGTAGGAGACATGTGAAGGTGTACTCTGACATCCTCCGTAGGGAGGGAATGTTTGGATAGCCTCCACAAGAACATCCGAGCTTTTGCTGGCACCTCTGTTTTCCACAGCGAGCCCTCTTCTCCTGTTTGTGCATGAGGACCCCGCCTATCCTTGGAGCCATGCCTCTCTTCGTTGTCTCGTCGCCACCAACATGTTATACGCGACCTTAATTGAGAAATGGCCACTCCTGTCGTGCGCCCAACCCCAGAAATCATGCATATTCATTGTATATAGTGGGATGCTCGAAATTACCTTCACGTCAAAAGGCATGAAGGTGGAGTTCAGTAGTTGTTTACTCCAAGCGGCTGTGGTGGTATCGATAAGTTCAGAAACAGTAGAAGGTGGATTGGCGGATATGCATCCATACTGACTCATCATCTCCTCGCGAGGTGGTGTGAAAGAGTCTCCGAGTGAAAGCTCCGTGATCCGGCGCCGGCGATGTCGGCACCTGCGGGTGTCGTGTCCCTCTTGGGGGCGTCGTCGTGGTCTCTCTCCCTACACTAGGGCTCCGGATTAAAACCCTTGACCACTTCTTCGGTCTCGACGGCGGCAGCACATAGCGTCGTCTCCCTCTTGGGGGCGTCGTTGTGGAGCTCAGGTACCCTTTGGTCACATTTCATCATCATCAGCGGGCGAGCTCGGATCCTAACTCAAGGCTCCTTGGGCTGGCAGTGTCCTATCTTTTATAGGTGGCGTTGTTGCCATCGCGCTCGATCCTCGTTGTCTGCAGGCAGGATCGACGCTCGACAGACCGGAGCGAGATGGCAGGGGGCCATCTCCAGCAACTTCTTGGTGGGTGTGTTGCATCGATGTCCGATGGTTTCTCATGGAGGCGCGGTGTCTCTTCTAGTTAGTAGCCTTGTTTTATCTTTGATCTGCTTTGTAGAGGTTTTCCTCATCACCCTGTATCGGTTTGGCCGTGTTGTTTTATATATAAAGCGGTATGAAAGCCTTTTTTGTAGTCAATCAACGCTACAAACTTAATATAGATCTCTGAGTATTGTTAGACGCTGGGCTTTCATTTCCTTACGTACTGGGAGCTACAAATTGACCATCTTATTCTCAGGAAGTACGAGAGAGATTTGTTGTGCAAAGATACACAAAGATACAGGGTTACCCACATAACAAACTTGCCCAGAAATGTTGATTATCAAAATTCACCATAAACCAAAAAAGAGAATGAACATAATTACCGGAGCTTTTTCCAGGAGTTTTCGAAGTGACAAGCAAGATTGAAAGATGACGGTTTGAGCTAGAAGCCAGTTTTTTTTTTTGCCTTCTTCCTTTGAGATTAGTACAATCTAGTTTCTTTAATCTCATGATTTTTTTTTTCAAATTTCAAAGACATCTTTTAAATTTCAAAAATATTTTCTAAAACCGCACAATTTTTTTAAAAAATATTAGGACACCTTTTGGAAACACGAACAATTTGAGAACATTTTCTAAATTATATAATCTTGTTTAAAAGTTTGTGAACATTATTTTTGAAATTTCATCACTTATTAAAATTCTAGGATTCTTTAGTGCGACCGGTTTGTTTGAGAAAACTGGCAGAAAAGCGAATGTACGTAGGGAAAATCGCGTGTACTTGCTAAAGTGCGAACCGGCGATGTTGGCCGGCCCAGTCCGTGACGGCCTGTGAGTTCAGCCATTAGAAACGGCCCAGAGTCTGGGGTTCAGCCGACTTGGCCCATTTTTATGTTGTCGGCCTCACTTCCCCAGCAGCCTCGTGCGAACTCCCACAGAGCAGCACACCCGCCGCCACCGACGCCGGAGAGCGGCCGGAAGATGGCTTTGCCGGCGATCCACGAGGAGCTCCTGGTTGACATCTTCCTCCGCCTTCCCACCCCAAAGGATCTCATCCGCACCTCCGCCGCCTGCGTCTCCTTCCGCCGCCTCGTCGCCAACCGCGCCTTCCTCCGGCGCTTCCGCAAGATCCACCCCCGGCCCCTCCTCGGCTTCGTCGACTACAGAGGCTTCTACCCCGCAGTGCCGTCTCACCCCTCCGCGCCGGCAGCCCGCGCTGTCGCCAGCGCCGCCAACTTCGACTTCACCTTCCTCCCCGCCCCCTACTGGGACTGGACCGTGCGGGAAGTCCGCGACGGCAGCGTCCTCCTCGACAGACCCCGCCGTCACGACGAGCTCGGATCCCTGATGATCTTCAAGGAGATGGTGGTGTGCGACCCCCTGCACCGGCAGTACCTCCTGCTTCCCCCGACCCCTGATGACCTAGCCGCTTCGGCTGTGAGCCACCTCCTGATAGAAAGGAATAAGCGCTTCGCCGAGTGCTCCCTGGTCCCTTCCGGCGACGATGAGGAGGCAGCCGCCGCGGAGGAGACGTCATTCCGAGTGATCTGGCTGCTGGTGCTTCAAACTAAGCCGGTGGCCGCTGTCTTCTCCTCCAGCACAGGGCAACGGCAAGCCCTGACTCGGAGCGAGCCGTTACCTGGCTTTTTGTTATCGACATGGAAGGTTTGGTTCGTGTCGCGCCATTATGCACATGGTTGCTTCACCCTGGGTTTCAGGTTCGAGTGAAAAATTGCTCATGCTTGACATCCGGACGATGGAGTTCTCCATGGTTGACCACCTACCCTGTGCCAGATTTTCGGGCGATGATGTGGCCATCATGGAGGCAGGCCAAGGCATAACTCTGATGTTTGTGCCTAAACCGGACACATCTCATCTAATTTATACCGTTTGGCGAAACAATGGTGGGAGTTCCATCCAGTGGCAGATGGAGACAATCTCGCTGTATTCTGACTCCTTAATCAGGGGTGCAGTTGGGAGGCACTTGCTAGTACTCCCTCCGTACGGAATTACTTGTCTCGAAAATAGATGTATCTAGATGTATTTTAGTTCTAGATACATCCATTTTCGAGACAAGTAATTCCGAACGGAGGGAGTATATCATATGCGAATATCATCTGTCAAGCAAGGTTCTTACATGCGGGATGTCGACACATCCCAGTTGGAGAGGGTGTGTGGTTCATGTCGCCACCCGTTAGAAGCGTTAGAAGCATATTGCAACTTTCCACCATCATTATTATCGTCGCCAACAGTGTCAAGTGGTAAACTTTCTGTTGCATGCTTGCTACCTTCTTCCTTTCATAGTTATCACCGTCACATAGATTGACTGATGCTTGCTAGTTCCTTTCAGTAATCATTATTTGGAAGGTTTAGTGGTTCTTGCCTTTTTGTGCTTGTGGCAAACCTGATCAAGCTAATTGTTATTTGTTTGTTTTCTGCTCTATTTGCCATCTTATGCCATCTTGTACACTAGGAGTAACTTTTTAGATGCATCAGAAAACCGTAAAAAAAGCACTGGATGGCGCAATACCTTTACCATGCCTTTAACCATTTCTGCAACACGCATTGCTCTCTTTTGATCCATTACATCTGAAAACCTTGTCATTGGGCAATTTCCTGTCATCCTGTGCTGCATAAATGAAGCTCTTTCCAAAGTCATCGAGTCAATCAGTACAACCTACTGAAATTTGCTGTCTGAATTGTTGCACTTGTCTCTACTTGGTACAGTTCTGAATTTTGGTACTCCCTCCGATCCGAATTAATTGACGCAGCCTCTATAAACATCTTTTTGTCTCCTTAGAAATCCCAAACTCTGATCATTATACAACCAAGCTGATCATTATACAACCAAGATATTGTCTTTCATAAGCGTACTGTTGTGGTGGAACGTATGACTCTTCTGCCTGATTGCCATTGCTGCTTTTTATGTGCAAATGTTTTTTTCATCCTTTAATCATCTTCCTCGCCTTCATGTGTATGCTCCCTTTGATTCCTTCCCAGCCGCACACTTCCTTTGAAGCAAGGAAACGCACAAATTGAAATTTCCCTGGTTGTAACATGATTGAGTTTGACTGTACTAGTATCATCAACATGATTTTTTTTACTGAACTTGGTTGAATTTTGTGAGTACTCGATTGCTAGATTTGATTTCGGGTTCTCTCTTCATAAGTTGTCTGCAACTTTCTTAAGGGGTTGTTTGGATAGGTAGTTTATACAAAACCGGATCTCCACAAACCAGGGAAATAGTGTAACAAACTAAAATCTCGTTTGGCAACTCTAACCAATCCACCAATACAGAAAACTTAGCTTTCCAAAAACCCAGATTTCAGGTATGACTATTAGTCGTTTTTCCATAAACGAGATTTACATAAACTGTATTGCAACGGAGAGCAGAGCAAGCGTTTGCTGGCAGCTGCGCGTGGAGTCGTGCAGGACAGAGTGGACGCGACGAGGGCGGTTAGTCCGACGACCTCGGGGAACAGAGCAATCGCTCGCTGGCGGCTGCACTCGGAGTCGTGCAGGCCGGGGGACACGAGAAGCAGCCGGCAGCAGAGTAAGTGCAGGGGGATGATGAACTCGGGGACCAGCGGAAGCCCTCACCGGCGGCTGCGTTCAGAATCAGTGGAGGTCGGAGGGGTAGCGATCCGACGAAGGGTCAGTACAGGGGAGGGCGGCGACCTTGGGGGCCCATGGAAGCTCTTGCCGTTGGCTGCACGCGGAGTCAGTGGAGGCCGGGGGGAGGCAAGAAGTAGCCCGGGGAGATGACCTCGGAGACCAGGGGAAGCGCCCGCTGGAGGTCGCATGCGGAGTCGTGGAGGCCGGAAGGAAGGACATCAGCAGTCTGGACGGAAGATTCGTACGGTACATTGCATAACTTGGAAGTATCATCAATGGGAAAGTAAAGGAAGAAGGTCACGGGTGAGGTAGGATAAGGTTAATGTTGCTATCTAAACACAAAATTCTACTGACCTAGTTTATTAATTTTCTAACCCGAACAAAATTCTCTATAAACATGTTCTGCATAAAATGGATGGCGAAACCGGTTTTCCTAGAATTCAGCTAAAAACTCGTTTTCTATAATCCCATCACTAATCCTCGGTATCCAAACAACCACTAAATCTCAGTCACATTACTAAGCTTTTCAGTTAAAATTCACCATTCTCATCTGAAGGTCATCTCATATATAACCTAGCTACAGACTAATAATCCATCAAAGAGTTTAGCCTTAGTAGTGTGCAACATTACAATAAAAAAATTAGCAATAGTTCCATTTAATGGTGTATCTTTCTGCATGTAGGAACACGCCATGCTGATGCCCAGGGAGCGGGGGAGCCTGAACTATGAGAATCTGACCCTGGAGGCGTGCGAGGACCTGTTATAGCAGCAGCCACCCAAGCTCCAAACCCCTTGTTGGTCGTCGAAGGTCAGACAATTCTCATCTGAAGGTCACTTCATATATAACCTAGCTACAGACTAATAGTTGCACACCATAAAAGAGAGCAAGCTCAGAATTAGTAGTGTCAACATCAAGTGAAATTGTCAGACAGCCAAAAAACAGCAATAGCTCCTTTTAATGGTGTATCCTTGTGCATGCAGGCACACGCCGCGGTGACATCCAGGGAGCGAGGGAGGATGTGATGGTGCCTACACTACGAGAAGCTGACCTTGAAGGCGTGCAACGGTGCAAGGACCTGCTGTCGCAGCGGCTGCCCGAGCTCTGAACCCCTTGCTCGTCGTTGAAGGTCCGACAACCATTCTCATGTGAAGGTCACTTCATATACTCTTATAACCTAGCTACAGACTAATAGTTGCACACCATAAAAGAGAGTAAGCTCAGCAATAGTAGGGTGCAACATCAACTGAAATTGTCACACAACCGAAAATTAGCAATACCTTCATTCAATGTTGTATCCATGTGAATGCAGGCACACACCATCCTGCCGTCTTGGGAACAGGGGATGCTGTGCTGGTGCCTCAACCATGAGAAGCTGGTCCGGGAGGCGTGACCTTGTGCAACGCAGGCAAGTAATAACGGCTGTACCACGATATAATGCGTACATGAGTAGTCTTTCCAAGTAGGATCTATGCCTCCCATTTCATTTCCCTTCCGAGGCGGTGAGCAGCAATAATCATATGATAGTGATATATACAGCACATCATTCTCATATCCCCATAGGAAAGGTTCTGATGCACCTTTTTGGGCCAAAATGAAAGGAAGAACCCATATGTTAGGTGAAAATGTGAGAACTGAAAATTAGCAGTAGCTCCATTTTAATCGTGTGACCTTGTGCATTGCAGGCACACCCCATACCGACGTCGTCCAGGGAGCGGGGCATGATGTGCCTGTGTCTGGACTACGAGAAGCTGACCCTGTAGGCGTGCAAGGACCTGTCCTCGCAGCGGCCTCCCGAGCTCCAAACTCTTGTTCATCAACGTCAGCGATGCCAGGGCGGGTAGTGGTGGGGCGAGGAGAAGGAGTCGCTGCAGCTGGGGCTGGACCTGTGGAGGGTGCAGGGGTGGAGAGGGGGTCCCAGAGTAGTACTCCCTCAGTTATAGTGGTAGCGCGTTTTACTTGGGCCGCGCTACTGCTATTTATATAGCAGTAGCGTGCTTGTTGTTCCGGCGCCACTGTTAAATAGCAGTAGCGCCTTGTTTTACCAAGAGCTAGTGATAATCCTCTGTGTATAAGGTTTTCTCTTGTAGTGAGAGAAACCTCATGATGCAGAAGATGGATTCAAATCTTAATGCATATTAGATTTCAGTTTTTTTTAGATAATGAAGGGATTACAGTCCTGGTCTCTGGACCTGAAGGTGCACACAATCCATTATTACAAAGCCCCGCAAATTCGTGAATGAAACAAAAGGAAAAACAACAACCATACAACACACCGAGAATTGAAACCTGTTTCAACATATTTTTTAGCATACAAATATACTCCGTGATGTAGCAATCAGGGTGGTGGTATGCCGGCAGGCGCAATGTTGATACCCAGAGCATGCTTTCTCTGTGTCAGAAGATCTCCTGCCCGTTTAGCGAGGACGGACGAGAGAGGCTTCAGAGGAACCCCATGGCAGTCATGACGGACGCCAGTGAAATGCATGCTGCTCTCAAGCCTGTCCATTGCCTTTGAAGCCTTCAGTAACGTACCAATGATATCGTGCTTGTCGATCACTTCGACGTTTCCATCATCTTGGAGGAATTCTTCAACCATCTCGCAGGTGAGCTTCTGTATCGCCAGGCATGCAGGAGTTGCATACATGTTGTCCTCCACCATCTTCTTGAGCATCACCACAAAGTCTTCCAGGGTATTCGGCGGCATCTGCGAAAGTAAGATTTCTGTAAAATTGAGATTGTTGCTTGCACGAATCTTTGTGATGAGTGACAACAGCTCTGCTTGCAGCCTCGTCTCGTCACATTGCTGGTTGGCGCTCAGTAAAGCGCAAGGTTTGCGTTCCCCATCGTCACTTGGATTTTCTATGTCGCTTCTACTTCTTGAATTGTAATGGGTGACACGCTCCCAACACCGGATTCCACGTGTACCTCTAGCTTCTGCTTGTTTTACAGGAAGCAGTTCTGTGAGTACCTGCAATGATATATGTACGTATTAATTTAGCTCAAAAAAGTTAAGAGAGTGGATTGTACATGTATAGGTGGATGCTTGAGTTCATGCTTACCTAATTATCTATCTTAAAACATCCTCAAAAAGTTCACAGATGATCGTATTTTTGCATGAATTTTATAGGTTCTCATGTTATTACATGATGCATTCTACTCGTGAGATTTTTTAAAGATGCATAGCTAAATAATAAAACCTAAACTCAAGCGCCCACCATTGCATGTACATTTCCTTTTCTCAAAACTTTATTGTTGAAAACTTGTGGCGTAGGCGCATCCAGTCATACCTTCCGTAAGGTCGGTGCCTTGATGTAGTTGCTCAAATGCTTTAAGATGACTGCTGCACTAATACGACAACCAATTTTGATCTCTATTTCCACAGTATCAGTTGCACTTATTTTGCATTTGATGGTCTTGACATTGGAGTCGAGCAACTCAGTAAGACAATGGACACCATCATCACATCCTGGGATGATCTTGATAGACTCTAGATCACTTGACAACATGGTCAATGCTTCACCAGCCTTTCCTTTAAGCCGGCTTGCAGTTTCCTGAGCTTCTTTCATCTTCTTGTTCCCATGTGCTTCTGCGGCTGCTTCGGCCATCTGCTCGTCTGTCATTAGTCCAGTGAGAGTAGAACAACAACGATCAACCATGCTTAGTAGCCGTTGAAATCGTTGAGTAGGTTGGTCGAATTTCCTTTTCTCGTCTTCCAAATAATGGTCGATATTCCTTTTCTCGTCTTCCAAATAATCTCTCATCCAATCCACAGTAACAAAGATGCGTAGCGCCCGCTTGATAAGTTTTTCTCTTCCCCTAGTAGCAGAATTTGCTGGATGATGCAAGACTAATTGTGTAAGAACCTCTATAGCTTGCACATGTAGCTCTATGACACCGCTGCTGCTCCTGGTATGTATGTCAAGAATGGCCTCCAAATTACTAACTGCATTGCTATCATTTGCGATTAGGTTGCGCATCTCTTCTCCGGTGGTTCCTGTAGAACCCATGAGCCGGCTCACCACTTTTAGTGACATGTGTAATACCTTGGTCCATGCAGTGCTGCTCTTGATATCTTCTATTAATTCGTTGGAGCTGATAGGCGCAACAATTTTTGAAAGAAGATCCTTGGTGTTGTATATCAGTGTGCAGTTATGCCTGTCGTGGGCCAGGTTCTCTAGAATTCTCAACCCTGGCAAGACCAAATCCCTATCAAATTCTTCACCATTCTCCCTCTGACCAGGTACAAATGTTAAAAGGAGGGAATCTTCATCGAAGAGGGAGGACACACATTCCAGTGCTCCTGGAAAGTGAGCTAGGTTGAGGTTAGCAGCGAGATGCTCCACAAGCCTCGCTGCAAGCCATCTCATCTCTTGGTCTTGTGGGCTTCTCCAGGCAAGGGTTCTGATCAGCTTTTGAATTCTTTGTCTCGGTGACCTCATCAACAACCGTCTTATCTGTAACGGTGTATTCTGATCAATCAGCATAACTAGTACCCTTCCTCCAGCCGCATAGTCCTCCGGACATTGGGAATCCAGCAAGTCGGCACCATAGGTGATCAAATTCCAACTCACTATAGACTCTGGGTTGTTTTGGCACATCTTCATGGTTTTGCCCAAGTATGCAAAAAGTACCGTAGTATCGAGACCAAGTTGTGGAAAAATACCATACACTGCCCGTCCTGTAGCAACCCACCCAAGCGCCATACATGATAATAACATTGTGCCCTGAGCAAGAGATACACAGTAGAATAAGTTGAGTGCCGACTTCAAGTTTGCTTTACTTGTGTCTCCATCTGCGATGCCATAGTCTTGCTTTGCTAAACGAAGCACCGATAGCGTAGCACACAAGATTGGCCCAGTCAATGACAAGTACACCACGGGTCCAAATATCACGATCAGAATGCGATCAACTATTTTTAATGCTACAACGCAATCCACTATTTTTGATGCTTGTCTCTTCAGCCATTGTTCCCTAGGCAACTGAGTACCTCCATCATGATGCTTTTCTCCCGTACGTGTAATTTTATTGGCAATATTTGCAATCCAAACCGCAAAGTTCACCATGCGAGGATCTCCCATCGCGTCAGATAGCCTGTGTTTGTTCCAAGTAGAGTAGGACACGAGGTCAGTATGAAAGTTAAGGATACCGTCACACAAAAAGAATAAGATATCCAATATTGGGTGGTGCTTATGAAGGCCGCATCTCTTTCGAAAAGCGATCAAGGCGCGCCAAAGTTAATTGGCTAGAATTTCACGCGCGGGAAGCTAGCTTTGGTTAATCATAATGACGGCGTCCTGGAGGATGAATTGGTCGGGCTTGCCTGCACGGCCTGAGTTTCTCCGTATTGTTGTTGCTTAGTGCTCCTTTTTGCTTCACGATGTTCTGTTGGTTAAAACTGTGTCTTCTGCTAGTTTCCGGTGGCCAGCTCTTCTGTCAGTTAGTTTAGCTTTATTTCAAGTATGTTCTTGTTATTATGTCTGTTCTCCCTAACCCAAAACCTAAAGTTATGGAATATCCTATTTGGCGCTTATAGCTCCAAATACAGTACAATTGGTACACAGTGCCCCACTCCTGGCAATGGGTTATAATGGGCCGGCCCATCTAGCCAACACCCAGTACACTTTCTCAGTTTCTACTTCTTCTGTATTTTATGTTGGCTTTCTCTTGGTTTTTGTCTCTTTGTCCCTTTTAACTTTATTTATCTTTTTTTATTAATTCCATTTTTGTGGTTTTATATTACTCTTTATTTTAGTTTTTAAAAACTTGTGGTCATTTTTAATCCGCGAACCTATTTTTAAATCCATGAACATTATCCAAATTCATGACTACAAATTGAAGAATATTTTTATTTTTTAATAATTTCTATTTATGTTTTTTTAAGTTCATTAATATTTTTCAAATTCTTCAACTTTTTTTAAAATGTATCATTTAAAAAATTAATGAATAGCTTTACGAAATTGTAAACATTTTTTCATTTCTTAAACATTGTTTTCAGATCCACGAATATTTTTAAATTTAAGAACATTTCTTAAAGATCATGAAAAAAATATTTGAAAAACTTTTAAAATCTATCAAAAAAATCATTAGTTATTTTTTAAATGAGTATAGGTTGTTGGTTTTCTAAGAGCAACGAGAAAAGGAAAGCAAGCATACATCGAATAGTTCTTAAACCGTATAGTTGTATAGATGATATGGCTGAGCGGCGCCTGAGTGGTGTTGTAGAGAAGCTCTCTCATGTTATCTACCTAAAAGACTATATGCATGTTTTTAAGGCCCACTCCTTATTTGCTTGTTGCCCACTCCCTTCACAATCTCCCCTATTTTTTTGGCCCAGACGCGTCTATGCAGCGCTGCAGGCGCCCATTATCGAGCTGGCGCTCGCACCGTCATTAACCTTGCCGCCTCCAAGGAGATCCAATTTGGAGGCCTATTCTAGCACTCTGCTAGATGGGGAATCTACCATAGGAAAGCTTATTCATTAACCTTGGTGCCTCCATAACCATGTGTTAATAGTTCCCTTAGGACCTTAGAGTACGCAGTAGCTAGATGTCTCTCTCTCTCTCTCTCTCTCTCTCTCTCTCTCTCTCTCTCTCTCTCTCTCTCTCTCTCTCTCTCTCTCTCTCTTGTTCTTCAATACCACGCTCCCGTGAGCTGTCTTACATTGATCCAGATCTATCTGATGTAATCGGTGGTGTGTTTGTTGGAATATGATGAATTATCACTTTGTGATCAGATTGTTCATTGAAATAAATTGAATCTTTTGAAGTTTCTTTGTTGTATAATTGAATAGCTTTGTATGTTCTCCGATCTATTTATTTCTTTGGCCAAGTTTGATGTGTATTTCTTCAGAGGGGGTGGTGCATTGTAGTGGGTTCTAATCTTGCGGTGATATATGGCAGGAAGGGACAAGACAGGTATTGTATTGTTACCACTGAGGATAAACAATGGTTTATTGTCATAATATTTCTTGATAGTTTACTGTCTACATTATGTTATCTTGCTTATTGCAATGCTTTATTTATCATGAACTTAATACTTCGAGATGCATGATGGGTAGCGATTGGGGTGGAATATTAGTTCTAGATGCAGTTGGATAACGGTCTACATATCATGGACGTAATGCCTATATGAGATTATACCATTAATGATCATAGTCATAAGTACAAATATTGCAATTTAATTGATGCCCGACTATAATTTGTTCATCACACTACACTTGCACGTTTATGAGAGATGCCACTAGTGAACCTATGCCCCCTGGGTCCATTCTCAATTATTGAAAACTATCAAAAATATTATTATTTGCTCTACAGTTCCTTGTAATTTATGTATCTATCAATTCTTACCATACAATGTAATTTAATCTTGCAACTAGCAAGACTAGAAGCTTGAAGACCTTCTTGATGTGTTGGGGAGAGGCTTGTTTTGTGCTCTATGTGATGGTACCAGTGACTTCGTTTGCTGGAAGAACTCATTCCGGTTCGACAAACTCTGGTTCTCGAATCAAGGGAAACACTTATTTCTAGGTTACTTCACTCTTATACTTGGGGTTTACCCGACCACTCTTACGAGAGAGCAAGCAAGCATATGCCTAAACACCATTGTGAGATTTGCATGCGTTGTGGTGAAGGTGATTGGAGAAGAGTATCCGAGAGAAGCAAATGTGCAAGAGACAGAAAGGTTGATGGCTATTGGAGTGGCAAGAGGCTTTCCAGGTATGCTCGATTCAGTTGATTGTATGCATTGACAATGGAGGAACTACCCAAAGGTTTGCACGTGATGTATCAAGTGAAGGAAATATGCCCTAGAGGCAATAATAAAGTTATTATTTATTTCCTCATATCATGATAAATGTTTATTATTCATGCTAGAATTGTATTAACCGGAAACATGATACATGTGTGAATACATAGACAAACATATAGTCACTAGTATGCCTCTACTTGACTAGCTCATTAATCAAAGATGGTCATGTTTCCTGACCGTAGACATGTGTTGTCATTTGATTAGTGGGATCACATCATTAGAAGAATGATGTGATTGACATGACCCATTTTGTTAGCCTAGCACTTGATCGTTTAGTATACTGCTATTGCTTTCTTCATGACTTATACAAAGTTCCTGCAACTATGAGATTGTGCAACTCCGTGTACGGAAGAACACTTTGTGTGCTACCAAAGCGTCACAACGAATCGGGTGATTATAAAGGTGCTCTCTGGTGTTTCCGAAGGTTCATGTTGAGTTGGCATAATTCAAGATTAGGATTTGTCACTCCGATTGTCGGAGAGGTATCTCTAGGCCCTCTCGGTAATACTCATCACTTAAGCCTTGCAAGCATATAACTAATGAGTTAGTTATGAGATGACGTATTACAGAACGAGTAAAGAGACTTGCCGGTAACGAGATTGAACTAGGTATTGGATACCAACGATCAAATCTCGGGCAAGTAACATACCGATGACAAAGGGAACAAAGTATGTTGTTATGCGGTTTGACCGATAAAGATCTTCGTAGAATATGTAGGAACCAATATGGACATCCAGGTCCCGCTATTGGTTATTGACCAGAGACGTGTCTCGGTCATGTCTACATTGTTCTCGAACCGTAGGGTCTGCATGCTTAAGGTTTCGATGACAATTATATTATGAGTTTATGTATTTTGATGTACCGAAGTTTGTTCGGAGTCCCGGATATGATCACGGACATGACGAGGAGTCTCGAAATGGTCGAGACATAAAGATTGATATATTGGACGGATATATTTGGACACCGGAAAGGTTCGGAGAAGTTTGGAGCTCGGGAGGTTACGGAACCCCGGGAGGTATATGGGCCTTATTGGGCCCATGTAGGAGGAAGGAGAAGGAGCAAGGAGGCGCCCCAAGCCCAATCCGATGGGGAGGGGCCCCCTTCCTTTCTCCTTCCCCTCTTCCTATTCCTACTACTAGTACTACTTCCTAATACTAGTACTCCTTCCTTCCCTCCAAATAAGATTAGGAAAAGGGGAAACCTACTTGGAGTAGGTTTCCCCTCCTATGCGCGCCCCTTGGGCCGCCACCTCCTCCCTCCCTCCTTTATATACGGGGTAGGGGCACCCTAGAACACACAAGTTGATCATTGATCGTTCCTTAGCCGTGTCGGTGCCCCCTCCACGATATTACACCTCGATCATATTGTAGTGGTGCTTAGGCGAAGCCTGCGACAGAGAACATCAAGATCGTCACCACGCCGTCGTCTTGTGGAACTCCCCTCGAGCCTCTCTTGGATTGGAGATCGAGGTGCGTCATCGAGCTGTCGTGTGTCAAGAACTCGGAGGTGCCGAGTAACGGTGCTTGGATCGGTCGGACCGGGAGGACGTACGACTACTTCCTCTACGTTGCATCAACGCTTCCGCTTCGGTCTACGAGGGTACGTAGACAACACTCTCCCCTCGTTGCTGTATCATCACCATGATCTTGCGTGTGCGTAGGAATTTTTTTAAAATTACTACGTTCCCCAACATCAAGGTCACACCAAAGAGTCAACCATCATACTTGAAGCCGTGGCATCAAGGGACTTTAGGATTTGGCATGCCTGGTTCTCACAACCACATCATTGTGCTCCATCGGTCTCCTCTGTTCAGGAGAATTTGCAATGGGGAAGCATCGTCGTGTAACTACACTATTAACGGACATGACTACAACATGGGGTACCACCTTGCCAGTGGTATCTATCCACAGTGGGTGGCGTTTGTGAAGACCATATCGGGTCCTGATATGTCTCCAACGTATCTATAATTTATGAAGTATTCATGCCATGTTTACAACAATTTTATATGGTTTTGGTATGATTTGGATGGAACTAAACCGGATTGATGTTGTTTTCAGCAGTACTACTGTGGTGTTGCTTTTGTGCAGAAATCAAAGTTCTTCGAATGCAGCAAAACTTTTTGACAATTTTTTGGAAGAGAAGAGAAATAATGGAGTAAAGAACCACCAGAGGGGGCCCCTGCTGCCCACAAGACACCAGGGCCCTAGTGGGTGGTGGGCCCCCTGAGGCCCCTCTTAGTGTGAGACCGACGCCAAAAAATCCTATAAATAGAGAAACCATCAGAAATAACCCTAGATTAGAAGTTCTGCCGCTGCATGCCTCTGTAGCCATGAAAACCAATCGAGAGCCTGTTCCAGCACCCAGCCGGAGGGAGAATCATCATCGGAGGCCATCTTCATCATCCCGACGGCCACCACGATGAGGAGGGAGTAGTTCACCCTCGGGGCTGAGGGTTTGTACCAGTAGCGACTATGTATTTAGTCTCTCTCTCTCTCTCTCTCTCTCTCTCTCTCTCTCTCTCCCTCCCTCCCTCCCTCTCGTGTTCTTGAGATGGCACGATCTTGATGTATCACTTTTTTAATATAGTTGGATCATATGGTGTTTTACATTCTCTATCTTGTTGTGATGAATTGAGTTTTTCCTTTGAGATTTTATCGGATTGAATATTTTTATGAATTTGAGAACACTTGATGTATGTCTTGCTATGAATACCCGTGGTGACAATGGGGTATCATATTGATTCACTTGGTATATGTTTTGGCACTCAACTCGTGGATTCTTGAGGTGACATTGGGGTAATCTATGCATAGGGGTTGATGCACGTTTTTGTCCTTGTTTCTCCGGTAGAAATCTTGGGGCACTCTTTGAAGTTCTTTGTGTTGGATTGAGTATTATAAATCTGAATTTGTTTCGGTGTTATTTTAGTACGAACTCTTGGATAGATCGATCGGGAAAGGTAACTAGGTGTTATTTTAGTACGCACTCTTGGATAGATCGATCGGAAAGAATAGCTATAAACAATTTCTTCTTATGTTCTCCGCTAGATAAGAACTTTGGAGTGATTCTCATCGCACGTTGAGGGATGGTTATATGATCCAATTATATTAGCATTGTTGAGAGATTGCATTAGTGAAAGTACGAATCCTAGGCTTTGTTTTCAACCATTGCAATACCGTTTGTGCTCACTTTTATCACTTACTACTTTGCTGATTTCGTTTATTTAGATTATAAAAATATATTTCTACCATCCATATTACACTTGTATCACCATCTTTTCCCCGAACTAGTGCACCTATACAATTTGTCATTGTATTGGGTGTGTTGGGGACACAAGAGATTCTTTGTTATTTGGTTGCTTGGTTGTTTGAGAGAGACCATCTTCATCCTAAGCCTCCCACGGATTGATAAACCTTAGGTCATCCACTTGAGGGAAATTTGCTACTGTCCTACAAAACTCTACGCTTAGAGGCCCAACACAAGTCTACAAGAAGAAGTTGTGTAGTAGACATCAGGTCCACATGGTAACAAACAAAGTCACTTTGCAACAATGCAATAAGTAGCTAGGAAGGATATGGAAAGGGCATCTGGAGTGCTTCAAGCTCGTTGGGGTACTCTAAGTGTTCATGGTCCTTTGTGTTTTCGTTTCAGTGTGCTTGTAAGGATCAACTACTTTGTATTGATTCGTGATATGAATGCAAAAATTCTCAAAAGAAAAGCAACAAAAACCCAGCCGCTCCTTTCTTCTGCTCTATCGCTCCATCTATGTCTCGTCCCTATCTGCATCGCTTTCTTCGCCGATGTAGCACAAGGCCGAGCGCCTGGTGACACGGGCGGATTCCTCCGAGCGCGCCGCCACCAAGCCACCAAGAACCCCATCTACACGCACCTCCCCTCGGCGCCGCTTGATGGCAGATCCGTGGCAGTGGCGGTGGGGTCTCTCCTCGGCGGCGCCTCGCCCCTCCCGGCCTTCCCCCTCCGCCGCCACCAACAGTTGCTCGGTGCGGCGCGTCCTCGATCTGCAGCATTTGGCTCCACCCGCCTTCATCCTCCTCGACCTCTGCCCCGACCTCCCGGTTACAGCAGCTCAGCCCGGCCATGCCTGCCTCTTCTTTGACTGGTTGTGATGTTCGGCTCAGCCGGGCCATGCCCGCCTCTTCTTCAGCTGGCTGTGATTTTATTGCGAGCCAACCTCCGCTGGCCAGTTTCCCCTCCGTCCTCTGCTTTCTATGCCACGGGATGGCGCCGCTGGCCGCAGCCGCCATGGCGCCCCGTATGCCCCCGCCTCCCTTGGCTCGAGCCACCTACGCCCTGCTTCCTCTCCTCTGGCAGGCCACGCATCCGCTGTCGTTTCCCGTCGGTCGCCCTTCAGTGAGCTCCGGCACCTGCTCCACCTTCCGCGAAGCCTCCTGCAGCACGCGCCGACGAGCCCAGCCGTAGCTACCCCCCTTCTACCTTCTCGTGCTACTGGATAAGTAGAACAAAGGAGTACAAACGGAATTCTTCCAAAATGCAGGGGGTAATTTGCAAAATCAAAATGTTTTCCCAAATCCACTTAAGTAGGTTGAGATTTGGAGATTGTGTGCGCTGATAGATAACTGAGACTACTACTACTTATTTCATGAAATTTCCTTTTTTTTAAGGGACTTATTTCAGGAACTGTGGAAGAAACTTATGTAAGGCTTAACATCGACACTGTTGGCGCAGCTCCTTGGTCTAGCTCGCCGGAGTCCTCCCCTCACTCTCGCTGCTCTCCTCCCTCTGGCGCACACCGAAGAAGAAAGGAAGAAGAAGAAGATACGGTGGACTGGAGACACAGGACACGGTGGTTTTTCCCGGCGCAACGACGCCAACTCCACGAGCTCGTACTCGACACCACAGCCATTACAATGAGCCCATCGAGGACTTTATACCTGGGGCAGACGCTAGGCACGAACCCCACGTCTGCACCCGCCCGAGCACTCGGTCCGGCCCGCTCTGGCCGCGCCCACCTCGCGCATGATCGCGCCCAGGATGCGGCGAGCCGTCAACGGCCCCGACTCGGTCACCCTGACCTGCTCTCCAATGGCTGCACCTGGTCCGGCGCCGCGCATGCACACACACGCACACTCCTACCCTAGTCTACGCACGCACACACGCAGCCCAGACCTGCCCCATACACTAGTCGAACACAGGTCAGACCATGGCCAGACAATGACACACACTCGCACGCCATGCACCCGACGCGTCCCGCGTGCACACACATGCACACCCGACGCAGTCGCCGTGGCCACCGTGGCTTATTTCCCCGCAAAAAAAAGGCTTAACATCGACAGTAAGAGAGAGCTGAATGGTAAGCACTAACCCGGCAGCCTGCACGAATCCGATGATGGTGAGGTACCGAAAATCAGTCTTGGTCAGATCGGAGACAAAGCCGCCGAGGAGGACGACGGTGGCCCACAAAAGCGCCAGGGCGCTCACGCCTTTCAAGCCCATTAGGATGTACGCCGCGACGGCCGCAATCTTGTTGATTTCCCCTACTTCTGGCCGCTGTCGAAGCTCCTCCGAGAAAGCGTCGAGCTCATCTCCCGAGCCGTGGAGCTGCCGCTTCTCATTCCGGTTTCTACGTGCTCCGGGGCGGCTCCGCTGCACTCCGGTGGAGGACATTTTAGGCAGCGGTGTGGTAGGGTGGTGGATCTGTGGTTTCTCTTCGATCGGTTTGCTAGCTAAACAGTCGACTGAGTTCTCTTCTCCTCGACCGGCGGTTTGCTAGCTAGTAGCTTGCTTGGCTCGCTTGGAAAGGGTATATATGAATGTCATGGGGGAACAGCGAAGCTCGCATCACATGCATGTAAGCAAAGGGGAAATACACTTTGGAACCTGCATGTATATACACCCTATATGGATTTTTTTTATTATTTTAATAAAAAGTCAAAATAGGTAAGAACTATTTTGACAAAACACTTGACTTACTTTTGCACTAGTAAAAAAATCTGGATGAAAAAAAAAAACAAAAGTTGACTTCACAGCAAAAAAGACAAAATTTATTTGCTATTAGAGGTCACTATTCACACTATTTTAGCCAAAAATTTGTCTTTTTTGAAAAGAAGTCAAAGGGATATATTTTTTTGTGGATTTATTTTCTCACGAGTACAATAGAAGGTCAAGTTTATTTCA
This sequence comes from Aegilops speltoides, assembly GCA_021437245.1. Lineage (NCBI taxonomy): Eukaryota > Viridiplantae > Streptophyta > Magnoliopsida > Poales > Poaceae > Aegilops > Aegilops speltoides. The sequence continues at coordinate 563,640,092 of CM038142.1, read as the reverse complement.
AAAATATTTTCAGGAATTTTCGACTTTTGATTGAATTACTAATTATTTTTTTGCATATAGGGTGTATATACACCCATAGACCAAATGTTCCCTCCCGTAAGCAAAGCATATATTCCCCTAAAAAGGACTCGAGCATAGCTCGCATGCAAGCAAGCACAAGTTCTGCATAAAAAAGGACTCGGGTCTAGATAGTACTGTACCATTGAGTGCGGGACACGGCAAGAAGCCAAGAACCTATAGTAACTTTTCGTGCTGGATTGGGTGCAGTTGCTTTTGCCACCGGTGGGTCGCTTGATGATTTAAGCTTTGTTATGAGGGAAGTAGATCTCTGATCTCTCTTTAGTTTGCTTGTCCGACCGTCACTGGCACGTAAGTAGCAATGACCGCGAGCTCGCATGCATGCAACGCAGGCAAGCAGGCGTTCACTTGAGACACAAGACTCTCCCCGAAAAAAAAAAACACAAAACTCCAGCCTAGGCTTAGAGCATCAACATCCGGACTCAGCAAATCCGGCCTCTCAAATGCCCGCGGACACGACCGGACGCGTACGCGGACATTGACTGGGCATGTCTCATATCTACTTCTCCACATACAACTCTCTCATATTCATCCCCTAAATTCATACAAAAGCATGCAGAATATATAGCTACGTACTACGTTCTACACTACTCAAATTTCGTCGTGGTCGGAGATGGCCTGAGCCGCCTGCGCCGGAGCCTGCGCCGTCAGTGACAGAGCCTGGGCCGCCTCCATCTATTGCCAACGAGGACGCCTAGCCTCCGAAGCCGACTCCGCGCAGATGGAGTTCGGGATGGCGTGCTGCTCCGGCCACACGCTCACGTCCTTCTCCATCGTCGGCGCCTCCTCCGTCGGCTCCTGCTCCTCCTCCGCTGGCTTCTGCTTCTCCTCCTCTTCCTCATCCGACGGCTCCTGCTCCTCCTCCTCTTCCTCCTCCGCCGGCTCCTCCTCCTCCACCTCCTCGAAATCCTCCTCCGATACCAAAGGTAGCCCCGCTTCCTACGGATCCGGACCTGCTCAAGGAGGAAGAGATGGTGCTGGATCGTGTAGTAGTGGCGGCGTGGGGGCATGGCTAACGGGCTCGAGTGGCAGCGAAGGAGGGAAGAGGCGGATGTGCTAGGGCTGGGAGCGCCGGACGGCTTAAATAGATGACTACGGGCTCGGGCGGGGAGCCGGAGCGGCGCCACGCAACATTCACACTGCGGCGACGGTCGAGGCGCCTGTCGGACTGTCGGGTTTCCCAGCGAGTCTGTGTGGGGCCATGCCGTCAAGCCGACGTAGTAGGCGCGCCCAGGCGCCCCATATCCACCCCATTTTGGCTGGATATGGGGTGTCGGTCAGTCCGGACGTTTGAGGGCCTTTGAGGGGCCGTCTGGGTCAAAAAAATCATGACTGGGCAGCCCGCCGGACATATATATGAGATGGGTTTGAGAGGTCCGGTTGTAGATGCTCTTACGATTTTCTTTAAAATAAACTAGGCGTATGAAAGAGACTCGATAAGAATGGCAAGATATGCAGTACTACGTACGTTGCAAGATAGCTAGCCTGCAGCTACCATGAACCGTGGTTTGTGTAGCTTTCATTCATTCTAACTCGTCTAAAATCAATGGCAGAATGAAGGTAAGAGTAAGGACGATGAATGAAGGTAAGAGTAAGGACGATGACGGGGACTGGTTTTTACGAGTGAATTGCAACAAAAAAAAACACATTTGAAATTCACTTTCAGATTTGCCATCACATTTCTTGTGCGCCCCAAAAATCTACCAATTTTCTTACTAATTTTTGCAATAAACAATAACGACTGGTTTGGGCGATTTAATCCAATCTTTTACATACCAAGCCCACTAGTCATATCCACGGGGCACCACATGTTAACACCGTTTGCATTGACTGTTAAAAAAATGCCTCATGCTTACACCACGCATCACGTCCTCTCGCTCATGACCGGTGCCGCCCCACGTACTCTACCTCATGGCCGACGCCACCCCGCCACATCTCTCTCCAACGCCACCCCGCCCGCTCTCTCCTGCCTACCCTGCCACCTTCCTCCATCTCTTCTCACTACCAGCGTTGGCGAGATCCGCCGCCGCGCATCCTGCCCCACACTGGATCTGGCGGTCCCTCCCCTTGCCCTGCCCTGACGAGCTTTGTCCCCCTCCTCTGGCGTGCGGCGAGCTGGACCCCTGCTCACTAGGGTGCGCCACTCCCTACCCCTCTGTCATCGTCCGAAACGAAGGGGTAGGGAGTGGTCTCATAGCTCAGATGTGAAGGGTGAATGAATTAGGATCGGTTGTTTATTAGGTCTGACCATCTGAGACTGAGAATGGCAGGGGTGTGGGTTGTGGGCCTGTGGCGGCCAAGGGATAGTTTTGGGCGGCTGGGGCTTGGTTGTTGTTTCTCTCCTTCAGGTTTTTCTTTCATGATGCTACAACCATATAGTACACTACAATTTTTAGCGCTGAAATAGCTCACTATAACGTGATTAGCATCGTAGCTAGCAAAATTGGCAGAAATCACACATTTGACCTGAGGCAGAAATGAATTCACAAACTGACCTGCTTTCAAAAAAATTTCACTCTGCTGACCCTTTCGTGTGGCGCCCGACAGCTGGGCACCGCACCCTACTATGCAGCGCCTCAGCCTTCGGCGTTGCACCTCCTGTCAGTGTGGCAGCCCTGGTCCAGCTGCGGCCCCACACGCACATGTGCAGCGCCTAAGTCTTAGGCGCTGCACTTTTAATGTGCAGCGCCTAGCTCGTGGGCGCTGCATAGTCTGTGTTCCACTTGGGCTGGCCCCACCCTCTCTCCCCTCCCACCCCCACCCCACACACCCCCACCCCACCCAAACCCTAAGGCTTGCGGCCCTCCTCTCTTCCCCTCTCCCCCCCTCTCAAATCCTTCTCAAATCTTGCAAATCCGGAGTATTTGACCGTGGATTTCGAAGCCAACCCCTCCCTTAAGGTAATCTCCTCCCATCCCCTCGTTTTCATCCATAGGAATTGTCACATTTGCTCAATTCTTGCTAGTTTGGGGGAAACCCTAGTTTTGACTTGGATTTGCAAATTTGTGTTGAATGATGTTATGTTTCTTTGCTAACTTGGGTTGGTTAAGCTTCCATAGTATGCTAGGGTTAGGGTTATGTGTGTTTGATGTTGGTGTTAGGGTTATGCTATGGTTATGGTTGTTTTATATGTTAGGGCATATGTGTGCAAATATTTTTCTTAAGTATTTACTTGATATATTTGTGTTTTTGATTATTGTAGGGATGGGGAGAACATGTGTTTATGTTCATCATGTGGATAGAGAGGCCTTTTTTAAAGGCAATGTTGAGACGGATCCGAATGAGCTTGACATGGTGTTTGAGAGTAGTCCTAGCTATGCAGAGCTTTTGGAACAAGTGAGGAAAGATTTGAATTGGATGGACCCAAGTGACGTTGTTGAGTTCGAGGGAAGGCATAATGTTGGTTTTGGAATGCACATCCGTTGGAAGACAATGCGTGTGAACTCCGAGCAACGTTGGGTTGCATACAAGGAGACGGTTGCCGAATCTCTAGACAAGGCTCTTGAGTTATTTGTCTCCAAGAAGGTTGAGTCTACTTTGAATTTAGACTTGAACCGGAACCCTTCCCCGTTGGTTGCTAGCACTCCCCCACCCATGAACCAAGATCAAATGAGTGAACCTCAATTCACGCAACAAGATTGGCCAACATTGAGCCCGACTCCAAACAACCAAAATGAAGGTTTTGAAGAGGAGAATGATGAGTACGAGGAGGATGACAACGAAGTTGACCACCATGACAACAATGTGGGTGATCTCGACCAATATCATGTGCAAGAGACAATGGACCAATCCATCCCTTTTTCCCGTGCATATGCATCGGACTCGGATGACGATGGTCCCGATGAAGAAGTTGATGAGGAGGGGTTCACGCCGAAGGAGGCCCAAGCATTCAAGAAGGTATTCGGGCGGGATCACAAGACACCATTGTTCAAGGATCTTAGTCCGGCGGGTGAGGTTGGAACAGACCAAACTGACGATAAACGCGATGCGGCAAATGAAACTCAACCGCCCAGTTGCATATCAATGGACACCGCATAAGCCAGAGATCCTTATCCCGCAAGCACATCGGGTTGAGGCGGAACTCCTCGGTGTACCCAAACCTCTCACCCGCGCCATATGGCTGCAATTCCACCTATGAAACAGGGCAACAATGCAAATTTGATGTCTATGTTCCAAGCAAGCATGAGAAAGGACAATGCAAATTTGAGGACTGAAGTAATGACCTCCTTACCTGCTCAGGCGTAATCGTGTCCAACTCGGCAATGTACTTTTGGTACATGAGATTGACATCGTTCGTCATCTCGGAAACGATATCCCACTTGAAAGCCCACGTGGGGCGCTGTAATTCGTCATGTTCATCTGCATACCAAGGATCAAAGCGGCGCTCTTGAGGCGCCCAACAGTGACGCTCCCAGCTCCATACGAAAGTAGAAGCAGATTACCACCAATGCTCGCACTATCGTGATCCCGCAACACGATCGTCCAGCTACATATGAAAGAAAAAACAATGTTAACTTGACAGCAAGCTTGCATTGCTAATGAAGAAATGAGTTGATCACAAAATAGACCAACTACCTGTCGGTACAAGTAGGCAAGAGTCGCTGAACCCCAGCTCCATTTGCTATCAAAGACGGTCAACGCCTTCAGCCACATCCATGGAGCGTTCTTGCCAGTGGAGTCAGGAAACAAAGTCCTCGACACAACGTACCACATATACACACGAGCATGTGTCTGGATCACATCATCAGTGGCATCCGGAGGGCACGTCGCAAAGTTATTTTGAATCCACGTGAAAGCAGCTCCAGCTGCTTTCCTTTCCTTCTTCTTCTTCTCTTCTCCCTCCTCTACATCAGCCTCAGCCTCGGTAGGAGCCATACCGATTAGAGCAATCATCTGCTCGCGCCACCCATCAGAATCGGTGCTCATACAGAGAGGCCTCCCGTCGATAGCAAGACCGGTGATCAACGCGACATCCTCAAGCGTCACGGTCATCTCCCCAGTCCGAACATGGAAACTGTGCGTCTCCGGCCTCCATCGATCGACAAGAGCAGACACCAGTGGAGCGTTCAGATTCGGCGTGGACCGGCTGACCAACAGAATCCACGGGAGTAGTCCTGCCTGCTTGATGTACGGTGTGTACCGCTCGTCGTAAGGCATGGCAGGACCAGAGACCCCGTGATACCGAATCTTCAGAGGTTCAAGTTTCTGCAAAAAAAAGTAATGACAAATCTTAGGGCATTAAAATTTCAACTAAAGGCAAATTTGCAAAAGATTTAGAGTACTCATTATTACCATCTCCTTCTCACGCATCATGTAGGCCCGGTGTAGGTGTGTCGTGAGGCATCGTCGAGAAGCCAAACCATCCTTACAAAGTTCAAACAATAAACATATATGAGTTCATTTTCATCTCAAATATCGGTATACACTAAACATCTCATATGTGTTCAACTACAACAATCTCAACATGTTCTTCTCGCACAATGAATAAATGATTGTAAATTCTTGTATATATCTCAAAAATACTCAACATCTCATATTTCAAATAAACTCAACATCTAACATATATCTAAAAAAATAAACATCACATATATGTACGCAAAACTCAACAAATAATATATATCTAAAAAATTAAACATCACATATATGTCTACAAAAATAGGCATCTAAAAAAAACTAAACAATCTAGGGTTTCACTAAGAGCATCTCCAACAGGCGCGCTATAGCGCCGCGCGCAAAAACTGATTTGGCGCGCGCCGAACGCCTGGTTTGGCGCGGCGCGCGGCGTTTGCTCCAGCAGCCGCGCTGTAAAGCCGCGCGCGCGCAGCTCCAGCAGGCGCGGTAAAATACAGCGCGCGAACATTATGCATATAGATAGATAGATAGCTCAACATACATAGATAGATAGTTCGACATACATAGATAGATAGGCACTACTACGGCATAGATAGGCACTACTATGGCATAGATAAAGCTACTCCAAGTCGCTACCATCATCATCATCATCATCATCATCCTCGTCGGTGTCGTCCGAGGTTGATAGCCATATGTCATCCCAACGGTCATCGTCCCGCGTGAAGAACGACCTCCCACCTGCTGAAACAATTTCGCACTGAGCGTTCGCCAATGCCTTCCGCGCACGCCGGTCAGCCCGCTCCGCACGGCGCCTCGCCGTCCTCTCCGCCCAGTAGGCGTGCTCGGCGGCGACGTCCTCCGGGTGGCGACGGCGCCACTCCGCCATGGCTCGCTCGTCCTCCTCGGCGACGAGGAGGCGGCGCTGCCGCCGAGCGTGGTCGGCACGGTCCATGTCGGTGATGAGGCGCGGCGGAGGGGCGACGCGCAGCGCGCTTTCGCGCGCGTGAAGACGCCCGGAAGTTCATCTGCGACGGGGCCTGTCCAGCGCCACGCCGCGCGCGTCGTATCGCTGGCCGCCTCGTCGCGCGCTCTGGAACGCATCGAGGCCGAGCCGCGCGTTGCGGACCGTATCTCGGCGGAGAACAAGCCGTTAGGGCGCGCGCGACGCCGCGATAGCCCGGCACCGGCGCGGCGCGGCGGCATGGTGGTGCGGTGGTGGTGCGAAAGCGAAGCGGCGAAGCGGCGGCGGCGGCGGCGGCGAGTTTGCGAGGAAAAGCGCGTGGCTGTCTGCGTGGCTTGCGTGGCTGTGTGCGGTCTTGTGCGGCAATTTATAAGCGCTGTGATGGCGGCGTGATAGTTTTAGCGCGCCGCGTGCGCTTTCTCCAGCAGCAGCGCAAGAAGCGCTTCCAGCTGTAATTTCCCGCCACCGCTGGAGCGCTGCGGAAACAGCCGGTAGCGCTAAATCGCGATTTTACAGCAGCAGCGCTTTTGCAGCGCTTTGTTGGAGATGCTCTAACAAGAATCATATATTGTGAACTAATGAACAACACTACGGTAGTACCACTATTACTACACATCCTAAACCAAGCAAATCAAGCAAATCAAGGATTCCACCAAATCTTGGACAAATCTCTTAAATGGCAACAAATTTACGGAGGAAAAGAAAGGGAACGGAGGAGTTTACCTAGTAGGAGGGATTGGAGATCGAATCCACGGATCAAATCTTCAAATCTGAGAGGGATGGGGGGATCCGATGGGCGCGCCGCTGCTCTCTCTGTGAGAGCAACTTCCTGGAGAGGGGAAGAACTGCCTGGGAGGGGCTGGCCCGATGCGGGCTAAGTCAATGTGCAGCGCCTAAGACAAGGGCGCTGCAATATACAAAGTGCAGCGCCTAAGACTTAGGCGCTGCACATGTGCGTGTGGGGCCGCAGCTGGACCAGGGCTGCCACGCTGGCAGGAGGTGCAACGCCGAAGGCTGAGGCGCTGCATAGTAGGGTGCGGCGCCCAGCTGTCGGGCGCCACACGAAAGGGTCAGCAGAGTGAAATTTTTTTGAAAGCAGGTTAGTTTGTGAATTGATTTCTGCCTCAGGTCAAATGTGTGATTTCTGCCAGCAAAATTGCTCAAATATAGCGTGCATGTCCCCTCCGGATACGCTATAGCAATGCTATAACTAGGGCAGAAATAATGCGCTATTTTTTTGTTAACGTTGCCGCTAAGCCTCATTTTTTTTTCCTTTTTTTTGAGAATCCTTTTTTTTGTCAGATAACCCCATCCTCCACACCGGCCCATCTTTTTCCTGAACATAACACCGGGCATCGCCACTCCAACACATATTTTTTAGCCCACACGCAAAACCTAAAATAGGGTATTCTGCAGCCCATTTACACCGTCGGTTCAGTTACGCAGCACACAGCCGCCGCCGCTGCAGCATAGGCGACGGAGAGCGGCCGGAAGATGGCCTTGCCGGAGATCCCCGACGAGCTCCTGGTGGAAATCCTCCTCCGCCTCCCCACCGCATCCGACCTCATCCGCGCGTCGGCCGCCTGCGTCTCCTTCCGCCACCTCGTTGCCGACCGCTGCTTCCTCCAACGCTTCCGCAGACTCCACCCCCCGCCCCTCCTCGGCTTCCTCGACCAGCACGGCTTCCACCCCGCCGTACCGCCTCACCCCTCAGCTCCTGCGGCCCGCGCTGTCGCCAGCACCGCCGACTTCTCCTTCGCCTTCCTCCCCTCCCTTGCGCGGAGCTGGTCCGTACGGGACGTCCACGACGGCCGTGTCCTCCTCGACAGACCCCGCCGGCACGGCGCCGGCAAGGGACGCAACGGCGCCCTCTTCGCGGAGATGGCGGTGTGCGACCCCCTGCACCGGGAGTACCTCCTGCTCCCCCCAATCCCCGATGACCTAGCCGCTTCGGACGAGAACCCACTGCGGATATATGGACAGCGCTGGGGCGAGAGCTTTCTAGTCCCTGATGGCGATGACGAGGAGACACCTCCTGCCGAGGATACGGCGTTCAGAGTGATCTGCCTAGCGCAGTACCAAACTAAGCTGGTGGCCTTTGTCTTCTTTTCCCTGCGGCACCGGACAGTGGCGAGACATTCCATCCCTGAGTTGGATCAATTATATACCTGACTTCTCGTCGGAATGGATGGGTATTTCTTCGTGGCGGCAATATGCATATGTTTGCTTTTACTGGTTTGCAGGTTGGAGTGGAAAATTCGCTGTGCTTGACACCCGAAGAATGGAGTTCACCATGGCTGACTGCCCACCCAGAGTTAGCGGTTTCCACAGTTATATGGGCATTGTGGAGGCAGGGGAAGGCATGATTGGGATGTTTGTGCCTGCACATGACAAAGTTGGCCATCATGGACGTGACACAGTTCTCCTAAGATATACCATTAGACGAGACAATGGTGGGAGTAACACCCAGCGGCAGACAGAGAAGACAATCTCAATAGCTTCTGGCTCCTCGTTCATGGGTTCAATAGGGAGGCACTTGCTCCTATATCAGTGCGGAAACTCATTGTTCGAGCTAGGTTGTTTCACGCTGGATGTCAAAACTTTCCAGCTTGAGAGGGTATGTGCTTCACGGCTCACTCCTGCCGAGTCACGCGCATATTGCAACTTCCCACCATCGTTATTATCGTCACCGAAAGTGTCAAGTGGTAAACTTTCTCTGGGATGCTAGCTACCGCCTTACCATCATTGTAATCACTGGCACACAAATTGTCTGATGCTTGCTAGTTCATTATTGTGATCATAATTATTGTTTACATTGTTTATTGGGTGTTGTCTTTTCTATGCTTGCTAGTTCAATCGCTTCTCAGTGTTATCTGATTTCTGTGAGTTATCTGATCCCTAGTTCAATCCAAGAACTGTAGTATCTTCTAGGGATCTAGAGATTTTTTTCATCCAAGCATGAACGGCGCACTACTTCCACTTGATTCTTGTTGATCCACTTTTCCAGTCCCTGTGTGCTGTTGTAGCAGGCGTTGGCTAAATATTTGCATCCTGGCTGATCTACCATGTGGTTCAGCACCAACAAAGTGAATGATCCCTCTTTCATACAATTTGTAATTTCTAAATATTGGCGTGAGTAGGTAGAGATGAGCATTTGAGTGAAATTTGATTAGTGATCCATGCATGTGGAGTCGCATTTCTCTGTAGCAGCTTCTTGATGGGAAAAATTAATGGACGAGAGACCAGTTCAACTTCTGGGACCTCAGAGTGCGCCATGGGACAACACATTAAGGAGCTACTCAGTTGTTGTGACTTCTCCTTCATGTCTGATCTCCGATGGGCGTGTTTCGTTTTTGAAGAAATTTTGGCATCAAATGGAACCAATGGAAGTGTGCTTCTGCCTAGTCTTTTCAACAGTTAACTGCGTCCTGTCTGAAGGAGGCGCCTGCCTACCCTGTGCCCTACATGTGCCCTAGGAGCACCAGTATTAGCTGATTAGCTCGATCAAGTGGCCGCTAAAGCAAGCTCCCGCCTGCACACTCAGGCGCTGGGTAAACAGATTCAAATCACGGTGATTTAGTGCTTTTGCAAAAAAAAAGACATATTTTTTTAACATATGCAGCAAGAGACGCCATCAATAGGCGCATGATGGCGCGTTTTCGATCAAGGCTGAACATGCACGAGTTGAAGGAGGTGTATCTAAATGGCCGCCATTAATTTAATTGTATAGTTCATTAATTTGACTGGGATTTATCTTTTTGTGTTGTTGAAATGCAAATGGCACTTTAATTTTCATTTAATACTTTGATCTGCAACAACTTTGCATAAAGCATGTGGTGTAAAATGTCACAGAAATTCGATATGGCCAATATAATTTAATTTCTGATTCTAAGTAAAAGAATTGGCATGATGGTTTCTGAATATAGTAGACTGGAATTTGAGTTTTAATTCCCTCCTTTTCCCGACTATTAATTTTCATAATTACGGTATATATGTGAATGAGAACATATATGTTAAAGCAAAGCACATATTATACATGATGATGATTATACAACTCTTTGCATGTATACTGTCCATTGATTCATATGCCAACAGAAGCAAAGTAAAAAAGGGCTTATTACTAGTACTTTCAACTTCTCAGTGGGAACTTCTGTAAGCAATGCATTTACTTTCATTCACCAAAATGCTGTTCAGAGATATATATATATATATATATATATATATATATATATATATATATATATATATATATATATATATATATATATATATATATATATAGGAGAGGCCATATACCTTCCGAACTTTTTTGCATCAAGAATCTCAGAGATAACTACTGCTCTCGGAATTGAAGGAATAGGGTGGTGCTATTATGTTGATAAAAAATACAAACTACATGCAACGCATTCCTGTCACAACAGAAAGCTGATGTGATATCCCCTAGAGCCCCGCGTTCCTCTCACCAGTGTGAATCAATACGTGGCGGAGTGTGATCTTTATAAGATATGGAGACTCTAAGATATCTCCGTTCGGAATAATACATCTAGATACATTCATTTTTTGGACGAGTAATTCATAACGGAGGGAGTACGTCCCATCCCATGGAGCAGCGCAGCATGCGCCATGCACCTCCTGCCAGACCTACTTCCCACAGTCCAACCCTGCCTACTACAGCCTATAAGAACACTGCTACAGCCTAGGACCTGTTGCCTATCCTGCGCCAAATACAGCCTAGGAGCAGCCCTGTTTGTCTCGGTCAAATGGCTTGGCTAATTATCCTGACACCCACAAATCGTCTGCTGCTGTGTGCAGATGTGGTGCCCATCTCTAGGCGTTGTTCTCTGCAGGAACGGACCTGATAACCGGGTGCCTAGGCACCCGGGTGCTATCCAACCTTTCCGAAAACATATTCAATCTCCAACTTAATTTTTCCTGTAACTTATGCTCCTGGGTGTGTTGGTTGCACCTTCATACTATCTAGTCTAGGATTAGCACCAAACCTTCCTACTTGATGCTTTAAATTATCGGTGAATTGCACAGTGCAAAATAGCCTTGTCAGGCCCGACAGGAGGCCAAGAACAGGAGCGATTTCTCCAAAAATGAGTTTACCTACTGTTTGGTAGTTTTTTTTATTGTATTTATTGCCTATTATGTTGGGTGTTTTTTCTTTCTATTTCTTTTCTTCCATCGGTTTTCCTCATGTTTTACCTATTTATACATATTTTCTTTATTTTAAAAAGTAGTTCAAATCTTTTAAAATTTAAAAATATTTTGTAAAAATGCACGAGTACATTTAAATATTCAGAAAGTTTTTAAAATTTGAGGATACCTTTTGGAAACATGATACACTTATTTTTACTAGTAATCATGCACGTGCAAATGCCAGTATTATTGATTGGAAAATCATCATTTTCCTATGGAAAATATATATATAAACAAAATAAACAAAAAAATTATGTATTAACATAAAAGAAGTAATAAAGATGTTTAAGAATGTTGTAATACAAAAAAAAAATGGTATGACTAGAACTCCAGCGAACATATTTGTCATCAATTATTGTAGGTGGTTACCAATTTCAATTCATTCAACCAAACATCCATCTCATTATATGCCTTATAGAGTCTAAATAAACATTACTATTTCAAAATTACATAGCAGTGAGAGAGAGCTCACATGTCTACAAACATTGCAGGCATTGGCAGCAGTGCCGGAACTTGCCTCTTTGACGCCGATTGTTTTAGAACCGTGGGGGGTACTTGTTGCAACTGGATCACCCTTGGCAGTGGTAGCTCTGTGACTTGCGATGCCTCGTGTAATGGCAAATCTTGACAACACAATTGTTGCGATGGGAGCACTTGTTCCCTTGGCAGTGGCAGCTCTGCAACTTGTGAAGCCTCCAGTAATCGCAAATCTTGCAGTAACACAGGTGAACGTCGTCGGACCTGCAGCTTCTGCATGTGGTGCTTTCTAGCGATCAGTGTAGACCATGGCACTGGAGGGCCCATGGCAACGAGGATTGTACTTTCAGGGGAATGGCCTGACCGCAGGGAGGAGTTCTGGGCAGACCAAGTGCCTGGGAGAGCGCTGCCGCTGTTATAGCACTTCCCGGCTTGCTGGTGTCGCATAGAAGGCTAAGGCGAAGTTTGGCCGCACTAAACCAGGAGGAAGGTTCAGTGTCTTGTCTATTTCGTACCTGTTTTCAGATCCATGTGGGGGCCTTGCTGGGGTTTTGCACTCTCATTTTTTAGTCCAACATCACCTGACATCAGAGAAAATCCAGTTGAGCATATTATTAATTTCTCTTTTACATTGCTAGTATAATCATTACTTAGTCATAGTGTTACACAGGACGAAGACTTCCAGATTTTGACTAATTGACTGATTGCCAAAAGGAGGATGTTGTGTCTTTAGCACAACAGAAGCTGAACAATTTATTCCAGTTCCATAGGATTTTCTGTTGTGTAACTGGTGACAAAACAACTGAATGATAACTAAGAAATTGTCAAGATAAAATGTCAATCTGAGATGTGCCAATTTCTTTATCAAAAGTGAGTTGCGAGGAAGAACTGACTATCAAAGGTGCACAGGCATAAAAGTTTCAGGTGATATTTCCATTCTCAGTGAACCAAGGAAATAAAGTAGAAAAGTACTCTTGTGTGTCATGTGTGCACAACCAACGTATGGAAGATCAATGTAATTCAGGAAGACCAACATATGGAAGACCAATGCAGTTCATAGATAGTCATTGAACAAGAGGGCAAAATTTCAGTTCAAAGTTTGCCTGATATATAAATGCATGCTAATTAAAAAGGAACAACTCTTAACCCATCTTCATTAATTCCACCGCTAGAGCAAATTAGGACGTAACTTCACATTATAAATTCTTTTTCTAAGAAAGACATTTTCATCACCATGCCGTGTTTTTAAAAGTACCCCTGCTCAAAGGTTAAAATCTAAGAAAAAAAATGCTTAAGTTGTCATGCTCTCTAGAACCACTCTTTTTTGGTACATGTGCAAGGTGGACTGGCAAGTCGCTTTATAGAAATAATAGATGTAATTAATCTATAGATTCGTTGTTTAGTATAATTATACTACGATGTGCTTACCCATTTTGATTTGTCAATTCCTAAACACATAGTATTAGCTATAAAACCAAAACACTCGACCTTCCAGGGTTGCAATGGAGAAACAAAGGGAAGCTCACCATCATTCATGGATGTCTTTTGTCATGTTCTTCGGCAGGCTTAAGATCACCAATTCACCATGGATGCATATCTGTCAGGCATGCAAACAACAAGTCGGCCAAGAGAATAAATGTGTTGGTTGTAGGAAAGATAAATCATAACACAAGAAAACTATGGATACATGTATTGACAAATGTCATTAGGAGCATGACCAGCAGCAAAATAATATCAAAGGGATAAGCATGAACGATACAAAACAGAATGCACTACATTTTCCAAGAGTATACAAACACCAAATCACATAATTAATCCGCTCATAAATATAAAAAGCAATAACCTGCTACATGCATAGATATTAAGGACCAAACTTGGCCATCGACAAGGAATTGACTCACAAAATATATAATGACATCAATGAGACCAAGGCATGTGTTTCAATCGCTTAAAGCAGAGCATAGGGGCGAAAAAATTGGGGAAACACAATGGTCAACAACTGAAAAAGGAATATCAAGTTCCAACCAAGTTTTTGGTTTCTTGTATTGAGAGTTTTAATGTATTGCACATTTTCACTATAAACTCAGAAAGGTCAGTATATAGACTCCGAGGATCTCAACTTCTACCCACCTAGCACATGGAATTAACCCTTACTCAGCTCAACTTCTCAGAAGGTCTCAATAGAATGCTTTACCAGGTAACTCGAGTAAAAGAATAACAATAGAATGCTTTACCAGGTAACTCGAGTAAAAGAATAACATTGAGAGGTTGTGGATTCTTATTTACTGAAAATTCAAGAAAACATGTCCTTGTGATTATTTGAATAGCTCATGAGCCCTAATCTCACCCCTCCCTATTGCACATGCCTCCCAACTCATTAAATTAGGTCTCTGCCTTTAGCTTTATCTCATTTTGGATGTTCTATATGACACAAAAAAGGAGTCAAATACTACCATAGCAAAACAAAATACAGAATGTCAAAATGACACCAACATAGAGTATACAGCAACATGTTAATATACACAGCATGATGTAGCAGCTATTGTGCTTTATTGTTCAGTAGACTATCATGATAGAAGAAATTCAAGGAAGACTGAACATTCAAGAGACACCATTATAGAACTCTGTAATACTGCAAAATGTATATGCAGTTGTCACTGTCTTATAGTGAGACACAAAATAAACGCATGTCTCAATTCAAATTATCAATGTCGCAAGCTCATGACAAACCAGGAAGAATCAAAACATAGCAATATACAATGTGATCAGCAAGAATTGTACCTCTTCCATAAGTTTTTTTTAATCAAAGGTTAGTTGTACGTTGAAGTGAGAATGGGCAACTTCACAACCAGACAAGATAACACCCTTCATCTGACAGTCGGGCATACCAACCTTGAGCACCCTTTGAATTTTCATTCACATGAACATGAACTGGTGTGTTCGTCGGGGAACGTTCCCCGGTTACTGACGGAGATGTGCCTGGATTATGATCCTCCGCCTGTAAATAGAAATTTGTAACAAGAAACATATAGTCAATGTATCTGATGCAGGAGTACACCACCTCTACTTGGAGCACGTCACATATAGCTGAGCACATAAATGAAGGCCTGGATAAACTCTGAAGTATAGTTGTGCCTACTTTCATGCCAGGAACCGTTGTCACCGTTCGCTTCTTGCATCGAACACTCATATCTTCAGTCTGATGGTCAGTACTCACTGAGGTTGCAGCCGTACATATACCTACGACACAAGATGAAAGGAAAGACATTACTGTTGATATAATTACCATTGATACAGTAGGCTCAAAGTTAACGAACGAACCATCATCGAGTGTGTTGGTTATGTTGCTCAAAGGGGTACGTTGCACACCCAGCAAGGAAGAAGCAGGTGCTTGCGATACTTGCTCGTGGTTAACTGTCTTCTTTGCTGCCGCCTTCTTTTCTTTGTATAATGTGTGCCGCTTCTGATTGTATTCTGCTCTTTTCTCATCGGACAGTCGGGCATACCAACTTTGAGCACCCTTTGAATTTTTTTTCTCGTAGATTTTGACATGTGGGATTTTCATTCCCATGAACATTAACTGGTGCGTTCGTCGGGTCTGTAAACGGGGAACATTCCCCGGTTACCGACAAAGAAGCGCCTGGATTATGATTGTCCGTCTGCAAATAGAAATTTGTAACAAGAAACATATAGTTAATGGATCTGATGATGCAGGAGTACACTCCATATACTGGAACATGTCACATATAGCTGAGCACATAAATGAAGGTCTGGATAAACTCTCAATTATAGCTGTGCCTATTTTCATGTTTGGAACATAAGCAGAAGAAGGCATCTTCTCTTACACGATCACTTAAATTATCTTCAAGTATGAAATAAGCAGAAGTCATGATTTTTTTTGGCTAAATGATCACACAAATTATCTTCCTGATGAAGCCATAAAGCAGAAAGCACCATGCTAGCTATTTGTAGAGATATATAGTCTATGCATACCATTATGCAGGTTTAAAAATTAATCACAAATATTCACTGAATAGATCTATTTTCATTAATAAAATGTCGGTGTCAAGCAATTGAAACATCATTAGAGCACGTTCAAATAGTAGTAGAACAATCTGGAATAGTTGTGCTTCAAAACTCACAACTGAAACTAAAGTTACACTAGTAGAAAAAGGACCATTTGTCCCGGTTCGTAAGGCTTTCTGTCCCGGTTTAGGAACCGGGACTAAAAGGTCGTTACTAATTCCCTTGGCCTTTAGTCCCGGTTCTTACACGAACCGAGACAGATGGGCCTCCACGTGGCCGCTGCGGCCAGCCCAGGCATGGGGGCCTTTGGTCCCGGTTGGTGTCATAAACCGGGACCAAAAGGCATCCACACGTCAGCAGCTGACTGGAGCTGAGTTTTTTTTTGAAAGGGGCTGGTTTAGGGGTTTTGGGGGTTAATGTAGGTTGTTATTAGCTAGATAATAGAGAGAAGTGTCCTCTCTTATATCTCCGTGCTTCGTTTACCAACGCTACTGCGCTATGTTCATTTCACCCGCTGATATATAATAACTCTTCATGCTCGCATCATGCATCATCATATATAATAACAAGTCCTACTAATCATGCATCATCATACAACTTCTACTCGTTATTAATAACAAGTCATACGATCATCATCCTCATAGTCATCGAACCAACCCTACTTAATTGTTCTTAGCACATGATCATCAGTATTAGGTAGGACCTAAATACCCTTAAGGTAAAATAGCATAAAACAATATAGACCCTGACTCTCCATTATGGAGAATGGAGATCATCCTGTCTTCAATTCTTGCGCTTCGCTTTCTTTTGCTTCCAAGAACCTCCTTACGACTGTCCATACATTTTTTTCCATTCTTTGATTGTCATGTCTCCACTTTTTTTAGAAATCCGGTATGGACAGTTGAGAATTGTAGGATGACCTGATTGTATGTTCAAAACGTCAAGGCGACCATGTTGATACATCAGATGAGGCACACAATTATTCGGGATTATCTGTTGAAAAACATAATAATAACTTCGTAGTTAGCAATGATGTACTAGTTTTAGAAGTATGCAAAAGATGCACGGATGTCGTAATAGTAAAAAATATTACCATGGTATCTCCATGGTTGTTACCATAGTTCAACACGTGCACTAGTGGCATATCTTGACCATAATGTTGAGGAGTTCGATTGTAGATATTGTAATTCTCAAGATCAGTACAAAATGCGATCAGATAATTTTTCTCCTAATAAGTTAATTCGGAGCCATCGATGTAGTGGGTTTTGTCTACCATCTTCCGCACATTCTTTGAAGAATGAAAATAAGCTGTCAATGGAAGTAAGCTGTCAACTATTTTAAAATAAACAATATAAATTACTTAATAACTATGTTTGAGAAGCTCACATAGGGGAAGAATTGGAAGCGTATCAACAAGGACCCAAATGTCCATATTGTGTTCTCGATTTTAGGATCACCAAGATCCATGATGACAAGCATACCCTTATCAAAACCATACATCTTGCAAATTGCTTCCCAATTTTTGCAACCAAAATGGGTTACACTCTCAGAATTGTACAGTTTTACTTCAAAATCCACACCATGATTGATCCTTAGGTGAATTTTCTTTGTTTTCATACTTTCATGGTTTTCAAAATCCATCCTCTCCAAGACATAGCGTCTTGCATAGCATGGGATAAGCTAGTCGAATTGGAAAAGATGAAAAGTACACGTTGAAATAGTTGAAGTCGTGCTTAATTACGAAAAAACTCTTGTAAATGCGTTGCGTGCCGTTTCAACATCGAAGGTCTCCTTGAGCTTAATGCTGAAGCGCCGATCTTAAATCCAGCTCAAGGAACTGTCGCACATACCTCGATCGTCGTGGCACCAATCGCACTCCCAGGCGGTTTTAAATGCGTCCGAGTACGACATTTCCTATGTTCATAATTCAAATATTAAACTTGTACAATTAAATATATGTACTAAAAAACCTAAATTAGATCATTATTATTCATCACGGGTTGACTATCGGTCTGTCGAGCCTTATCTTGAAAACTCTCAGCTCATGTGGTGTACATATTCGACCGTCGGTGATGGTAGCTCCTCCTTTCATTCCCGAGTACATTACACCAAATTGTCTAGCACACGGGAATGAAGGAGAAGCTACCCCCCACGACAACAGTCGGGATTCTTCGTCCTCTCATATATATGGTTGGAGACTCTCCCTCACTGATTCCTCTCTAACATTTGCGACCGTCGGTGATGGTACCTCCTCCCTTTGTTCCCGAGTGCATTACACCAAATTGTGTCTAGCACATGGGAACGAAGGAGAAGCTACCCCCATGACAACAGTCGTGATTCTTCGTCCTCTCATATAGGTGGAGACTCAACAGACTTAAAGTCAACCCGAGGACTCATATTATAGGACTCATATTGACATGGAGATTTGGCTGGTCTCACCTCGAGGTCGGAGGGGGGTCGGTGACGGGGACGACGGCGCGGATGATGGAGGGGGCTCCTAGATTTCTGCATAGTGCTCTCCAATTTTAGCATTCAAAGTAGGAGTACTTTTCCAATTTGAGCATTCAATAAGAAAAACCAAATCGTAAAATAAAGTAGTATTCAAATTAGCATGCATTCAATTACAAGCAAAACTACATCATCTCTTGTGCCCGTACATCATTGAATATTACAACTAATACTCCTTGAATATTATCATACATATAGCATCGCTAATACAACTAGAACCGTAGCGCCCGACGGGTATCGTCACGGGCGGTGGACACCCAAAGAGAAGGAACCATCACAGGATCATAGCTCTAGTGAGATCCCTGAAGAACCTGCCAGGTATTGTCGAACCTACCCTCCAACGCAACCATGTAGCGACGGACGTGCTCGTCATCCTCGCTGACACGGTGAGGTACCACCTCCGCGATGTCCGGTATCCTCGGCACCGTCACTGGCCCATGCAACCGCCACCAAACAAGGATCGGGTCAACAACGGGCTGGCTCCTCACCAACCTACGCCCCCCGGAAGGTAGCACCTTCCAATACCAGCCCGGCGGAGCCCAGTCCCGGACATGGCCCCTCTGATCAAGACGGCCTCCTCCGCCGAGTCGACGACGAGGATGCGGGATAGGCATCGTCGACGTCGATGCGGGATTAATTGCTTGAACTAAATAAATAAACTAGTTCTATTAATTTTCTTGCTAAAAATAAACTACTTCTCTATATATAGTAAAATAAAGTAGTTTTATTAAATCAACTAGTTCAACTACTAAGCACTTGCTATAAATAAATAAAATAAAGATTTCTTACTAAAAATAAACTACTTCTATATATAGTAAAATTTAATAAAGTAGTTTTATTAAATCAACTAGTTCAACTACTAAGCACTAACCTAAAATCGATATCTACTAACCTAAATAAAAAATTAATACATATATGAAAAAAACATATATAAACAAAAAATGCTATAAACATTATATTCATACATACATAGCCACATCCATTCATCATGTAACTACCACATTCATATATATACATTATATATATGAGAAAAATGCAATGAACAAAAAATAATACAAATTATATGAAAAAAATGAACAGAGCCGTGGCGGCGGCGGCTCACATCGGGCGGCGGCGAGGGCGAAAGCGGCGGCGGCGGAGGCACGGCGTGGGTGGCGGAGGGCGACGGTGGCGGCGGAGGCGGCAACGGCGGCGGCGAAGCGAAAAGCGGCAACGACGACGACGACAAGCGATTTCGGGGCGGCGGAGGGCGACGGCGACGGCGGAGGGCGACGACGACGGCGACGACGGGCGGCGGACGGCGGCGGAGGGCGACGGCGACGGCGAAGGCGGCGACGACGAAGCGGCAACGTGGCGGCGGACGGGCGGCGTGGGCTCAGGGGCACGGGCGACGGTGACGGCGGCGGGGCAGCCTGGCGGCGTGGATGAGCTTGCGGCGTCGTCGGGCGGCGGCAACTGGCAATGAAAACTGAAAATTTTCACAAGTGTTTCTTATATAGTCGAAGCATTGGTCCCGGTTCGTGGCACCAACCGGGACCAATGCTGCCCTTTAGTCTCGGTTGGTGACACCAACCGGGACCAAAGGTCTCTTTTCAGCAGCCCAAAGGGCGGGAAGCAGAGGGCTTTGATTCCGGTTGGTGGCACCAACCGGGACTAAAGGGGGGCATTGGTGCCGGTTGGTGTCACAAACCGGGACCAAAGGTGTGAATTGGTCCCGTTTCGTGGCACCAACCGGGACCAATGTCCTGCTGCCAAAGCCGCGGTGCAGTGGGATGTTTAGTCCCACCTCGCTAGCCGAGGAGCGGCAGGACCTGTTTATAAGCCCTGCCCCGCCAGCTCCATTGAGCTCCTCTCAACTGCAGGCCTCTGGGCCTAATCTTGCACTGCTATGCCTGTGGGCCTGCTGGGCCTTCTGCGGGCCTGAATCCTGGCCCATGGATGGGTTTCTAGTCCTATTCAGGCCGTGGTGGCCTAGTAGGTGGCATTTTTTAAAAAAAATCAATTTTTTATTTTCTTTTTTGCTTTATTTATTTATTTTGTTTCTACTTGCAACAAAATACTTATTGTTGTTATTTTATTTATTTCAGGAAAATTCTTTTTGCTTATAATGTTATGAACAGAAAATACTTTGGTAATTTTAGGTCCATAAATTTTATTTATGTTATCAAAGTTTATTTTATTTTATTTTATTTTGTTTCTACTTATATATTTTATTAAATTTTATTTTAATTTATTTGGTTTCTACTTACATCATCAATTTTCATCCCTTCTGACTTCATTTGTTATTCTTCATGCATTTACTGATTATTTTGAGCTATAAGACCCTGAAATTGAAAAGAATTTCAAATGAACTCTGAAAATGTTGAAAGTTGGCATGGTATCATCATTTCATCCACATAGCATGTGGAAGAAAATTGAGAGGGTTACGGCAAAAACTGGATGCACTTTGTGTACAAAACGGACAATCTCTTTCGAAGTATCAGGATTTCATACGGAAACTCGTCTGTTACAAAGGGATTTCATTTTTTAAAACTTATTTGAACTCTTGACTTTTTGTGTGTTAAAAATGCACCATTCAAAGCCACATCATCAATTTTCAACCCTTTCTGACTTCATTTGTTATTTTTCATGTATTTATTGATTATTTTAAGCTATAAAACCCTGAAATTGAAAAGCATTTCAAATGAATTCTGAAAAGGTTGGAAGTTGGCAGGGTATCATCATTTCATCCACATAGCATGTGCAAGAAAATTGAGAGAGTTACGGCAAAAACTGGATGCACTTTGTGTACAAAACGGACAATCTCTTTTGAAGTTTCAGGATTTCATACGGAAACTCGTCTGTTACAAAGGGATTTCATTTTTTTAAACTTATTTGAACTCCTGACTTTTTGTGTGTTAAAAATGCACCATTCAAAGCCACATCATCAATTTTCAACCCTTTCTGACTTCATTTGTTATTTTTCATGTATTTACTGATTATTTTGAGCTATAAAACCCTGAAATTGAAAAGCATTTCAAATGAATTCTGAAAAGGTTGGAAGTTGGCATGGTATCATCATTTCATCCACACAACATGTGCAAGAAAGTTGAGAGGGTTACGGCAAAAACTGTATGCACTTCGTGTACAAACGGATAATCTCTTTCAAAGTATCAGGATTTCATATGGAAACTTGTTTGTTACAACAGGCATCAAATGAACTAGGAAAAGGTTGAAAGTTGGCATGGTATCTAAACTCCTAATGTCTCAGTTGGTAGGTCGCGTTCCGGGTTTTATTTTCGTCCCACCTCACCCGGTTATTTTTGGTACCTATTTTGGTACCTCCTCCCACCTGAAGCTGACCCGCCACTAACCGTAAAAACCACGTACCGAGTCCTCCACCAGCCCCCTCGCTCGAAAAATTCTACGACGATTAACCAGCGATAAAAAAACCTACGAAAAATAACCAGCGAAAAAAACCCTCACGCACACTTGTTCGCCGCCGCTCGCCCCTGCCGCTCCATCCCTCGACTACCTGTCCCAACTCTCCTCCCTGCGCCGCCGTGGGTCTCGGCCTCCCTCCTCCCTGCGCCGCCGCGGGTCTCGGCCTCCCTCCTCCCTTCGTCCAGGCAAATAGAGGGCTGGCCTTGGCGCCTTGCCACTTTGATGGCAATCTGCCTTATGATCCGCCACCGATCCCGATCCGCCGCCGATCCCGATCTCGCATCGGAGGATTTGATTGACCTCTCTTCTCCTCTCTTCCACCTCTCTTCGTCGTCGGATCCCCGCGACACATGCCCAGATACGTCCGCAAACCGCCGGCGACGAGGTGTATGGTGCCGACATGGCCGTGCTCGAGCGCCTCCAGGACCCCGCAGAGGAGAATCAAGGCGTGGCGCCTCCTGGACTCCGTCCTTCGCCGCTTTGTCGACGACGTCCCTGCCGCCGGGCAGGAAGGTACTCGATGACGTACTCGATGCCCACCTGCAAGGTCAGCCCCCCATCCTCCCGGTCGTTCCCAGCAAATAGATCTGGTAAAATTTGAATAATGATCTGGACTTCAACGATTAATTAATCTCCTGGTCTCTAATGGGAACTTTTTGTTCTTGAACTTCAGTAGTTGGTTTACATAAAATCTGAAGTCTGTCTAACATATTTTACTTGAACACAGTTCGCTTCAGAATTCTACTTTATGTGAGCATTACTTTCTTAGGGTATCTGATTTACTTGGAGGAGTATTTAATTACACGTATGTGTAGTACAAGTTGTTATTTCCCAATAATTTTGATGGCCTCTAAGCATCATTGTTTATGTCTATTATTATTTATGAAAGCTACATGTCTTGGGAGGGAAGTTGCGACTTGAGGGAGTGAGCTCCCATTCTCTCAATTTCTTGGCATGGCCATGCTTGCAGTACTGATAAGGCATGCTTCAAACATGGAGGGAGGACCTGAGCTGCCGCCTTGGTTCCTGTCCGCACTAGCCGCCACAGTATGTAATCAGGCCTCCATTATCGTCCTCTGAATTTTGGATTACATGCATCTACAAGAGCGCGAGAGTTTGAGAGGGTAGCACAGTGCTACATAAAAGTTAATTTTTCTCCATGAAGTAGATATGATGCGAAGCTGCTGCCAGATTGAAGGTTAATTGAGTTCTCATCTACAAAATGTTTGCATTCTAAGTATCCTCTTTGATTCAGCGGTTCCATGATGCTACAGTTCACTTGTTTTTCACCTCTTGATGCTGCTATACACGAAGGTGTTTGCTAATTTGCACATTAAAATTTTCGATAAACTATGCCAATATCACATGCATATGCATTTTTAGTGATGTCTGATTATTAATCCATGCTACAATAAATAGGTCTGCTGCCTTGCTTTTCATAATTTAAATTTGTATTTATTTTCTTATATTCAAACAAATGTTTGTAGAGAATAGTGTTAATGACTTAGATAGCTTTAGTGAGTTGATGGTTTGACTTGCTAGGTATGCCCGCAAGGAGGACACTGTAATTTGGTCCAACAAGTACACACAACAATCTTCGATTGTTCAACATTCTTTATTGCGTGAATTTCGACATATCGGGATGCGGTACATGACACTATTGTGTTGTCTGCAGAGGTTCTCATTCGAAAGAAACTGCAACTATGCAAGAGCTTATTGACCGAGATTATGAAATTTGCGGTTCAAGTTCGGACATCGATTGATACTTTACCAAAGGTGCACCAATCGGCCCTCCGTCTCCTAGGGTGATGGCACAATGACATCGACAATGGCAGCAATTGCGCCACAGTGATGATGGATTTGTCAACTGACTTCATATCTCTATCTCTACTACCTACAAAACCTGTAACATTCCATTCCCGTCTCCTGTCTTATTTCGTTTTGTCCAACCGCACACATTTCTCTGGTCATATGCTAGATTGCAAGAACTGAAACATTTCCTACTGCGTTTTTAATGATGCAGTACGGTTAAAAACTTTTTATTTACTTGGGTTTGCTACCTCAGATTGATGCGCCATGCTCGGGCAATAATAGTCCAAGCTTCATCGTAATAAGCTCCACTGTGTGCACAGGTAAGTGGTTCTGTACTGCTTCTATTTTTGTTTGTTATATTTGCTACCAGTCTGATTGCTACTATCTCATCAGACGTGCTTATTGTTTGGCTTTGAAGAGATATTTGCTCGATGTTATGCCAATTAATTTCAAACAGATGGTAAACTGTGATTTGCTCCTCAATTTGTATTGTATCTGAGATCTCATTTGTGCGTACAATATTAGCTTCTTCATGGCAACTTCAATGTTACATGTACCATAGTAAGCCAATCAATATCTGCACCATATTGGTCTGATGCTTTCTTACCCTCTCATCCTTAATTAATAGGCATTTTCCAATAGGATCAGCTTTGTTGTGCAAACTCACTTGTATTTTCCATGTTATTTGCACGGTATCTTGAATGTTCATGGTCCGAGTATAAATAAGATTAGGTTCTTCTCTCAGAAACTTATCCTTCTGCTTATATTTGCATTTGCTATTGATGATGTAATTTGAGCAAATACCCCATATCCTTTTTACCAAGTTTGGATAAAAGCATATATAAGTCTGATTTTAACAATATTTTGTGATCGACTATGTGTTTGCCCAAAGTTTATTAGATGACGTGGAATGCTTGATTAATGATATCATTTTATTTTATTTTCTTTGTGGTTCCTGGTGTGAAGCAACAGATTTGAATAAAAATATTTATTTATTTAGAAACATTTTTAAGTTTATCTGTACATATTGATATTAGCTTGAATTTTGAACAAGAAATAGTTTCTTAATATGTACTTTTGAATTTTATGCACTTGTATGTACACTGCTACTAACGGTGCTCTTGATCATGTCATACACGAGTACTAATGGTGCATGCCTTAATATTGGAATGGAATGAATCACTAGTGGAAAAACAGGCTTTCCGTCCAGCCCATAAGTCGCGAAGCTGTAGGAACCGCGACCATTGGGACCTTTAGTCATGTTCGAGGTGAACCGCGACCAAAGGCTCGGCCTGGCGCTCGGTGGCCGGTGGTGCGTGAGGGGCTTTAGTCGCGGTTGGCTGTGCCAACGCGACTAAAGGTCTTCGGCACCTTTAGTCACGGTTTGCTGTGCCAACCGCGACTAAAGCCCTCCCTATATATACCCATCCAGCAGCCAACACTTAGCCATTTGGAGCCATTCTCTTCACAAGTGGGTGTAGGTTTGCTTTTGGTTCCTCTTATGCACATAAGGTGTTTGATGAAATGCCCCAAGAGCATGAAACAAACATGACATGAAGTGTTGGAGCCACACTCTTCGATCGCGGTTAGCAACTTGATGAACCTTTGATGTGTCAATATGCATGTGTGTAGTTCATAACAAATGCATGATGGTTAATTATATATTTTATATTATAATAATGCAGATGAATCGGCAATGGATGTAGGGTAACCGACTCTCCGGCGAGTTCACTACGGGTTTGAAAGATTTCCTCGTAGTGGCTAATGCGAACAAGCGGGGGGGTTTTGTTATCTGTCCATGTGTTATCTGTAAGAATGAGAAGGGTTACTCTTCCTCATGAGTTGTTCACATGCATCTGCTTGAAGGGTTTCATGCCAAGCTATAATTGTTGGACCAAGCATGGAGAAAGAGGGGTTATAATGGAAGAAGATGAAGAAGGGATGATTTCATCGATGAAAGCTATCTTGCTCATTTCGGTGATACTTTCATGGAGGATCTTTGAAGGTGAAGGGAAGGTGAAGAAGAGGCACGTGATGATCCGTTGATGATCTTGGTCGGACCATTGCTGATGCACGGAGACGCCGCTAAACCGAAAAGGAGAGGAGAATTTGGATCGCATGTTAGAGGATCACGAAAGGCGCTGTACCCGGATGCGATGATGGTCGAAAAAGCTGGGCTGCACTGGATTTGCTGAAATGGAAGGCGAGGAGGTGTAGCTGACTCGGCATTTGAAAACTTGCTGAAAATGTTGAAGAATATGTTTCCAAAGGATAACGAGTTGCCCGCTTGAGACGTCTGAAGCAAAGAAGGTTGTCCGCCCTCTAGGTTTAGAGGTTACGAAGATACATGCATGCATCAACGATCGCATCCTCTACCGCATGTGAATACGAGAATTTGAATGAATGCCCGGTATGCCTTGCATTGCGTTATAAGATCGAGTCGATGACCACGGTGACGATGTTGAGGGCGAAACCCGGAAGAGGGTTCCGCCAAGGTGATGTGGTATGCTCCTATAATACCACGGTTGAAACGTCTGTTCATGAACAAAAAGCATGCCAAGTTGTTGCGATGGCACAAAGAGAAACGTAAGTCGGACGGGAGTTGAGACACACCGCAGATGGAGCATAATGGAGAAAAATCGACAGATGGTTCACAGATTTTGCGGTGACGCAAGGAACATAAGATTTGCTCTAAGCACGGATGGCATGAATCCTTTTGGCGGCGAGCTCCAGCCATAGCACTGCCCGTGACTCTATGCATCTACAACCTTCCTCCTTGGTTGTGCATGAAGCGGAAGTTCATTATGATGCGGTGCTCATCCAAGGTCGAAGCAACCCGGCAACGACATCGATGTGTACCTAAGGCCATTAGTTGATGAACTTTTACAGCTGTGGGGTGGTGTCCGTGTGGGATGAGCACAAACAAGAGGAATTTGACCTCTGGCGTTGCTTTTCGTAACCATCAACGATTGGCCTGCTCTTAGTAACCTTTCGGACTGTCAAATAAGGGATACAATGCATGCACGCACCGCTTACATGAGACCGAAAGTGTACATTTGCCAAATTGTAAGAAGAACGTGTACCTTGGGCATCGTCGATTTCTTCCAAAATTCATCCGATGAAAGAAAGGCAAGCATTACAACGGCAAGGCAGATCACCGGCGAAGCTGCGGAACGACCGGTGCTTTGAGGTATTTGATATGGTCAAGGATTTGAAAGTCATCTTTGGAAAGGGTCTGGCGGACAATCAGTTCGAAGGGAGCCGACGGGCACGCAGCCATGTGGAAGAAGAAATCTATATTCGGGAGCTAGAATATTGGAAAATCCTAGAAGTCCGCTCTGCAATCGACGTGATGCACGTTACGAAGAATATTTGCGTGAACCTCCTAAGCTTCTTGGGCGTGTATGGGAAGACAAATGATACAAAGGAAGCACGGCAGACCAGCAACGTTTGAAAGACCACGATGACCGCATCCGGAATGGTTTCAAGGTCGTGCCAGCTACGCTCGACCAAAGAAGAGAAGGTCATCTTTTTGAATGCCCGAGCAGTATGAAGGTCCCGTCTGGATTCTCGCCCAATATAAAGGGAATAATAAACATGGCGGAGAAAAGTTCCAAAACCGAAGTCTCACGACCGCCACGTGATTATGACGCAATTGCTTCCGATTGCTTTGAGGGGCTCTGCGGAAAATGTTCGATTAGCCATTGTGAAGCTATGTGCATTCCTCAATGCAATCTCTCGAAGGTAATCAATCCGAAGTTCTACCACGGTTCTAAGCGATGTGATCCAATGTCTTGTCAGTTTCGAGTTGGTGTTCCCGCCATCCTTCTTCAATATTATGACGCACCTCCTGGTTCACCTAGTCGAAGAGATTTCCGTTCTCGGTCCTGTATTTCTACACAATATGTTCCCCTTCGAGAGGTTCATGGGAGTATTAAAGAAATATGTTCAGTAATCGTGCTAGGCGAAGGAAGCATCGCCAAGGGCTATGGAAATGAGGAGGTAATTGAGTTTTGTGTTGACTTTGTTCGACCTTAAGCCGATTGGTCTTCCTCGATCGCGGCACGAGGGGAGACTAAGTGGAAAAGGCACGATCGGAAGGAAATCAACGATATGTATGGACGGCCATTCTCTGACTGAAGCACACCACACTGTACTGACCAATTCCAGCTTGGTGGCTCCGTACTTTGAGAAACACAAGAATATTTTACGCTCGGACAACCCGGGAAGCTGAATCTGGATTAGGAAGGCCCACATGGAGACTTTCGGCAGTTGGTTGAGAAAACATTTAATGAATGACAATGATGTTGTAGATCAGCTGTACATGTTGGCCAAGACACCATCTTCGACTATAACGACTTTCCAAGGGTACGAGATAAATGGGAATACATTTTACACGATCGCCCAAGATAAAAGAGCACCAACCAAAACAGTGGTGTCCGCTTTGATGCAGCAACCGAGAATGGGCAAAAGGTCACATATTATGGTTACATAGAGGAGATATGGGAACTTGACTATGGACCCTCCTTTAAGGTCCCTTTGTTCGGTGCAAATGGTTCAAGCTAACAGGAGGTGGGGTAAAGGTGGACCAGCAATACGGAATGACAATGGTGGATTTCAACAATCTTGGTTACCTTGACGAACCATTCGTCCTAGCGAAAGATGTCGCTCGGGTTTTCTATGTGAAGGACATGAGTAGCAAACCGAGGAAGCGGAAAGATAAGAAAACGATCGATTACATCATGCGATGATTCAAAGCGCCACATTGTTCTTTCGGGGAAAAGAAACATCGTGGGAGTGGAGGACAAGATGACATGTCGAAGATTATAATATGTTTGCTGAAATTCCGCCCTTCAAAGTGAACACCGACCCAAGCATTAAGTTAAATGATGAGGATGCTCCATGGATACGGCACAATCGTAAGCAAGCGAGGGACACAAGGAAGAATTGATGTGTAATAATTTATTGT
The DNA here is from genome assembly GCA_021437245.1 of Aegilops speltoides. Taxonomy (NCBI): domain Eukaryota; kingdom Viridiplantae; phylum Streptophyta; class Magnoliopsida; order Poales; family Poaceae; genus Aegilops; species Aegilops speltoides. Next base: position 563,611,284 of record CM038142.1, on the reverse strand, counting down.
ACCAAACTTTGTATTTGGTCGATGAACTGAATGATGTATCAAACCTTTTGTCAAACCTTCAAGGGATTAGTTTTATTTTTCTGATTTTTTGATATATAATTGTATTTTTAAGATTTTAAAATGAATTAGTTTTATTTTTCTGATTTTAAAAGGAAAAAGGAAGAAGAAGAAAGAAGGAAAAGGAAAAAAAAGAAGAAAAAACAGAAGAAAAAAGGAAAAACAGAAGAAAAAAACAAAGAAGAAGAAAAAAGAAAAACATAAGAAAAAAACAAACAGAAGAAAAACATAAGAAAAAAGGAAAAGGAAGAAAGGAAGAAAAAAAGAAGAAAAACATAAGAAAAAAACAAGCAGAAGAAAAACATAAGAAAAAAGGAAAAAGGAAGAAAGGAAGAAAAAAAGAAGAAAAACAAGAAAAGGAAGAAACAAAAAGAAAAAAAAAGAAGAAAAAAGGAAGAAAAACAAGAATTTAAAATGAATTAGTTTTATTTTCTGATTTTTTGATATATAATTGTATTTTTAAGATTTTAATAACATAAATAAATAAGTAATTAGAAACTTTAATAGCAAAAATAATTATCATAAAGTAAAATAAATAAGTAATTAGAAACAAAATAAAATAAAATAAATAAGTTTTTTTTGTAAGTAGAAACAAAACAAAATAAATAAAGCAAAAATGAAAACAATACAAATTAAGCAGAAAACAATACAAATTAAGCAGAAAACAATACAAATTAAAAAGAAAACAATACAAATTAAAAAGAAAAGCAGAAAACAATACAAATTAAAAAGAAAACAGAAAACAGGCCTTTAGTCGCGGTTGTCGACGAGACCCGCGACTAAAAGGTACCCTTTAATCGCGGATGGCGGACAAGCCGCGACTAAAAAAGGTGAAAGCGGAACGAAAAAAACACTTTAGTCGCGGCTGGGAAGGCAACCCGCGACTAAAGGTACCCTTTAGTCGCGGCTCTCGTCGCCAACCGCGACTAAAGTTGTGGCCTATAAATACTCGTCTTCCTCGACCGCAACCTGTTAAATCGCCCTCGCCCTCGGCCTTGAGCGCGCCCGACGCCGATCGACGCCGACGCCGACGCTGGCAACGCCTGACGCAAAAGCCTCGCGCGCGCCGCCCCCCCGATGGCGCGCGCCTCCGCCCGTTTGCACTTGCCCCCGCCCGTGCCCTGCGCCCTTGCCGCCGCCGCCCGCCGCCCGACGCCGCCGCCTGACGCCCGCCGCTTGCCGCCGCCGCCGCCCGCCGCCTGCCGCCCGCCGCTGCCCCGCCCAGCATTCCGTGCCCCGCGCCTTGCATCCGGAGATCAAGAGAAGAAAGAAAAGAAGAAAGAAGAAGAAGAAGAAGAAAGAAGAAGAAGAAAAAAAAGAAAAAGGAAGAAGAAGAAAGAAGAAGAAAGAAGAAGAAAGGAAAAGGAAGAAGAAGAAAGAAAAGAAAAGGAAAAAGGAAAAGGAAGAAGAAGAAAAGGAAAAGGAAAAGGAATTTTTTTTTTTTTTTTTTGTTCTTTTTAATTTTAACTAGTTTTAGTTTAACAAGAACGGTAAATAACTTAAAACCCTAAACCCCAAAAACAAAAAACAACAGAAAACCGGCCAAAGAAAAACAAAAAGGAAAAAGGAAGAAGAAGAAAGAAGAAGAAAGAAGAAGAAAGGAAAAGGAAGAAGAAGAAAGAAAAGAAAAGGAAAAGGAAGAAGAAGAAAAGGAAAAGGAAAAGGAATTTTTTTTTTTTTTTTTTTTTTGTTCTTTTTAATTTTAACTAGTTTTAGTTTAACAAAAACGGTAAACAACTTAAAACCCTAAACCCCAAAAACAAAAACAACAGAAAACCGCCAAAGAAAACCGCCAACTTAAAACCCTAAACCCTAAACCCGCCCGTCTTGCGCTCACCGCGACACCCTCTCCCACCCCTTCCTCGCCCCTCCTTTTGCCACCGCCTTTCGCCACCGCCACCGCCACCGCCCCTTCTTCACTTAATTAATTTGTTTTTACTACATGTTTTCAGGATGACATAATGTCGGACGATAGAGTGACCGATTATGGACAACTATGATCCGGACGGTGAAGCACATATGTTCGGCATCATAAACGGCGATATTCAATATGTGCCGACCGGAGAAGAAGAAGATGATATCTCTTCTTATCTGAACCTTGACGGTGAAGATGAAGGCGCCGTCGACAAGATGATGTCAAGAAAGCGTCGATAAAGCAGCGATCTTCAAATGGAAGTAGCAACCACCTCCGCGCCGAGGTATATATATACATTGAGCCTCTGGTGATACAAACTAACTGATTTGAATAAATATGTGTGTACTAACGCGCGACTCTCTTTCTTATTTTAGCCCTCGGCGGATCGTCAAAACAATCGAGTACGTCGTCAAAGCGTGGCGCAACCAGACGATGAAACCAGGAGAAACATGCACCATCCGGGTTGTCGACTTTGCAACGGCGAGGCAGCTGGAGCCCCGCAAGAACGCCACCAAGTTTATCAGCCAATGCGGAGCCATTGTTAGAGACAACGTCTCGATCACCGTCGAGAGTGGAATGAGCCAAAGAAGGCACGAATTGATGGTTTCACTTTTGTCGATAAGAGAACAAAAAGATTGCTTGCGAAGCTTATGGAACATTTCGTTCTACCTCCGAATACAACAAATTCGATGAGGAGGGTAACAAGATTGAGGAAAACAAGGAGAGGAGGAGGAAAGTCAAACAGTTCGCTCTTCATAAGATGGCCGGCGCATTCGGAAATTCAAGCAAAATCTAGCCCGTGACTTTGTCAAGCAGAACTAGACTCGGATTTAGAGGACAATATGAGAAACCGAAAGATGATTGGCCAGAATTTGTGAAGCAAAAGAAATCGGAGCAGTTCCTTCAAATATCGAAACAAAATAAGGAAAATGCGGCTAAGAAGGAGTACAATCATGTTATGGGGCCAGGAGGGTATCGCATTTGGGTGCCTAGGTTCGAGAAGATGGAGAACGAGCTGAGGCGCGAGGAATCCGTCCAGTACGGAGGATGGGACCCAAGGGCCAAAAGCTGGTGGTGCGGGCATGGGGAACGCTCAACCCGGAGACAGGGAGTGTGTTTACAGGGCAAATTAATTAAACCCACCCAAGCCCTTATTGGCGCAATGAAGGCTGCTCAAGAGGGAAGATCAAGTTCAACAGAGAGAACGACGCACCGACAAAAGCCCTCGGGAATCCCGAACACGGAGGGCGTGTACGAGGCATGGGGCACATTCCGTGGAAAATAGGGTTCCCCGAGCGATGACCCGTCTGATTCTGAAGCCGTAAGAGAAAGATGGATCGGAAGCGGATGTTGTGGCGCGGTTGGCATCGGAAATGGAAGTGATGAAGAAAACCATGAGTGTACTAGTAGCGAAAGAGATTCAGCTCGGGTGCAGCATGAAGATCATCCGGCGGATCTCGGAAGCCAGCAGCGTAGAAGCAGCGTGGCTTCCACGGAGGCCCCACCGGCTGGTGCGGATGCACCGACGATCGAAATTACTGCACGGAGCCTCGGTGGTCGAAATTACTGCACCGGAGCCTCCTCGCTACCCGTGGGCGATATAAAGGAGATGAAAGAATGTCATCTGTATTATCCTATCGGGAACATTTCCATGAAGGTAGCCATCGGCAGTGCTTTACCATGTTTACCTCGAGCACTCCACCACAACAACCCCATTAAAGATGGCTATGCTCGTGTCACGGTGGAGGACATAGTCCAAGGGTTTGAGGACACGGAGATTGAAATTGCTACACCAAAGGGAGAAAAGACTTGAAGATGTCAAGCGCCATTACATTCTATGGCAAAAGAAGTTTATCAAGTTTCAGGCGAGGCGCCAAGGACAACAAGTCCACCCCCACGGTGGTGGTGGTGGTGGGGGTGGCGGTGGTGGTGGTGGTGGTGGCGGTTCACCTACACCTCCGTCACATCAGCCGACGCCGCCCCAGCCCACAACGTCCGGCGGGTGATCATCCGCCGCCCCAGATCCTCGTCCGCGGGTGATCGACGCCGCCCCAATCCACCTATGGCAAAGAAGGAAGAAGTCTCGAGTATTAACCCGGACCCTTATGTACCTAAGACCACAAAGGTACGGAGCCATCATCAAGCCTCTCCCACAAGGCCTTGGGAGCGAGTGCCGAGGAAGTCGACGCGGGCGCGATCGCTGATTTGGAGAAATGGAAGGCGGACTGCAAGAAGAAAAGAGAGCCCGAGCCCAAGCCAGTATTTTCGATCGAGAAAAGAAGTGGGCTAAGTCATTTTGAGCACACCGTCCCAAGCCGCGAAGAATCGCCTACCGACTATGCACGTGAACTTAAAAGGCAGGCACTCATGTTCAAGGAGAACAAAGAGCGGAGAAGGCGAAAGTATAAAAAGCGGGAAACAAGTTGCCCAGCTCGGGAACAAAGTAAACAATCGATTGCCCGCTTATAGTGGAAGCCTTCGTCCGGATGCCCGAGATCATACAAGCTGCGGCAGACTGAGGATTAGTAACGAGTGCGAGAACAAGCGCCAACTTAGGTATTACTCTTCGTGAACTATTAGACCTTGATGAGTTGCCGTGAAGGAGGTAGTAATTACATATGTCAAGAATGGGCCTCTCGTCGAGCTGCGCAAGAGAAAAGGATCTACGACCAAATGAAACGTCTGCTGAATTGGTACAAGGGTTACATAAAAATTAAAACGCCAAAGATTATATTTATGCGGAAGTTAGACATGAGCATCACTTCAAACATTACTATGTACAAGTTGAACTGAGTGAATTGTTCCAGCTTTTCAATCTGCTTGAGCTCGACAAATCTATCATCGGTTGCTACATTACGTAAGTGATTTATTAATTTCTACCCCATCTCGTTCATATTGCCGCACTATATATATGTCCTAACTATATTGTTGTGTCCTCTATTATACATGCAGAATGAAGAAAAGGAATGCGAGTAAGGAACATCCATGATGTTGGGTTCATTGACCCACACATCGTTAATGATATTGTGTTGAAGCATTACCCGACGACGTGGAGGCGGACACTGTGGCAGTTTCTTACAAAGCAGGAACTCAAAAGTGATATTCTATTTCCTTACCATTTTGGGTGAGTGTTTACATCTTGAGCACATTCTCTTTTGTTTACTCCATGCATGGTATGTGGCGGCTAATCGATGAGTTATGCATGACGTCTTGTGCATGTATCGTGTCCGCAGGTTCCTTTGGATTCTGCTAGTAATTAAAGTTAACACCTCGAATGTCTCGTCCACGACTCTCTCGGATAAGGATCCAAAGCTTTGGGCGACATCGAGAAAAATGCTGCAGAAGTAATTATTTTCATTCATTTGCGCTCTATATCGATCGGCCTATTTCGTTCATTTCCTAATATCAAGTAACTAATAACTCTCTTGTTCATTTAATTTTCTTTGCCTCGTAGGGTTTGGAGGCGGTTCGTAGATACAAAGGTCGGTGAATTCAAAAAGAGCTAGAATTCAAAAGGGTAAAGACTAAGATGGGGATATTCAGCCACCGTTGACCAATCTATGTGCATACTTTATGCGTGAGATGATCCGGAGATACACCTCTGGCGGGTTGATGCGAGTGATACCAATGCTCGGAGGAATAACCTCCGGTGGATGCTTAGTCCGTAAGCTCGCTTCCGACCACTTCAAGAGGAACTAGCTGGATGGTTCTGCAGGAAGTCCTCCATCCTAAAGGAGAACACTATCACGAGGACGAAGAACTTTATATGGATTAAATCATGTATGGAAACTTGTTCAAAATTGTATATGGTCATCCGATGATATTGAATATATATTGTATATTCCTCTTGAATTCTTTTGGTTCTAATTTCAAATTTATTTGAAATTGTACATTCATATGCATGTATGTAGTACCGTAGAATATATGAAACTCCTTCAAAATTAAAATAAAGCACAAAAGAAATAAAACAATACAAATTAAGCAGAAAACAGGTTTAGGGGGTGGGGCTAAAACCCTAAACTGCTGGCGGCCTTTAGTCGCGGTTGGCGAAGAACCGCGACTAAAGGTCCTCCGCCTTGACGGCCGCCTGGCGCCCGTGGACGGGCCTTTAGTCGCGGTTCTTAAGCAGCCGCGACTAAAGGTGGTGGGCTTTAGTCGCGCTTTGCTGGTCGCGGTTGCGCAGCCGCGACTAATGGCAGTTGCGAACCGCGACCAAAGGCCTTTTTTCCACCAGTGAATACCAGCTTATGTAGAGAAGCGAGGCCTTTTCGTATTTGAGGAAGAATGTCATGCAACCATTCAAGAAGAATAGGATGGGTATTCCAGTAATCTTATGGATTAGTCTCCATAGTTGTTGGCGGCCTATAAAGCAGAGGTATCTATGACTAAATAAATAAAAATTGATGACTTACTATTTTACAATATTAGTTTCGACTATAGTATTGCTGACTAAATCATGCTACCTCTCATTATTGCAGCGTCTCGCTAGCAGGGTATTCCCATTTAGATTATGTTTGCCCTTTCGATCACCGGCACGGCTGTAGCCGTCCATGTAGGCGTCGGCGGTAGTAGGGGGGAGGGGACATCGGAGCCATCGGTGATATTGGAGGAATCAATCTAGCCGACCATCCTTTGAATGACACAGTTTTGCTACCTCCCACTGATAACCTTTAGGAGCTATGGAGAGGAGGGTTAGGAGGGAAGCGAGCCAGCGGCGTGAAGAGAAAATGTTAGGGTCACAATAGCAAACGAGTTCATCTTGCCTGGGTTGAAAGAAGATAGAGCTTCAGGTGAGGCATATCGTCCCTAGGAATTTGTTGGTATCGAGGATTGTTCCATGAAGCACTTCTGATGACAACATGATGTTGGGCCTCGGGGACATGGTAAGCTACTTATGTCACAATTTTCATCCATTCAGACTTGTTTTTGTGATTCTTGTACTACCACTGATCCATATATGATCTCTTATACTCATCATTTAATCCTGCTTAAATTATAGTATTAAAGGTGGTTGTACTTTAAAAGGTCTCAAACTTGTGCAGGTAACCAACAGAAACATATTGAAGCACATTGTTGTCATCATCCACTTAGTGCCCGCCGGGTCACGCTCAGCAGCAACGGTGCATGGCGATGGGAAAGACGTAGGGGTGGCGGGATCATCACCAGTGGGGCCGTCGGGGAGAAGATGGAGGCAGATAGGAAAGGAACGGGCTCGGTTGGGTGTGAAAAGGAGAATGAGAGAGATAGCGATGATGTGGTGTTGCACCACTGCTCTCCTACTGCTAGCTGAATTTTGGTATTGTTGCTGCTATCTGAATTTCGCACACACACGGCGAGGTGTTTGATGCTGGCCGACGTCGCGCTTGTCGTGAGGGGGGGGTCGTCGTTGGGAATCTTCTGTCAGAGGTGCTGCCCTGCGAGGTAAGAGGCATCCCTCTCCATGTGGTCGACAGTTTGTGTCCAGAAATAATTTCATTATGCAAATGATTATTATTTCTCTCCGAGAATGTTACAATGACATCTGCACATCATCGCTTCTTATCTCCCAGCCGCCACCTGCACAGGGCACACTTCGACCATGCAACGCCAAGGTCGCCGACCACATCGTGCACGTCCACGCCATCGACCTCGGCGGACAGTGCCGCAATGTTCGTTAGTATGTCCTGTTGGTCGAGGAGCGCGAAGGAAGTGGGCTGAGGGAGGTGGGGGCGGCGGCAGAAGCAGCATGGGTGTCCTACGGTGAGCGCTTTGAGGGATTCTGCAGAGCAGTTCTCCCCGGAGGCCTGATGCATCCAACCGTACAAGGTAGTTGCGCCACTTCCCTGTGATGGGTAGGCCTTATATACATCTTGGCAATTCCCTGTTATGTTATCTAAATCTCGGCCACGTATGAGGCAAAAACCACATGCACCATTGTCTTCTACTATCTCCTTGCAGTAACTCCAGTTACTTGTAGCCAATGGGATCTATGCTATGGGGGAACATACATGTCAGGGCACATTTGCGTCCATGGGTCCTCTCTGTATTACTGCGTGTTGGTCAGTTATCATGCGACACAGACCTGATGGTTGTTAGAATGCTGAAAGAGACGACTTCATTAGTTCATCCAGTAGTTTCTTGCTGCTGTGAAAGGATTACGATTGACCAACAAAAAATAAAACTTTTGATTTGATTTCTCAAAACAAAATAAATAAATCGTGGAGCATCTATGTAAGGAAAGCAGCTTTGTATGAAATTTTTAGTGCACTTCCAATATATGTAGCTAGCAAGTGCAGGTAGAAATGGTGTGATAGGCCCATGGCATCCCTATTGAAAACGAACATGTCTTTGAATTAGCAAGAAGAATAGCAGTAAAACACATAGACTGTTCTTATTTCAAGATCCTAACCGTTTATCCGTTTGCTCCTTAGATTCGCTTACTGATTGTAAATTGCTTTACTTCATTGGACATAAAAGGACAATATGCTTGTATTTGTGAAATTGCTATATTTTTCCTGTACAATGGTGAAAGAGCTACATTTTTATATCGCTCTATGATTCATTTTCTTCTATTCCATATGGACATAGGAAACTTGAAAACTACACCACAACTCTTAGGCTTGCCAAAATATGAGGATTATCACTCAGTCATGAGCGAAACTGGATGTACCCGGTAAGGATGGAGGCGAGATGGGGCCATAGAGCCCCCTTTTGCGCAGGAGGGAGTAGGTCTGAGCCGAAGGCAACAATTGTGGCCGCTTCCAGAGCCGAAACCACCTGCGGAGTCAATGTCATGGTCGCCCCAGAGCGGAATCCATCGCCAAGGCCACAAGAGTAGGAGCTGCTGTCGCGGAGGTCATCTCTGAACCTAAACTGAACTTTCTATGGATGGTAAGATGTCCTCCCTTAATCTTCTAGCAGCCGGTGCTCGTTGGCCTCTCCTCACTATTCAGCTGTTGATTGTATGAAATAGATGGTTAACACTTTATTTTGTTGGTCCCTACTGGACGGTAGTGATGTTGAGATAGAAGAGATTATCAGGCCTATGCATATATATAAAATTGTTCATGGATCTTTCTTATCTCTGATATAATTTTGCCAATGATCAAAGAGCTGTTGTTCTGGATGTACACCTATTGTGTTGCTTATTTTGCCATCACTCTTCTGGTTTACCTTAGGAGTAGTACCAATCTTAGAAAATGCTCCTAATTTGGGTAAAATTTGGAAACATTATGGATGGATAAATTTATGGACTTGTTCCTTTATTACATAATTATATAGCCTATGATCTTATACAGTTAAAATATATCGTGGAAGTAAGTACTTATTTTTGTTTCTACTTATTACCTAATTTAAATGTGAATTTTTCAAAGACATACAATGTTCCATATAGTCTAATTTAATATACCAGCGATGATGGTATTGAATCCGCGAAGAAAATATATACTCATTTCCTAATTGCATCTTTTAGTCAGGAGGTCGGGACCAAGCTTTGGGCAGGAAAATGGGACAATCTTCAGTAAGCTACAATGTTCATGTCTTCTTATATCATTTGGTGATGTGTTCTTGTATCATTCTTCTACTTTCGGAGCTATTACTGCGATCATTTTGACCTCATGTCTTCTTATATCATTTGACCTTATCTAGATATTAGTGGTTCTTAATCCAGCAAGGTCTTGAATATTTTTTGCTTTGTCCATTCAAAATTTTGTTCGTCTAGCAACGTTCATGGTTTAAGCTTTGATTCGAAAAACAACTTTCAATTTTATAGGAGACACAAAGAGCAACAACAAGCCGCTGTAGATATTGTGTAGTAGCAACATTAATGATCTGCTAATGTTATATTTTTTTTCTTATTTCCTTAATATCTACATGACCAATGTGTATTTTTAATGATCAACATGCACATGTCACATTAAGAGGTTGAGAGTAGCTCAAAAGATATGCATACATCCTCTACCTTTTACCTAATGAAATATTTCTAAAACCATAGTAGATGTCAGGTGTAAATTCCATGAAGAACTGTTGGTTTTTGTAATTATTTTGTGAAACTTTCATTGTAGGGTTCTAGGATTGGTGAATAAGCAGGGTTGTTTTCTTTCTTTATTATCTGCATGATCAAGTCGGTCTGTACTTTTAATGATCATACCTGCACATGTCACATTAAGATTGAATATATTGTGACTTTTCTAACCATTTCTTGTTAATTGCTTGAGGAAAAACTAACAGGAAATTTTTTCTTAGAAATCCCAAGGAAGTAATTGTTCTCACTGTTTTGGTAAAATAACATATATTTTTGTTGTATGTATACTTAATTTAGGAGATGTAGATTTTCTTGTTATCTTATATATGTTCCTTTTGTTTTTTTCTTCTTGTGAAAAATGAGTTCAACAAGGGCTCCTCATTCTAGCCTCCTGGGGTTGAAATGATTACTCCTTTAATTGATTTGAAGATTGTTAATTTTTTATATTTCGAAACGCTTGGAAGCTTTCCTTTGTTTTGGCGTTATGAAGATCTTATGCTGCAGGGAGATTTCGCCGATGCCACAAAGATCTTGCTGCATCGAGCGCATAGGATAAGATGATATTAGTAAGTATGGATCATCTACATTTTGCTTTTGTCTTCAATTTTGTAGGATTTCTTTTCTTTCAGCAATGTTTTAGAAATATAAATACTTTCTTATATGTTTATCCAGCCATCCACATTTAACTAGGTTGCAAAGAACGTTGAAGTGATAACTGCATGTGTAAGTACCATGGATGAGCTAGCAAAACATACATTTTTATGCTAGAGTGCATATGGATTAGGTATGTGTATTTGTTGGCAATGTTCATGTGTGAGAAAGCAAGGTCCATAAGATATCTAGGGGATTAGAGGTGGTATGATTTAAAGATAAAGCATCGTCTTGAGTGCTTTTTTTTCATGTGGTTGCTTCATGGGCTTCAAATAATTTACTTGGGACTTCATTCAGAAGTACAACTGGTAATCCGAGATCAATACTAAGATCAGACATCAGATACAATATAATTGTTTTTGTACAAACAAAATCTATGATATCGTGCCATTCTATGAGTGTTTAGAAATAAGTTTGATATCTGCTACAATGTACATATAACCTGGTCATCCTAAAGAAACTTTATCTTGCATATTGCTTGGTTACAAGATAAGAACTAATATGTATTACAAATATCTAGGGAAATCTTTTGATTGTTTTGTACATATATTATCGAGATGCCAAATAGCAGGTTGCTTCAAACCAGGGAACTGGCTGGTTCATAGATGGTAGAACGTTCAATCTTGACGATGCTCGTGAAGCAAACAAGGGAATTAGGTTAGTACGTCTTTAAAATAGCACCCAAGGGTGCACTCAATAATTCCAGTTTTTCAACTTGTACTGTTATTGTTGATACACATTGTTTTGTGCATACTTGCTAGGGAAAAGTATATTTTTCGTCCTTGGACTCGCTCAAAAGTATAGAAACGGTCCTTCAACTTTAAAAGCGGCAAATGTTAGTCCCTCAACTTCTCAAACCGGATTATTTTAGTCCCTTGACTCAACAAAAGCTGTTTTCATGCTTACTTGGCATGGTTTTGACCAGTCAGCACCCACGTGGTAATCTTCTTCTTTTCCATTTTAACTCGGCTGGGCATTTCGTCGAGCAGTTGGCGCCACCAGGCAACAAGAGGAAGAGGTAGGCATGGAGCTTGCGTGGCTGTCGGCGGCGCACGCAAAGGGTGCAGGAGGCGTGGAGCTGCGCTGCGATTAGTTTTGTGGGACGCGGGGCTGTCGCAGCTAGCAAAGATCGAGGCACGCGGCGGCTTGGCCTTCACGGCGAACTCGTAACACAGTCACAACTAACTGATGCTCGTGTTGCCGCCTCGTGCTCATGGTATGCCTCTGCAATTGTCGGCGACCGCGCCGTTGATGTCCCCGCGTCATCCAGTTCTCATTCAAATCCATCACTTGCGTGTTGTGGGTCGTGGACATGGCGCGGACAACGGCGCGACGGCGGGGCGCATGCTTGTTGCCGCTCCAGCGCCGTCAGCCGCACCCGCTTCGGCGGCTCGCCCGGTTTGCCGTTGTTGCTCGGCCACACATGGGCGATGACTGGTGAAACCATGCAAGTCAGCATGAAAACCACTTTTGTTAAATCAAAGGACTCGAGTTATCCGGTTTAAAGAATTAAGGGACTAAGTTTTGCTGGTTTTGAAGTTAAGGGACCGTTTCTATACTTTCGAGAGAGTTTAGGGATGAAAAATATACTTTCCCCTACTTGCTATGATGTTCGAATTTGACTATTCTGTCGTAATCACCAATCACCACAGTTAACACACTACACATGATTCTGCTTGCAGAAACCCAACAATTAATGGAGAAATCAGGTCACTTTGCATCTACTTTGCCTCAGTTTTTTCAGAAGTCAACAGAGTTTGTAAAAAAAATAAACATGATCCAGCGGAGGTTGCCCAGACTTTTTTTTCCGAGGTAGTAATGTTTGAATGGGACATGTCCCTCCTTTCGTAATCACTTTGTAATTTCTACTTGTGCTATGTAATAGACGCCTTACATAAAAAAGCAGTATGTTTTATAGATACTCCCTCTGTTGAGAATAATTATCACTATAACTTTCTTTATGAGGACTTGTTGTGTCGCATGTTCAATAACAGGTAGAAGAAAGGATACACATATTAATTCATAGCATGTATGGTAAACTCCTGGCTCTACATGTACGAGGCCACTTTAATATTGTACTCCCTCCGTAAACAAATATAAGAGCATTTAGATCACTACTTTAGTAATCTAAACGCTCTTATATTAGTTTACAGAGGAAGTACTATATTATCAATAAAAAATCTTATATTTCTTTAGAGAGTGAGTACATCCTACATTTGGATGTAACAGTTCTCTTACAAATAAGTTAGTAAAGAAACAGAGACAATCTAGACCCAGCGAGAGCTACTTGAGGAGGCATGCTGCCATGTATTGCAGATGTGAAATTAAAGAAAGGGGGCATTTTAGTCAATTAGGTTGTTGTAGGAGGTTACATGTATGTTGATTGTTGCTTTATTATTATGTTGATTGTTACTTTATTATGTATAATAAGCCGGTGAGAGCGTTTTCAGTATATTCATTTGTAGGCCCGTGGCAACGCACGGGCAGTCTACTAGTCATCATAATAGTTGTGGAGAAAGTCTTCACTTTTCTTCGCTTGTGTCCTTTCCTTATTGCGTTGTAACCATGGATAATCTTCATCATTTATCAGGATGCTTGGGCCAGCCTTGACATTGAAGGGAGGAATTTCATGTAACTTTTCATAATCTTCGGACATGTCTGTCTTGCCCTCCACTCCCACGATGTCCCTTTTTTCTGAAAGAACTATGTGGCGCTTTGGCTCATCGTATGATGTATTCGCTTCCTTATCTTTTCTTTTTCTCGGTTTGGTAGACATGTCCTTCACATAGATAACCTGTGCCACATCATTGGCTAGGACGAACGGTTCGTCAGTGTACCCAAGATTATTCAGATCCACTGTTGTCATTCCGTATTGTGGGTCTACCTGTACCCCGCTGACGGTGTCCTGGACTAGGGGGTACTCACCACGTCGTCTCCCGATCAATTAGATTGGGCCGAGGACCCCCACGGCCGTATACTCATGGGCCAGTTCGGGCAGCTCCTGCCGCATACAAGGAAGACTCCACAAGACTTGGCGCCCAAGACAAAGACACTCCTAAACCCTAGGCCTCTGGTGTCTTATATAAACCGAGGACAGGCTAGTCAATAGACAATCTCATATTCATTATTATCATCTCGTGGTAGACATATGTACTCTGTAGTATCCCCATATGAATACAATCAAGAGCGGGACGTAGGATTTTACCTCCATCAAGAGGGCTCGAACCTGGGCAAAATCCTGTCCATGTTACCATCCCTCCAAGACGCCTAGCTTACACTGGTGGAAAAACAGGCTTTCCGTCCAGCCCCATAAGTCGCGAAGCTGTAGGAACCGCGACCAATGGGACCTTTAGTCGCATGTTACGAGGTGAACCGCGACCAAAGGCACAGGCCAGGGCTCGGTGGCCAGGTGGTGCGTGAGGGCTTTAGTCGCGGTTGGCCAGACAACCGCGACTAAAGGTTTCGGCATTTTTAGTCATGATTGTCTGGCCAACCGCGACTAAAGCCCTCCCTATATATACCCATCCAGCAGCCAACACTTAGCCATTTGGAGCCATTCTCTTCACAAGTGGGTGTAGGTTTGCTTTTGGTTCCTCTTATGCACATAAGGTGTTTGATGAAATGCCCCAAGAGCATGAAACAAACATGACATGAAGTGTTGGAGCCACACTCTTGATCGCGGTTAGCAACTTGATGAACCTTTGATGTGTCAATATGCATGTGTGTAGTTCATAACAAATGCATGATGGTTAATTATATATTTTATATTATAATAATGCAGATGAATCGGCAATGGATGTAGGGTAACCGACTCTCCGCGAGTTCACTACGGGTTTGAAAGATTTCCTCGTAGTGGCTAATGCGAACAAGCGGGGGGTTTTGTTATCTGTCCATGTGTTATCTGTAAGAATGAGAAGGGTTACTCTTCCTCAAGAGTTGTTCACATGCATCTGCTTGAAGGGTTTCATGCCAAGCTATAATTGTTGGACCAAGCATGGAGAAAGAGGGGTTATAATGGAAGAAGATGAAGAAGGGATGATTTCATCGATGAAAGCTATCTTGCTCATTTCGGTGATACTTTCATGGAGGATTTGAAGGTGAAGGGAAGGTGAAGAAGAGGCACGTGATGATCCGTTGATGATCTTGGTCGGACCATTGCTGATGCACGGAGACGCTGAAACTGAAAAGGAGAGGAGAATTTGGATCGCATGTTAGAGGATCACTGAAAGGCGCTGTACCCGGATGCGATGATGGTCGAAAAAGCTGGGCTGCACTCGGATTTGCTGAAATGGAAGGCAGAGGCAGGTGTAGCTGACTCGGCATTTGAAAACTTGCTGAAAATGTTGAAGAATATGTTTCCAAAGGATAACGAGTTGCCCGCCTTGACGCGTCTGAAGCAAAGAAGGTTATCGCCCTCTAGGTTTAGAGGTTACGAAGATACATGCATGCATCAACGATCGCATCCTCTACCGCGTGAATCGAGAATTTGAATGAATGCCGGTATGCTTGCATTGCGTTATAAGATCGAGGCGATGACCACGGTAGCGATGTTGAGGGCGAAACCCGGAAGAGGGTTCCGCCAAGGTGATGTGGTATGCTCCTATAATACCACGGTTGAAACGTCTGTTCATGAACAAAGAGCATGCCAAGTTGTTGCGATGGCACAAAGAGGACCGTAAGTCGGACGGGAGTTGAGACACACCGCAGATGGAGCATAATGGAGAAAGATCGACGGATGGTTCAAAGATTTTGCGGTGACGCAAGGAACATAAGATTTGCTCTAAATACGGATGGCATGAATCCTTTTGGCGAGCGAGCTCCAGCCATAGCACTGGCCCGTGACTCTATGCATCTACAACCTTCCTCCTTGGTTGTGCATGAAGCGGAAGTTCATTATGATGCGGTGCTCATCCAAGGTCAAAAGCAACCCGCAACGACATCGATGTGTACCTAAGGCCATTAGTTGATGAACTTTTACAGCTGTGGGGTGGTGTCCGTGTGTGGGATGAGCACAAACAAGAGGAATTTGACCTCTGGCGTTGCTTTTCGTAACCATCAACGATTGGCCTGCTCTTAGTAACCTTCGGGACTGTCAAATAAGGGATACAATGCATGCACGCACTTCGCTTACATGAGACCGAAAGTGTACATTTGCCAAATTGTAAGAAGAACGTGTACCTTGGGCATCGTCGATTTCTTCCAAAATTCATCGATGAAAGAAAGGCAAGCATTACAACGGCAAGGCAGATCACCGGCGAAGCTGCGGAATGCTTGGTCTTGAGGTATTTGATATGGTCAAGGATTTGAAAGTCATCTTTGGAAAGGGTCTGGCGGACAATCAGTTCGAAGGGAGCCGGCAGGCACGCAGCCATGTGGAAGAAGAAATCTATATTCGGGAGCTAGAATATTGGAAAGTCCTAGATGTCCGCTCTGCAATCGGCGTGATGCACGTTACGAAGAATATTTGCGTGAACCTCCTAAGCTTCTTGGGCGTGTATGGGAAGACAAATGATACAAAGGAAGCACGGCGGGACCAGCAACGTTTGAAAGACCACGATAACGGCATCCGGAATGGTTTCAAGGTCGTGCCAGCTACGCTCGACCAAAGAAGAGAAGGTCATCTTTTTGAATGCCCGAGCAGTATGAAGGTCCCGTCTGGATTCTCGTCCAATATAAAGGGAATAATAAACATGGCGGAGAAAAAGTTCCAAAACTGAAGTCTCACGATCGCCACGTGATTATGGCGCAATTGCTTCCGATTGCTTTGAGGGGCTCCTGCCGGAAAATGTTCGAGTAGCCATTGTGAAGCTATGTGCATTCCTCAATGCAATCTCTCGAAGGTAATCAATCCGAAGTTCTACCACGGTTCTGAGCGATGTGATCCAATGTCTTGTCGGTTCGAGTTGGTGTTCCGCCATCCTTCTTCAATATTATGGCGCACCTCCTGGTTCACCTAGTCGAAGAGATTTCCGTTCTCGGTCCTGTATTTCTACACAATATGTTCCCCTTGAGAGGTTCATGGGAGTATTAAAGAAATATGTTAAGTAACCGTGCTAGGCGAGAAGGAAGCATCGCCAAGGGCTATGGAAATGAGGAGGTAATTGAGTTTTGTGTTGACTTTGTTCCCGACCTTAAGCGATTGGTCTTCCTCGATCGCGCACGAGGGGAGACTAAGTGGAAAAACACGATCGGAAGGAAATCAACGATATGTATGGACGGCCATTCTCGATGAAGCACACCACCTTTGTCTTGACCAATTCCAACTTGGTGGCTCCGTGCTTTGAGAAACACAAGAATATTTTACGCTCGGACAACCCGGGAAGCTGAATCCTGGATTAGGAAGGCCCACATGGAGACTTTCGGCAGTTGGTTGAGAAAACATTTAATGAATGACAATGATGTTGTAGATCATTTGTACATGTTGGCCAAGACACCATCTTCGACTATAACGACTTTCCAAGGGTGCGAGATAAATGGGAATACATTTTACACGATCGCCCAAGATAAAAGAGCACCAACCAAAACAGTGGTGTCGCTTTGATGCAGCAACCGAGAATGGGCAAAAGGTCACATATTTTGGTTACATAGAGGAGATATGGGAACTTGACTATGGACCCTCCTTTAAGGTCCCTTTGTTCGGTGCAAATGGTTCAAGCTAACAGGAGGTGGGGTAAAGGTGGACCAGCAATACGAGAATGACAATGGTGGATTTCAACAATCTTGGTTACCTTGACGAACCATTCGTCCTAGCGAAAGATGTCGCTCGGGTTTTCTATGTGAAGGACATGAGTAGCAAACCGAGGAAATGGAAAGATAAGAAAAGCGATCATTACATCATGCGATGATCAAAGCGCCACATTGTTCTTTCGGGGAAAAGAAACATCGTGGGAGTGGAGGACAAGACCGACAAGTCGAGAAGATTATAATATGTTTGCTGAAATTCCGCCCTTCAAAGTGAACACCGACCCAAGCATTAAGTTAAATGATGAGGATGCTCCATGGATACGGCACAATCGTAAGCAAGCGAGGGACACAAGGGAAGAATTGATGTGTAATAATTTATTGTACCAAACTTTGTATTTGGTCGATGAACTGAATGATGTATCAAACCTTTTGTAAAACCTTCAAGGATTAGTTTTATTTTTCTGATTTTTTGATATATAATTGTATTTTTAAGATTTTAAAATGAATTAGTTTTATTTTTCTGATTTTAAAAGGAAAAAGGAAGAAGAAGAAAGAAGGAAAAGGAAAAAAACAGAAGAAAAAACAGAAGAAAAAAGGAAAAGCAGAAGAAAAAAACAAGCAGAAGAAAAAAAGGAAAAGCAGAAGAAAAAAACAAGCAGAAGAAAAACATAAGAAAAAACAAAGCAGAAGAAAAGCAGAAGAAAAAAGGAAAAAGGAAGAAAGGAAGGAAAAAAAAGAAGAAAAACAAGAAAAGGAAGAAACAAACAGAAGAAAAAAAGAAGAAAAAGGAAGAAAAAAGCAGAAGAAAAACAAGAATTTAAAATGAATTAGTTTTATTTTCTGAATTTTTGATATATTATTTGTATTTTTAACATATTGAATTGAATTAGTTTTATTTTTCTTAATTTTTTATATATTATTTGTATTTTAAGATTTTGAATTGAATTAGTTTTATTTTTCTGAATTTTTGATATATTATTTGTATTTTTAACATTTTGAATTGAACTAGTTTTATTTTTCTTAATTTTTTTATATATTATTTGTATTTTTAACATATTGAATTGAATTAGTTTTATTTTTCTGAATTTTTGATATAATATTTGTGTTTTTAACATATTGAATTGAATTAGTTTTATTTTTCTGAATTTTTTGATATATTATTTGTATTTTTAAGATTTTGAAAAAGAAAAAGTATTTTGAAAAATACCTTTAGTCGCGGTTGGCTGCCAACCATGACTAAAAGGTCATCGCTGGAGCATAAAAACCATAAAAATACCTTTAGTCGCGGTTGGTTGGCCAACCGCGACTAAAGGTTACTACTAATCATGGTCGCCTCCCCAACCGCGACTAAGGGGGGCTATAAATACAAGGGCGAACCTTCGCCTCCATTTCTCGTCTTCTCCATTGCCTTTTGAAGCTGCCGCCGTCGCCCTCGCCCTCGGCGCCGCCCATTCGCCCTCGCCTCGCCGCCGCCGCCGCCCGCCCATTGTCGGCGACGACTCGATCCGATCCGGCGCCTCGGCCGGTAATTATCCTCGGCGCCGTCTCCTCCGGGCCCGTGTTGCATGTGCCCATGGCTGCAAGACGAGAGCAGCAAGACGGCCAAGAGAAGAAGCGCGTGCGTGGGCCTTCTCTGGTGAAGTGCCGCCACGGGAGAGGCTCACCGGAGCTTTCTCCGGCACCCGCCTACGGGTCCCATCTGTCATACACATGAACACACTGCTGGGTGCACTTCCGTGTACCCATAGCAGTTTCTGTATTTAATAATTTGAATTAAATTAAATCAGGATATTAGAAAATGAACCAAAACTTTGAAAATTAATAGAAAATAAACCGTAACTCGGATGGGAAAACTCTGTACATGAAAGTTGCTCGAACAGCGAGGCGAATCCGGATCGCAGCCCGTTCGTCCATCACGCATCCCTAGCATAGCAAACACGCAACTTTCCCCTCCGACCCATCATGCAAAAGCGAAACACCGGAATACTTTCCGGATGTTTCCCTTCACCGGTACCACCTCGTGCAGCGTTATGGTACACCTAGCAAATAAAAAACTTGCCATGATGAATTACTAAAATTTGTCATGATCTATCAAATAATTTTGACATGATTCATAAGTAAAAAAGAAATATGTCATCGATTATTTTAACAATGCATGGTCCTTGGCTCAAATTTGGCATGAACTATAAACTAAAACTATCATGGTGAATTACTTAAATTTGCCACGATACAAGTACTAAAATTTGCCATGGTTCATACAAAAATGTGTAAACCCTCTCCCACCCCTTCCTCGCCCCCTCCTTTTGCCACCGCCCTTTCGCCACCGCCACCGCCACCGCCCCCCTTCTTCACTTAATTAATTTGTTTTTACTACATGTTTTCAGGACTGACATAATGGCGGACGATAGAGCTGACCGATTATGGACAACTATGATCCGGACGGTGAAGCACATATGTTCGGCATCATAAGCGGCGATATTCAATATGTGCCGACCGGAGAAGAAGAAGATGATATCTCTTCTTATCTCGAACCTTGACGGTGAAGATGAAGGCGCCGTCAACAAGATGATGCGAAGAAAGCGTCGATAAACGGCGATCTTCAAATGGAAGTAGCAACCACCTCCGCGCGAGGTATATATATACATTGAGCCTCTGGTGATACAAACTAACTGATTTGAATAAATATGTGTGTACTAACGCGCGACTCTCTTTCTTATTTTAGCCCTCGGCGGATCATCGAAACAATCGAGTACGTCGTCAAAGCGTGGCGCAACCAGACGATGAAACAAGGAGAAACATGCACCATCGCGGTTGTCGACAAGGCAACGGCAGGCAGCTGGAGCCCCGCAAGAACGCCACCAAGTTTGTCACCAATGCGGAGCCATTGTTAGAGACAACGTCTCGATCACCGTCGAGAGTGGAATGAGCCAAAGAAGGCACGAATTGATGGTTTCACTTTTGTCGATAAGAGAACAAAAAAAGATTGCTTCAAGAAGCTTATGGAACATTTCGTTCTACCTCCGGAATACAACAAATTCGATGAGGAGGGTAACAAGATTGAGGAAAACAAGGAGAGGAGGAGGCTAGTCAAACAGTTCGCTCTTCATAAGATGGCCGGCGCATTCGGAAATTCAAGCAAAATCTAGCCCGTGACTTTGTCAAGCAGAACAAGACTCCGGATTTCACAGACAATATGAGAAGCTGAAACATGATTGGCCAGAATTTGTGAAGCAAAAGAAATCGGAGCAGTTCATTGAAATATCGAAAAAATAAGGAAAATGCGGCTAAGAAGGAGTACAATCATGTTATGGGGCCAGGAGGGTATCGCATTTGGGTGCCTAGGTTGGAGAAGATGGAGAACGAGCTGAGGCGCGAGGAATCCGTCCAGTGCACGGAGGATGGGACCCAAGGGCCAAAAGCTGGTGA
This sequence comes from Aegilops speltoides, assembly GCA_021437245.1. Taxonomy (NCBI): domain Eukaryota; kingdom Viridiplantae; phylum Streptophyta; class Magnoliopsida; order Poales; family Poaceae; genus Aegilops; species Aegilops speltoides. The sequence continues at coordinate 563,590,549 of CM038142.1, read as the reverse complement.
AATGCGGGCATGGGGAACGCTGAACCGGAGGCAGGGGAGTGTGTTTACGGGGCAAATTAATTAAACCCACCCAAGCCCTTATTGGCGCAATGAAGGATGCTCAACAGGGAAGATCAAGTTCAACAGAGAGAAGCGGCGACAAAAGCCCTCGGGAATCCTGAACACGGAGGGCGTGTACGAGGCATGGGGCACATTCCGTGGAAAATAGGGTTCCCCGAGCGATGACCCGTGACGATTCTGAAGCCGTAAGAGAAAGATGGATCGGGAAGCGGATGTTGTGGCGCGGTTGGCATCGGAAATGGAAGTGATGAAGAAAACCATGAGTGTACTAGTAGCGAAAGAGATTCAGCTCGGGTGCAAGCATGAAGATCATCCGGCGGATCTCGGAAGCCAGCAGCGGAGAAGCAGCGTGGCTTCCACGGAGGCCCCACCGGCTGGTGCAGATGCACCGACGATCGAAATTACTGCACGGAGCCTCTGGTGATCGAAATTACTGCACCGGAGCCTCGGTGGTCGAAATTACTGCACCGGAGCCTCCTCGCTACCCGTGGGCGATATAAAGGAGATGAAAGAATGTCATCTGTATTATCCTATCGGGAACATGTCCATGAAGGTAGCCATCGGCGGTGCTTTAACATGTTTACAGGAGCACTCCACCACAACAACCCCATTCAAGATGGCTATGCTCGTGTCACGGTGGAGGACATAGTCCAAGGGTTTGAGGACACAGAGATTGAAATTGCTACACGAAGGGAGAAAAGACTTGGAGATGTCAAGCGCCATTACATTCTATGGCAAAAGAAGTTTATCAAGTTTCAGGAGGCGCCAAGGACAACAAGTCCACCCCCTACGGTGGTGGTGGTGGCGGTGGCGGTGGTGGTGGTGGTGGTGGTGGCGGTTCACCTACACCTCCGTCACATCACCGACGCCGCCCCGATCCACAACGTCCGGCGGTGATCATCCGCCGCCCCGATCCTTGTCCGGCGGGTGATCGACGCCGCCCCGATCCTAACGTCCGGCGGGTGATCATCCGCCGCCCCGATCCTCGTCCGCGGGTGATCGGCGCCGCCCCCAATCCACCTACGGCAAAAAGCGAAGCAGTCTGGATTATTAACCCGGACCCTTATGTACCTAAGACCACAAAGGTACGGAGCCATCATGAAGCCTCTCCCCACAAGGCCTTGGGAGCGTAGTGCCGAGGAAGTCGGCGCTGCATGGCTGCTGATTTGGAGAAATGGAAGGCGGACTGCAAGAAGAAAAGAGAGCCCGAGCCCAAGCCGTATTTTCGATGAGCAAAAGAAGTGGGCTAAGTCATTTTGAGCACACCGTCCCAAGCGCGAAGAATCGCTTAACGACTATGCACGTGAACTTGCGAGCAGGCACTCATGTTCAAGGAGAACAAAGAGCGGAGAAGGCGAAAGTAAAAAAGCGGAAACAAGTTGCCCAGCTCGGGAACAAAGTAAACAATCGATTGCCCGCTTATAGTGGAAGCCTTACGTCCGGATGCCCCGAGATCATACAAGCTGCGGCAAGACAGGATTAGTAACGAGTGCGAGAACAAGCGGCCAACTTAGGTATTACTCTTCGTGAACTATTAGGCCTTGATGAGTTGCCAGTGAAGGAGGTAGTAATTACATATGTCAAGAATGGGCCTCTCGTCGAGCTGCTTGAGAAAAGGATCTACGACCAAATGAAACGTCTGCTGAATTGGTACAAGGGTTACATAAAAAATAAAACGCCAAAGAATATATTTATGCGGAAGTTAGACATGAGCATCACTTCAAACATTACTATGTACAAATTGCCTTTGAGTGAATTGTTCCAGCTTTTCAATCTGCTTGAGCTCGACAAATCTATCATCGGTTGCTACGTTACGTAAGTGATTTATTAATTTCTACCCCATCTCGTTCATATTGCCTGCACTATATATATGTCCTAACTATATTGTTGTGTCCTCTATTATACATGCAGAATGAAGATTAAGGAATGCGAGTAAGGAACATCCATGATGTTGGGTTCATTGACCCACACATCGTTAATGGAATTGTGTTGAAGCATTACCCCGCCGACGTGGAGGCGGACTGTGGCGTTTCTTACAAAGAAGGAACTCAAAAGTGATATTCTATTTCCTTACCATTTTGGGTGAGTGTTTCGTCTTGAGCACATTCTCTTTTGTTTACTCCATGCATGGTATGTGGCGGCTAATCGATGAGTTATGCATGACGTCTTGTGCATGTATCGTGTCCGCAGTTCCTTTGGATTCTGCTAGTAATTAAAGTTAACACCTCGAATGTCTCGTCCACGACTCTCTGAATAAGGATCCATCGCTTTGGGGCGACATGAGAAAAATGCTGCAGAAGTAATTATTTTCATTCATTTGCGCTCTATATCGATCGGCCTATTTCGTTCATTTCCTAATATCAAGTAACTAATAACTCTCTTGTTCATTTAATTTTCTTTGCCTCGTAGGGTTTGGAGGCGGTTCATGAGATACAAAGGTCGGTGAATTCAAAAAGAGCTAGAATTCAAATTGTTAAAGCCTAAGAATGTTGGGGATATTCAGCCACCGTTGACCAATCTATGTGGATACTATGTTCGTGAGAGGATCCGGAGATACACCTCTGGCGGGTTGATCCGAGTGATACCAATGCTCGGAGGAATAACCTCCGTGGATGCTTAGTCCAAGCTCGCTTCCGACCACTTCAAGAGGAACTAGCTGGATGGTTCGAAGGAAGTCCTCCATCCTAAAGGAGAACACTATTACGAGGACGTAGAAATTTATATGGATTAAATCATGTATGGAAACTTGTTCAAAATTGTATATGGTCATCCGATGATATTGAATATATATTGTATATTCCTCTTGAATTCTTTTTGGTTCTAATTTCAAATTTATTTGAAATTGTACATTCATATGCATGTATGTAGTACCGTAGAATATATGAAACTCCTTCAAAATTAAAATAAAGCACAAAAGAAATAAAACAATACAAATTAAGCAGAAAACAGGTTTAGGGGGGCTAAAACCCTAAACCTGCGGCGGCTTTAGTCGCGGTTGGCGAAGAACCGTGACTAAAGGTCCTCCGCCTTGACGGTCCGCCTGGCGCCACGTGGACGGGCCGTTAGTCGCGGTTCTTAAGCAGCCGCGACTAAAGGTGGGGGGCTTTAGTCGCGCTTAGTTGGTCGCGGTTGCGCAGCCGCGACTAATGGCAGTTGCGAACCGCGACCAAAGGCCTTTTTTCCACCAGTGTTAGGACCCCTACTACGAGATACGCCGGATATTGAACCGACATTGATGCTTTCATTGAGAGCCTGCTGGACGATCGTCGCGGATTGGTGGGATAATCAGGTTATATTTTTCAGTTCGATCTGTTTTGTATATATCTATTTCTTGCAAATTATTCTCTGTCAATCTGTGGAATTTTCTTCGCAGACGTATTCTAGATCGAAACCTATAGGAATAACCGATCTACTCTGCCGTTCCGATTTGTTATGCGGCGGCCGTCTGATATTTTGATGTTTCTGCGGCTGCTAGCTGAACGGACGTGCACACACGCCGATCTAATCATGCATCGGCGTGCACCAGCCGTGCGCCTGCTGGTTCCTTGGGAGCTGAGTACTACTGAGGATAGTCCATCTTTATCTAATCGTTTAATAGTCCACCTCGATCCTGTTGATTCCTCCTCACGTGGGAGCCTAGTACTCAATATACTAGGAAAAGTAGTACACATGACGTGACCCATACATGCTTGACAACGCCGGTTTTCGTTTTCTCTTCGGATCATTGCATCCGCCATTGAGCAAATCAATCGCAGTACAACCGGTTTCCTGTCCGCGGTCCGTCGAACAGCGCGTCTAGAACTCGGACTGCCCTGCGAAATCGGATTTTATCGTGTCTTCACCGCGTCACGCGTACGCCCTGCATCGACATGGACTTCGACCCCAGGCCGCATCATTTCACTAAATCATTTTTTCGCATAAAATAATTACATAGAAGTGGCCGGTCTAACCTGCACAGGTCTTTTGACTTGACCATGCGTTGGTCGATGACATGAAAGGAACAAGTACTAGTACTGTTACTAGTACACACACACCACATATGGAATCGACCAGGTTACACATCGAGCTATATAGAAGTTTTGGACAGTTTTTTCACCGCTATGGCTATAGATTAGGTGCACTTATTCCACTTATATTATTCTGTATAATTTAGTGTATCCAAAAAACTCCTTGCTTTTGATGTGCATTTTTGGGTACGCAGGTTCATTTGTTCGGACATAGGTGTCATTATGGCAGGCCGACAATCACTGCACCTGACATCTCCGCACAACAAGCTTGGATGATGCCGACGGTGTCACCTCGGCGCACGCTCCTGTGCCGACATCTCCACACGGCCACTCTTTTGGGATGACCTCGGCGTTCAGGCCATATTTCTTTAATTATTTATTTTACTTAAATAAATTAAGTAGAGGATATTTTTTTACATTATATATATGTATATTGTTATGCCTGGCTCGCACCATTTTATCTGTGCAGGCAATTGACTTAAACCAGGCCGCACTATCACCTTGGTGTGCCCGCGTCGTCCCACCTCCGTCGACATAACTGTGTCGTCGCCTTGGCGTGCTGCCCTGTGTTGGCAAACCCGCATCGTCGCTTCGTCAACCTACTCGGCCGAAGACTCCAGTGTCACCCGGCGACCTGCTCCATCACCTCGGCTAGACTGGGGGCTTCACCTCTTCGGAGTGCCGAGCTCTTCGCTCAGCCACATCGGGCTTGGGGACTGATACCTTGTCCCGCACCAAGCTCAGACCACGTCATCAATGCCGAACATATTAACCAGCTAAGTCGCTTTCATGCTCAAAAACTCCCAGTTTTAAATTTTGTTCGGTTCGACCAATCATTATATATTTTTGGCAAAAAGTTGCTTGTGAAAAACTGTTGGGGAACGTAGTAATTTCAAAAAAATTCCTACGCACACGCAAGATCATGGTGATGCATAGCAACGAGAGGGGAGAGTGTTGTCTACGTACCCTCGTAGACCGAAAGCGGAAGCGTTAGCACAACGCGATTGATGTAGTCGTACGTCTTCACGATCCGACCGATCCAAGTACCGAACGTACGGAGCCTCCGAGTTCAGCACACGTTCAGCTCGATGACGATCTCCGGACTCCGATCCAGCCGAGCTCCGGAGATGAGTTCCGTCAGCACGACGGCGTGGTGACGATGATGATGTTCTACGGCGCAGGCTTTGCCTAAACTCATGACGATATCACCGAGGTGGAATATGGTGGAAGGGGCACGCACACGGCTAAGGAACGATCCGTAGATCAACTTGTGTGTCCATGGGGTGCCCCCTGCCCCGTATATAAAGGAGGGAGGGAGGAGGTGGCGGCCCAAGGGGGGCGCCATAGGGAGGGGGAAACCTACTCCAAGTAGGTTTCCTCCTTTCCTAATCAAGTTGGAGGGAAGGAAGGAGTAGTAGTAGTAGGAAGGAAGAGGGGAGGAGAGAAGGAAAGGGGGCGGCCCCTTGGTCGGATTGGGCTTGGGGGGCCCCTCCCTGCTCCTTCTCCTCCTTCCAATAGGGCCCAATAAGGCCCATATACTTACCGGGGTTCGGTAACCTCCGAACTCGGTATATTCCCAAACTCTCCCGGAACCTTTCCGGTGTCCAAATATATCCGTCCAATATATCAATCTTTATGTCTCGACCATTTCGAAAATCCTCATCATGTCCCCGATCTCATCCAGGACTCCGAACTCCTTCGGTACATCAAAACTCATAAACTCATAATATAACTGTCATCGAAACCTTAAGCGTGCGGACCCTACGGGTTCGAGAACTATGTAGACATGACCTAGAACTATTCTCGGTCAATAACCAATAGCGGGACCTGGATGCCCATATTGGCTCCTACATATTCTACGAAGATCTTTATCGGTCAAACCGCATAACAACATACGTTGTTCCCTTTGTCATCGGTATGATGCTTGCCCGAGATTTGATCGTCGGTATCCAATACCTAGTTCAATCTCGTCACCGCAAGTCTCTTTACTCGTTCGTAATGCATCATCCGTAACCAACTCATTGGTCACATTGCTTGCAAGGCTTATAATGATGTGCATTACCGAGAGGGCGCGAGAGATACCTCTCCGACAATCGGAGTGACAAAACCTAATCTCGAAATCGCCAACTCAACATGTACCTTCGGAGACACCTGTAGTACTCCTTTATAATCACCCGATTACGTTGTGACGTTTGGTAGTACCAAAGTGTTCCTCCGTAAGCGGAGTTGCATAATCTCATAGTTACAGGAACATGTATAAGTCATGAAGAAAGCAATAGCAACATACTAAACGATCAAGTGCTAAGCTAACGGAATGGGTCAGGTCAATCACATCATTCTCCTAATGATGTGATCCCGTTAATCAAATGACAACTCTTTTGTCCATGGCTACGAAACATAACCATCTTTGATAAACGAGCTAGTCAAGTAGAGGCATACTAGTGACACTATGTTTGTCTATGTATTCACACATGTATTATGTTTCCGGTTAATACAATTCTAGCATGAATAATAAACATTTATCATGAAATAAGGAAATAAATAATAACTTTATTATTGCCTCTAGGGCATATTTCCTTCAGTCTCCCACTTGCACTAGAGTCAATAATCTAGTTCACATCGCCATGTGATTTAACACCAATATTCATATCTGTATATGATTAACACCCATAGTTCACATAGCATAGCACCATGTGAGTTAACACCAATATTCATATCTGGATCAGTGTAAAAGTTTGCACTGATATAACTTTTACAACAAACTCTTTTATCACCTCCGTAAACGAGAAACATCTCCTTAGTCCTTACTAAGGATATTCTTGACCAATGTCCAGTGATCTACTCCTAGATCACTATTGTACTCCCTTGCCAAATTCAGAGTAAGGTATACAATAGGTCTGGTACATAGCATAGCATACTTTATAGAACCTATGACTAAGGCCTAGGGAATGACTTTTCATTCTCTTTTTATTTTCTGCTGTGGTCGGGATTTGAGTCTTACTCAATTTCATACCTTTGCAACACAGGCAAGAACTCTTTCTTTGACTGTTCCATTTTGAACTATTTCAAAATCTTGCCAAGGTATGTACTCATTGAAAATCTTATCAAGCGTCTTGATCTATCTCAATAGATCTTGATGCTCAATATGTAAGTAGCTTTTATCGAGGTCTTTTATTTTAAAGAACTCCTTTAAAACACTCCTTTATGCTTTGCGAGAAAAATTCTACATCATTTCGATCAACAATATGTCACTCACATATACTAATCAGAGAGGCTGTAGTGCTCCCACTCACTTTATTGTAAATACAGGCTTCATCATAAGTCCATATAAAACTATATGATTTGATCAACTTATCAAAGCGTATATTCCAACTCCGAGATGCTTGCACCAGTCCATAGATGGATCGCTGGAGCTTGCACATTTTGTTAGCACCTTTAGGATTGACAAAACCTTCTAGTTGCATCATATACAACTCTTCTTTAATAAATCCATTAAGGAATGCAGTTTTGACATCCATTTGCCAGATTTCATAAATGTGGCAATTGCTAACATGATTCAGACAGACTTAAGCATCGATACGAGTGAGAAAATCTCATCGTATTCAATACCTTTGAACTTTGTTGAAAACCTTTTGCAACAAGTCGAGCTTTGTGGATAGTAACACTACTATCAGTGTCCATCTTCCTCTTGAAGATCCATTTATTTAACATGGCTTGCTGATCATCGAGCAAGTCAATCAAAGTCCATACTTTGTTCTCATACATGGATTATATCTCAGATTTTATGGCCTCGAGCCATTTCGTAGAATCTGGGCTCATCATCGCTTCCTCATAGTTCGTAGGTTCATCATGGTCTAGTAACATGACTTCCGAACATGATTACTACACCACTACAGTGCGGATCTTACTCTGGAAGACCTACGAGGTTACGTAGTAACTTGATCCGAAGTTTCATGATCAATATCATTAGCTTCCTCACTAATTGGTGTATTTGTCACAGGAACTAATTTACGTGATAAACTACTTTCAATAAGGGAGCAGTACAGTTGCTCATCAAGTTCTACTTTCCTCCCACTTACTTCTTTCGAGAAAACTCCTTCTCTAGAAAGGATCCATTTATAATGTGAATATCTTGCCTTCGGATCTGTGATAGAAGGTGTACCCAACAATTTCCTTTGGGTATTCTATGAAGAAGCACTTCTCCGATTTGGGTTCGAGCTTATCGGGATGAAACTTTTTCACATAAGCATCACAGCCCCAAACTTTAAGAAACAACAACTTAGGTTTCTTTGCTAAACCATAGTTCATACGGTGTCGTCTCAGCGGTTTAGATGGTGCCCTATTTTAAACGTGAATGCAGCTGTCTCTAATGCATAACCCCAAAAGCGATAGTGGTAAACCGATAAGAGACATCATAGATTGCACCATATCAAATAAAGTGCGATTCTGACGTTCGGATACACCATAACGATGTGGTGTTCGGTGGCGTGAGCTGTGAAACTATTCCACATTGTTTTAATTGAAGACCAAACTCGTAACTCAAATATTTGTCTCATGATCAGATCGCAGAAACTTTATTTTCTTGTTACGATGATTTTTCCACTTCACTCTGAAATTCTTTGAACCTTTCAACTATTTCAGACTTATGTTTCATCAAGTAGATATACCCATATCTGCTCAAATCATCTTGTGAAGGTCAGAAAATAATGACACTTGCCACGAGCCTTCATACTCATTGGTCTTCATACATCAGTATGTATTATTTCCAATAAGTCAGTAGCTCATTCCATTGTTCCGAAGAACGGAGTTTTAGTCATCTTGCCCAAAAGGCACGGTTCGCAAGCATCAAATGATTCATAACCAAGTGATTCCGAAAATCCATCTTTATGGAGTTTCTTCATGCGCTTTACACCAATATGACCCAAACGGCAGTGCCACAAATAAGTTGCATTATCATTATTAACTTTGCATCTTTTGGCCTCAATATTATGAATATGTGTATCACTACGATCGAGATCCAACAAACTATTTTCATTGGGTGTATGACTATTGAAGGTTTTATTCATGTAAACAGAACAACAATTATTCTCTGATTTTAAATGAATAACCGTATTGCAATAAACATGATCAAATCATATTCATGCTCAACACAAACGCCAAATAACATTTTTTTAGGTTTAACACTAATCCCGAAAGTATAGGGAGTGTGCGATGATGATCATATCAATCTTGGAACTACTTCCAACACTCATCGTCACTTTCCCTTCAACTAGTCTTTGTTTATTCTGTAACTCTTGTTTCGAGTTACTAATCTTAGCAACCGAACAAGTATCAAATACTCAGGGGCTACTATAAACACGAGTAAGGCACACATCAATAATCTGTATATCAAATATACCCTTGTTCACTTTGCCATCCTTCTTATCCACCAAATATTCAGGGCATTTCCGCTTCCAATGACCATTTCCTTTGCAGTGTAAGCACTCAGTTTCAGGCTTCGGTCCAGCTTTGGGCTTCTTCGTGGGAGTGACAACTTGCTTGTCTTTTCCACTTGAAGTTCCCTTTCTTTCCCTTTGCTCTTCTCTTGAAACTAGTGGTCTTGTCAATCATCAACAATTGATGGTCTTTCTTGATTTCTACCTTCGTCGATTTCAACATCACGAAGAGCTCGGGAATTGTTTTCGTCATCCCTTGCATATTATAGTTCATCACAAAGTTCTACTAACTTGGTGACGGTGACTAGAGAACTCTGACAATCACTATCTTATCTGGAAGATTAACTCCCACTTGATTCAAGCGATTGAAGTACCCAGACAATCTGAGCACATGCTCACTAGTTGAGCGATTCTCCTCCATCTTTCAACTATAGAACTTGTTGGAGACTTCATATCTCTCAACTCGGGTATTTGCTTGAAATATTAACTTCAATTCCTGGAACATCTCATATGGTCCATGACGTTCAAAACGTCTTTGAAGTCCCGATTCTAAGCCATAAAGCATGGTGCACAAAACTATCAAGTAGTCATCATCTTGAACTAGGAAAAGCGTTAAATAGCGTCGCATATGCTCCTGCAATAGGTTTTTTCACCTAGCGGTGCATCAAGGACATAATTCTTCTGCGCAGCAATGAGGATAAACCTCAGATCACGGATCCAATCCGCATCATTGCTACTAACATCTTTCAACACAGTTTTCTCTAGGAACATATCAAAATAAACATATGAAAGCAACTACGCGAGCTATTGATCTACAACATAATTTGCAAAATACTACCAGGACTAAGTTCATGATAAATTTAAGTTCAGTTAATCATATTACTTAAGAACTCCCACTTAGATAGACATCCCTCTAATCCTCTAAGTGATCACGTGATCCAAATCAACTAAACCATGTCCGATCATCATGTGAGATGGAGTAGTTTCAATGGTGAACATCACTATGTTGATCATATCTACTATATGATTCACGCTCGACCTTTCGGTCTCCGTGTTCGAGGCCATATCTGTATATGCTAGGCTCGTCAAGTTTAACCTGAGTATTCCGCGTGTGCAACTGTTTTGCACCCGTTGTATTTGAACGTAGAGCCTATCACACCCTATCATCACGTGGTGTCTCAGCACGAAGAACTTTCGCAACGGTGCATACTCAGGGAGAACACTTCTTGATAATTAGTGAGAGATCATCTTAAAATGCTACCGTCAAACAAAACAGAATAAGATGTATAACAGATAAACATCATATGTGTTGGGGATATTACCACTGGGTATAAACCGGCCAGCTTGGGCCGGATTAGCTCCATTAGTGGTGTAATCAGAGAAAGGCCCAAGGCCTATGGTCGGTTTAGAGCTTGTAGCCGTAAACCAGCCTGATGTATGACTTGTATTGTAAGTTAGGAATAGAGAGATACCAACCGGGATACGAGTATGAACCGGTTGGGACTCTACGAACCGACGGGCGTCACTCGTGTATATAAGGGGCGACCGGCGGCGGTTCAAGGACAGACAACCACAACTCGAGCCTAGGCGAAGCTTATTTGCTCCCTAGCCATCGAGACTACATCAATTCCATCACAACTAGACGTAGGCTTTTACCTTCATCGAAGGGGCCGAACTAGTATAAAACTCTCGTGTCTTTGTGTCCGCTTTAACCCCTACAAGTAAACCCGTAGCGATGGCTCCACGACTAAGTCCTTATGCTAGGACATCTGCCGTGACAAATCCACGACAGTTGGCGCCCACCGTGGGGCTATCGCACGGTGGTTTGATGACCTTGGAGGGCAAGCTCAAAGGACTCGAAGGCTACGTCGTGGGCCGGATGACCAAGAGTCGTCGCGGCCGGGTCTACATCGACGATGCCGGGTGGGGTCCCGAGGCCGATTCAATCGAGTATGGATACCGGGTCCCCTTCGGCGGCATTCACGTTTTCATCGGCAAGATCGGAGATCCTGGGCCTGAGCCGGACATCTGCACCGACCTCATCGAGACGGCTCAGCGCGCGCGACCTGCCCAGGTTAAACCGGCCGTAAAGCATGTCTTCGTTGGAGTCACCCATGGAGGGGAGTATGATGCCGGTTCAGAACACGGTAGCGAGACCGTCGTTTATTCCGGCGATGAATCTTCAACAGGAGAAACCGAGTCATTATACCAGTTGCAGGATGATATGATCAGGGGCTGTTCCGACGGTGACAGTATTCCGGACCCCCCAAGCCAGCTAAACCGGGTCGGAGTGTTCATGGCCGGTACGCAAGCAGCAAACCTCTCTTCAACCGCAGCAGCAATGCTTTCCGGTTCAGCAGCGGCAGCAGGGGCGGGAGGCCCGGTGCGACCGCCGGTTCAAGTTCTGTCAGATCTGTTTGATGCACTAGCAGCGCTCATGGCGGAGGACAATCCAGCAGATCAGGAGGCTCATAACGCAGAAATTGCGAAGGTGAAAGAGCAGATCACGCAAGCCAAAGCGGATCTGGCGGCAGAGAAGGAGCGTATGGCTGCAGAGCGAGCCGCTTTAGATGCACAAGCTTACAAACTCATGCTTGACCAGAACGCGTCGCAGGAGGTGTTAAAGCGGAAGTACAGATCGCGCCTGCCATCAGGATTTGAGCCTAGAAACCTCTTTCAGACCCCCGGAGCCGGACACAGTAACCCGCCCCAGCACCGGGAGGTAAACCGGATTGAGGCACCAGGAGCGGGAGCGACGGTCCAACCGCGCCTGATAGAGCCTCCGCAGCAGAACACGGCGATTCCTCCGCCGGTACAGACGCCCCCGGGCCATTATTCTAACCCTATGGACAACCTTGTTGCGGCCGCTGCACGATTGGAGGCGATCCCAGTCGAAGGAGATTCCCCAAGCGGTTGAGACACGCCGGGTTAAGGAGCTTCGGACTGCGACCGGCGAGAGAAGTATTCATACTGCCGCGATCGGATTCACTTCTCGCCCGTCAAGCGGAATTCTGATGGCGCATGGATGAACCGCCCTGTCAAATGTAACGCGGGACCGTGAAGCGCCCGAGGCGATCATCGATAGGGCGGCATTCGTGATGCTCAGGAGGTGGTGGACCGGGCCCGGGCGCGCAGGGAGGCTGAGTTAGCAGCACAGGATGATGCGGGTCAACACACACCGGTTCGCCCTACCACTTTCGCCGGACCAGGAGTCGCATCCGCTCTGGGAGTGCCTGTTTAATCCCGCTTTACGCAACGCGTCGCTCGCCTAAGGATTTTAAGGGCCCGCGCAAGGTGCCAAATTACACCGCAGATCTATCCTCAAGCGTGGGTGAAAGTTATGAGATGGCCATGGAGATGCTAGATGTTGATGAAGCGCGTGTGCAAAATACTTCACCATGATGATGGAGGGACAACCCGTACTTGGTTGAAAAGCTTGCCGCCCAATTCTATCGGTTCACGGGTCGATTCACGGGCCGGTTTATCCAGAATTTCAAGGACACGTGTAAGCAGCCCAAGTCCATAGTAGACCTGGCGGCTTGCGTTCAGGAAGAAGGGGAGTCAACAACCCGTTGGGTACGCCGTGTGTCTGAGATTTTGCACTCCTCTGACCGGATCAATGCTGACTCGGCGATCATAACCTTGGAAAGCAACTGCCGGTTTGAGCCTTTGAAATTTAAGCTGGGTCGTATGAAGCGGTTCTGCAATGATATGGGAACCCTCATGGCCGCTTTGGTAAAATATGCCGATTCAGACAGTACCAAGGATCCTGAAGCGGACGATGATGAAGCAGGGAAGGGAAAGAAGAACGGCAACTCCAAGCAGCAGCATTTCAAACCGGCAGGTCATGGAAACGGGGGCAAGCGCAAGGCTGATGGCAATCCGGATTTCGTAGCCAACACTAATGCGCAGGATAGAGGCCCGCGGCGCAGAGGCAAGGCGAACCGGGGTCCAAATGCAGGTGCAAGCCGTCTGAATTACTTGTTGAATTAGCCTTGTCCCAAGCATGGGACGAAGGAATCCCCATCGAATCATATTTGGAAAGACTGTTATATTATGCAGGAGTTCAAAAACTCCGATGCTTTCCCATATGACCAGGGGTCAGGTGGTGGTTCAGGTTCCGGTTTCCATGGGCGGGTCAGACGGAGCTTCTGGTCCAGGGCATAACCAGGGCAATCTCAATAATCAGAGTAATCAGGGTGGCCCAAGCAGCAGCAGCAACAGTCGGGCTATCGAGCCAACCAAAGCAGTTGAATGGCGGGCAGTATCATGTTTTCACAACCAGTTTGGACAAGCGGGATCGGAAGCTTCACAAACGGGCAGTAAATTCTGTTGAACCGGCTTTGCCGCGGTATTTGCGCTGGTCAGAGCAGCCTATCGTATGGAGCAGAGAGGACCATCCCCCCCGGGTTGATAATCCGGGTCAGCTGGCATTGGTGGTAGATCCTCAGGTTGGGGGCTATAAGTTTACTAAGGTGCTTATGGATGGAGGAAGCAGCATCAATATATTATACTATGAAACTTTCCGTCGCATGGGTCTCACAGACAAAGATCTCAGACCGTCCAATACGGTGTTCCATGGTGTAGTACCGGGCAAATCTGCTTATCCTGTTGGTAAGATAGCCCTGGATGTGGCTTTTGGAGATGAGCATGATTCCCGGTCTGAAAAGCTAACTTTTGAAGTGGTGAAAATCCGGAGTCCATATCATGCCTTGTTTGGACGGCCAGCTTATGCTAAGTTCATGGCACGGCCTTGTTATATTTACTTGCAGCTCAAAATGCCGGGTTACAAAGGAACGATAACGGTGCATGGAAGCCGCCGAGTCGCTTTGGAATGTGAGGAAGGAGATGCAGCTTATGCAGAGGCGACCTATGCCGCGGAGGAGTTAAAGTTCTATAAGGACAATGTTGATCCGGCAGATATGACCCCTTTGAAGAAACCCACTCTGAGCATGAATCGGATCTGAAGTTTAAATCGGCGGTGAGACCAAGCTTGTTGACTTTGTGCGAGCGATTCGTCCAAGCAGTTCATCGTCGGTGCCAACTGGACCCCAAATAGGAAGGCACGCTCATCGAGTTCATCCGTGAGAACCGGGACATCTTTGCATGGAAGCCATCGACATGCGGGTGTACCGAGGGAACTCGTTGAGCACACACTTAATGTGGATCCTAAGTATAAACCGGTGAAACAGTTTCTCCGCGGTTTAATGAAGAAAGGCGCAAGGCCATTGGGAAGAAGTAGCGAGCTTACGGCGGCTGGCTTTATCATTGAGGTGTTTCATCCGGAGTGGCTTGCTAATCCGGTGCTGGTCCTTAAGAAAAACGGCACCTGGCGTATGTGTGTGGACTACACAGACCTCAACAAGGCTTGCCCAGCAGATCCTTTTGCTCTCCCCCGCATCGATCAGATTATTGATGCCACGGCAGGATGTGAGCTCTAAGTTTTTTGGACGCATACTCTGGATATCATCAGATCAAAATGGCGGTTAAGGACCAGGAGAACACGGCGTTTATAACTCCCTTTGGAGCCTTCTGCTATGTATCTATGCCTTTTGGGCTCAAGAGTGCCCAGGCTACTTATCGGCGGTGTGTCTGAATTGCTTGCATCACGAGATTGGCGCAATGTGCATGCTTATGTAGATGACATTGTGGTGAAATCAAGACAAAAGAGACACGGTGGAAGATTTGAAGGAGACCTTCGACAACCTGCGCATTTATAAGATGATGCTTAATCCGGCCAAGTGTGTTTTTGGTGTTCCGGCTGGCAAGTTATTGGGGTTCCTGGTGTCTAACAGAGGAATCGAGGCTAATCCGGAGAAAATTAAGGCTATCACTTCCTTGGCTAAACCGAAGTGTATCAACGATGTTCAACGTCTGGCGGGCCGGATTGCTGCGTTGAGCCGATTTATCAGCCGTCTCGGAGAGAAGGCCATTCCTTTATACCGATCTTTGAGGAAGGCAGATAATTTTATGCGAGTCCAGCTCGACGAAGCTTTTGAGGATCTAAAGCGGCAATTGGCCAACCCGCCTGTTCTTGCGGCTCCGGTTGACAAGGAACCGCTGTTGTTATATGTGGCAGCCAATGCTCGGCGATGGCGTAGCCATTGTGGTAAGCGCAAGGAGGCAGGAAAGAATATCCGGTTCAACGGCGGTTTATTATATCGATGAGGTGCTTATTGAGTCAAGCGAGATATCCGCATTGGCGAAGCTGGTCTATGGTGTTTTTATGGCCAGCCGAAAGCTGA
This sequence comes from Aegilops speltoides, assembly GCA_021437245.1. Classification (NCBI taxonomy): domain Eukaryota; kingdom Viridiplantae; phylum Streptophyta; class Magnoliopsida; order Poales; family Poaceae; genus Aegilops; species Aegilops speltoides. The sequence continues at coordinate 563,574,802 of CM038142.1, read as the reverse complement.
AACAATATTTCCAAGGACATCCTATTACGATGGTTAGTTCAGCTCCTTGGGTGACATCATACGTAACCGGAGGCGATCGGCGGATTGCAAAATGGGCCATCGAGCTTGGGCGCATGGGCTAAGGTATACACCGCGCCAGCGAGTGAAGTCACAAGCACTTGTTGATTTCATTAATGGTGGACGGAGTTACAAGCACCGGAGGAGAAGCCGGATCACACATCTTGGACTATCCACTTGACGGATCGAGCGGTTGGAAGGCTCGGGGCTAGAGTCGTTTTAACTTCCCCACGAGGTGATAAGTTTTATTCGTTCTCCGTTTAATGTTCCTTGTACTAATAATGCAGCTGAGTCTGAAGCCTTGCTCCATGGTCTCCGGATGGCTAAGGAGATGAACTTAAGCGGGTTAAGTGCTTTGGTGATTCGGACCTGGTGGCTCGGCAAGTATCGGCACTTGGGATTCTAAGGACCCCTCATGGCTGCATATCGTCGAGAAGTGGATAATATTGCAGGTTGCTTCAAAGGCTATCAAGTGGATCATGTGGATCGCGAGAAGAACGAAGCGGCGAACACTTTAAGCGGTTGGGTTCTCGGCGTAAACGGTTCCACCTAATGTCTTTCTGGGCGTCTTGCACAACCCGTCGGTTCAGCTCCTGGTGAAGCGGATTTGGCTATTCTGATCCGGAGGCTCGGTTGGTGGCAACATTACATGCTATTCGGATTGGGCGATTCCTTACCTTGCGTATATGACTCGAGGGGACCTGCCAGACGATGAGGTCCTGGCCAGACAGATAATCCGGCGCTCCAAATCTATGACGATTCTTAATGGTGAGTTGCATCATTGCAGTGTTTCAGGGGCGTTTCAACGCTGTGATTCCCCGAGGAAGGCTGTGAAATTTTAAAAGAAATCCATGAAGGGATTGCGGGCATCACGCCGATTCAAAGTCCACAGTGGCGAAGGCATTCCGTCATGGATTTTCTTGGTTAACTGCTCATGCCGATGCGGAGGACTTGGTCAAGCGGTGCGATGGATGTCGAAATTCTCGAGCGTGCTCATGTACCGCACAGAATTGCGGATGATCCCAATAACGTGGCCGTTTGCGACACTGGGGCTGGATATGGTTGGGCCCTTTAAGCGATCCAAAGATAAGAAGACCCACTGTTGGTGGCGGTGGACAAGTTCACCAAGTGGGTTGAAGCGGAACACGTCGATAAGTGTGATGCGGCAACAGCGGTGCAGTTCATCAAAAGGTGATTTTCGGTTTGGCTTTCCACAAGTATCATTCTTCGACAATGGCACTAATCTGTCCAAGGGAGCTATGAAAGAATTTCGTGAGCGTGAGCATATCCGGCAGCGTATCATCGATGGCGCACCCCATCCAATGGGCGGCGAGCGTGCTAATCAGAAATCTTGCGAGGCATCAAACCCGACTTCGGTTCCATTACGAGAGAACACCGGTGCTGGGTTGAAGAGCTCCCATGGTATTATGGAGTATCAATACTACACCAAACCGGTCCATGGCTACACACCTTTCTTCATGGTTTATGGAGCGAAGCAGTTCTCCCGGTGATATCGAGCACGATTCGCCCGTGTAGCGGCTTATGTTGAAGCGGACAACGAGGTGGCACGACGGGGCGCTTTGGACCTATTGGATGAGGGCGTGATATGGCAGCCGCTCGTTCGGCGATTTACCGCAAGATCTTCGTCGTTATCACAGCCGCGGGTTAAGACCGAGCCTTTCGGGAAGGAGATTTGGTGCCGTCTCATCAAGACCGCACAGATATGCACAAGTTATCCCGCCTTGGGAAGGGCCCTTTGTGGTCGACAGAATCTACACAGCGGTTCCTACTATCTGGTTGATATTCGAGAGCGTAAAGACTCACGTACATCAGAGGAGGAGACCAATAGGCCGTGGAATATAGCTCATCTTCGACCTTACTACACTTGAGTCACTGGCTCAGTTTATGTACATAGCATGACAATGTATATATTATCTTCGATGTAATAAAAATCAGAGCCTCAGCCAAAGCGGGGTCTCTGTCTTTCTTCTCATGTGTGGTTACATGGAGTGTTTCTGTTTTTAAAGCGGCCTCTGGTTTACCCCTTGACAGTTATATTTATCACTTGGGGGCTTGGTCGTGTCCGAACCAATGCAACACCTCTTGATAGGCGAAAGCCACCGGATCATTGGGGACACGGTCACGTCTGAACAGTCACGCCTCTTGGTCGGCCAATAGGGCCAGCGTCATTTGGAGGCTTGGTCGAACCCGAACCAATGTCATGCCACTTGGCCGGCGTACTCGCCAAGAGTCTTTTGGGGACCTGGCCGACTAGCACCATCGCTACGCCTTCGGGGGGCTTGGTTGCGTTTGACCATGGTAATGCCATCTGACCAGCTCCATGAAGCTTTACTTTTGCAAAGAGTTATTGCCTTTGTTGCCATATTTGGTATTCGATTTTTGTTGCGTTTTCAACCCGACAAATATTTTTTATCCGGTTTAGCTGTCAGTAACAAACTGACAGGACACGGTTTGGTATTGCACCGAAGTTTTTATCTGCCCGGTTTACCTTCTTCCGGTTCATCTTTATGGAGTAGCACGGGGGCTTGTGCTGTTTCAGCACGCCCATGTGGGAGTTATTGTCTCCCCAGACGGTCATTGGTTTTTAAAGGCCTCCGCTTCAAGATTGGCTACGCATGACTTTATGCCAGATCTGGCGGTATTTGTATCGCATACTCATTGATTTTCGGTACACCAAATATATTGGATGCCATAAACCGGCTGGCGGTGTCACCGCCGCGGAGGTTCAATTTTTTGGTTGCAGGGAGTATGAATCAAACAAAAGTTTCATCGATACACGAAGGCATCTCTAGGCAGCAAGTTTTGACTAAGGCTATTACAAGGCAACACAGTGCCCAAATGAGATCATATTTTTTTGGGTAAACAGCCCACGACAGTTGTCTAAACCGGCTACCGGTTCACGACTATTCTTCATCCTCTGCCGCTTCAGCATCTTCATCTCTACCCATCGGCTGGAAATCCACAGTAGTCCAGTCGATTCCCATTAGCGCTTGGAAAATAGCCTCTTCGTGAATCAAAGACGACGGTTCAATGTCAGGTGCGTAAGTATGCTTACGGATTGGAGGGATCAAGTTTTCCGGTTCAAAAGTTGGGGCGGACACACGCTTGTTCTGCTCATTGTATTGGGCTTGATAGTGCTCCAAATCGGCTTCTTCGGCCAATTGACAAGCCAGCGGGCGTACCGCACGGTTTATCGCCCGCAAGTCCTCTTCACTGAAGTCCGAGCCGTCTTCCTTCACACTGGGATAGCCTTGAGCTACTTCCACGGGATCAAAATCCGGTACCCAGGCTTTGGCTCGGATCAAGGCGTTGATGGCTCCGGTTCGTGCAGCAGATTTCTTCACCTCTTCAATCCGGGAAGGAAGGATGGATAGCCGGTTCAGGGTATCTTGGATCAGGGATGGCGCTGGATTGTTATGTGACATTGTGGTAATAACGCGCTGGGCTCCGGTATATAACTGTTCCACTAAAGTGTAGACAGCCTTCAGTTTCTTCCGCACGTCATTTCCCAAGTGCCCAACGCGTGTGCCTGCATATGATAAACAGAATAGTTTTAAACCGGAATAATGGTGCAGCAGGAAAAGCATATTACACTTGTTCACAGGGAACTTACCGAAGATGGCTGCCGTCATAGAATGCACTTGCCGCTTCACGGCTGTCAGATCATCCACCACCGGTTTAAGGGCAGCTTCAGCATTCTCGACCCGTTTGAGCAAGTTGGCTTTTTCGGTGGCCCAGACCGCCTGTTCCTTCTTCATGCTTTCCTTCACCTGTTCAGCGGCGGTCAAGGCACTGGTTAGCTCCTTCTTGGCTTTTTCTGTCTCGGCCTGCTGGGTTTTCAAAGCCGCCTGTAAATCGGCAATCCGATCATCCTTGATTTTCACCTCCGCCTGCGCATTGATAGTATGATCAGCCAACAATTCAAGTTAAAGTCTCAACCATACAACACAGTTATATGCTTGCCACTTGGGGGCTAATGTACCTTCAATCTTTCTACTGCTAATACATGGCAAAGTCCCAAGTTGAATACGAGTATTCAACTCGGCACTTGGGGGCTAATGGCTATTTGATTCTATTACAGTGTTGTCAGGAAATTTTTGGAGTACCGGTTTAAGTGTGCATCGTTAACCCGGCCCTGGTGGCTATGAGGTAAGATTGCAAAATCTATCAAAGAAAATTATCAAGTCCCAGTTTGATCAAAGATTGCAAACCGGCCCTTGGGGGCTACAAGGACTACTATACTGGTAATAAGGAAAGGAGTGTTACCTCAAACTTGTCTCTCATTAGTTTCACCAAGCCGCTTCATAATCGCTGCTCTTTGTAAAGCGGTTCGGTATCGAATGAAGATCTTGGGCGCTTAAAGCGGCATATGTTTCCAGCTCGGCAGCCCACTTTCCTTTGTTCAAAGTTGAAAAATCCTCCTTCACAGTATGCCGAGTTAAGGTTGTAGGATTCCCCGGTTCAGAGCGGCCCATGCCAGTAATCATAACGTCATCGTCTTTCGACTCGACGGATCGGGTCGGCACGGCTGCTTCAGTAGGGCTGCGAGGCTTTTCAAACCGGACAGTGCTGGCAGGTGGATCGGCAGAGTTTGAAGGGTTGACAGGTATTTCTTCCGGAATAACCTCCTCTTGAATCGGAGGTCATTTGGAATATCTTGAAGCAACGTTAGCCGAGATCCGGCGCCCGCTCATGATCTCAAGCGGCAGCCTCTTCAACTGTTTTGTCCAGCGAGCCTTCTTGCTGGGTTTCGTTTGGTTACGAAGAAACAAAGATTCAGGAACAAGGCATATGCGATCTGAAAAAATCGAAAAGCGTATGGCTGTATGGACTTACCCGACGGCTATCTTCAGCGGTGGTAGCTGAGTGGTGACGATTCGCCAGAGGATGAATGGGAGGTGACCGATAATCGAGTCGGACGGATTAAGAGGTTGTGGAACAAACCCGCTTTGGAATTTAAGGCAATAAAAGGTTGGAAACCTCGGTGCGGCGCTTCGAGCCGGGCTGTTTGGTAGACCGGCAGAGGTAACTACCGTCCATTTGTGCGGGTTGTGCGACGAGCTTCATGTTGCTGTGTCTTCATAAGAAGTTTGGGATCCAAGTAAGCAAGAGGGTGAGAAAAGTTAACTTTCCGGTTTGCGGCGAAATTTTAGTGAAGGCAAATTTGTTGAATCGGAAGAGAGAATAGTTACCTCGGCAAATCCTGCGTTCTTTGGCGGCCATCATCGACAAGCATCGTCATCAATAATACGTGTAAAAACAAGCCAAGAGAATCAAGTTCCGGATTACCCACATCATCATCAATGGCGGATCGAGACGAAGCGATAGTCTTCCTCTTGTGGGCGGATTTCTTGACAACTTTTGTTTTGGGCGAATTAGCGCCCAGCTTTGTGTGCTTTGTCTTGAGACAGCTTTTTGCTCCAAAGCGGATTATCATACTGGATCGAAATAATTGAGAGTTGGACATATGAAAGTAACAACAGGTTTTATAATGACACGATCGAGATACTTACACGCAGGTGGTGCGTTGATAGTGCGAGGAGCCAAGCGGTTTGAGCACGAGAGATGCTCCGTTCATTCAGCATTTTCCTTCTTGAATCTGTAACTTCATCGTCGAGACAGTTCCAGTTTGGTGTGTTGGAGTGGGTCGTCGACACTGCCGGTATATTGGCACATTAAACCGGAACGCCGGCTCAAAGGCAGTATGCCCCAAGATAGCCAGCAGCGTGCAAGATCGATTCCAGTCAAACCGTTGGCCATGAAAGCGCGGAGTTTGGATAGTTGTGGGGCATATTTGCTTCTCTCTTTGGCAGTCAGTCTTTGAGGAAAAGGATGAGTATTGCTTAACCGCTCGGGCGGAAGCGGGTAAAGGATTTTCACCTTCAGGAGAAGTATCTTTGCAATAGAACCAAGTCGCATTCCACTCTTTGGGGTGAGTATGGAGTTTGACATGGGGATAAGTGATCTCCTTCCTCTTCTGGATAGCCATACCGCCCAATTCTGTATTAGGGCCGTCGGTGAATTCAGTTCGACGGTTTAGGTGGAAAAGATCTCTGAACAGTTCAACGGAATGTTCCTCTTGCAGATATGCTTGGACAAGACTTGAAAGTGGCACAGTTAGTAACAGAGTTGGGGCCGATGTCTTGGGGACGGAGCTGAAAATTGGCCATCACATCGGTAAAATTTTGACCAGGCGGTTTGAAACCCGGGCGGGTGATCCATGAAAACTCGACTTCTCCTTCACGAGGTGTGGGAGGACATTCCTCTCCATGAACCCTCAATGGATTGTGTTTTGATCATCTAAAGCGCCAATCGATACCAGTTCTTTCAACTGTGTCTCGGAGACGCGGGAAGGAACCCAGTTGCATTCGTACACCTGTTTGGCCATCATAAGATCTACAAGGAGAAGGATCCGGTTTAAGAAAGTGTTTATTACAGAGTGATTGATCTAAGTTATGATAAACCGGAGGCGGTTCCTATAAATCAGTTCGTTATGAGATGATGTCAGATACGTTCTGCCGGTTCAACAAGGGGACTAATGGTGTACCGATGCCGGTTTAGCAACTTTTTACTATGGTGAGTTAAACCGCCTAATCTTGGCTTCGAAGGTAATTGAAGTCATGGACAGAAACAGGTTTCACAAAAATTCATGTTTACTACGGATGAAACGCGGGTTTTCAGAAAACAGGAAATGCGTTGCGGGAGTAAAGAAGAAACAGGAAGTGCACTATAAGGTGTATGTATATATGCAGAAGATCTATGGTTTTAAGATGAGAAAGTGCAGCGGATCGCAGGAGTCCTCGTTTGGTACAGAGCAGGATTCATAGCATGACTCAAGGCTAGAAAGATGAAAACATACGAAGAACATGGTATGAAGCTCAACCCTAGAGACAGATCTAAAATGAGAAGCAGATGAAGAAGGGCAAAAGCTTACGGAAGCGGAGGAGATGCGGAGAAAGGCCGCAGTGTTCGTCCGTCTGAGTTGATCAGCGGCCTAGGGCGAATCGAAGTTGATGACGACGGCGGAGCTCAAAGGCAGCGGCGCAAGGAAGAAGAAGAAGAGGAAGCGAAGGAGAAGCAGAATGACCCTTGGTCCTATTTATAAAGCGATAAAGCTAGGTCAGCAGCGTGAATCCAGGACTGTCATTAAGGAAGGCGTTATAAAGGATAAACTTCAAGATGACGTCATGCGGTTCTGATGACGAAGCAACGATGTCATGCGGTTTACAGTGATCAGAAGCAACGGCGACGTGGCGGTTTGCTAAGTAAAAGAAGATGTCCAAGATGCAGGCTTGTGAAGGATTGACATGAACCAGTTCAAATCAATCTGGGGCCTAATGTTGGGGATATTACCACTGGGTATAAACCAGCCAACTTGGGCCGGATTAGCTCCATTAGTGGTGTAATCAGAGAAAGGCCCAAGGCCTATGGTCGGTTTAGAGCTTGTAGCCGTAAACCGGCCTGATGTATGACTTGTATTGTAAGTTAGGAATAGAGAGATACCAACCGGGATACGAGTATGAACCGGTTGGGACTCTACGAACCGACGGGCGTCACTCGTGTATATAAGGGGATGACCCGGCGGCGGTTCAAGGACAGACAACCACAACTCGAGCCTAGGCGAAGCTTATTTGCTCCCTAGCCATCGAGACTACATCAATTCCATCACAACTAGACGTAGGATTTTACCTTCATCGAAGGGGCCGAACTAGTATAAAACTCTCGTGTCTTTGTGTCCGCTTTAACCCCTACAAGTAAACCCGTAGCGATGGCTCCACGACTAAGTCCTTATGCTAGGACATCTGCCGTGACAAATCCACGACAATATGCAATCTAAATATGTGACATGATATGGCCATGATCATCTTGCGCCTTTGATCTCCATCTCCAAAGTACTGTCATTATCTCTATCATCACCGGCACAACACCATGATCTTCATCATCTTGATCTATATCAATGTGTTGTCACATGGTCGTCTCGCCAACTATTGCTCTTGCAACTATTGCTATTGCATAGCGATAAAGTAAAGCAATTATTTGGCACTTGCATCTTATGCAACAAAGAGACAACCATAGGGCTTACGCGATTGCGATAACTTCAACAAAACATGATCATCTCATACAACAACTTATATCTCATCACGTCTTGACCATATCACATCACAACATGCCCTGCAAAAACAAGTTAGGCGTCCTCTACTTTGTTGTTGCAAGTTTTACGTGGCTGCTACGGGCTTAGCAAGAACCGTTCTCACCTACGCATCAAAACCACAGCGATAGTTTGTCAAATAGACTCCGTTTTAACCTTCGCAAGGACGGGCGTAGCCACACTCGGTTCAACTAAAGTTGGAGAAACCGACACCGCCAGCCACGTGTGCAAAGCACGTCGGTGGAACTAGTCTCAGCGTAAAGCGTACTCGTAATGTCGGTCCGGGCGCTTCATCCAATATCTTGCTGAACCAAAGTATGACATCTTTGGTAGGTAGTATGACTTATATCGTCCACAACTCACTTGTGTTCTACTCGTGCATATAACATCAGCGCATAAAACCTGGCTCGATGCCTTTGTTGGGGAACGTAGTAATTTCAAAAATTTCCTCGCACATGCAAGATCATGGTGATGCATAGCGACGAGAGGAGAGTGTTGTCTCACGCCCTCGTAGACCAAAAGCGAAGCGTTAACTGCAACGCGTTGATGTAGTCGTACATCTTCACGATCCGACCGATCCAAGCACCGAGCGTCACGGAGCCTCGAGTTCAGCACACGTTCAGCTCGATGGCGATCTCCGGACTCCGATCCAGCCGAGCTCGGAGATGAGTTCTGTCGACAACGGCGTGGTAGCGATGATGATGTTCTACGGCGCGGGCCGCCTAAACTCATGACGATATCACCGAGGTGGAATATGGTGGAAGGGGCACCGCACGGCTAAGGAATGATCCGTAGATCAACTTGTATGTCCATGGGGTGCCCCTGCCCGTATATAAAGGAGGGAGGGAGGAGGTGGCGGCCCAAAGGGGCGCCATAGGGAGGGAAACCTACTCCAAGTAGGTTTCCTCCTTTCTAATCAAGTTGGAGGGAAGGAAGGAGTAGTAGTAGTAGGAAGGAAGAGGGGAAGGAGAGAAGGAAAGGGGGCGGCCCCTTCCCAGTCGGATTGGGCTTGGGGGGCGCCCCTCCCTGCTCCTTCTCCTCCTTCCAATAGGGCCCAATAAGGCCCATATACTTACCGGGGGTTCGGTAACCTCCCGAGCTCGGTATATTCCCAAACTCTCCGGAACCTTTCCGGTGTCCAAATATATCCGTCAATATATCAATCTTTATGTCTCGACCATTTGAGACTCCTCGTCATGTCCCCGATCTCATCCGGGACTCCGAACTCCTTGGTACATCAAAACTCGTAAACTCATAATATAAGCATCGCCGAAACCTTAAGCGTGCCGACCCTACGGGTTCGAGAACTATGTAGACATGACCTAGAACTATTCTCGGTCAATAACCAATAGCGGGACCTGGATGCCCATATTGGCTCCTACATATTCTCTGAAGATCTTTATCGGTCAAACCGCACAACAACATACGTTGTTCCTTTGTCATCTGTATGTTATTTGCCCGAGATTCGATCGTCGGTATCAATACCTAGTTCAATCTCGTCACCGGCAAGTCTCTTTACTGGATTCGTAATGCATCATCCGTAACCAACTCATTGGTCACATTGCTTGCAAGGCTTATAATGATGTGCATTACCGAGAGGGCCGAGAGATACCTCTCCGACAATCGGAGTGACAAAACCTAATCTCGAAATCGCCAACTCAACATGTACCTTCGGAGACACCTGTAGTACTCCTTTATAAACACCCGATTCGTTGTGACGTTTGGTAGTACCCAAAGTGTTCCTCCGGTAAGCAGGAGTTGCATAATCTCATAGTTACAGGAACATGTATAAGTCATGAAGAAAGCAATAGCAACATACTAAACGATCAAGTGCTAAGCTAACGGAATGGGTCAAGTCAATCACATCATTCTCCTAATGATGTGATCCCGTTAATCAAATGACAACTCTTTTGTCCATGGCTAGGAAACATAACCATCTTTGATAAACGAGCTAGTCAAGTAGAGGCATACTAGTGACACTATGTTTGTCTATGTATTCACACATGTATTATGTTTCCGGTTAATACAATTCTAGCATGAATAATAAACATTTATCATGAAATAAGGAAATAAATAATAACTTTATTATTGCCTCTAGGGCATATTTCCTTCAAAAACTTCCTTGTCAAAACCTTGTTTGTGACACACAAATTCAAATACCCAGTTAACTTGGGGGCTTCCTTCATGAAGCCTTTCCTCTTGCAAATGATTACACTTGTACGTCTTCATTCCTTGTTCGTGTATTACGCCACAATATGCACCATGTTGACTTAAGCGATTTGCAAGCTGGGTTGCCTTGCTCCTGTGTTTGCCCCTACGTTCCCGATTGTTCGGCGGGGAGTAAAGGAGCACCTCTGCGATTGTCATGACCCGGTCCTCCGAGCTCGACCTCGGTGGGTGAAGAAAGCTAAGCGCTCTTATTGTTTTCAATTATGGTCGGCACACAATGGAACTCATGAGTACAAAAAATCTATTGCACAAGTCTCATAGCAGCAATGAGCAACCGAAGAAAGGTATTGGTGGGGGTATTATTTTCTTCGAAGATGCTTCTTACACTTCGTTAGTAATATAGCATAAGTTCCCTGAGCGCGCTTTGTCTGTTACAGCCTTATGGCCTGATTGCCTGATTATCGGAAACACCGTCGATATTCTCGACAGGTGGAGTACATAACACTTTTCGGCCCTTGGCCGAAGAGGGAGAAGTCGACGGTCGGTTAAGACGTGTTTAAAGTTCGGGTGAACACAGATATGATATAAGTACTTCGGTACATACAATCATTATACATAAAATTCTTTTACCCAAGTCACTCGGGGGCTCTTAAATTTATGTGAGCTGTTTTATAATAAGTGTTCTTCTTCTTAGTCGTTGCAAAGTCTTTTTTCTATCACTCCTTTTTTTGACGCGAGTGTGTGGTCAATAGCCGAGGAGCCTAATTTCTCTCTCAAAGACGCTAAAGTTTGCTAAACTGGCCTAATGAGAAATACTCCACCTTCGGGATAGGAGGTTGAAGCCGTAGGCTGACCCGCTTGAAGTCTTAAGATAGGATGTGTCATGTTAAAGCACGACAGAAGCACAATTCTTTTTTTAAGACCATTTTTCTGATTGGCACCGAACAATTGATCTAGTTCGGACGTCGAGTTTTTACTGACGCTTTTGGTTTTCCAATCCTATGACACTTTTCAACCATTTGTGTGTTTTCCGCATAAGTCTCGCAGTGCAAAGCCAAACACCTTTAGAGATTCGGCAAAAATTCTCGGATATTGCTATATACGCATCAGTTTCGAATTGTTTCTTCGGTCAATAGTTGTGTTGCCCGGCTCCTGTGCTTGCCTCCTACGTTTCGCTTTGTTCGGCTAGGTGTGCAAAGGGAGAACCACCGCGATTGTGCTTCCGGCTCGCATGGTTAAGCACCTCAGTGGCGAAAGCCGAAAACTGACTGTCATAATAAAGTGTAAACTGTTCAGCGGTCCGACGACTGTATTAAATGATGGGCCCTTCATATCATTGGCCGAAGTGTTTACGGCTTGACCTCGGCTGTCGCCGAACACTAACCGGGGGGCTACTTGGTGTCCTCCCAACTTTAAGCTCCTATGACTAAGTGAAAGTTATAAAGCCCGCATATCTGATTTTCTCATTTCTGCTAACACAACCGCCTTCAGGGACCGAGACATCGGCTAAGGGTTGTTTTGTTATTGCGGAAACACCCTGTGTAGCATCTACAAGGGGGTAGAAGCCGACGATGGGCCACTTTCAGATTATAAACGGTCACAACGGAGGTACCAATTTGGGTTCATTTAGACCACAGAGTTTGGAAGCTTTCCCCGAACTAAATCCTCAGTATTTTCCTCCCACATTGGTCGGAGCTGAGGTTTCATGATCATACTTAGCATGACAACCCAAAGAAAGAAACTGATAGCGGGATTATTTTCTTTGGAAGATGTTTCTTACATTATAAAGTAATATAACATATCTCTGCGCATACCTTTGTTTATAAAACCGTATGGCCGGATTGCCTTGTTTGCCGTAAATCTTTGCCCTCATAAAGGCTTTATAAAGTGGGACAAACACTCCCCGACTAGTAGCCGAGGAGGTTTAAGCTGATGGCCGGTCAACAAAGTTTTTGTACAATGTGGATTCGAGTATTAATGATGTAGAGTACTTGGGTACGTAGAACCATTACACATAATTTGTGATTTTACTTTGGACATCGATCCTTAATTCGGCCACCCGTGCCCACATTAAGGCTCGGGGGCTACTGGGCTTCGTCCTTATCATTTACAAATATTAAAGGGGTAAATCGATCCCCTGATCTGGTGTTGCCACCCGACCAGTGTCTCGGAGGCTACTGCATTGACAATCCAATGCAGAAAATTTAAAGTGCAATATAGTTTTCGAGGAGATTATTATCCTCAGGTTGGTCGGCCGCACCCAACCTGAGTCTCGAGGACTTTGCACACCGTGTTTCTATTCCTAGGTATGCTGTCGAGCTGGGAATTGATCCTCAGGCTGATTTTACGAATCGACCTGAGTCTCAGGGGCTACTAGGGTCAGCGGTTTGATTTTTTCCTCCAGGTGCATCCGGATATTAGGCCAACACGCACCTTGAGGGCTACTAGCTATACATCTTGGCAGAGATTACATTGCATAATTCGGAATTAAATTCATAAAAATCAGCCCATGGCCGAGGTGGTGCACCACCTCGGATACAGTCCGGCGTTGGTGCTCGTCTACAATAGACACCCCGAAAGCAGTCCGGCATAAAGCTCGAACGCTAGTGGCTGGCTCCATAGAGGGCATTTCCGGCATTAAGCTCGTCTAAACTCCTTCAACTTTTTTGAACCAGGGTGATCTATGACACCTTGGATATAGTTCGGCGTTGGAGCTTGGACATAGTCCGGCGTTGGAGCTCGGATGCAGTTCAGCGTTGGAGCTCGGCTGTAACAATACTCCTCAGATACAATCCGGCGGTGGAGCTTGGATACATTCTGGCGGTGGAGCTCGGATACATTCCGGCGGTGGAGCTCGGATACATTCCAGCGTTGGAGCTCGGAAGCGGTCCGACGTTGGTGCTCGGCAGCAAAAGATACCTCGAATGCAGTCCGACGTTGGAGCTCGGACGCAAGAGGACACTATCGCCCGGGAACAACTCCAAACCCGAGGTGTGGCATAAAAATAACAAGGCATTGATAAAGGCCGAAAACTTAAAGGGGCTCCTCGGATACCCGACGTGTAAACTCTTTGGATGCACTTCATTGATCCTCAAGATCGAAGATGAGAAGATTTGTTGAACCAGTTTTCAAGACTGATGACCGAAGACGAAGAGCAGTTCGGAAGAGCCGAGGAGCGCCCCCAACTTGAAGACCGGTTCAGGGGGCTACTGACGGTGTCCTGGACTAGGGGGTACTCACCACGTCGTCTCCCGATCAATTAGATTGGGCCGAGGACCCCCACGGCCGTATACTCATGGGCCAGTTCCAACAGCTCCTACCGCATACAAGGAAGACTCCACAAGACTTGGCGCCCAAGACAAGGACTCTCCTAAACCCTAGGCCTCCGGTGTCTTATATAAACCGAGGCCAGGCTAGTCAATAGACAATCTCATATTCATTATTATCATCTCATGGTAGACATATGTACTCTGTACTATCCCCATATGAATACAATCAAGAGGGGGACGTAGGGTTTTACCTCCATCAAGAGGGCCCGAACCTGGGTAAAATCCGTGTCCATGTTAACATCGCTCCAAGACGCCTAGATTAGGACCCCTACTACAAGATACGCCGGATATTGAACCGACACCCGCCTCCTGACAGATTGACCCATTTGCATTTAAACAAAGGGACCTTAAAATCTACTCTGTAGTCAAGTTCCCATATGTCAACTATGTAACCATAATATGTGTCCTTTCCCCTCTCGGTTGCTGCATCAAAGCGGACACCGCTGTTTTGGTTGGTGCTCTTTTGATCTTGGGCGATCATGTAAAATGTATTCCCATTTATCTCGTATCCTTTGTAAGTCATTACAGTCGAAGATGGTCCCCTGGACAACGAGGACAGCTCATCACAAATAGTGTTTGAAGGAAATATGCCCTAGAGGCAATAATAAAGGTATTATTTATTTCCTTATTTCATGATAAATGTTTATTATTCATGCTAGAATTGTATTAACCGGAAACATAATACATGTGTGAATACATAGACAAACATAGTGTCACTAGTATGCCTCTACTTGACTAGCTCGTTTATCAAAGATGGTTATGTTTCCTAGCCATGGACAAAAGAGTTGTCATTTGATTAACGGATCACATCATTAGGAGAATGATGTGATTGACTTGACCCATTCCGTTAGCTTAGCACTTGATCGTTTAGTATGTTGCTATTGCTTTCTTCATGACTTATACATGTTCTGTAACTATGAGATTATGCAACTCCGTTTACGGAGGAACACTTTGGGTACTACCAAGCGTCACAGCGAATCGGGTGATTATAAAGGAGTACTACAGGTGTCTCGAAGGTACATGTTGAGTTGGCGTATTTGAGATTAGGTTTTGTCACTCCGATTGTCGGAGAGGTATCTCTGGGCCCTCTCGGTAATGCACATCATTATAAGCCTTGCAAGCAATGTGACCAATGAGTTGGTTACGGGATGATGCATTCTGAGCGAGTAAAGAGACTTGCGGTGGCGAGATTGAACTAGGTATTGGATATCGACGATCGAATCTCGGGCAAGTAACATACCGATGACAAAGGGAACAACGTATGTTGTTATGCGGTTTGACCGATAAAGATCTTCGTAGAATATGTAGGAGCCAATATGGGCATCCAGGTCCCGCTATTGGTTATTGACCGAGAATAGTTCTAGGTCATGTCTACAAAGTTCTCGAACCCGTAGGGTCCGCACGCTTAAGGTTTCGATGACAGTTATATTATGAGTTTATGAGTTTTGATGTACCGAAGGAGTTCGGAGTCCCGGATGAGATCGGGGACATGACGAGGAGTCTCGAAATGGTAGAGACATAAAGATTGATATATTGGACGGATATATTTGGACACCGGAAAGGTTCCGGGAGAGTTTGGGAATATACCGGAGCTCCGGAAGGTTACCGGAACCCCCCGGTAAGTATATGGGCCTTATTGGGCCCTATTGGAAGGGAGGGAGAAGGAGCAAGGGAGGGGGGCACGCCCCCCCAAGCCCAATCCGAAATGGGAAGGGGGCCGGCCCCCCTTTCCTTCTCTCCTTCCCCCTCTTCCTTCCTACTACTACTACTCCTTCCTTCCCCCTCCAACTTGGATTAGGAAAAGGAGGGGAAACCTACTTGGAGTAGGTCTCCCCCTCCCTATGGCGCGCCCCCCCTTGGGCCAGCCACCTCCTCCCTCCCTCCTTTATATACGGGGGCAGGGGGCACCCCATGGACACACAAGTTCATCTACGGATCGTTCCTTAGCCGTGTGCGGTGCCCCCTTCCACCATATTCCACCTCGGTGATATCGTCGCGGAGTTTAGGCGAAGCCCTGCGCCGATAGAACATCATCATCGTCACCACGCCGTCGTGCTGACGGAACTCATCTCCGGAGCTCGGCTGGATCGGAGTCCGGAGATCGTCATCGAGCTGAACGTGTGCTGAACTCGGAGGCTGCGTACGTTCGGTGCTTGGATCGGTTGGATCGTGAAGACGTACGACTACATCAACCGCGTTGTGCTAACGCTTCCACTTTCGGTCTACGAGGGTACGTAGACAACACTCTCCCCTCTCGTTGCTATGCATCACCATGATCTTGCGTGTGCGTAGGAATTTTTTTGAAATTACTCGTTCCCCAACAAAGGGCAACCGAGCCTAGGTTTTATCGTTGATGTTATATGCACGAGTAGAACACAAGTGAGTTGTGGGCGATATAAGTCATACTACCTATGAGCATGTCATACTTTGGTTCAGCGGTATTGTTGGATGAAGCGGCCGGACCGACATTACGCCAGACGCTTACGCGAGACTGGTTCTACCGGCGTGCTTTGCACACAGGTGGCTGGCGGTGTCGGTTTCTCAACTTTAGTTGAACCGAGTGTGGCTACTCCGGTCCTTGCGAAGGTTAAAAGCGAGTCTATTTGACAAACTATCGTTGTGGTTTTGATGCGTAGGTGAGAACGGTTCTTGCTAAGCCCGTAGCAGCCACGTAAAACTTGCAACAACAAAGTAGAGGACGTCTAACTTGTTTTTGCAGGGCATGTTGTGATGTGATATGGTCAAGACGTGATGTGATATAAGTTGTTGTATGAGATGATCATGTTTTGTTGAAGTTATCGGCAACTAGCAGAAGCCCTATGGTTGTCTCTTTGTTGCATAAGATGCAAGTGCCAAATAATTGCTTTATTTTATCGCTATGCGATAGTAATAGTTGCAAGAGCAATAGTTGGCGAGACGACCATGTGACAACACATTGATATAGATCAAGATGATGAAGATCATGGTGTTGTGTCGGTGATGATAGAGATCATGACAGTACTTTGGAGATGGAGATCAAAGGCGCAAGATGATCATGGCCATATCATGTCACATATTTTGATTGCATATGATGTTTATCTGTTATACATCTTATTCTGTTTTGTTTGACGGTAGCATTTTAAGATGATCTCTCACTAATTATCAAGAAGTGTTCTCCCGAGTATGCACCGTTGCGAAAGTTCTTCGTCTTTGAGACACCACGTGATGATCGGGTGTGATAGGCTCTACGTTCAAATACAGCGGGTGCAAAACAGTTGCACATGCAGAATACTCGGGTTAAACTTGGCGAGCCTAGCATATCTGAGATATGGCCTCGGAACACGGAGACGAAAGGTCGGCGTGAATCATATAGTAGATATGATCAACATAGTGATGTTCACCATTGAAACTACTCCATCTCACGTGATGATCGGACATGGTTTAGTTGATTTGGATCACGTGATCACTTAGAGGATTAGAGGGATGTCTATCTAAGTGGGAGTTCTTAAGTAATATGATTAATTGAACTTTAAATTTATCATGAACTTAGTCCTGGTAGTATTTTGCAAATTGTGTTGTAGATCAATAGCTCGCGTAGTTGCTTTCATATGTTTATTTTGATATGTTCCTAGAGAAAACTGTGTTGAAAGATGTTAGTAGCAATGATGCGGATGGGATCCGTGATCGAGGTTTATCCTCATTGCTTGTGAAGAATTATGTCCTTGATGCACCACTAGGTGAAAAACCTATTGCAGGAGCATATGCAGACGTTACGAACGTTTGCCTAGTTCAGTATGATGACTACTTGATAGTTTTGTGCACCATGCTTTATGGCTTAGAATCGGGACTTCAAAGACGTTTTGAACGTCATGGACCATATGAGATGTTCGAGAATTGAAGTTAATATTTCAAGCAAATACCGAGTTGAGAGATATGAAGTCTCCAACAAGTTCTATAGCTGAAAGATGGAGGAGAATCGCTCAACTAGTGAGCATGTGCTCAGATTATGCAGGTACTTCAATCGCTTGAATCAAGTGGGAGTTAATCTTCCAGATAAGATAGTGATTGTCAGAGTTCTCTAGTCACCGTCACCAAGTTAGTAGAACTTTGTGATGAACTATAATATGCAAGGGATGACGAAAACAATTCCCGAGCTCTTCGTGATGTTGAAATCGACGAAGGTAGAAATCAAGAAAGAGCATCAATTGTTGATGATTGACAAGACCACTAGTTTCAAGAGAAGAGCAAAGGGAAAGAAAGGGAACTTCAAGTGGAAAAGACAAGCAAGTTGTCACTCCCACGAAGAAGCCCAAAGCTGGACCAAAGCCTGAAACTGAGTGCTTACACTGCAAAGGAAATGGTCACTGGAAGCGGAAATGCCCTGAATATTTGGTGGATAAGAAGGATGGCAAAGTGAACAAGGGTATATTTGATATACAGATTATTGATGTGTGCCTTACTAGTGTTTATAGTAGCCCCTGAGTATTTGATACTTGTTCGGTTGCTAAGATTAGTAACTCGAAACAAGAGTTCCGAGAATAACCAAAGACTAGTTGAGGGAAAGTGACGATGAGTGTTGGAAGTAGTTCCAAGATTGATATGATCATCATCGCACACTCCCTATACTTTCGGGATTAGTGTTAAACCTAAATAAATGTTATTTGGCGTTTGCGTTGAGCATGAATATGATTTGATCATGTTTATTGCAATACGGTTATTCATTTAAAATCAGAGAATAATTGTTGTTCTGTTTACATGAATAAAACCTTCAATGGTCATACACCCAATGAAAATAGTTTGTTGGATCTCGATCGTAGTGATACACATATTCATAATATTGAGGCCAAAAGATGCAAAGTTAATAATGATAGTGCAACTTATTTGTGGCACTGCCGTTTGGGTCATATTGGTGTAAAGCGCATGAAGAAACTCCATAAAGATGGATTTTCGGAATCACTTGGTTATGAATCATTTGATGCTTGCGGACCGTGCCTTTTGGGCAAGATGACTAAAACTCCGTTCTTCGGAACAATGGAATGAGCTACTGACTTATTGGAAATAATACATACTGATGTATGAAGACCAATGAGTATGAAGGCTCGTGGCAAGTGTCATTATTTTCGACCTTCACAAGATGATTTGAGCAGATATGGGTATATCTACTTGATGAAACATAAGTCTGAAATAGTTGAAAGGTTCAAAGAATTTCAGAGTGAAGTGGAAAATCATCGTAACAAGAAAATAAAGTTTCTACGATCTGATCATGAGGCGAATATTTGAGTTCTGAGTTTGGTCTTCAATTAAAACAATGTGGAATAGTTTCACAGCTCCGCCACCGGAACACCACATCGTTATGGTGTGTCGAACGTCGTAACCGCACTTTATTTGATATGGTGCAATCTATGATGTCTCTTATCAGTTTACCACTATCGTTTTGGGGTTATGCATTAGAGACAGCTGCATTCACGTTTAAAATAGGGCACCATCTAAATCCGTTGAGACGACACCGTATGAACTATGGTTTAGCAGTAAACCTAAGATGTTGTTTCTTAAAGTTTGGGGCTGCGATGCTTATGTGAAAAAGTTTCATGCTGATAAGCTCGAACCCAAATCGGAGAAGTGTTTCTTCATAGAATACCCAAAGGAAATTCTTGGGTACACCTTCTATCACAGATCCGAAGGCAAGATATTCGTTACTATAAATGGATACTTTCTAGAGAAGGAGTTTTCTCTCGAAAGAAGTGAGTGGGAGGAAAGTAGAACTTGATGAGGTAACTGTACCTGCTCCCTTATTGGAAAGTAGTTTATCACAGAAATTAGTTCCTGTGACAAATACACCAATTAGTGAGGAAGCTAATGATATTGATCATGAAACTTCAGATCAAGTTACTACAGAACCTCGTAGGTCTTCCAGAGTAAGATCCGCACCAGAGTGGTGTAGTAATCATGTTCTGGAAGTCATGTTACTAGACCATGATGAACCTACGAACTATGAGGAAGCGATGATGAGCCCAGATTCCACGAAATGGCTCGAGGCCATAAAATCTGAGATATAATCCATGTATGAGAACAAAGTATGGACTTTGATTGACTTGCTCGATGATCAGCAAGCCATGTTAAATAAATGGATCTTCAAGAGGAAGATGGACACCGATAGTAGTGTTACTATCCACTAAGCTCGACTTGTTGCAAAAGGTTTTCAACAAAGTTCAAAGGTATTGAATACGATGAGATTTTCTCACTTGTATCGATGCTTAAGTCTGTCTGAATCATGTTAGCAATTGCCACATTTATGAAATCTGGCAAATGGATGTCAAAACTGCATTCCTTAATGGATTTATTAAAGAAGAGTTGTATATGATGCAACTAGAAGGTTTTGTCAATCCTAAAGGTGCCAACAAAATGTGCAAGCTCCAGCGATCCATCTATGGACTGGTGCAAGCATCTCGGAGTTGGAATATACGCTTTGATAAGTTGATCAAAGCATATAGTTTTATATGGACTTACGATGAAGCTGTATTTACAATAAAGTGAGTGGGAGCACTACAACCTTTACGATTAGTATATGTGAGTGACATATTGTTGATCGAAATGATGTAGAATTTTTCTACAAAGCATAAAGGAGTGTTTTAAAGGAGTTCTTTAAAAGAAAAGACCTCGATAAAAGCTACTTACATATTGAGCATCAAGATCTATTGAGATAGATCAAGGCGCTTGATAAGATTTTCAATGAGTACATACCTTGGCAAGATTTTGAAATAGTTCAAAATGGAGCAGTCAAAGAAAGAGTTCTTGCTGTGTTGCAAAGGTATGAAATTGAGTAAGACTCAAATCCCGACCACAATGAGAAAATAGAAAGAGAATGAAAAGTCATTCCCTATGCCTCATCATAGGTTCTATAAAGTATGCTATGCTATGTACCAGACCTATTGTATACCTTACTCTGAATTAGGCAAGGAGTACAATAGTGATCTACGAGTAGATCCTTTGGACATTGGTCAAGAATATCCTTAGTAAGGACTAAGGAGATGTTTCTCGATTATGGAGGTGATAAAGAGTTTGTTGTAAAAGTTACATCGAGTGCAAACTTTTACACTAATCCGAATGACTCTAAGTCTCAACCTAGATACATATTGAAAGTGGGAGCAATTAGCTAGAGTAGCTCCGTGCGAGCATTGTGGACATAAAATATTTGCAAAATACATACGGCTCTGAATGTGATGAGACCCGTTGACTAAGCTTCTCTCACGAGCAAAACATGATCACACCTTAGTACTCTTTGGGTGTTAATCACATAGCGATGTGAACTAGATTATTGACTCTAGTAAACCCTTTGAATGTTGGTCACATGATGATGTGAACTCTGGGTGTTAATCATATACATATATGAATATTGGTGTTAAATCACATGGCGATGTGAACTAGATTATTGACTCTAGTGCAAGTGGGAGACTGAAGGAAATATGCCCTAGAGGCAATAATAAAGTTATTATTTATTTCCTTATTTCATGATAAATGTTTATTATTCATGCTAGAATTGTATTAACCGGAAACATAATACATGTGTGAATACATAGACAAACATAGTGTCACTAGTATGCCTCTACTTGACTAGCTCGTTTATCAAAGATGGTTATGTTTCCTAGCCATGGACAAAAGAGTTGTCATTTGATTAACGGGATCACATCATTAGGAGAATGATGTGATTGACTTGACCCATTCCGTTAGCTTAGCACTTGATCGTTTAGTATGTTGCTATTGCTTTCTTCATGACTTATACATGTTCCTGTAACTATGAGATTATGCAACTCCCATTTACCGGAGGAACACTTTGGGTACTACCAAAGCGTCACAATGTAAGCTGGGTGATTATAAAGGAGTACTACGGTGTCTCCGAAGGTACATGTTGAGTTGGCGTATTTGAGATTAGGTTTTGTCACTCCGATTGTCGGAGATGTATCTCTGGGCCCTCTCGGTAATGCACATCATTATAAGCCTTGCAAGCAATGTGACCAATGAGTTGGTTCGCGATGATGCATTACTGAGCGAGTAAAGAGACTTGCGGTGACGAGATTGAACTAGGTATTGGATACCGACGATCGAATCTCGGGCAAGTAACATACCGATGACAAAGGGAACAACGTATGTTGTTATGCGGTTTGACCGATAAAGATCTTCGTAGAATATGTAGGAGCCAATATGGGCATCCAGGTCCCGCTATTGGTTATTGACCGAGAATAGTTCTAGGTCATGTCTACATAGTTCTCGAACCCGTAGGGTCCGCACGCTTAAGGTTTCGACGACAGTTATATTATGAGTTTATGAGTTTTGATGTACCGCAGGAGTTCAGAGTCCCGGATGAGATCGGGGACATGATGAGGAGTCTCGAAATGGTCGAGACATAAAGATTGATATATTGGACGGATATATTTGGACACCGGAAAGGTTCCGGGAGAGTTTGGGAATATACCGGAGCTCCGGGAGGTTACCGGGACCCCCCGGTAAGTATATGGGCCTTATTGGGCCCTATTGGAATGGAGGGAGAAGGATCAAGGGAAGGGGGCCGGCCCCCCCTTTCCTTCTCTCCTTCCCCCTCTTCGTTCGTACTACTACTACTCCTTCCTTCCCCCTCCAACTTGGATTAGGAAAAGGAGGGAAAACCTACTTGGAGTAGGTTTCCCCCTCCCTATGGCGCGCCCCCGTTGGGCCGGCCACCTCCTCCCTCCCTCCTTTATATACGGGGACAGGGGGCACCCCATGGACAGACAAGTTGATCTATGGATCGTTCCTTAGCCGTGTGCGGTGCCCCCTTCCACCATATTCCACCTCGGTGATATCGTCGCGGAGTTTAGGCGAAGCCCTGCGCCGGTAGAACATCATCATCGTCACCACGCCGTCCTGCTGACGGAACTCATCTCCGAAGCTCGGCTGGACCGGAGTCCGGAGATCGTCATCGAGCTGAACGTGTGCTGAACTCGGAGGCTCCGTACGTTCGGTGCTTGGATCGGTCGGATCGTGAAGACGTACGACTACATCAACCGCGTTGTGCTAACGCTTCGCTTCGGTCTCACGAGTGCGTAGACAACACTCTCCCCTCTCGTTGCTATGCATCACCATGATCTTGCGTGTGCGTAGGAAATTTTTTGAAATTACTACGTTCCCCAACAGTGTTGTCACCTCTGAGACGTGTTTCCAACCAACTGCTGAAAGTCCTGATGTGTTCACAAGTAATCCAGTCGTCGCACTGCTCCGGGTGTTTGGAGCGCAGACTGTTCTTGTGTTCATCGACATACGGGGTCACCAAGGTAGAGTTTTGTAGAACTGTATAGTGTGCGTAAGACCAAGAATATCCATCCCTGCATATTATTGAGTCCCCTCCAAGCGTGCCTTTTCCAGTCAGTCTCCCATCATACCGCGATTCAGGGAGACCTATCTTCTTAAGGCCAGGAATAAAGTCAACACACAACCCAATGACATACTATGTTTGATGGCCCATGGAGATGCTTCCTTCTGGCCTAGCGTGGTTACGGACATATTTCTTTAGACTCCCATGAACCTCTCAAAGGGGTACATATTGTGTAGAAATACGGGGCCTAGAATGACAATCTCGTCAACTAGATGAACTAGGACGTGCGTCGTGATATTGAAGAAGGATGGTGGGAACACCAGCTCAAAACTGACAAGACATTGCTCCACATCACTCCTTAGCCTTGGTATGATTTCTGGATCGATCACCTTCTGAGAGATTGCATTGAGGAATGCACATAGCTTCACAATGGCTAATCGGATGTTTTCGGTAGAAGCCCCTCAATGCAACGAAGCGCTTCGTCATAATCACGTGGCGTCATGAGACTTTAGGTTCGGAACTTTTCTCTGGCATATTTATTATTCCCTTTATATTCGACAAGAAGCGGTCGGGACCTTCATACTAAGCAAGCATTCAAAGAAGATTTCCTTCTCTTCTTTGGTAAGAGCGTAGCTGGCAGGACCTTCATACTGCTTTAGAGGCATGCCGTCTTTTTCGTGCAAACGTTGCAGGTCCTCCCGTGCATCAGCTGTATCTTTTGTCTTCCCATACACGCCCAAGAAGCCTAGCAGGTTCACGCAAAGGTTCTTTGTCACGTGCATCACCTCGATCGAAGAGCGGACCTCTAGGTCTTTCCAGTAGGGTAGGTCCCAAAATATAGATTTCTTCTTCCACATGGGTGCGTGTCCCTCAGCGTCACTCGGAACAGCTAGTCCGCCGGGACCCTTTCCAAAGATTACGTATAAATCATTGACCATAGCAAGTACGTGATCGCCGGTATGCATGACGGGCTTCTTCTGGTGATCTGCCTTGCCTTTGAAATGCTTGCCTTTCCTTCGACATTGATGGTTGGTCGGAAGAAATCGACGATGGCCCAGGTACACATTCTTCCTGCATTTGTCCAGGTATATACTTTCGGTCAGCTAAACAGTGCGTGCATGCGTGGTATCCCTTGTTTGTCTATCCTAAAAGGTTACTGAGAGCGGGCCAATCGTTGATGGTTACAAACAGCAACACGTGCAGGTTAAATTCCTCCTGTGTGTGCTCATCCCACGCACGTACACCATTTTCACTCCACAGCTGTAAAAGTTCTTCAACTAATGCCCTTAGGTACACATCAATGTCGTTGCCGGGTTGCTTAGGGCCTTGGATGAGAACTTGCATCATAATGAACTTTCGCTTCATGCACATCGAAGGAGGAAGGTTATACATACATAGAGTCACGGGTCAGGTGTTGTGATTGCTGCTCTGCTCCCCAAAAGGATTAATGCCATCCGTGCTTAAACCAAACCATACATTCCTTGGGTCACGTGCAAACTCAGCCCAATACTCTCTCTCGATTTTTCTCCACTGCGACCCGTCAACGGGTGCTCTCAATTTCGCGTCTTTCTTACGATCCTCACTGTGCCATCGCATCAACTTGGCATGCTCTTTGTTTCTAAACAGTCGTTTCAACCGTGGTATTATAGGAGCATACCACATCACCTTCGCAGGAACCCTCTTCCTGCGGGGCTCGCCGTCAACATCACCAGGGTCATCTCGTTTGATCTTATACCGCAATACACCGCATACCGGGCATGCGTTCAAATCCTCGTCGCGCACCATGTAGAGGATCAGATCGATTAGGTCATGCATGTATCTTCGCACCTCAATCCTAGAGGGCATCGACCTTCTTTGCTGCATCGTCTTGTTGGGCAATTCGTTATCCTTTGGAAGCTTCTTCTTCAATATTTTGATAGCTTCTCAAATCCTTTGTCGAGCACACGACATTCTCTGCCTTCCTCTGCAGCAATTCCAGTACGGTACCCAGCTTTGTGTTGCCATCTTCACAATTGGGGTACAACCCTTTTTTGTGATCCTCTAACATGCGATCGAACTTCAGCTTCTCCTTTTGACTTTTGCATTGCGTCCTTGCATCAACAATGACCCGGCGGAGATCATCATCATCGGGCACATCGTCTGGTTCCTCTTGATCTTCAGCAGCTTCCCCCGTTGCAGCATCATCGGGCACATTGTCTGGTTCCTCTTAATCTTCAGCAGCTCCCCCCGTTGCAGCATCATCGTATTCAGGGGGCACATAGTTGTCATCGTCCTCTTCTTCGCCATCTTCCATCATAACCCCTATTTCTCTGTGCCTCGTCCAAACATTATAGTGTGGCATGAAACCCTTGTGAAGCGGTGGATGTGAAGGATTTTCGGTCGAGTAAGACTTCGTATTCCCACATTTAGGGCATGGACAACACATAAAACCATTACCTTGTTTGCCTCAGCCACTTGAGAAAATTATGCACGCCCTTAATGTACTCGGAGGTGTGTCCGCCGCCATACATCCATTGCGGTTCATCTGGGTGCATTATATATAATTATGTGTGTCAAAAGTAAGAAAATCAGACAAGTATCTATCTAAAGTAAGAAAATCAGACAAGGATCTATCTAAAGTAAGAAAGTGAGAAAGAAGATAAGAACAAGAGGCTCACCACGGTGGTGCGGGCGGCGAGATCGGCGTGGGCGATCAGCGGCGGTGAAAACGGGACGGGCGTGGCGGACCACTAAATCTAGACAAATCTCGGGAAAATGGAGCTCCGAGGTCGAGCTTTGAGAGGAGAAAGCTTAACTAGTGTGGCTCGGGCATTTCATCGAACACCTCATGTGCATAGGAGGTGAGCTAGAGCCCCCAAATGTCCTCCCTCGCCGGCGGAAAAAAGCGAGAGCAACGTGGAGTGCTCTGCATGGCGATGGGTATATATATAGGCAAATTATTTGTCCCGGTTTGTGGCATGAACCGGGACTAAATTCACCCTTCTATACCGGTTCAAGGCACGAATCGGTACCAATGGCTGTGGGCCAGGAGCGCGGCCCATTGGTCCGGATTCATGCCTAGAACCGGGACAAATGGATCCAGACGAACCGGGACAATGCTCACGAGGCCCCGGCCGGCCCCCTGGGCTCATGAACCGGGTCTAATGTCCCCCATGGGCCGGTTCGTGAAGAACTGGGACTAATGGACTGGCCAGGCCCGAACCAAAGCCCTGTTTTCTACTAGTGTTAACACATAAAAACAAAAAGTGAAGTAACAAATAGATGAAATCAATCAAACTCGGCCATGTTTTTTATTACTCAGCGTAAATTGTACTCCCTCTGTAAACTAATATAAGAGCGTTTAGAACACTACTTTAGTAATCTAAACGCTCTTATATTAATTTACGGAGGGAGTATAACATTTGTGCCTACGAAGGTGTATACTTGGGCATGTGGAAGGTGATACATAGTTGCCCCAATTTCTTTCCTATCCACTACATCAATGAAAACCAGCATCCCGCTGCTTTTTCGTCAAAAAAATTTCTTTCCTATCGCAGTAATACGAGAATAATTCATGGCCGATCTTATAGACAATGTGTTTGAAATCACTACTCGACCTCTTGAAGATAACGGGGAAGCTTGCGAATTGTATTAAGCTAACAATTGAAGATGCAAGGTGGCTCACGGGAGGATTCATCAGTTTGCATGCCCAGTATACAACAACATCTGGGCCGGAGGCCTCAACGTCGGCAGTCAGCAACCCCAACCCGAGGGCAGCCAGGAACCGCAACGCTGGCAGTCCCTGGCCGAGGCGTCGGGGGCGTGCTGCTAAGGCCCCCCTGCGGAGCTGCCAATCGGCCGCCGGCGTCGGTCGGGGGCGTGCTGCTGCTGCCCCCTGTGGAGCAGCCGCTCGGCCGCTAGTGTCGGGGGCGTGTGCAGTCTCTGCTCACGGCGGCGTTAGGCAGTAGTCCTAGAAAAGCGAAGGGCGCCAGCCCCTGGTCTGGCTCGCCAGCGTCGAAGTGTGCGGCCTCACGTCGGTCGGGGCGTGAAGGCGGCGTCGAGAAGGGGCGGTGGCGGGGCCGAGAGGTTGGCGGCGGGTGGTGCCGAACAGTTGGCGAGAAGAGGGCGTACGGGGGGTTGAGATCCTCTGCAGTACCGTACGGTGCTGTACAGTCACTGCCATGTGGGACCTAACCCGCGTACTGCAGAGGATCCTAACCCGCGTACGGGTGGCGAGAAGTTGGAGAGAGACCAAGCGGTAGCAGGTTTCGTTAGCTATAATTTTTGTTAGTAGAGATTATATGCCATTAGATTGTTGATTAGACGGTTAACATGCTCAGTTGAATCTGCCCTCTCGTGTTTTTGTAGGGATAGTAGATATCTAACCTAGAGAACATTTTTCTACCATGAACATTGTTTAAAATTTATGATTTTTTTTAAAAAAATCATTATATTTTCAAAATTCTAGTGCTCTTAATATCATTTTTACTGCAACCGATAATTTGAGAAAACGGGCAGAAAACCGAACATATGTAATGAAAATCGCTTGTACTAGATTATATGGGCCAACCAGTCCGGAGCGTCATTGTAGGCCAGCCACGGCCCAGTCCGTGTGTTCAGCCTACACATCTATATGGCCCAACTTGGCCCATTTTTATGTCGTCGGCTCACTCTGCAGCAGCGCACACACAGAGCCTCTTGCGAACTCCCTCACAGCAGCAGCCGCCGCCGCCGCCGCCGCCGCTGTCCGCACCGACGCCGGAGAGCGACCGGAAGATGTCCTTGTCGGCGATCCCGGCGAGCTCTGGTGGAAATCCTCCTCCGCCTTCCCTTTGAGAGGACCTCATCCGCGCCTCCGCCGCCTGCGTCTCCTTCCGCCGCCTCGTCGCTGACCGCGCCTTCCTCCGGCGCTTCCGCAAGCTCCACCCTTTGCCCCTCCTCGGCTTCCTCAACTACAGCGGTTTCCACCGCGCGGTACCGCCCCACCCCTCCGCCCCGGCCGCCCGCGCCGTGGCCAAAGCTGCCGACTTCGGCTTCGAGTTCCTCCCAGGGTCCTCCTTGGACTGGTCCGTGCGGGAAGTCCGCGACGGCCGCGTCCTGCTCGATAGACCCTCAAGCCACGACGAGCTCGGATCCGTCTTCAAGGAGATGGTGGTGTGCGACCCCTTGCACCGGCAGTATCTCCTGCTCCCCCCGCTCCCCGGAGACCTAGCCATTTCGATTTTTGTCGCGCTCGCGACTCAAGGGCCGTGCTTCGGCGAATCCTTCCTCGCCCCTCCGGGAGATGGCGAGAGGCAGCTGCTACTCTTGAGGGGCGTCATTGAGTGATCTGGATCTTGCTGCTCCAAAGCAGGTCAATAGCTCCCATGCGGCGTCGTTGGTGTGAACTGTCTCTCATGCGGCGTCGTTGGCTGTAATAGCTATCATCGACATCTGCATTTGAAAAAATAGCTCCCATCGACACACCATTCTGGCGGCTAGTTGGCTGTCCGTTAGGCTGAGATTTGGTTAGGACACTAGGGGTTATGTGCTCGGTGGTGGGGTCCACCTATGGCCACGTAGTCAAGAGTCAACCATCCACGACTTCGACCGGTGTTGTGTGACCGTGCTCGACTTCGCCCGTCTTTGGATCAGGCGGCGGCGCCGCCGTAAGCATCTTCTCCGGCAGCGGGTTCTTCTCCGTGGTGGTGGGCGCATTTCTCGGCAGCGCAGAGCTATTGCGAGTGAACCGAAACCCTAGTCCCTCCCAGAATTTTGAGGGATCTGTGGCCTCATGCTGCCCTCTGTTTCTTGGCGATTTAGAATCGGGCTCCATTGGATCCGGGGTTGTTTCTTCTCCGCAGCCGGTGGTGGGCGCCTATCTCTGCAGTGGCTATTGCGAGTGAGTATTTTCCAAACACCACTCCCATTCCACTGAATTTTGGATAAATCTGTGGCCTCATGCTGCCCTGTTGCTTGGCGTTTTAGAATCTCGATTGGATAGGAGATGGGCGAGGGCTGGATGAGATGGAGCGAGAGAGTGCTTCAAATCGGTAATGCCACCCTCTTTTCTTGGCTATTTAGAATCGAACTCGATTTGGTAGTGACTACCGCCGCTGCTCGCCATTGACAAAACAGGGAGGTTAGGTTACGCCACCACATTACGCAATTATAGTGGAATTTTTTCCCTGTAAAGCCAAGCTCAGTGATGGAAGTGTCCAAGACATTGATAGAGATACCACCGTGAGGTTGGATGTCGAATTTGCAGATGTTGATCCCCAGGAATTGGAGAGAATGAAGGAGAAGGCCGTGGGCAATTTGGTGGAGAGAATTGGGGAGAGTATTGTTTGGGGTCCAGAACAAGAGGTATCTCTGCAATGTTTCAATAGCTCGCGTAGTTGCTTTCATATGTTTATTTTGATATGTTCCTAGAGAAAACTGTGTTGAAAGATGTTAGTAGTAATGATGCGGGATCCGTGATCGAGGTTTATCCTCATTCTTTGCTTTGAAGAATTATGTCCTTGATGCACCGCTAGGTGAAAAACCTATTGCGAGGAGCATATGCGGGCGTTCTGACGTTTGCCTAGTTGATATGATGACTACTTGATAGTTTTGTGCACCATGCTTTATGGCTTAGAATCGGGACTTCAAAGGCGCTTTGAGCGTCGGGGACCATATGAGATGTTCCAGGAATTGAAGTTAATATTTCAAGCAAATACCGAGTTGAGAGATATGAAGTCTCCAACAAGTTCTATAGCTGAAAGATGGAGGAGAATCGCTCAACTAGTGAGCATGTGCTCAGATTATGCAGGTACTTCAATCGCTTGAATCAAGTGGGAGTGAATCTTCCGGATAAGATAGTGATTGTCGAGTTCTCTAGTCACCGTCACCAAGTTAGTAGAACTTTGTGATGAACTATAATATGCAAGGGATGGCGAAAACAATTTCGAGCTCTTCGTGATGTTGAAATCGACGAAGGTAGAAATCAAGAAAGAGCATCAATTGTTGATGATTGACAAGACCACTAGTTTCAAGAGAAGAGCAAAGGAAAGAAAGGGAACTTCAAGTGGAAAAGACAAGCAAGTTGTCACTCCCACGAAGAAGCCCAAAGCTGGACCAAAGCACAAACCGAGTGCTTACACTGCAAAGGAAATGGTCCTTTGGAAGCGGAAATGCCCTGAATATTTGGTGGATAAGAAGGATGGCAAAGTGAACAAGGGTATATTTGATATCTGATTATTGATGTGTGCCTTACTAGTGTTTATAGTAGCCCCTGAGTATTTGATACTTGTTCGGTTGCTAAGATTAGTAACTCGAAACAAGAGTTACAGAATAAACAAAGACTAGTTGAAGGGAAAGTGACGATGAGTGTTGGAAGTAGTTCCAAGATTGATATGATCATCATCGCACACTCCCTATACTTTCGGGATTGGTGTTAAACCTAAATAAATGTTATTTGGCGTTTGCGTTGAGCATGAATATGATTTGAACCGGGTCCGGCCGGCCCCCGGGGCTCACGAACCGGGTCCGATGCCCCCATTGGTCCCGGTTCTGGATTGAACCGGGACTAATGGGCTGGACCGGCCTGGACCATTGTCCCCTTTTCTACTAGTGAGACACACCTCCGAGTACATTAAGGGCGTGCATAATTTTCTCGAAGTGGCTGAGGCAAACAAGCAGAATGGTTTTATGTGTTGTCCATGCCCTATATGTGGGAATCTGAAGTCTTACTCGACCGGAAAATCCTGCACACCCACCCTTTACAAGGGTTTCATGCCACACTATAATGTTTGGGCGAGGCACGGAGAAATAGGGGTTATGATGGAAGGCGGCGAAGAAGAAGAGTACGATGACAACTATGTGCCCCCTGAATACGGTGATGCTCCGAAGATCAAGAGGAACCAGACGATATGCGATGATCTTGCAAGCTGGAGAAGCTGCTGAAGATCAAGAGGAACGGATGATGTGCCCGATGATGATGATCTCCGCGGGTCATTGTCGATGCAAGGGCCTTAATCTGAAAGTCAAAAGAGAAGCTGAAGTTCGATCGCATGCTAGAGGACCACAAAAAGGGTTGTACCCCAATTGCGAAGATGGCAACACAAAGCTAGGTACCGTCTTTGGAATTGCTGCGATGGAAGGCGAGAGAATCTTGTGCTGATAAAGGATTTGAAGCTACTTAAAATATTGAAGAAGAAGCTTCCAAGGATAACGAATTGCCTGACGGTACATACGCAGCAAAGAAGGTCGTATGCCCTCTAGGATTGGAGGTGCGAAGATACATGCATGCCCTAATGACTGCATCCTCTACGCGGTGCGTACAAGGATCTGAACGCATGCCCGGTATGCGGTGCATTACGGTATAAGATCGACGAGATGACCTGGTGATGTTGTGGCGAGCCCCGGGAAGAGGTTCCTCTGAAGGTGATGTGGTATGCTCCTATAATACTACGGTTGAAGCGTCTGTTGAAGCGGAGAGCATGCCAAGTTGATGCGATGGCACAGTGAGGACCATAAGAAAGACGGAAGTTGAGAGCACCGCCGACGGGTCCTGATGGAGAAAAATCGAGAGAAATCTTGGGATGAGTTTGCAAGTGAGCCAAGGAACGTATGGTTTGCTTTAAGCGCGGATGGCATTAATCCTTTCGGGAGCGAGCAGCAATCACAGCACTGGCCCGTGACTCTATGTATGTATAACCTTCCTCCTTGGATGTGCATGAAGCGGAAGTTCATTATGATGCGGTTCTCATCCAAGGCCCTAAGCAACCCGGCAATGACATTGATGTGTACCTAAGGCCATTAGTTGAAGAACTTTTACAGCTGTGGAATGGAAGCGGTGTACATCGTGGGATGAGCACAAGCAGGGAGAATTTAACCTAAAGGCGTTGCTGTTCGTGACCATCAACGATTGGCCCGCTCTCGGTAACCTTCGGGACGGACAAACAAGGGATACCACGCATGCACGCACTATTTACTTGACAGCGATAGTATATACGGCAAGCTGCGGGAAGAATGTGTACACAGGCCATCGTCGATTTCTTCCGACCAACCATCAATGTCGAAAGAAAGGCAAGCATTTGAAAGCGAGGCAGATCACGGAAGAAGCCGCCATGCGTGCCGGTGATCACGTACTTGCTATGGTCGATGATTTACGTAATCTTTGGAAAGGGTCGGCGGACTAGCTGTTCCGTAAGTGATTGAGGACACGCACCCATGTGGAAGAAGAAATCTATATTTTGGGACCTACCCTCTTTGGAAAGACCTAGAGGTCCGCTCTTGATCGGCGTGATGTGCGTGACGAAGAACCTTTGCGTGAACCTGCTAGGCTTCTTGGGCGTGTATGGGAAGACAAAAGATACAGGTGAGGCACGAGAGGACCTGCAACGTTTGCACGAAAAAGACGGCATGCCTCCAAAGCGATATGAAGGTCCTGCCAGCTATGCTCTTACCAAAGAAGAGAAGAAATCTTCTTTGAATGCACTGCTTAGTATGAAGGTCTCGGCGGCTATAAATCGAATATAAAAGGAATAATAAATATGGCAGAGAAAAAGTTTGAGAACCTAAAGTCTCATGACGCCACGTGATTATGGCGCAAGCTGCTTCCGTTTGCATTGAGGGGCTTCTACCGAAAAGCGTCCGATTAGACATTGTGAAGCTATGTGCATTCCTCAATGCAATATCTCGAAGGTGATCGATCCGAAACCATACCAAGGCTAAGGAGTGATGTGGTGCAATGTCTTGTCGGTTTGAGCTGGTGTTCCCACCATCCTTCTTCAATATCATGGCGACGTTCTTGTTCATCTAGTTGGCGAGATTGTCATTACGGGCCCGTATTTCTACACAATATGTACCCCTTTGAGAGGTTCATGGAGTCCTAAAGAAATATGTCCGTAACGCGCTAGGCGAAGGAAGCATCTCCATGGGCCATCAAGCAGAGGATGTCATCGGGTTTTGTGTTGACTTCATTCCTGGCCTTAAGAAGATAGGTCTCCCTAAATCGCGGTATGAGGGGGACTGATTTGGAAAAACACGCTTGGAAAGGACTCAATAATATGCGAGGACGGATATTCTTGGTCTCAAGCCCACTACAGTTCTCTGAGAACTCTACCTTGGTGACCCGTATGTCGATGAACACAAGAACGATCTGCGCTTCAAACACCGGAGGCGGTCTGACGATGGATTACATGTGAACACATCGGGACTTTCAGCAGTTGGTTGGAAGCACGTGTCGAGGTGACAGCACTGTTTGTGAGGAGCTGTACTTGTTATCGAGGGACCATCTTTGACCGTATTGATTTGGAAAGGATCTGAGATAAATGGGAATACATTTTACATGATTGACCAAGATCAAAAGAGCACCAACCAAATCAGCGGTGTCGCTTTGATGCAACAACCGAGAGGAAAGGACACATATTATGGTTACATAGTGGACATATGGGAACTTGACTACGGACATGATTTTAAGGTCCCTTTGTTTAAGTGCAAATGGGTCAATCTGTCGGGAGGCGGGTGGTGTAGACCCACGATGCGGAATGACAACAGTGGATCTGAAAAATCTTGGGTACAGCGACGAACCGTTCGTCCTAGCCAATGATGTAGCACAGGTTATCTATGTGAAGGACATGTCCGATGAGACCGAGAAAGAGAAAAGATAAGGAAGCAAATACATCATACGATGAGCCAAAGCGCCACATAGTTCTTTCGGGAAAAAGGGACATCGTGGGAGTGGAGGACAAGGCGGACATGTCGAAGATTATGAAAAGTTTCATGAAATTCCTCCCTTTAAAGTCAAGGCTGACCTGACATCATGATAAGCGATGAAGATTATCCATGGTTCTGGCGCAATAAGCAAATGACACAAGCGAAGAAAAAGTGAAGACTTTCTCCGCAACTATTGTTCGTTTATGATACCATTATATTATGGCGATGAGTATGATACCATTGTTAGTTTTGTACATGCACATGCTATGTGTGGGTCAATTTATGATACCATGCCAACTTTCAACTTTTTCAGAGTTCATTTGAAATGTCTTATGGTTCGCCCTCGTAATAATTAAAAATAGCAACAATAAGTATTTTGTTGTAAGTAGAAACAAAATAAATTAAATAAAGCAAGAAAGAAAACAAAAAAAGTGTTTTCAAATTTGAAAATTAGTAATGGCACTAATAGAAAGTTTATAATTTTCCTAAAACTAGAAGCAAAAAGATTTAAAAATAGAGCAATAAACAAAAGAAAATAAATAATGCAGAAAACAAAACAAAAAAACAACAATAAGTATTTTGTTGTAAGTAGAAACAAAATAAATTCAATAAAGCAAGAAAGAAAAAAAAAAAAGTGTTTTCAAATTTGAAAATTAGTAATGGCACTAACAGAAAGTTTATAATTTTCCTAAAACTAGAAGCAAAAAGATTTAAAAAATAGAGCAAAAAACAAAAGAAAATAAATAATGCAGAAAACAAAACAAAAAAACAACAATAAGTATTTTGTTGTAAGTAGAAACAAAATAAATTAAATAAAGCAAGAAAGAAAACAAAAAAAAGTGTTTTCAAATTTAAAAATTAGTAATGGCACTAACAGAAAGTTTATAATTTTCCTAAAACTAGAAGCAAAAAGATTTAAAAATAGAGCAAAAACAAAAGAAAATAAATAATGCAGAAAACAAAACAAAAAAACAACAATAAGTATTTTGTTGTAGTAGAAACAAAATAAATTAAATAAAGCAAGAAAAAAAAATGCCACCCTCTTTGGGCATACGGCTTTGAATCGTAGTATCCTATTTGGGCCAGATTGAGGCCCATGAAGGCCAGAAGGTCAACAGCAACGAAGGAGCAAGTAGGCCCATAAGCCTGCAGTTCAAAGGAGTTCAAGAGGGGGCGGCGGTGGGGCTTATAAACCACTGCGCTCCCTCTCAACTAGCGAGTGGGACTAAACTTTGGCCCGGCAGCAGGCGTGAGGCCTTTGGTCCCGGTTGGTGGCACCAACGGGACTAAAGGTGAACTTTAGTCGGTTAGAGCCACCAACCGGGACCAAAGGCGCAGACTTCCCGCCCTTTGGGCTGCGAAAGTGAGGCTTTTGGTCGGTTGGTGGCTCCAACGGGACTAAAATAACATTAGTCACGGTTGGTGCCACCAACGGGACCAATCGCCTGTATATAAGTGGCACTTTGCAGTTTTGCGATTCATCGCCACATTTCCCCGCAGCGCCCGAAACGCGCCAGCGCCGCCGAGCTGCCCAGCGCCGCCCGCCGCTCCCGCCGTCGCCGTCGTCGTCGCCGCGCCCGTCGTCGTTGCCGTCCTCCCCGAGCCGCGCTTCGCCGTCATCGCCGCCGAGATCTGCAGCGTCGCCGCCAGCGGACTCCGCCAGCGTCGCCGTCGCCCCGCGCCCGCGCCCGTCGCCGTCGCCGTCGCCGTCGCCCGCCCAGCTCCGCCACCGCTGTGAGCCGCCGCGCGCCGCCAGGCTCTTTTTTTTCATTTTATTATTTTAGTTTTTTCTGTTCATATAATGCATATATGTGTATGTGTATGTATATGTTCATATATGTTATGTATATGTTTCATTTTTATTAGTTTTTTTTCTGTTCATATAATGCATATATGTGTATGTGTATGTATATGTTCATATATGTTATGTATATGTTTCATTTTATTAGTTTTTTTCTGTTCATATAATGCATATATGTGTATGTGTATGTATATATGTTCATATATGTTGTGTATATGTTTCATTTTATTAGTTTTTTTTCTGTTCATATATGTGTATGTATATATGCGGCTCTGTTCATATGTGGCTATATATATGCAAAAGATAGATTTTTAGAAAAGTTAGTTTTTTTTCTGTTCACAGATTTTTTGTTGATATTAATTATTGTAGAATATGCAAATGTTGGTATATTCATATGAACAATGCATTAGGCAAAACCTTTGTTTTTTTTGGAATTTTCTATTTGAACATTTTTTAAAACAAGCAATACTAAAAGAATGAGAGGAAAAGGAAAATAAGAAGAGGAAGAAAGGAGAAAAGAGGAGAGGAAGAAGAGGAGAAATAAATAAGAAGAGGAAAAAGAAGAAAAAAGAGGAGAAGAAGAAAGGAATAGAGGAGAAAGGAGAAATTCTATTTTTCTTCTTCTCCTCTATTCCTTTCTTCTTCTCCTTTTTTTTTCTTTACTTCTTATTCTTCTTCCTTCTTCCTTCTTCCTCTTTTCTTCCTTTTCCTTAATTATTTTCCTTTCTCGAGGGAGAAGAAGAAAAAGAAGAGGAGAAGAAGAAAGAAAGGAAAGGAGAAAGAAGAAACTTAAACACGAGGGGGTGGTACCGATACCCCCTTCCCGATATGTATATGTATGTCGCTGCGTTGTTGATATAATTAACCCCCTCTAGATACAACTGCAGCACCCCCTCGGCCCTCTCGCTCGACCAAAACTCTCGAGGACACCCAAACCCTAGAGAAAGCGATGTTGAATAATAATTGACATGTTGTCAATATTTGCGAAACTATGGAGCACTCGAGGCGAAGAAAGCGAAGCGATGTTGGGGAAATAATCGCAAATGGAAGTGATGATGTTGCGTCATTTCTCATCGACACCGTTGGTCGAGATGGATGAAGAAGAGGGCTATGATTATGATGGCCGACTCATTAATGCGGTACAAGAGGAGGACTATGTTCATGATGGCTCTGGTGACACAATGGAGGTACAAGGCGAAGGAGACCGTGCGAGCCGAGTCACCAACCGAGTCCGCCAGGTATATATATATTAGTTAAGCCCGTCTTGACAAGTTAATTGATGCATCCATTGTTTTGGTATATGTACACATATTAAATCTTGTCGTCTTTCTTCCTTATAATTTCTAGCCCTCGGATCGAGCACAACCGGTCTGAGACGAGGCCGAAGAAAAGTTGAGCTCGGATGAAAAGTTTGAGATCATAGAAATCGCGCCGACGGCGAACCGATTGAACCCAACCGGACAAAGAAGGCATTTTCTGCTCGGTCACGGGGTTCTTGTTAGGGACAGGATCGATCAAGCATCCAGCAATGGTATAAGCTGCTAAGGATGAAAACGCCGAGGTGTCTTATGTCAATGATATCTGAAAGAAGATCTTTGGAATGAGCTGAAAGCAAATTTCACCCTACCGCCAGAGGAGGATCCGGAGAAGCCAGTTAAAGAGCAATTAATCAAGTCTTGTGCTCTTAAGAAGATGGCTGGCCTAATGAGGAGGTGGAGGAAAGAGCTGAACCAGTTTGTCAAGAAAAAAGAGACACCAGAATTCATCGGCAACTATGAGAAGATCAAAGATCACTAGCCCGCATTTGTGGCCCACATGTCATCGGAAAAGAGTAAGAAGATGTCGGAGACAAACAAGAAAAATGCTGCGAAGAAGACGCTTCACCATCGCATGCGGGTCGGTGGCTACCTCAAAGCCCGGCCTAAGTGGTCCAAGGTGAGCATGATCTGCTTGAAATAGGGATCGAACCGAGAGGCGATCTGTTGGCAGACCGTTGCGGACTTGGTTCTTGAGGCTGGCGGAACCTTGGACCTATGTGAGGCGGTGTCGATGGGACGAGCGAGCAAGCTGCAAACACCAGTCAAGAAACTTCGACAATATATTGATCTGCTGCTTGGCGAGGGACGTTCCTTCCAAGCAGGAGAAGGGCGAGCTCCAATGGCCCTTAGGAATCCCGAGCACCCTGGGCGGACACGAGGCACACCAGGCTCGCTTCCGTGGAAGGTTGGTTTTCGGACGCAGGGGTTACAAAACCCACGAGAGGAGGAAGAAAGTGGAGCATGACCAAATCTGGCGCTGCTTGGAAGGGTAATGGGGCTAGAGGATCGAGAAGAGGAATGAGAAGCAGCGGATCGCAACAAGCGACATGCGAAGCTTCCCCGAAGCTACCCGCCATCTCGGCAGAAGAAGCGTTGCTTCCACCGAGCTGCTTCGGTAGGAGCATGTCTTGGCGGCTCTGCCAGCTATCCGTGGATGGTATCACGGAGTCTCAAAATTGCCACATTATGGCGCGATGCATGAATTTGAAGGTCAAGGCGGCTGTTGGCCAAGTTTATCCTAGTGGACCGGCACAACTTATCACCGCCGGCCGATTCGGAAGGATTTGCTAAGGTGATGGTTGATGAAATAACGGAGGATTTGAGGACCTCGCGACTTGAGCACCCTACGGTGAAGGGAGACTAGGCTGGATTCTGCTCTAAAGACTCCATGCCTATGGCGGAAGGAGCTCATCGACCTTCAGGCTGGGCGCCTCCGCCTCCTCCTCCTCATCCCGCGAGTCGGGGCACTCCGCCTCCTCCACCGCCTCCTCCTCCGTGAGTGAAGATCGAGAACGCAGCGTGGCGGCACTCCGCCCCTTCTCGGGCGTGGCGGCACTCCGCCTCCTCCTTCTCCGCAAGAAGACAAGGCGGAAGAGACCCTCCCGCCCGGCTGCTCCGGCGCGTTGTAGTCCTTCTCCTCCGCCTTGTAAGCAAGCACGAAGGAAGGCAGACGCCGCAGCCGCTCCGTCTGCTCCGGCGTCTAGCAGCACAAGAAGAGAGAGGCAATCTGATCGGTCCACCTCTAAAGCACTGTAGAGAAGTTACCGTATGAGAGGAGCAAGGAGGAAAAGCGATCACGATCGTGCAGACCCAAGTGAATGAGTTCTTTGAAGGGGTTAAAGCAAAGATACATCCACCTCCGGAGGAGAAGGTCGATCCGGTGAAAGCAAAGCGCACTCTCAATGCCCCGAGGAAACCACCAAAGTCTCCGCCGAGAACCAACTATGGCGCATTCTTGAGCAGACATATCTCCAAGCCAAGCGGTGGGAACTACTATCAGCGATAAAGGTTAAAAGAACAACGGGCAAAGGGGAAAAAATTGCCCAGCTCGCGAACAAGCACAACAATCGTGCCCCGCTGAATGTGTCTAATCCTCCGGGGCGGTGGCGGTTATGGCAATCTTGAAGATTACCCGCTGACGATGCACTTCCTGATTTCATGGAGGTGGACTTATTGAATCTGATCTACGGGAAGCCTCTCGTCAAAGATGAAAAGTCTCGACAACAATGATGCGAAGATTCCACAGTTGGTACATGAAAACCTGCAGAGAGTGCGAGGGGACGAACACTTTGTATCTGAATATTAAAGAGGAGCACGACCTCGTTTCAAATGATCTGTTGTCTATTCCATTTGAGGAGTTCTTGAGTTCTTCAATCAAAAGGCCCTCGATAAATTAATGGTCTTTTGCTACTACTGTAAATACTATTTCTGTCATTAGTCTTTATATATAGCTCGGCTCTTTCATTGCATGTATTTATAATTAATTATCCTCAATATATTATGCAGATTGAAGATCGTCGAGTGCAAAAAATGAAATCTATGATATTGGGTTCATTAACACAAATATCATAGATGTTTTTCTGGTTGAAAAGCACGCCGAAGAGGCCGAGGACAACTTGCTACAATCATTGATCAAAAATCAAAACAAAGATACCATACTCTTTCCTTACCATGGCCCGTGAGTGTTACTGTCGTGTGCATATTTGGTTTTCCTTATTACTCGAGCGAGGTTAATGTAATTGATGAGTTATGCATGCATGAAGGTACCACTATATTCTTCTGGAGATTAAGCTTGAGCGTGGACTAGTAACCGTCTTAGACTCCAGACGGAAAGATCCTAGCACCTATGCGGACATGACTGAAATGCTCAGCAAGTAAGTTCAATCGATCATTATCGCACCATATCGGCAACTTTTTGTTCATTTCCTGATATCTCAAGTAATAACAAATATTTTCTTTGTCTTGCAGGGTTTGGAAACAGTTCACCGCACAAGCTCGGGACTGCGAAGGAGCTGCGATATACATACCCAAAGTAAGTACTCTTGGCGCATCTCCGTTGATTCTATAGCTATACTTTCATCAATGTCATTTATATAATGCTTCATTATCAGTTTGATTGACCTCTATTTCTCGTAAAGTGCTTGTGGCAGGAGGAAGGGAATGATTTCGTGGATACTACGTGTGCGAGTTCATCCACAAGCGACATTGAAAAACAAGCGGGGCTACTCTAGAAGACAATATGAAGTCGTAAGCAATAATATTCATAATTTCATTTTATTACACCATCATTTCTGTTGAGTTTCATTCATATATATGTATTAATTAACCCCTTCTTCAAATTAATTAGACTTGGCAGATCTTGGGATGAACTCCTACCACCAGACCGCATGAAAGCAATTCAAGAGGAATTGGCGGGATTCTTTCTTGAACACGTCATCGATAAAGCGGAGAATACCATGTGGAACTTGAATTCAAATGCTAGTGGTTTGTAATTAAGAGATCTTATATAGATTGTACATGTATGTAGCCATAAAACTTGTTGTTCGACCAATCTCTCGTAGAAGGAGAGGTCGATCGATCACTTCTCTCGGTATGCATGACGAACTTACATCTTGAATGGTTCTCTCGATCACTTATGTATATATACTATGTAGCGTCGAGCAAGCACGGACATAATTAGAGAGGACACTTCTCTCTATTAATTAGCTAGCTAACGAAACACCTAAATTAACCCCCAAAACCCCCAAAACCCCCAACCCCCTCCTTTCAAAAAAAAACAAAAACCAGGCCCTTTGGAATGCAGACACGTGGGCGCCTTTTGGTCCGGTTGGAGCCACCAACGGGACCAAAACCTGCCCAGGCTCGGCGCCTGAGGCCACGTGGAGGCTCATTGGTCCCGGTTCGTGTTTGAACCGGGACTAATGGGTTGAGTATTAATAACGACCCATTAGTCGGTTCCCGAACAGGACTAAAGGCCCTCTGAACCGGGACTGATTGGTGGTTTTCTACTAGTGTCTGCCGCCATACATCCATTGCCGGTTCATCTGGGTGCTTTATATATAATTATGTGTGTCAAAAGTAAGAAAATCAGACAAGTATCTATCTAAAGTAAGAAAATCAGACAAGGATCTATCTAAAGTAAGAAAGTGAGAAAGAAGATAAGAACAAGAGGCTCACCACGGTGGTGCCGGCGACAGATCGGCGTGGGCGATCAGCGGCGTGTGGCGGGACGGAGGCGTGACGGACCACTAAATCTAGACAAATCTCGGGAAAATGGAGCTCCGAGGTCGAGCTTCGAGAGGAGAAAGCTTAACTAGTGTGGCTCGGGCATTTCATCGAACACCTCATGTGCATAGGAGGTGAGCTAGAGCACCCAAATGTCCTCCCCTCGCCGGCCAGAAAAAACAGAGCACTATGGAGTGCTCTGCCGCGGCGATGGGTATATATATAGGCAAATTATTTGTCCCGGTTTGTGGCATGAACCGGGACTAAATTCACCCTTCTATACCGGTTCAAGGCACGAACGGTACCAATAACTGTGGGGGCGAGGAGCGGCCCATTGGTCCGGATTCATGCCTAGAACCGGGACAAATGGATCCAGACGAACCGGGACAATGCTCACGAGGCCCCGGCCGGCCCCCTGGGCTCATGAACCGGGTCTAATGTCCCCCATGGGTCCCGGTTCGTGAAGAACTGGGACTAATGGACTGGCCAGGCCCGAACCAAAGCCCTGTTTTCTACTAGTGTTAACACATAAAAACAAAAAGTGAAGTAACAAATACATGAAATCAATCAAACTCGGCCATGTTTTTTATTACTCAGCGTAAATTGTACTCCCTCTGTAAACTAATATAAGAGCGTTTAGAACACTACTTTAGTAATCTAAACGCTCTTATATTAATTCGGAGAATATAACTATTAATGCCTACGAAGGTGTATACTTTTCTTGGGCATGTGGAAGGTGATACATAGTTGCCCCAATTTCTTTCCTATCCACTACATCAATGAAAACCAGCATCCCGCTGCTTTTTCGTCAAAAAAATTTCTTTCCTATCGCAGTAATACGAGAATAATTCATGGCCGATCTTATAGACAATGTGTTTGAAATCACTACTCGACCTCTTGAAGATAACGGGGAAGCTTGCGAATTGTATTAAGCTAACAATTGAAGATGCAAGGTGGCTCACGGGAGGATTCATCAGTTTGCATGCCCAGTATACAACAACATCTGGGCCGGAGGCCTCAACGTCGGCAGTCAGCAAACCCAACCCGAGGGCAGCCAGGAACCGCAACGCTGGCAGTCCCTGGCCGAGGCGTCGGGGGCGTGCTGCTAAGGCCCCCCTGCGGAGCTGCCAATCGGCCGCCGGCGTCGGTCGGGGGCGTGCTGCTGCTGCCCCCCTGTGGAGCAGCCGCTCGGCCGCTAGTGTCGGGGGCGTGTGCAGTCTCTGCTCACGGCGGCGTTAGGCAGTAGTCCTAGAAAAGCGAAGGGCGCCAGCCCCTGGTCTGGCTCGCCAGCGTCGGGGGAGTGTGCGGCCTCACGTCGGTCGGGGGCGTGAAGGACGGCGTCGAGAAGGGGCGGTGGCGGGGCCGAGAGGTTGGCGGCGGGTGGTGCCGAACAGTTGGCGAGAAGAGGGCGTACGGGGGGTTGAGATCCTCTGCAGTACCGTACGGTGCTGTACAGTCACTGCCATGTGGGACCTAACCCGCGTACTGCAGAGGATCCTAACCCGCGTACGGGTGGCGAGAAGTTGGAGAGAGACCAAGCGGTAGCAGGTTTCGTTAGCTATAATTTTTGTTAGTAGAGATTATATGCCATTAGATCGTTGATTAGACGGTTAACATGCTCAGTTGAATCTGCCCTCTCGTGTTTTTGTAGGGATAGTAGATATCTAACCTAGAGAACATTTTTCTACCATGAACATTGTTTAAAATTTATGATTTTTTTTTAAAAAAATCATTATATTTTCAAAATTCTAGTGCTCTTAATATCATTTTTACTGCAACCGATAATTTGAGAAAACGGGCAGAAAACCGAACATATGTAATGAAAATCGCTTGTACTAGATTATACGGGCCAACCAGTCCGGAGCGTCATTGTAGGCCAGCCACGGCCCAGTCCGTGTGTTCAGCCTACACATCTATATGGCCCAACTTGGCCCATTTTTATGTCGTCGGCTCACTCTGCAGTAGCGCACACACAGAGCCTCGTGCGAACTCCCTCACAGCAGCAGCCGCCGCCGCCGCCGCCGCCGCTGTCCGCACCGACGCCGGAGAGCGACCGGAAGATGGCCTTGTCGGCGATCCCTGACGAGCTCCTGGTGGAAATCCTCCTCCGCCTTCCCACCCCAGAGGACCTCATCCGCGCCTCCGCCGCCTGCGTCTCCTTCCGCCGCCTCGTCGCTGACCGCGCCTTCCTCCGGCGCTTCCGCAAGCTCCACCCTCCGCCCCTCCTCGGCTTCCTCGACTACAGCGGTTTCCACCGCGCGGTACCGCCCCACCCCTCCGCCCCGGCCGCCCGCGCCGTCGCCAAAGCTGCCGACTTCGGCTTCGAGTTCCTCCCAGGGTCCTCCTTGGACTGGTCCGTGCGGGAAGTCCGCGACGGCCGCGTCCTGCTCCATAGACCCTCAAGCCACGACGAGCTCGGATCCGTCTTCAAGGAGATGGTGGTGTGCGACCCCTTGCACCGGCAGTATCTCCTGCTCCCCCCGCTCCCCGGAGACCTAGCCATTTCGATTTTTGTCGCGCTCGCGACTCAAGGGCCGTGCTTGGCGAATCCTTCCTCGCCCCTCCGGGGATGACGAGGAGGCAGCTGCTACTCTTGAGGGGCGTCATTGAGTGATCTGGATGATGCTGCTCCAAAGCAGGTCAATAGCTCCCATGCGGCGTCGTTGGTGTGAAGCTGTCTCTCATGCGGCGTCGTTGGCTGTAATAGCTATCATCGACATCTGCATTGGAAAAAATAGCTCCCAT
The DNA here is from genome assembly GCA_021437245.1 of Aegilops speltoides. Classification (NCBI taxonomy): domain Eukaryota; kingdom Viridiplantae; phylum Streptophyta; class Magnoliopsida; order Poales; family Poaceae; genus Aegilops; species Aegilops speltoides. The sequence continues at coordinate 563,531,004 of CM038142.1, read as the reverse complement.
CGACACACCGTTCTGGCGGCTAGTTGGCTGTCCGTTAGGCTGAGATTTGGTTAGGACACTAGGGTTATGTGCTCGACTGGTGGGGTCCACCTATGGCCACGTAGTCAAGAGTCAACAAATCCACGACTCGACCGATGATTGTGTGACCGTGCTCGACTTCGCCGTCTGGGCGAAGCGGCGCCGCTTGTAAGCATCTTCTCCGGCAGCGGGTTCTTCTCGTGGTGGTGGGCGCATTTCTCGGCAGTGACAGAGCTATTGCGAGGTGAGCCGAAACCCTAGTCCCACTCCCGAATTTTGAGGATCTGTGGCCTCATGCTGCCCTCTGTTTCTTGGCGATTTAGAATCGGGCTCCATTGGATCCGGGGTTGTTTCTTCTCCGCAGCCGGTGGTGGGCGCCTATCTCTGCAGCGGCTATTGCAGTGAGTATTTTCCAAACACCACTCCCATTCCACTGAATTTTGGATAAATCTGTGGCCTCATGCTGCCCTGTTGTGGCGTTTTAGAATCTCGATTGGATAGGAGATGGGCGAGGCTGGATGAGATGGGCGAGAGACAGTGCTTCAAATCGGTAATGCCACCCTCTTTTCTTGGCTATTTAGAATCGAACTTGATTTGGTAGTGACTACCGCGCTGCTGCCATTGACAAAACAGGGGAGGTTCAGGTTACGCCACCACATTACGCAATTATAGTGGAATTTTTTCACTGTAAAGCCAAGCTCAGTGATGGCAGTGTCCAAGACATTGATAGAGATACCACCGTGAGGTTGGATGTATGAAGGAGAAGGCCGTGGGCAATTTGGTGGAGAGAATTGGGGAGAGTATTGTTTGGGGTCCAGAACAAGAGGTATCTCTGCAATGTTTCAATAGCTCGCGTAGTTGCTTTCATATGTTTATTTTGATATGTTCCTAGAGAAAACTGTGTTGAAAGATGTTAGTAGTAATGATGCGGGATCCGTGATCTGAGGTTTATCCTCATTGCTGCGCAGAAGAATTATGTCCTTGATGCACGCTAGGTGAAAAACCTATTGCAGGAGCATATCACGAGGCGTTCTGACGTTTGCCTAGTTGATATGATGACTACTTGATAGTTTTGTGCACCATGCTTTATGGCTTAGAATCGGGACTTCAAAGGCGCTTTGAGCGTCGGGGACCATATGAGATGTTCAGGAATTGAAGTTAATATTTCAAGCAAATACCGAGTTGAGAGATATGAAGTCTCCAACAAGTTCTATAGCTGAAAGATGGAGGAGAATCGCTCAACTAGTGAGCATGTGCTCAGATTATGCAGGTACTTCAATCGCTTGAATCAAGTGGGAGTTAATCTTCGAGATAAGATAGTGATTGTCGAGTTCTCTAGTCACCGTCACCAAGTTAGTAGAACTTTGTGATGAACTATAATATGCAAGGGATGGCGAAAACAATTCCGAGCTCTTCGTGATGTTGAAATCGGCGAAGGTAGAAATCAGAAAGAGCATCAATTGTTGATGATTGACAAGACCACTAGTTTCAAGAGAAGAGCAAAGGAAAGAAAGGGAACTTCAAGTGGAAAAGACAAGCAAGTTGTCACTCCCACGAAGAAGCCCAAAGCTGGACCAAAGCACAGGCGAGTGCTTACTTTGCAAAGGAAATGGTCCTTTGGGCGGAAATGCCATGAATATTTGGTGGATAAGAAGGATGGCAAAGTGAACAAGGGTATATTTGATATACTGATTATTGATGTGTGCCTTACTAGTGTTTATAGTAGCCCACGAGTATTTGATACTTGTTAGGTTGCTAAGATTAGTAACTCGAAACAAGAGTTCTGAGAATAAACAAAGACTAGTTGAAGGAAAGTGGCGATGAGTGTTGGAAGTAGTTCCAAGATTGATATGATCATCATCGCACACTCCCTATACTTTCGGGATTAGTGTTAAACCTAAATAAATGTTATTTGGCGTTTGCGTTGAGCATGAATATGATTTGATCATGTTTATTGCAATATGGTTATTCATTTAAAATCAGAGAATAATTGTTGTTCTGTTTACATGAATAAAACCTTCAATGGTCATACACCTAATGAAAATAGTTTGTTGGATCTCGATCGTAGTGATACACATATTCATAATATTGAGGCCAAAAGATGCAAAGTTAATAATGATAGTGCAACTTATTTGTGGCACTGCCGTTTGGGTCATATTGGTGTAAAGCGCATGAAGAAACTCCATAAAGATGGATTTTGGAATCACTTGGTTATGAATCATTTGATGCTTGCGAACCGTGCCTTTTGGGCAAGATGACTAAAACTCCGTTCTTGAACAATGGAATGAGCTCTTGACTTATTGGAAATAATACATACTGATGTATGAAGACCAATGAGTATGAAGGCTCGTGGCAAGTGTCATTATTTTCTGACCTTCACAAGATGATTTGAGCAGATATGGGTATATATACTTGATGAAACATAAGTCTGAAATAGTTGAAAGGTTCAAAGAATTTCAGAGTGAAGTGGAAAAATCATCGTAACAAGAAAATAAAGTTTTTGCGTTCTGATCGCGGAGACGAATATTTGAGTTACGAGTTTGGTCTTCAATTAAAACAATGTGGAATAGTTTCACAGCTCATGCCACCTGGAACACCACATCGTTATGGTGTGTCTGAACGTCGTAACCGCACTTTATTTGATATGGTGCAATCTATGATGTCTCTTATCAGTTTACCACTATCGTTTTGGGGTTATGCATTAGAGACAGCTGCATTCACGTTTAAAATAGGGCACCATCTAAATCCGTTGAGACGACACCGTATGAACTATGGTTTAGCAGTAAACCTAAGATGTTGTTTCTTAAAGTTTGGGGCTGTGATCCTTATGTGAAAAAGTTTCATCCTGATAAGCTCGAACCCAAATCGGAGAAGTGTTTCTTCATAGAATACCCAAAGGAAATTGTTGGGTACACCTTCTATCACAGATCCGAAGGCAAGATATTCGTTACTATAAATGGATCCTTTCTAGAGAAGGAGTTTTCTCTCGAAAGAAGTGAGTGGGAGGAAAGTAGAACTTGATGTGGTAACTGTACCTGCTCCCTTATTGGAAAGTAGTTTATCACAGAAATTAGTTCCTGTGACAAATACACCAATTAGTGAGGAAGCTAATGATATTGATCATGAAACTTGGATCAAGTTACTCTGAGAACCTCGTAGGTCTTCGAGTAAGATCCGCACCAGAGTGGTGTAGTAATCATGTTCCGGAAGTCATGTTACTAGACCATGAGGAACCTACGAACTATGAGGAAGCGACGATGAGCCCAGATTCCACGAAATGGCTCGAGGCCATAAAATCTGAGATATAATCCACGTATGAGAACAAAGTATGGACTTTGATTGACTTGCTCGATGATCAGCAAGCCATGTTAAATAAATGGATCTTCAAGAGGAAGATGGACACCGATAGTAGTGTTACTATCCACTAAGCTCGACTTGTTGCAAAAGGTTTTCAACAAAGTTCAAAGGTATTGAATACGATGAGATTTTCTCACTCGTATCGATGCTTAAGTCTGTCTGAATCATGTTAGCAATTGCCACATTTATGAAATCTGGCAAATGGATGTCAAAACTGCATTCCTTAATGGGTTTATTAAAGAAGAGTTGTATATGATGCAACTAGAAGGTTTTGTCAATCCTAAAGGTGCTAACAAAATGTGCAAGCTCCAGCGATCCATCTATGGACTGGTGCAAGCATCTCGGAGTTGGAATATACGCTTTGATAAGTTGATCAAAGCATATAGTTTTATATGGACTTACCATGAAGCCTGTATTTATAATAAAGTGAGTGGGAGCACTACAACCTTTCTGATTAGTATATGTGAGTGACATATTGTTGATCAGAAATGATGTAGAATTTTTCTACAAAGCATAAAGGAGTGTTTTAAAGGAGTTCTTTAAAAGAAAAGACCTCGATAAAAGCTACTTACATATTGAGCATCAAGATCTATTGAGATAGATCAAGGCGGCTTGATAAGATTTTCAATGAGTACATACCTTGGCAAGATTTTGAAATAGTTCAAAATGGAGCAGTCAAAGAAAGAGTTCTTGCTGTGTTGCAAAGGTATGAAATTGAGTAAGACTCAAATCCCGACCCACGCGAGAAAATAGAAAGAGAATGAAAAGTCATTCCCTATGCCTTAGTCATAGGTTCTATAAAGTATGCTATGCTATGTACCAGACCTATTGTATACCTTACTCTGAATTAGGCAAGGGAGTACAATAGTGATCTAGGAGTAGATCACTGGACATTGGTCAAGAATATCCTTAGTAAGGACTAAGGAGATGTTTCTCGTTTATGGAGGTGATAAAAGAGTTTGTTGTAAAAGTTACATCAGTGCAAACTTTTACACTGATCCAGATGACTCTAAGTCTCAACCTAGATACATATTGAAAGTGGGAGCAATTAGCTAGAGTAGCTCCGTGCAGAGCATTGTGGACATAAAATATTTGCAAAATACATACGGCTCTGAATGTGATGCAGACCGTTGACTAAGCTTCTCTCACGAGCAAAACATGATCACACCTTAGTACTCTTTGGGTGTTAATCACATAGCGATGTGAACTAGATTATTGACTCTAGTAAACCCTTTGAATGTTGGTCACATGATGATGTGAACTATGGGTGTTAATCATATCTGAGATATGAATATTGGTGTTAAATCACATGGCGATGTGAACTAGATTATTGACTCTAGTGCAAGTGGGAGACTGAAGGAAATATGCCCTAGAGGCAATAATAAAGTTATTATTTATTTCCTTATTTCATGATAAATGTTTATTATTCATGCTAGAATTGTATTAATCGGAAACATAATACATGTGTGAATACATAGACAAACATAGTGTCACTAGTATGCCTCTACTTGACTAGCTCGTTTATCAAAGATGGTTATGTTTCCTAGCCATGGACAAAAGAGTTGTCATTTGATTAACGGGATCACATCATTAGGAGAATGATGTGATTGACTTGACCCATTCCGTTAGCTTAGCACTTGATCGTTTAGTATGTTGCTATTGCTTTCTTCATGACTTATACATGTTCCTGTAACTATGAGATTATGCAACTCCCGTTTACCGGAGGAACACTTTGGGTACTACCAAATGTCACAATGTAACTGGGTGATTATAAAGGAGTACTACAGGTGTCTCCGAAGGTACATGTTGAGTTGGCGTATTTCGAGATTAGGTTTTGTCACTCCGATTGTCGGAGATGTATCTCTGGGCCCTCTCGGTAATGCACATCATTATAAGCCTTGCAAGCAATGTGACCAATGAGTTGGTTACGGGATGATGCATTCTGAGCGAGTAAAGAGACTTGCGGTGGCGAGATTGAACTAGGTATTGGATACCGACGATCGAATCTCGGCCAAGTAACATACCGATGACAAAGGGAACAACGTATGTTGTTATGCGGTTTGACCGATAAAGATCTTCGTAGAATATGTAGGAGCCAATATGGGCATCCAGGTCCCGCTATTGGTTATTGACCGAGAATAGTTCTAGGTCATGTCTACATAGTTCTCGAACCCGTAGGGTCCCACGCAACAAGGTTTCGACGACAGTTATATTATGAGTTTATGAGTTTTGATGTACCGCAGGAGTTCAGAGTCCCGGATGAGATCGGGGACATGATGAGGAGTCTCGAAATGGTCGAGACATAAAGATTGATATATTGGACGGATATATTTGGACACCGGAAAGGTTCCGGGAGAGTTTGGGAATATACCGGAGCTCCGGGAGGTTACCGGAACCCCCCGGTAAGTATATGGGCCTTATTGGGCCCTATTGGAAGGGAGGGAGAAGGAGCAAGGGAAGGGGGCCGGCCCCCCTTTCCTTCTCTCCTTCCCCTCTTCGTTAAATACTACTACTACTCCTTCCTTCCCCCTCCAACTTGGATTAGGAAAAGGAGGGGAAACCTACTTGGAGTAGGTTTCCCCCTCCCTATGGCGCGCCCCCCTTGGGCCGGCCACCTCCTCCCTCCCTCCTTTATATCTGAGGGGCGGGGGCACCCCATGGACACACAAGTTGATCTATGGATCGTTCCTTAGCCGTGTGCGGTGCCCCTTCCACCATATTCCACCTCGGTGATATCGTCGCGGAGTTTAGGCGAAGCCTGCGCGATAGAACATCATCATCGTCACCACGCCGTCCCTCTTGACGGAACTCATCTCGGAGCTCGGCTGGACCGAGTCCGGAGATCGTCATCGAGCTGAGCGTGTGCTGAACTCGGAGGCTCCGTCGTTCGGTGCTTGGATCGGTCGGATCGTGAAGGCGTCGACTACATCAACGCGTTGTGCTAACGCTTCGCTTTCGGTCTCACGAGAGTGCGTAGACAACACTCTCCCCTCTCGTTGCTATGCATCACCATGATCTTGCGTGTGCGTAGGAAATTTTTAAATTACTCGTTCCCCAACAGTGTTGTCACCTCGAGGCGTGTTTCCAACCAAGCGCTAAAAGTCTGATGTGTTCACATGTAATCCGATCGTCGCCTTTGCTCCGGGTGTTTGGGCGCAGGTATTCTTGTGTTCATCGACATACGGGTCACCAAGGTAGAGTTTTGTAGAAGCTGTATAGTGTGCTTAAGACCAAGAATATCCATCCTGCATATTATTGAGTCCCTCCAAGCGTGCCTTTTCGATCGGTCTCCCATCATACCGCGATTAGGGAGACCTATCTTCTTAAGGCCGGGAATAAAGTCAACACACAACCCAATGACATACTATGTTTGATGGCCCATGGAGATGCTTCCTTACGGCCTAAGCGATTACGGACATATTTCTTTAGACTCCCATGAACCTCTCAAAGGGTACATATTGTGTAGAAATCTGGGGCCTAGAATGACAATCTCGTCAACTAGATGAACTAGGGCGTGCGTCGTGATATTGAAGAAGGATGGTGGGAACACCACTCAAAAGCCCGACAAGACATTGCTCCACATCACTCCTTAGCCTTGGTATGATTTCGGATCGATCACCTTACGAGATTGCATTGAGGAATGCACATAGCTTCACAATGGCTAATCGGGCGTTTTCGGTAGAAGCCCCTCAATGCAACGAAGCGGTTGCGTCATAATCACGTGGCGTCATGAGACTTTAGGTTACGGAACTTTTCTCTGGCATATTTATTATTCCCTTTATATTCGACAAGAAGCGGTCGGGACCTTCATACTAAGCAAGCATTCAAAGAAGATTTCCTTCTCTTCTTTGGTAAGGCGTGGTGGCGGGACCTTCATCTTGCTTTAGAGGCATGCCGTCTTTTTCGTGCAAGCGTTGCAGGTCCTCCGTGCATCATTTGTATCTTTTGTCTTCCCATACCGCCCAAGAAGCCTAGCAGGTTCACGCAAAGGTTCTTTGTCACGTGCATCACGTCGTCGAAGAAGCGGACCTCTAGAGTCTTTCGGTGAGGGTAGGTCCCAAAATATAGATTTCTTCTTCCACATGGTTGCGTGTCCCTCGGCGTCACTTTCGGAACAGCTATTCCGCGGGACCCTTTCCAAAGATTACGTATAAATCATTGACCATAGCAAGTACGTGATCGCCGGTATGCATGACGGGCTTCTTCTGGTGATCTGCCTTGCCTTTGAAATGCTTGCCTTTCTTTCGACATTGATGGTTGGTCGGAAGAAATCGACGATGGCCCAGGTACACATTCTTCCTGCATTTGTCCAGGTATATACTTTCGGTCAGCTAAACAGTGCGTGCATGCGTGGTATCCCTTGTTTGTCTATCCTAAAAGGTTACTGAGAGCAGGCCAATCGTTGATGGTTACAAACAGCAACACGTGCAGGTTAAATTCCTCCTGTGTGTGCTCATCCCACGCACGTACACCATTTTCACTCCACAGCTGTAAAAGTTCTTCAACTAATGCCCTTAGGTACACATCAATGTCGTTGCCGGGTTGCTTAGGGCCTTGGATGAGAACTTGCATCATAATGAACTTTCGCTTCATGCACATCCAAGGAGGAAGGTTATACATACATAGAGTCACAGGTCAGGTGTTGTGATTGCTGCTCTGCTCCCCAAAAAGATTAATGCCATCCGTGCTTAAACCAAACCATACATTCCTTGGGTCACGTGCAAACTCAGCCCAATACTCTCTCTCGATTTTTCTCCACTGCGACCCGTCAACGGGTGCTCTCAATTTCTCGTCTTTCTTACGATCCTCACTGTGCCATCGCATCAACTTGGCATGCTCTTTGTTTCTAAACAGTCGTTTCAACCGTGGTATTATAGGAGCATACTGAAGGAAATATGCCCTAGAGGCAATAATAAAGTTATTATTTATTTCCTTATTTCATGATAAATGTTTATCATTCATGCTAGAATTGTATTAACCGGAAACATAATACATGTGTGAATGCATAGACAAAAACAATATGTCACTAGTATGCCTCTACTAGACTAGCTTGTTAATCAAAGATGGTTATGTTTCCTGACCATGAACAAAGAGTTGTTATTTGATTAACAAGGTCACATCATTAGTAGAATGATCTGATTGACATGACCCATTCCATTAGCTTAGCACACGATCGTTTAGTATGTTGCTACTGCTTTTATCCATGACATATACATGTTCTCGTAACTATGAGATTATGCAACTCCCATTTACGGAGGAACACTTTGGGTGCTACCAAGCGTCTGGCGAATCTGGGTGATTATAAAGGAGTACTACAGGTGTCTCCAAAGGCAGATGTTGGGTTGGCGTATTTGAGATTAGGTTTTGTCACTCCGATTGTCGGAGAGGTATCTCTGGGCCCTCTCGGTAATACACATCACTGAAGCCTTGCAAGCACTACAACTAATGAGTTAGTTGTGAGATGATGTATTACGGAACGAGTAAAGAGACTTGCGTGCGAGATTGAACTAGGTATTGGATACCGACTATCGAATCTCGGGCAAGTAACATACCGATGACAAAGGAACAACGTATGTTGTTATGCGGTCTCGACCGACAAAGATCTTCGTAGAATATGTAGGAACCAATATGGGCATCCAGGTCCGCTATTGGTTATTGACCGAGAATAGTTCTAGGTCATGTCTACATTGTTCTCGAACCGTAGGGTCCGCTGCGCTTAAGGTTTCGATGGCGGTTATTATGAGTTTATGTATTTTGATGTACGAAGAAGTTGAGTCCGGATGTGATCACGGACATGACGAGGAGTCTCGGAATGGTCGAGACATAAAGATTGATATATTGGCGGCTATATTCGGACACGGAAAGGTTCGGAAGTTTCGGAGAAAACGGTCTTGGGAGGTTCTGGAACCCCGAGAATATGGGCCTTAGTGGGCCAAGAGGGGAGAGAGGGGCCGCACGGGAGGTGGCGCCCTGTGGGAGTCGAATAGGACAAGGGGGGGCGCCCCCCTCTCCCTCTCCTCTCTCTCCTTCCCCTTCTCCTTCCTAGTTGGACTAGGAAGGGAGTCCTACTCAACTAGGAGGAGGACTCCCCCTCCTGGCAGCGCCTATAGGGGCGGCCGGCCTCCCCCCTCCCTCCTTTATATCTGAGGGGGGGGGCACCCTAGGACACACAAGTATTGATCTACGGATCGTTCCTTAGCCGTGTCGGTGCCCCCTCCACCATATTCCACCTCGGTCATACCGTCGTGAAGCTTAAGCGAAGCCTGCGCAGTGAAACATCAAGATCGTCGCCACGCCGTCGTCTTGTGAAACTCTCCTCGACACTCGGCTGGATCGGATCTGAGGGCGTCATCGAGCGTCGTGTGTCAAGAACTGGGCGCGAATGTGGCGCGGGATCGGTCGGATCGCGAGGAGAACGTCGACTACTTCCTCTATGTTGTGATCGCTTCGCCGGGTCTACAAGGGTATGTGGACAACACTCTCCCTCTCGTTGCTATGCATCACCATGATCTTGCGTGTGCGTAGGAAACTTTTTGAAATTACTCGTTCCTCAGCGGTGGTATCGAGCCTAGGTTTTTCTATGGTTTGATGTTTTGCACGAGTAGAACACAAGTGAGTTGTGGGCGATACAAGTCATACTACCTACCAGCATGTCATACTTTGGTTCAGCGGTATTGTGAGATGAAGCGGCCCGGACCGACATTACGCGTGACGCTTACTGCGAGACTGGTTTCACCGCTCTGAGCACTCGTTGCTTAAAGGTGACTGGTGGGTGCCTGTCTCTCACTTTAGTTGAACCGAGTGTGGCTCGCCCGGTCCTTGAGAAGGTTAAAGCGGAGTCTATTTGTGAAATATCGTTGTGGTTTTGATGCGTAGGTGAGACTGGTTCTTGCTTAAGCCCGTAGCAGCCACGTAAAATTTGCAACAACAAAGTAGAGGGCGTCTAACTTGTTTTTGCAGGGCATGTTGTGATGTGATATGGTCAAGGCGTGATGCTATATTTTATTGTATGAGATGATCATGTTTTGTAACGAAGTTATCGGCAACTGGCGAGAGCCATATGGTTGTCGCTTTATTGTATGCAATGCAATGCATACTGTAATGCTTTACTTTATCACTAAGCGGTAGCGATAGTCGTAGAAGCATAATATTTGGCGAGACGACAACGATGCTACGATGAAGATCAAGGTGTTGCGCCGGTGACGATGGTGATCATGGTGGTGCTACAAGATGGAGATCATGAAGCACAAGATGATGATGACCATATCATATCACTTATATTGATTTGCATGTGATGTTTATCCTTTTATGCATCTTATCTTGCTTTGATTGCGGTAGCATTATAAGATGATCTCTCACTAAATTATCAAGAAGTGTTCTCCCAGTATGCACCGTTGCCAAAGTTAAATCGTGCCCGGACACCACGTGATGATCGGGTGTGATAAGCTCTCGTCCATCTACAACGGTGCAAGCCAGTTTTGCACACGCAGAATACTCGGGTTATACTTGGCGAGCCTAGCATATGCAGATATGGCCTCGGAACACGGAGACCGAAAGGTCGGCGTGAATCATATAGTAGATATGATCAACATAAGATGTTCACCATTGAAAACTATTCCATTTCACGTGATGATCGGTTATGGTTTAGTTGATTTGGATCACGTGATCACTTGGATGACTAGAGATGTCTTTACGAGTGGGAGTTCTTAAGTAATATGATTAATTGAACTTAAATTTATCATGAACTTAGTACTGATAGTATCTTGCTTGTTTATGTTTGATTGTAGATAGATGGCTCGTCTTTGTTGTTCCGTTGAATTTTAATCGTTCCTTGAAAGCAAAGTTGAAAGATGATGGTAGAAATTACGGATTGGGTCCGTAACTTGAGATTATCCTCATTGCTGCCTGAGAAGAGTTCGTCTGGATGCACCGCTGGGTGCGAACTGCTTCTTGATCTGGCCGGCGGCGTTAGAACGTCTGGCGAGCAAAGTGATGACTACTCTATAGTTCGATGTGCCATGCTTTACGGCTTAGAACCGGGACTTCAACGGCGTTTTGAGCGTCATGGAGCATATGAGATGTTCGAGGAGTTGAAGTTGATATTCAACAGAATGCCGGATTGAGAGATATGAAGTCTCCAATAAGTTCTATAGCTGCAAGATGGAGAGAACAGTTACATTAGTGAGCACATACTCGAGAATGTGCAGGTACTACAATCACTTGACACAATTGGGAGTTAATCTTCCGGATGATTGTGTCATTGTGAGAATTCTTCAATCACTGCCACCAAGCTACAAAGGCTTCGTGATGAACTATAATATGCAAGGGTTAGTAAAGACTATACAGAGCTCTTACGCAATGCTAAAGGCTGCGGAGGTAGAAATCAAAAAGGAGCATCAAGTGTTGATGGTCAATAAGACCACTAGTTTCAAGAAGAAAGGCAAAGGGAAGAAGAAGGGAACTTCAAGAAGAACAGCAAGCAAGTTCTGCTCGGGAGAAAAACCCAAGTCTGGACCTAAGCACTGGCTGAGTGCTTCTCTGCAAGCGGTAGTCCTTTGGAAGCGGAACTGCCCCAAGTATTTGGCGGATAAGAAGGATGGCAAGGTGAACAAAGGTATATGTGATATACATGTTATTGATGTGTACCATACTAGAGCTCATGATAGCTTTGGGTGTTTGATCTTGGTTACATTGCTAATATTTGCAACTCGAAGCAGGACTACGGATTAGCGAACAACGGCAAAGGGCGAGGTGACGATCTTGGCGTGGGAAATGGTTCCAAAGTCGATGTGATCGCGGTCGCACGCTACCTCTACATCTACCTTGGGATTAGTTTTAGACCTAAATAATTGTTATTTGGTGCTGCGTTGAGCATGAACATTATATCTGGATCTTGTTTGATGCGAGGCGGTTATTCATTTAAATCGAGAGAATAATGGTTGTTCTATTTATATGAGTAATATCTTTTATGGTCATGCACCCTTGAGGAGTGGTCTATTTTGATGAATCTCGATAGTAGTGATACACATATTCATAATGTTAAAACCAAAAGATCAGAGTTGATAATGATAGTGCAACTTATTTGTGCACTTGCCGTTTAGGTCATATCGGTGTAAAGCGCATGAAGAAACTCCATCTTGATGGACTTTTGGAGTCACTTGATTATGAATCACTTGGCACTTTGAACTGTGCCTCATGGGCAAGATGACTAGAACCCGTTCTCGGTACTATGGAGAGAGCAACAGATTTGTTGGAAATCATACATGCGAGATGTATGTGGTCCGATGAATGTTGAGGCTCGTGGCGGATATCGTTATTTTCTCACCTTCACAGATGATTTAAGCAGATATGGGTATATCTACTTAATGAAATATAAGTCTGAAACATTTGAAAAGTTCAAAGAATTTGAGTGAAGTTGAAAATCATCGTAACAAGAAAATTAAATTTCTACGATCGATCGTGGAGGTGAATATTTGAGTTCTGAGTTTGGTCTACATTTGAAACAATGCGGAATAGTTTAGCAACTTACGCCACCGGAACACCACAGCGTAATGGTGTGTCGAGCGTCATGTCGCACTTTACTAGATATGGTGCGATCTATGATGTCTCTTACTGATTTACCGCTATCGTTTTGGGGTTATGCTCTAGAGGCGGCCGCATTCACCTGAATAGAACACCGTCAAAATCCGTTGAGGCGACACCTTATGAACTATGGTTTGGCAAGAAACCAAAGTTGTCGTTTCTAAAAGTTTGGGGATCACGATGCTTATGTGAAAAAGCTTCAACTGATAAGCTCGAACCCAAATCGAATGTGTCTTCATAGGATACCCAAAGGAGACAGTTGGGTACACCTTCTATCACAGATCCGAAGGCAAGACATTCGTTGCTAAGAATGGATCCTTTCTAGAGAAGGAGTTTCTCTCGAAAGAAGTGAGTGGGAGGAAAGTGGAACTTGATGAGGTAATAGTACCTTCTCCCTTACTTGAAAGTAGTTAAATCATGAAACTGGTTTACGAGACATCTATACCAAGTAGTGAGGAAGTTGATGATGTTGATCATGAAACTTCAGATCAAGTTACTCTGAGAACCTCGTAGATCAACGAGTAAGATCCGCACTGAGTGGTACGGTAATCCTGTTCGGAAATCATGCTACTAGATCATGATGAACCTATGAACTATGAAGAAGCGATGGTGAGCCAGATTCCGCAAGATGGCTTGAGGCCATGAAATCTGAGATGGGATCCATGCATGAAAACAAAGTATGGACTTTGGTTGACTTGCCGAGGTAGGCAAGCAATAGAAAACAAGTGGATCTTCAAGAAGAAGGCGTGGCCAGCGGTAATATTCTTGTCTATAAAGCTCGACTTATGCATAAGGTTTTCGACAAGTTCAAGGGATTGACTACGATGAGACCTTCTCACCCGTAGCGATGCTTAAGTCCGTCCGAATCATGTTAGCAATTGCGCATTTTATGATTATGAAATTTGGCAAATGGATGTAAAGACTGCATTCTGAATGGATTTACGGAAGAAGAGTTGTATATGATGCAACGAGAAGGTTTTATCGATCCAAAGGAGCTAACAAAGTGTTCAAGCTCGGCGATCCATCTATGGACTGGTGCAAGCATCTCGGAGTTGGAATAAGCGCTTTGATAGTGTGATCAAAGCATTTGGGTTTATCAGACTTTTGGAGAAGCTTTGTATTTACAAGAAAGTGAGTGGGAGCTCTGTAGCATTTACGATATTATATGTAGAGGACATATTGCTGATCGGAAATGATATAGAATTCTGGATAGCATAAAGGGATACTTGAATAAGAGTTTTTCAATGAAAGACCTCGGTGAAGCTGCTTACATATTGGGCATTAAGATCTATAGAGATAGATCAAGGCGGCTTGATTGGAATTTCACAAAGCACATACCTTGACAAAATTTTGAAGAAGTTCAAAATGGATCAAGCAAAGAAAGGGTTCTTGCTGTGTTACAAGGTGTGAAGTTGAGTAAGACTCAATGCCCGACCCACTGCGAGAAGATAGAGAAAATGAAAGATGTTCCTATGCTTCAGCCATAGGATCTATCATGTATGCAATCTTGTGTACCAGACCTGATGTGTGCCTTGCTATAAGCCTAGCAGGAGGTACCAAAGTAATCGAGTGGATCCTTTGGACAGCGGTCAAGAACATCTGAAATACGAAAAGGACTAAGGATATGTTTCTCGTATATGGAGGTGACAAAGAGCTCATAAATGGCAGTTACGTTGATGCAAGCTTTGACACGATCCGACGATTCTAAATCGCAGACGGATCGTATTTACACTAAGCGGAGGAGCTGTCGGTTGGTGCAGTTCTAAACAAAGCGTCGTGGCGGGATCTACATGTGAAGCGGAGTACATAGCAACCGGAAGCAGCTAATGAAGAGTGCGGATGAAGGAGTTCATATCCGATCTAGGTGTCATACCTAGTGCATCGGGTCAATGAAAATCTTCGTGACAATCTTGGAGCAATTGCCTTAGCAAAGGAATCCAGATTTCACAAGAGGACCAAGCACATCAAGAGGCGCTTCAATTCCATCCGGGACTTAGTCGGTGGGAGACATAGAGATTTGCAAGATACATACGGATCTGAATGTTGCAGAGACCGTTGACTAAGCCTCTTCCACGAGCAAAACATGATCAGCACCAAGACTCCTTGGGTGTTAGAATCATTACTATGTAATCTAGATTATTGACTCTAGTGCAAGTGGGAGGCTGAAGGAAATATGCCCTAGAGGCAATAATAAAGTTATTATTTATTTCCTTATTTCATGATAAATGTTTATCATTCATGCTAGAATTGTATTAACAGGAAACATAATACATGTGTGAATGCATAGACAAAACAATATGTCACTAGTATGCCTCTACTAGACTAGCTTGTTAATCAAAGATGGTTATGTTTCCGACCATGAACAAAGAGTTGTTATTTGATTAACAAGGTCACATCATTAGTAGAATGATCGATTGACATGACCCATTCCATTAGCTTAGCACACGATCGTTTAGTATGTTGCTCTGCTTTTATCCATGACATATACATGTTCCTGTAACTATGAGATTATGCAACTCCGTTTACGGAGGAACACTTTGGGTGCTACCAAAGCGTCTGGCGTAACTGGGTGATTATAAAGGAGTACTACAGGTGTCTCCAAAGGCGAGATGTTGGGTTGGCGTATTTGAGATTAGGTTTTGTCACTCCGATTGTCGGAGAGGTATCTCTGGGCCCTCTCGGTAATACACATCTTTGAAGCCTTGCAAGCACTACAAATAATGAGTTAGTTGTGAGATGATGTATTACGGAGCGAGTAAAGAGACTTGCGGTAACGAGATTGAACTAGGTATTGGATACCGGCGATCGAATCTCGGGCAAGTAACATACCGATGACAAAGGGAACAACGTATGTTGTTATGCGGTCTGACCGACAAAGATCTTCGTAGAATATGTAGGAACCAATATGGGCATCAGGTCCGCTATTGGTTATTGACCGAGAATAGTTCTAGGTCATGTCTACATTGTTCTCGAACCGTAGGGTCCATGCACGCTTAAGGTTTCGATGGCGGTTATTATGAGTTTATGTATTTTGATGTACGAAGAAGTTGAAGTCCGGATGTGATCACGGACATGGCGAGGAGTCTCGGAATGGTCGAGACATAAAGATTGATATATTGGGCGGCTATATTCGGACACGGAAAGGTTCGGAAGTTTCGGAGAAAACGGAGTCTTGGGAGGGTTACCGGAACCCCGAGAATATGGGCCTTAGTGGGCCAGAGGGGAGAGAGGGGCGCACCGGAGGTGGCGCCCCCAGTCCGAATAGGACAAGGAGGGGGCGGGCCCCCCTCCTCTCTCTCTCCCTCTCTTTCCTTCCCCTTCTCCTTCCTAGTTGGACTAGGAAAGGGAGTCCTACTCAACTAGGAGGAGGACTCCCCCCTCCTTAGCAGCGCCTATAGGGGCGGCCGGCCTCCCCTCCTCCTTTATATCTGAGGGGGGGGCACCCTAGAGACAGACAAGTATTGATCTACGGATCGTTCCTTAGCCGTGTCGGTGCCCCCTCCACCATATTCCACCTCGGTCATACCGTCAGCGAAGCTTAGGCGAAGCCTGCGCCGGTGAAACATCAAGATCGTCGCCCGCCGTCGTCTTGTGAAAATCTCCCTCGACACTCGGCTGGATCGGATCGAGGGGCGTCATCGAGCCGTCGTGTGTCAAGAACTCGGGCGCCGGAGTAATGGCGCCGGGATCGGTCGGATCGCGAGGAGAACGTCGACTACTTCCTCTACGTTGTGATCGCTTCGCCCGGGTCTACAAGGGTATGTGGACAACACTCTCCCCTCTCGTTGCTATGCATCACCATGATCTTGCGTGTGCGTAGGAAAATTTTTGAAATTACTACGTTCCCCAACACATACCACATCACCTTCGCAGGAACCCTCTTCCTGCGGGGCTCGCCGTTAACATCACCAGGGTCATCTCGTCTGATCTTATACGCAATACACGCATACCGGGCATGCGTTCAAATCCTCAGATGCGCACCGCATGTAGTGGATCTGATCATTAGGTCATGCATGTATCTTACGCACCTCAATCCTAGAGGGCATCGACCTTCTTTGCTGTGTATGCGTCTTGTTGGGCAATTCGTTATCCTTTGGAAGCTTCTTCTTCAATATTTTCGGTAGCTTCTCAAATCCTTTGTCGAGCCTGACATTCTCGCCTTCCCTTTGCAGCAATTCGAGACGGTACCCAGCTTTGTGTTGCCATCTTCACAATTGGGGTACAACCCTTTTTGTGATCCTCTAACATGCGATCGAACTTCAGCTTCTCCTTTTGACTTTTGCATTGCGTCCTTGCATCGACAATGACCCGCGGAGATCATCATCATCGGGCACATCGTCGGTTCCTCTTGATCTTCAGCAGCTTCCCCGTTGCAGCATCATCGGGCACATTATGCAGTTCCTCTTAATCTTGAGCAGCTCCCCGTTGCAGCATCATCGTATTCAGGGGCACATAGTTGTCATCGTCCTCTTCTTCGCCATCTTCCATCATAACCCCTATTTCTTTGTGCCTCGTCCAAACATTATAGTGTGGCATGAAACCCTTGTGAAGCGGTGGATGTGGAGGATTTTCGGTCGAGTAAGACTTCGTATTCCCACATTTAGGGCATGGACAACACATAAAACCATTACCTTGTTTGCCTCAGCCACTTGAGAAAATTATGCACGCCCTTAATGTACTCGGAGGTGTGTGCCGCCATACATCCATTGCGGTTCATCTGGGTGCATTATATATAATTATGTGTGTCAAAAGTAAGAAAATCAGACAAGTATCTATCTAAAGTAAGAAAATCAGACTAGGATCTATCTAAAGTAAGAAAGTGAGAAAGAAGATAAGAACAAGAGGCTCACCACGGTGGTGCCGGGCGACGAGATCGGCGTGGGCGATCAGCGGCGGTGAAAGGGGGACGGGCGTGGCGGACCACTAAATCTAGACAAATCTCGGGAAAATGGAGCTCCGAGGTCGAGCCGAGAGGAGAAAGCTTAACTAGTGTGGCTCGGGCATTTCATCGAACACCTCATGTGCATAGGAGGTGAGCTAGAGCCCCAAATGTCCTCCCCGCCGCCCGAAAAAAGCGAGCCTTGTGGAGTGCTCGCATGGCGATGGGTATATATATAGGCAAATTATTTGTCGGTTTGTGGCATGAACGGGACTAAATTCCACCCTTCTATACCGGTTCAAGGCACGAATCGGTACCAATGGCTGTGGGCAGGGGCGGCCCATTGGTCGGTTATGCCTAGAACCGGGACAAATCAGATCCGAGACGAACCGGGACAATGCTCACGAGGCCCGGCCGGCCCCAGGCTCATGAACCGGGTCTAATGTCCCCATGGGTCCCGGTTAAGTGAAGAACTGGGACTAATGGACTGGCCAGGCCAGAACCAAAGCCCTGTTTTCTACTAGTGTTAACACATAAAAACAAAAAGTGAAGTCACAAATAGATGAAATCAATCAAACTCGGCCATGTTTTTTATTACTCAGTGTAAATTGTACTCCCTCTGTAAGCTAATATAAGGCGTTTAGAACACTACTTTAGTAATCTAAGCGCTCTTATATTAATTACGGAGGAATATAATATTAATGCCTACGAAGGTGTATACTTTTCTTGGGCATGTGGAAGGTGATACATAGTTGCCCCAATTTCTTTCCTATCCACTACATCAATGAAAACCAGCATCCCGCTGCTTTTTCGTCAAAAAATTTCTTTCCTATCGCAGTAATACGAGAATAATTCATAGCCGATCTTATAGACAATGTGTTTGAAATCACTACTCGACCTCTTGAAGATAACGGGGAAGCTTGCGAATTGTATTAAGCTAACAATTGAAGATGCAAGGTGGCTCACGGGAGGATTCATCAGTTTGCATGCCCAGTATACAACAACATCTGGGCCGGAGGCCTCAACGTCGGCAGTCAGCAACCCCAACCCGAGGGCAGCCAGGAACCGCAACGCTGGCAGTCCCTGGCCGAGGCGTCGGGGCGTGCTGCTAAAGCCCCCTGCGGAGCTGCCAATCGGCCGCCGGCGTCGGTCGGGGCGTGCTGCTGCTGCCCCCTGTGGAGCAACCGCTCGGCCGCTAGTGTCGGGGGCGTGTGCAGTCTCTGCTCACGGCGGCGTTAGGCAGTAGTCCTAGAAAAGCGAAGGGCGCCAGCCCCTGGTCTGGCTCGCCAGCGTCGAAGTGTGCGGCCTCACGTCGGTCGAGGCGTGAAGGCGGCGTCGAGAAAGGCGGTGGCGGGGCGAGAGGTTGGCGGCGGGTGGTGCGAACAGTTGGCGAGAAGAGGCGTCTGGGGTTGAGATCCTCTGCGAGTGTCTGCGGTGCTGTCAGATCACTGCCATGTGGGACCTAACCAGCGTACTGCGAGGATCTAACCAGCGTGCACGGGTGGCGAGAAGTTGGAGAGAGACCAAGCGGTAGCAGGTTTCGTTAGCTATAATTTTTGTTAGTAGAGATTATATGCCATTAGATCGTTGATTAGACGGTTAACATGCTCAGTTGAATCTGCCCTCTCGTGTTTTTGTAGGGATAGTAGATATCTAACCTAGAGAACATTTTTCTACCATGAACATTGTTTAAAATTTGTGATTTTTTTTTAAAAAATTATTATATTTTCAAAATTCTAGTGCTCTTAATATCATTTTTACTGCAACCGATAATTTGAGAAAACTGGCAAAAAACCGAACATATGTAATGAAAATCGCTTGTACTAGATTATATGGGCCAACCAGTCCGGAGCGTCATTGTAGGCCAGCCACGGCCCAGTCCGTGTGTTCAGCCTACACATCTATATGGCCCAACTTGGCCCATTTTTATGTCGTCGGCTCACTCTGCAGCAGCGCACACACAGAGCCTCGTGCGAACTCCCTCACAGCAGCAGCCGCCGCCGCCGCCGCCGCCGCTGTCCGCACCGACGCCGGAGAGCGACCGGAAGATGGCCTTGTCGGCGATCCCGGCGAGCTCCTGGTGGAAATCCTCCTCCGCCTTCCCACCCGAGAGGACCTCATCCGCGCCTCCGCCGCTGCGTCTCCTTCCGCCGCCTCGTCGCTGACCGCGCCTTCCTCCGGCGCTTCGCAAGCTCCACCCTCCGCCCTCCTCGGCTTCCTCGACTACAGCGGTTTCCACCATGGTACCGCCCACCCCTCCGCCCGGCCGCGCGCGCCGTCATCAAAGCTGCCGACTTCGCCCGAGTTCCTCGGGGTCCTCCTTGGACTGGTCCGTCTTGGGAAGTCGCGGCGGCGCGTCCTGCTCGACAGACCCTCAAGCCACGACGAGCTCGGATCCGTCTTCAAGGAGATGGTGGTGTCGACCCCTTGCACCGCAGATATCTCCTGCTCCCCGCTCCCGGAGACCTAGCCATTTCGATTTTTGTCGCGCTCGCAACTCAAGGGCCGTGCTTGGCGAATCCTTCCTCGCCCCTCCGGAGATGGCGAGGAGGCAGCTGCTACTCTTGAGGGGCGTCATTGAGTGATCTGGATGATGCTGCTCCAAAGCAGGTCAATAGCTCCCATGCGGCGTCGTTGGTGTGAGCTGTCTCTCATGCGGCGTCGTTGGCTGTAATAGCTATCATCGACATCTGCATTGGAAAAAATAGCTCCCATCGACACACCATTCTGCGGCTAGTTGGCTGTCCATTAGGCTGAGATTTGGTTAGGACACTAGGGGTTATGTGCTCGTTGGTGGGGTCCACCTATGGCCACGTAGTCAAGAGTCAACCGTCCACGACTCGACCGGTGTTGTGTGACCGTGCTCGACTTCGCCCGTCTGGGCTGGGCGGCGGCGCCGCCGTAAGCATCTTCTCCGGCAGCGGGTTCTTCTCCGTGGTGGTGGGCGCATTTCTCGGCAGCACAGAGCTATTGCGAGGTGAGCCCGAAACCCTAGTCCCACTCCCGAGAATTTTGAGGATCTGTGGCCTCAATGCTGCCCTCTGTTTCTTGGCGATTTAGAATCGGGCTCCATTGGATCCGGAGGTTGTTTCTTCTCCGCAGCCGGTGGTGGGCGCCTATCTCTGCAGCGGCTATTGCAGTGAGTATTTTCCAAACACCACTCCCATTCCACTGAATTTTGGATAAATCTGTGGCCTCATGCTGCCCTGTTGCTTGGCGTTTTAGAATCTCGATTGGATAGGAGATGGGCGAGGGCTGGATGAGATGGGCGAGGAGACAGTGCTTCAAATCGGTAATGCCACCCTCTTTTCTTGGCTATTTAGAATCGAACTCGATTTGGTAGTGACTACCGCTGCTTTTGCCATTGACAAAAGCAGGGGAGGTTCAGGTTTTGCCACCACATTACGCAATTATAGTGGAATTTTTTCCTGTAAAGCCAAGCTCGAGTGATGGCAGTGTCCAAGACATTGATAGAGATACCACCGTGAGGTTGGATGTCGAATTTGCAGATGTTGATCCCGTGAATTGGAGAGAATGAAGGAGAAGGCCGTGGGCAATTTGGTGGAGAGAATTGGGGAGAGTATTGTTTGGGGTCGAACAAGAGGTATCTACGCAGCGTTTGATAACTATAATGGTGAATATGTGAGAATTGAAGATGGAGAATCCATGGTTGCTGAAATTGATCAGCAAGAAGGGTGGGCAAGCAAACAAGTAACATTTTATGCGAGCTAATTGATCTGCAAACTCATTCGAGTTGGTTATGTGCCATCAAAGATGGCTGCACAGATGGAAGATGATGAGTGGGTTTCACAAAAGAAGATGTTGCCTTTGTTGGTGAACCAAGCTGTAGTAGTTGAAGATCTGAGGATTGATGCGAGATGGACGAGGAGGGAACCCATGGTGCTAGGAAGATTGTTGTTGGTGGAATATAGTAGAGTTGAATGAAAAAACAGATTTGGTCATTGCACCAATATCGACATTGATATGGCGAAATGTTTGGCATTCAAGTTGATGACAAAGATAAGGAGAAGGATGACGATTCTTTGCTGCTTTGAAGGTAACACAGGCCCTAGAAATGCAAATGAGGATGAAGAACAGCTGATGAGAGAGGCTGCGGATGATGTGGATGATCACAGATGATAATGAGCTGGTTTGTTTGTATGACAAAGAGAACCCGAGTTATTGAGGTGGGAAAGTTGTGGCCAAGCATGAAGGAGTTTAGGATGTCTTTGGGACCTATGCGGTGAAAAAGAGTTTGATGCCAAGACTATGTGGACTGATCGAAAGAAATTTTATGCTCGGTGCAAAGGTTATGATGGTGGTGGCAATCCTTGCAAATGGTACTTATCGCGGACTACAACCTGATGGAAGTAGAGTAAGGGTAAATCAAATACCACACCAGCATACATGTATGACCACTTCACGAGAGAGTTTCAAAGATGACATCACAGCTTTGGAGTTCTGAGAAGATTACTCCTATTTTAGCCAAGACTCCAAACACTCTTGCAAAGAGGCTTAAAGTTGACTTGGAGAAGCTGTACCCCATCCGGTGCAATATACCACAGTGTGGAAAGCAAAACAAAGGGCCATGAAATCATTGTATGGTGGTGGGCAAATACATTTAGGATGTTGTATAGTTTTAAAAGAGAGGTGGAGAAGAGGTCACTGGGAGTGTGGTGGAGATAGATCTGAGAGGTAACAGAGGATGGCGGGGTTTTATTCAGCAAGTTTTTATGTGTTTGAAGCCTTGCATAGATGGATTCAAAGCAGGTTGTCGTCCATATTTGAGCATAGACTCATCTTTTTGGTGGAAAGTGGAATGGTCAGTTGGCTGCATGTAATGCTCTAGATGGACACAACTGGATGTTCCCAATTGCAATAGGAATGTTTGATCAGAGACAGAGGCATCATGGATATGGTTCATGATGCAAGCGAAAAAGATGCATAGGGCCGTTTCTCCTTTGGCCATTCACATAGATGCATGTAAAGGGTTGGAAAATGCAGTAAAAATGTTTTCCCCCATCTGAGCAGAGGAGTGCTTTGGACATATGTGGATGAATCGATAAAAAATTCAGAGGAGATGAATTTGGGCGCATGTGGCCATGACAAGATCCTACACCGAACAGACACATTCCTATCACCTTGGTAAGATATTGGCATCATGTAGTGATAATGAATTTGCTTCATGGTTGAACACCCACCATTCTCTGTTGTGGTATAGATCAGGTTTTAATCTGCCATAAAATGTGATCATATCAATAACAACTTGGCGAGAAAGTTTTAACAACAAAGTGAAGGATTTGAAAGACTTGCTGTGCATGACATGGTGGACCAAATAAGGATCATGATCATGCGTTTGTGGGAGTTGAGAGGAAAAATTGCTAATATTTTGGAAGGGACAAGCTTCCGGCGATGGTACAACAGGTGGTCAGCAGGAGTAGAAATCTTTCACATCTATCTGTTGAGAAATCTTCCTTGTGGGGTGCTGAAGTTAGAGATACAAAGAGTGGCAAGAGGCATGTGGTAAATCTTGAGTTGCATGAGTGCACTTGCCAAGAGTGGCAACACACTTTGGAAAACCATGTGAGCATTCCATACTTTTTTGGCATCTAAACCCAAGTTAAATATGCACCCATATTTGCATGAGTATTATTCATTACAAAATTCAAAGCTGCATATGCAAGTCCAATTCCTGCCTTGTTGACCAATCTCGGTGGCTTTGAGGTGGAAATAAATTTACCTTGTGTCCCCTGTCACTAGAAGAAAGGCTGGGAGGCCTAAGCAGAGCAGATTCAAAGCTTGGTTTGAGAAAGGTGGTTGTAGTAAGAAGGGAAAATGAAAAGGAAAAGAATGATAAGCCCAAAGCGGCTCAAAAGGTAACAAAAATAGGTGCAAGTTGTGTGAGGTACTTGGGCACGAGTTGGTTCATCCAAGTGCATCTACACTCCTCGAGAGGCCAAAGTATGTTTATGTTCTGTTTTTGCAAGTTTTTGATTTTGCTACTTGTTCGAGTATCTAACCAAGTCAAATGCTTTATTTTTAGGAGGAAGCGTGCAGAAAAAGCCCCACCTCTTGTTGTTGAACAATCTTTGGTGGCGATGAAAAAAGCAAGACTCAATGGCTATAGAAGGAAGAGCACTAAGCGAGATAATGTTTGGTGACAAAGATATGGAGCTAAGCGAAGCTATTCTTGCTGAACATGAGCTAAGTGTTTCTGTTTTGGACGATGTGATGCATCTTGAATCTGTTTTGCGACGCTTAGGGCAATCTGAAACTGTTGCAGATGAAGCAACTGTTGTCTGCCATGCGAATCTGCTTTGACAAGCTGTGTTGCCATGTTTGGAGGTTGTGCTGCCAAGTGTTGAGTTGCAAACTGAAGTAGTTGAACAATGTGTGCCATCTACTCAATCTGCAGAAGTGCAAGTGAAGAAGTGGGACATGGTCGGTGCAAAAGTTGAGGGGCCTAGTGGAGTTTGCAAGGGGCCAAAAAGCAAGAGCATCAGCATCAACAAATTATGCGGCGTGGAACCAAACGGTGGAAAAAATCAGAAGAAATCGAGTGGTAGAAAGAAGCAAAAGAAATAGAGTGAAATCATTCAAATTTGATGTGAAAACTTAAGTTTGTTGTCATTTGATTTGAAAACTTATGTTCTTTCATGTGAAAACTTATGTGCTATGATGTTGATTTGACTTGAAATAAAATTCAAATTTGAACCGACATTCAAATTTGAACCTATCTCAATATTTTTGAGTTCATTTGTTTGTTACGTGATGTTGCATCGTTTTATGTACTACTATGCACTTTAGTTCATAAATCCAACCCTTTTTTGAAGTCCAACTCATAGTCACTGAAAATGTTGTCCAAACAGGCTCCAAAGTAAGGAAATGGCCCCATTTGAAGCAAGTTTTTTTTGACCTTCTCAAAATCACCCAAAAAAGATTTTCTTAGCTTATATTATACCTATATAGGATCAATCTGAAGTCTCACCTTTTTTTGAATAAGTATTAATATTATTTAATTTATTTTTGAAAAAACACCCTTTAATACAAAGTCAGCAATAAAACAAGTTAAAAAAATTTAAATGCAAAAATAACTTCAGATCCTCCTTAGTCACTCTAAAATGAAGCTAAGGTGATGTTTTTGATTTATTTGCATTTTCAAAACCTCAAACCCTCTTCTCACTCCTTTGAACTCTATGCAACCTCGATCGAGATAGTCCAATTTGTGAAGGTTTTTCATGCAAAGATCATTAGATCAAGTTTATCATTTTATATCATAGCTATGTAACATAAAAAGGCTATATCTGAGTTTTTCATTTTTAGATTTCTTTTGAATTAGTTATACACATTTGAATGTTGGTCAAACCTTTCAAAACCCGTTGACCGCCTCCAAACCCCATGTAACCCTAGCGTAGCGTCCCGTCGATCTAACCCTAACGCCAAACTACGGCCGTCGGATAGGCCTTCTAGAAGGATTCGCGAGGCGATCCGTGGGCTCAATCTGATTGGCCACCGTTTTTCTCTCGGCGAGCGAGATAACGTTGGCGAGGGAGCATCTAAGTTACCGTTGGGCGGCGGATCGGGCTGGCGTGCGTCGCCACGGCTCGAGAGGGGGATGGGCTGCATGCGAGAGGTCAATGACATGTGGGCCATCCTGTCCCATGCATGCCATGCAACGTCGCAGCCTAGCTATTCTTTGCTCGTGAACACCTAGCCTTTTTCATGCAGGATTGCATGCACGCATCGGACGCGATAAAGCGCGGCAGGGCGCAGCGTATGGAGTGCGTCGCATGTAAGCTATTTTAACAAATGCATGTTTAATGCATACCCGTTTGAACGAGACGGACGGCGTCGGTGGTGCAGCTCCTTTTCGGTGTCACGCGCGGATGGCAAGGCCTGTTTCCCATGCGGCGTCACCGCCGATGCAAGTGCAACGATGCATCTCGCTTGTGCCGCCCGTGCCTCTTTGGATGCTCTGCCGCCGTTTTTGAGTTAATGCCGCAATTACTTATGCGGTCGAACGGAGAAGAGAAAACGATCGGGAATGCACCGTGTACACATTGACCCGGCTGCCAGCAGCTATAAAAGCACCATTTCCTCATCCTCTCACCCTCATCTCTCAAGCCTCCTCCCTTCTTCTTTTGAGCCAAATCCACCACTCGAGCCACAGGCGCCCGAGCCACCATGCAGTTCAACGGCCCTACCTACCGTCGCCCTCGCGCCGTGAGGGAGGCGTACCCGCCGGAGTCGCTGTCGAGAATAGCACGAGGTGTGGGCCATCTCTAGGTGGAGGGGCCCTAGAGAGTTGGCTCGCTTCTTCCTCCAAGCAGCTACCGCCACCTTCCTCCGGGACTCCGCCCATGTTCCACCTCCACAGCGAGACGATGGCAGCGCCGGGCCCCAACCGTCGCATCGGCCTCTCGTCACCTTCACCAACCCCTCACGCTCACCACCTCCTCGGGGAGGTGTTCAGTGTGGATCACGAGTTTATCGCGTTCACGACCTACAACATTTTCACCAACTTCCACCACATCTTCCCTCACCCCAGCAGCATGCACACCCTCCCCTACCGGATGCCGGAGAGGCGGCAGTGAGGGGCCCAGGAGGAGGAGCCAAGGAGTGGCAAGGAGGAGGGGCCAAGGAGTTGTTCAAGTCTGAGTCTTCTATCTATCTAGTTTGTGTTTGTGTTGGTTGGGCGTGTGTGCCCGTGTCTTTGTTTTAATTATTTTACTTTCATGTTTTATGAACTATGTGTAGTGGAGGATGCCCTCTATATGTTCTATCTATCTATGCTACTAGGGTACCGATGCCCTCTATCTATCTATATGTTTTTCGGTCCTAAAGTTTCTCCATTGCATTTTATTTATGTGGCCATGTGTACTAAAAATGCACTAAAACATGATCCAATCATATAAGTTGTTGTTATGCGTGTATAGTTAATTATCTTCCTTTTATGTTTTATGCACTATATGTTGTAAGGGGATGCCCCTCTATGTTGTAAGGAGATGCTACTAGGGGCACACTAGATGTCTTCTTTTTTTGAGAGGGGCACAATCTTTTTCGGTTGAAACACACGAGTAAAAACTCTGAAAACACCATAGCACAAGTCAGGAAAAATATTAAAAAATGGTGCTTGGTTGAAATAAACTAGAACCAAACAATTGCAACTTTTATGGTTCACACGATAGCTTATGCATAAAAATAGCTCAAATAATCATCAGATGAGTTATGTCAAAAAAGGTGACTGCAGGAAACTTAAAATTTGTGAAATAACCTAAAGCCGAAAACATATATCGATGTCAATGACCGTGTGCACTTTTTCAAGGTGTTGCGCCGGTGGCGATGGTGATCATGGTGGTGCTACAAGATGGAGATCATGAAGCACAAGATGATGATGACCATATCATATCACTTATATTGATTTGCATGTGATGTTTATCCTTTTATGCATCTTATCTTGCTTTGATTGACGGTAGCATTATAAGATGATCTCTCACTAAATTATCAAGAAGTGTTCTCCCAGTATGCACCGTTGCCAAAGTTCGTCGTGCCTGGACACCACGTGATGATCGGGTGTGATAAGCTCTCGTCCATCTACAACGGGTGCAAGCCAGTTTTGCACACGCAGAATACTCGGGTTATACTTGACGAGCCTAGCATATGCAGATATGGCCTCGGAACACGGAGACCGAAAGGTCGGCGTGAATCATATAGTAGATATGATCAACATAAGATGTTCACCATTGAAAACTATTCCATTTCACGTGATGATCGGTTATGGTTTAGTTGATTTGGATCACGTGATCACTTGGATGACTAGAGAGATGTCTTTTCGAGTGGGAGTTCTTAAGTAATATGATTAATTGAACTTAAATTTATCATGAACTTAGTACTGATAGTATCTTGCTTGTTTATGTTTGATTGTAGATAGATGGCTCGTCTGTTGTTCCGTTGAATTTTAATGCGTTCCTTGAGAAAGCAAAGTTGAAAGATGATGGTAGAAATTACACGGATTGGGTCCGTAATCTGAGGATTATCCTCATTGCTGCCTGAAGAGTTACGTCTGGATGCACCGCTGGGTGCGAACTGCTTCTTGATGCAACCGACGACGTTAAGAACGTCTGGCGAGCAAAGTGATGACTACTCTATAGTTCGATGTGCCATGCTTTACGGCTTAGAACCGGGACTTCAACGACGTTTTGAGCGTCATGGAGCATATGAGATGTTCCAGAGTTGAAGTTGATATTCAACAGAATGCCCGGATTGAGAGATATGAAGTCTCCAATAAGTTCTATAGCTGCAAGATGGAGGAGAACAGTTACGTTAGTGAGCACATACTCGAATGTCGGGTACTACAATCACTTGACACAATTGGGAGTTAATCTTCCGGATGATTGTGTCATTGATGTAATTCTTCAATCACCGCCACCAAGCTACAAAGGCTTCGTGATGAACTATAATATGCAAGGGTTAGTAAAGACTATACCGAGCTCTTCGCAATGCTAAAGGCTGCGGAGGTAGAAATCAAAAGGAGCATCAAGTGTTGATGGTCAATAAGACCACTAGTTTCAAGAAGAAAGGCAAAGGGAAGAAGAAGGAACTTCAAGAAGAACAGCAAGCAAGTTCTGCTCAGAGAAGAAACCCAAGTCGGACCTAAGCCTGAAACCGAGTGCTTCTCTACCAGCAAGGCATAGTCTTTGGAAGCGGAACTGCCCCAAGTATTTGGCGGATAAGAAGGATGGCAAGGTGAACAAAGGTATATGTGATATACATGTTATTGATGTGTACCATACTAGAGCTCGCAGTAGCACTGGTGTTTGATATTGGTTACATTGCTAATATTTGCAACTCGAAGCAGGACTACGGATTGCTTAACAACGGCAAAGGACGAGGTGACGATGCGCGTGGGAAATGGTTCCAAAGTCGATGTGATCGCGGTCGCACGCTACCTCTACATCTACCTTGGGATTAGTTTTAGACCTAAATAATTGTTATTTGGTGCTGCGTTGAGCATGAACATTATATCTGGATCTTGTTTGATGCGAGACGGTTATTCATTTAAATCGAGAGAATAATGGTTGTTCTATTTATATGAGTAATATCTTTTATGGTCATGCACCCTTGAGGAGTGGTCTATTTTTGATGAATCTCGATAGTAGTGATACACATATTCATAATGTTAAAACCAAAAGATGCAGAGTTGATAATGATAGTGCAACTTATTTGTGGCACTGCCGTTTAGGTCATATCGGTGTAAAGCGCATGAAGAAACTCCATACTGATGGACTTTTGGAGTCACTTGGTTATGAATCACTTGGCACTTGCGAACTGTGCCTCATGGGCAAGATGACTAGAACCCCGTTCTCCGGTACTATGGAGAGAGCAACAGATTTGTTGGAAATCATACATGCAGATGTATGTGGTCCGATGAATGTTGAGGCTCGTGGCGGATATCGTTATTTTCTCACCTTCACAGATGATTTAAGCAGATATGGGTATATCTACTTAATGAAATATAAGTCTGAAACATTTGAAAAGTTCAAAGAATTTCAGAGTGAAGTTGAAAATCATCGTAACAAGAAAATTAAATTTCTACGATCTGATCGTGGAGGTGAATATTTGAGTTACGAGTTTGGTCTACATTTGAAACAATGCGGAATAGTTTCGCAACTTACGCCACCGGAACACCACAGCGTAATGGTGTGTCCGAACGTCGAATCGCACTTTACTAGATATGGTGCGATCTATGATGTCTCTTCTGATTTACCGCTATCGTTTTGGGGTTATGCTCTAGAGACGGCCGCATTCACCTGAATAGAACACCGTCAAAATCCGTTGAGGCGACACCTTATGAACTATGGTTTGGCAAGAAACCAAAGTTGTCGTTTCTAAAAGTTTGGGGATGCGATGCTTATGTGAAAAAGCTTCAACTGATAAGCTCGAACCCAAATCGAGAAATGTGTCTTCATAGGATACCCAAAGGAGACAGTTGGGTACACCTTCTATCACAGATCCGAAGGCAAGACATTCGTTGCTAAGAATGGATCCTTTCTAGAGAAGGAGTTTCTCTCGAAAGAAGTGAGTGGGAGGAAAGTGGAACTTGATGAGGTAATAGTACCTTCTCCCTTACTTGAAAGTAGTTAAATCGCAGTAAACTGGTTTCGAGACATCTATACCAAGTAGTGAGGAAGTTGATGATGTTGATCATGAAACTTCAGATCAAGTTACTACTGAACCTCGTAGATCAACAGAGTAAGATCCGCACTGAGTGGTACGGTAATCCTGTTCGAAATCATGCTACTAGATCATGATGAACCTATGAACTATGAAGAAGCGATGGTGAGCCCAGATTCGCAAGATGGCTTGAGGCCATGAAATCTGAGATGGGATCCATGCATGAAAACAAAGTATGGACTTTGGTTGACTTGCCCGAGGGTAGGCAAGCAATAGAAAACAAGTGGATCTTCAAGAAGAAGACCGACGCCGACGGTAATGTTATCGTCTATAAAGCTCGACTTGTCGCAAAGGTTTTCGACAAGTTCAAGGGATTGACTACGATGAGACCTTCTCACCCGAAGCGATGCTTAAGTCCGTCCGAATCATGTTAGCAATTGCCGCATTTTATGATTATGAAATTTGGCAAATGGATGTAAAGACTGCATTCCTGAATGGATTTACGGAAGAAGAGTTGTATATGATGCAACGAGAAGGTTTTATCGATCCAAAGGAGCTAACAAAGTGTTCAAGCTCCAGCGATCCATCTATGGACTGGTGCAAGCATCTCGAGTTGGAATAAACGCTTTGATAGTGTGATCAAAGCATTTGGGTTTGTATGACTTTTGGAGAAGCTTGTATTTACAAGAAAGTGAGTGGGAGCTCTGTAGCATTTCGATATTATATGTAGAGGACATATTGCTGATCGGAAATGATATAGAATTTCTGGATAGCATAAAGGATACTTGAATAAGAGTTTTTCAATGAAAGACCTCGGTGAAGCTGCTTACATATTGGGCATTAAGATCTATAGAGATAGATCAAGACGCTTGATTGGAATTTCACAAAGCACATACCTTGACAAAATTTTGAAGAAGTTCAAAATGGATCAAGCAAAGAAAGGGTTCTTGCCGTGTTACAAGGTGTGAAGTTGAGTAAGACTCAATGCCCGACCACCGCAGAAGATAGAGAGAAAATGAAAGATGTTCCTATGCTTCAGCCATAGGATCTATCATGTATGCAATCTTGTGTACCAGACCTGATGTGTGCCTTGCTATAAGCCTAGCAGGAGGTACCAAAGTAATCCAGAGTGGATCCTTTGGACAGCGGTCAAGAACATCCTGAAATACCGAAAAGGACTAAGGATATGTTTCTCGATATGGAGGTGACAAAGAGCTCATAAAACGGTTACGTTGATGCAAGCTTTGACACCGATCCGACGATTCTAAATCGCAGACCGGATACGATTTACACTAAACGGAGGAGCTGTCGGTTGGTGCGGTTCTAAACAAAGCGTCGTGGCGGGATCTACATGTGAAGCGGAGTACATAGCAGCTTCGAAGCAGCTAATGAAGGAGTCGGATGAAGGAGTTCATATCCGATCTAGGTGTCATACCTAGTGCATCGGGTCCAATGAAAATCTTCGTGACAATCTGGAGCAATTGCCTTAGCAAAGGAATCCAGATTTCACAAGAGGACCAAGCACATCAAGAGACGCTTCAATTCCATCCGGACTTAGTCCGTGGGAGACATAGAGATTTGCAAGATACATACGGATCTGAATGTTGCAGAACCGTTGACTAAGCCTCTTCCACGAGCAAAACATGATCAGCACCAAGACTCCTTGGGTGTTAGAATCATTACTATGTAATCTAGATTATTGACTCTAGTGCAAGTGGGAGATCAAGGAAATATGCCCTAGAGGCAATAATAAAGTTATTATTTATTTCCTTATTTCATGATAAATGTTTATCATTCATGCTAGAATTGTATTAACGGAAACATAATACATGTGTGAATGCATAGACAAAACAATATGTCACTAGTATGCCTCTACTAGACTAGCTTGTTAATCAAAGATGGTTATGTTTCCGACCATGAACAAAGAGTTGTTATTTGATTAACAAGGTCACATCATTAGTAGAATGATCGATTGACATGACCCATTCCATTAGCTTAGCACACGATCGTTTAGTATGTTGCTCTGCTTTTATCCATGACATATACATGTTCCTGTAACTATGAGATTATGCAACTCCGTTTACGGAGGAACACTTTGGTGCTACCAAACGTCACAACGAATCGGGTGATTATAAAGGAGTACTAGGTGTCTCCAAAGGCAGATGTTGGGTTGGCGTATTTGAGATTAGGTTTTGTCACTCCGATTGTCGGAGAGGTATCTCTGGGCCCTCTCGGTAATACACATCATGAAGCCTTGCAAGCACTACAAATAATGAGTTAGTTGTGAGATGATGTATTACGGAACGAGTAAAGAGACTTGCCGGTAACGAGATTGAACTAGGTATTGGATACCGACGATCGAATCTCGGGCAAGTAACATACCGATGACAAAGGGAACAACGTATGTTGTTATGCGGTCTGACCGACAAAGATCTTCGTAGAATATGTAGGAACCAATATGGGCATCCAGGTCCCGCTATTGGTTATTGACCGAGAATAGTTCTAGGTCATGTCTACATTGTTCTCGAACCGTAGGGTCCGCACGCTTAAGGTTTCGATGACAGTTATTATGAGTTTATGTATTTTGATGTACCGAAGAAGTTCGAAGTCCCGGATGTGATCACGGACATGACGAGGAGTCTCGGAATGGTCGAGACATAAAGATTGATATATTGGACGGCTATATTCGGACACGGAAAGGTTCGGAAGTTTCGGAGAAAACCGGAGTGCCGGAGGGGTTACGGAACCCCGGGGAATATGGGCCTTAGTGGGCCAAGAGGGAGAGAGGGCCGCACCAGGAGGTGGCGCCCCCTGTGGGAGTCCGAATAGGACAAGGAGGGGGCGGCCCCCTTCCTCTCTCTCTCTCTCTTTCCTTCCCCTTCTCCTTCCTAGTTGGACTAGGAAAGGGGAGTCCTACTCAACTAGGAGGAGGACTCCCCCTCCTTGGCAGCGCCTATAGGGCCGGCCGGCCTCCCCTCCCTCCTTTATATCTGAGGGCAGGGGGCACCCTAGAGACAGACAAGTATTGATCTACGGATCGTTCCTTAGCCGTGTGCGGTGCCCCCTCCACCATATTCCACCTCGGTCATACCGTCCGAAGCTTAGGCGAAGCCTGCGCCGGTGAAACATCAAGATCGTCGCCACGCCGTCGTCTTGACGAAAATCTCCTCGACACTCGGCTGGATCGAGTACGAGGGGCGTCATCGAGCCGTCGTGTGTCAAGAACTCGGGGCGCCGGAGTAATGGCGCCGGATCGGTCGGATCGCGAGGAGAACGTCGACTACTTCCTCTACGTTGTGATCGCTTCCGCCGGGTCTACAAGGGTATGTGGACAACACTCTCCCTCTCGTTGCTATGCATCACCATGATCTTGCGTGTGCGTAGGAAAATTTTGAAATTACTCGTTCCCCAACACATACCACATCACCTTCGCGGGAACCCTCTTCTGCGGGGCTCGCCGATTAACATCACCGAGGTCATCTCGTCGATCTTATACGCAATACACCGCATACGGGCATGCGTTCAAATCCTCAGACGCACCATGCTGTAGTGGATGCTGATCATTAGGTCATGCATGTATCTTCGCACCTCCAATCCTAGAGGGCATACGACCTTCTTTGCTGTGCATACGTACTGTTGGGCAATTCGTTATCCTTTGGAAGCTTCTTCTTCAATATTTTCAGTAGCTTCTCAAATCCTTTGTCAGGCACAGCATTCTCTGCCTTCCACTGCAGCAATTCCAGTACGGTACCCAGCTTTGTGTTGCCATCTTCACAATTGGGGTACAACCCTTTTTTGTGATCCTCTAACATGCGATCGAACTTCAGCTTCTCCTTTTGACTTTTGCATTGCGTCCTTGCATCGACAATGACCCGGCGGAGATCATCATCATCGGGCACATCGTCTGGTTCCTCTTGATCTTCAGCAGCTTCCCCCGTTGCAGCATCATCGGGCACATTGTCTGGTTCCTCTTAATCTTCAGCAGCTCCCCCCGTTGCAGCATCATCGTATTCAGGGGGCACATAGTTGTCATCGTCCTCTTCTTCGCCATCTTCCATCATAACCCCTATTTCTTTGTGCCTCGTCCAAACATTATAGTGTGGCATGAAACCCTTGTGAAGCAGGTGGATGTGGAGGATTTTCCGGTCAGAGTAAGACTTCGTATTCCCACATTTAGGGCATGGACAACACATAAAACCATTCTGCTTGTTTGCCTCAGCCACTTCGAGAAAATTATGCACGCCCTTAATGTACTCGGAGGTGTGTCTGCCGCCATACATCCATTGCCGGTTCATCTGGGTGCATTATATATAATTATGTGTGTCAAAAGTAAGAAAATCAGACAAGTATCTATCTAAAGTAAGAAAATCAGACTAGGATCTATCTAAAGTAAGAAAGTGAGAAAGAAGATAAGAACAAGAGGCTCACCACGGTGGTGCCGGCGACGAGATCGGCGTGGGCGATCAACGGCGGTGAAAACGGGGACGGAGCGTGACGGACCACTAAATCTAGACAAATCTCGGGAAAATGGAGCTCCGAGGTCGAGCTTCGAGAGGAGAAAGCTTAACTAGTGTGGCTCGGGCATTTCATCGAACACCTCATGTGCATAGGAGGTGAGCTAGAGCCCCCAAATGTCCTCCCCTCGCCGGCCAGAAAAAACAGAGCACTGTGGAGTGCTCTGCCGCGGCGATGGGTATATATATAGGCAAATTATTTGTCCCGGTTTGTGGCATGAACCGGGACTAAATTCACCCTTCTATACCGGTTCAAGGCACGAATCGGTACCAATGGCTGTGGGCCAGGAGCGCGGCCCATTGGTCCGGATTTATGCCTAGAACCGGGACAAATGGATCCAGACGAACCGGGACAATGCTCACGAGGCCCCGGCCGGCCCCCTGGGCTCATGAACCGGGTCTAATGTCCCCATGGGTCCCGGTTCGTGAAGAACTGGGACTAATGGACTGGCCAGGCCCGAACCAAAGCCCTGTTTTCTACTAGTGTTAACACATAAAAACAAAAAGTGAAGTCACAAATAGATGAAATCAATCAAACTCGGCCATGTTTTTTATTACTCAGTGTAAATTGTACTCCCTCTGTAAACTAATATAAGAGCGTTTAGAACACTACTTTAGTAATCTAAACGCTCTTATATTAATTTACGGAGGGAGTATAACATTTGTGCCTACGAAGGTGTATACTTTTCTTGGGCATGTGGAAGGTGATACATAGTTGCCCCAATTTCTTTCCTATCCACTACATCAATGAAAACCAGCATCCCGCTGCTTTTTCGTCAAAAAAATTTCTTTCCTATCGCAGTAATACGAGAATAATTCATGGCCGATCTTATAGACAATGTGTTTGAAATCACTACTCGACCTCTTGAAGATAACGGGGAAGCTTGCGAATTGTATTAAGCTAACAATTGAAGATGCAAGGTGGCTCACGGGAGGATTCATCAGTTTGCATGCCCAGTATACAACAACATCTGGGCCGGAGGCCTCAACGTCGGCAGTCAGCAACCCCAACCCGAGGGCAGCCAGGAACCGCAACGCTGGCAGTCCCTGGCCGAGGCGTCGGGGGCGTGCTGCTAAGGCCCCCCTGCGGAGCTGCCAATCGGCCGCCGGCGTCGGTCGGGGGCGTGCTGCTGCTGCCCCCCCTGTGGAGCAGCCGCTCGGCCGCTAGTGTCGGGGGCGTGTGCAGTCTCTGCTCACGGCGGCGTTAGGCAGTAGTCCTAGAAAAGCGAAGGGCGCCAGCCCCTGGTCTGGCTCGCCAGCGTCGGGGGAGTGTGCGGCCTCACGTCGGTCGGGGGCGTGAAGGGCGGCGTCGAGAAGGGGCGGTGGCGGGGCCGAGAGGTTGGCGGCGGGTGGTGCCGAACAGTTGGCGAGAAGAGGGCGTACGGGGGGTTGAGATCCTCTGCAGTACTGTACGGTGCTGTACAGTCACTGCCATGTGGGACCTAACCCGCGTACTGCAGAGGATCCTAACCCGCGTACGGGTGGCGAGAAGTTGGAGAGAGACCAAGCGGTAGCAGGTTTCGTTAGCTATAATTTTTGTTAGTAGAGATTATATGCCATTAGATCGTTGATTAGACGGTTAACATGCTCAGTTGAATCTGCCCTCTCGTGTTTTTGTAGGGATAGTAGATATCTAACCTAGAGAACATTTTTCTACCATGAACATTGTTTAAAATTTGTGATTTTTTTTTAAAAAATTATTATATTTTCAAAATTCTAGTGCTCTTAATATCATTTTTACTGCAACCGATAATTTGAGAAAACTGGCAAAAAACCGAACATATGTAATGAAAATCGCTTGTACTAGATTATATGGGCCAACCAGTCCGGAGCGTCATTGTAGGCCAGCCACGGCCCAGTCCGTGTGTTCAGCCTACACATCTATATGGCCCAACTTGGCCCATTTTTATGTCGTCGGCTCACTCTGCAGCAGCGCACACACAGAGCCTCGTGCGAACTCCCTCACAGCAGCAGCCGCCGCCGCCGCCGCCGCCGCTGTCCGCACCGACGCCGGAGAGCGACCGGAAGATGGCCTTGTCGGCGATCCCCGACGAGCTCCTGGTGGAAATCCTCCTCCGCCTTCCCACCCCAGAGGACCTCATCCGCGCCTCCGCCGCCTGCGTCTCCTTCCGCCGCCTCGTCGCTGACCGCGCCTTCCTCCGGCGCTTCCGCAAGCTCCACCCTCCGCCCCTCCTCGGCTTCCTCGACTACAGCGGTTTCCACCGCGCGGTACCGCCCCACCCCTCCGCCCCGGCCGCCCGCGCCGTCGCCAAAGCTGCCGACTTCGGCTTCGAGTTCCTCCCAGGGTCCTCCTTGGACTGGTCCGTGCGGGAAGTCCGCGACGGCCGCGTCCTGCTCGACAGACCCTCAAGCCACGACGAGCTCGGATCCGTCTTCAAGGAGATGGTGGTGTGCGACCCCTTGCACCGGCAGTATCTCCTGCTCCCCCCGCTCCCCGGAGACCTAGCCATTTCGATTTTTGTCGCGCTCGCAACTCAAGGGCCGTGCTTCGGCGAATCCTTCCTCGCCCCTCCGGGAGATGACGAGGAGGCAGCTGCTACTACTGAGGGGACGTCATTCAGAGTGATCTGGATGATGCTGCTCCAAACGGGTCAATAGCTCCCATGCGACGTCGTTGGTGTGAACTGTCTCTCATGCGACGTCGTTGGCTGTAATAGCTATCATGCGACATCTGCATTGGAAAAATAGCTCCCATGCGACACACCATTTACGCGGCTAGTTGGCTGTCCATTAGGCTGAGATTTGGTTAGGACACTAGGGGTTATGTGCTCTGACTGGTGGGGTCCACCTATGGCCACGTAGTCAAGAGTCAACCGTCCACGACTCGACCGGTGACTGTGTGACCGTGCTCGACTCGCCCGTCTTTGGATCTGGGCGGCGGCGCCGCCGTAAGCATCTTCTCCGCAGCGGTTCTTCTCCGTGGTGGTGGAGCGCATTTCTCGGCAGCGACAGAGCTATTGCGAGGTGAGCCCGAAACCCTAGTCCCACTCCCCAGAATTTTGAGGGATCTGTGGCCTCAATGCTGCCCTCTGTTTCTTGGCGATTTAGAATCGGGCTCCATTGGATCCGGAGGTTGTTTCTTCTCCGCAGCCCGGTGGTGGAGCGCCTATCTCTGCAGCGGCTATTGCGAGTGAGTATTTTCCAAACACCACTCCCATTCCACTGAATTTTGGATAAATCTGTGGCCTCATGCTGCCCCTGTTGCTTGGCGTTTTAGAATCTCGATTGGATAGGAGATGGAGCGAGGGCTGGATGAGATGGAGCGAGGAGACAGTGCTTCAAATCGGTAATGCCACCCTCTTTTCTTGGCTATTTAGAATCGAACTCGATTTGGTAGTGACTACCGCCGCTGCCTGCCATTGACAAAACAGGGGAGGTTCAGGTTTTGCCACCACATTCGCAATTATAGTGGAATTTTTTCCCTGTAAAGCCAAGCTCAGTGATGGCAGTGTCCAAGACATTGATAGAGATACCACCGTGAGGTTGGATGTCGAATTTGCAGATGTTGATCCCGTGAATTGGAGAGAATGAAGGAGAAGGCCGTGGGCAATTTGGTGGAGAGAATTGGGGAGAGTATTGTTTGGGGTCCGAACAAGAGGTATCTACGCAGCGTTTCGATAACTATAATGGTGAATATGTGAGAATTGAAGATGGAGAATCCATGGTTGCTGAAATTGATCAGCAAGAAGGGTGGGCAAGCAAACAAGTAACATTTTATGCAGAGCTAATTGATCGCAAACTCATTTCGAGTTGGTTATGTGCCATCAAAGATGGCTGCACAGATGGAAGATGATGAGTGGGTTTCACAAAAGAAGATGTTGCCTTTGTTGGTGAACCAACTGTAGTAGTTGAAGATCTGAGGATTGATGCAGATGGACAGGAGGGAACCCATGGTGCTAGGAAGATTGTTGTTGGTGGAATATAGTAGAGTTGAATGAAAAAACAGATTTGGTCATTGCACCAATATCGACATTGATATGGCGAAATGTTTGGCATTCAAGTTGATGACAAAGATAAGGAGAAGGATGACAGTTCTTTGCTGCTTTGAAGGTAACACAGGCCCTAGAAATGCAAATGAGGATGAAGAACAGCTGATGAGAGAGGCTGCAGATGATGTGGATGATGCAGATGATAATGAGCTGGTTTGTTTGTATGACAAAGAGAACCCAGTTATTGAGGTGGGAAAGTTGTGGCCAAGCATGAAGGAGTTTAGGATGTCTTTCAGGACCTATGCAGTGAAAAAAGAGTTTGATGCCAAGACTATGTGGACTGATCGAAAGAAATTTTATGCTCGGTGCAAAGGTTATGATGGTGGTGGCAATCCTTGCAAATGGTACTTGTGCGCGGACTACAACCTGATGGAAGTACAGTAAGGGTAAATCAAATACCACACCAGCATACATGTATGACCACTTCACAGAGAGTTTCAAAGATGACATCACAGCTTTGGGTTACAGAGAAGATTACTCCTATTTTAGCCAAGACTCCAAACACTCTGCAAAGAGGCTTAAAGTTGACTTGGAGAAGCTGTACCCCATCCAGCTGCAATATACCACAGTGTGGAAAGCAAAACAAAGGGCCATGAAATCATTGTATGGTGACTGGGCAAATACATTTAGGATGTTGTATAGTTTTAAAGCAGAGGTGGAGAAGAGGTCACCTGGGAGTGTGGTGGAGATAGATACAGAGGTAACAGAGGATGGCAGGGTTTTATTCAGCAAGTTTTTTATGTGTTTGAAGCCTTGCATAGATGGATTCAAAGCAGGTTGTCGTCCATATTTGAGCATAGACTCATCTTTTTGTTGGAAAGTGGAATGGTCAGTTGGCTGCATGTAATGCTCTAGATGGACACAACTGGATGTTCCCAATTGCAATAGGAATGTTTGATCAGAGACAGAGGCATCATGGATATGGTTCATGATGCAAGCTGAAAAGATGCATAGGGCCGTTTCTCCTTTGGCCATTCACATAGATGCATGTAAAGGGTTGGAAAATGCAGTAAAAATGTTTTCCCCATCTTTGAGCAGAGGGAGTGCTTTGGACATATGTGGATGAATCGATAAAAAATTCAGAGGAGATGAATTTGGGCGCATGTGGCCAGCAAGAAGATCCTACACCGCATGACACATTCCTATCACCTTGGTAAGATATTGGCATCATGTAGTGATAATGAATTTGCTTCATGGTTGAACACCCACCATTCTCTGTTGTGGTATAGATCAGGTTTTAATACTGCCATAAAATGTGATCATATCAATAACAACTTGGCGAAAGTTTTAACAACAAAGTGAAGGATTTGAAAGACTTGCTGTGCATGACATGGTGGACCAAATAAGGATCATGATCATGCGTTTGTGGGAGTTGAGAGGAAAAATTGCTAATATTTTGGAAGGGACAAGCTTCCAGCGATGGTACAACAGTGGTCACAGGAGTAGAAATCTTTCACATCTATCTGTTGAGAAATCTTCCTTGTGGGGTGCTGAAGTTAGAGATACAAAGAGTGGCAAGAGGCATGTGGTAAATCTTGAGTTGCATGAGTGCACTTGCCAAGAGTGGCAACACACTTTGGAAAACCATGTGAGCATTCCATACTTTTTTGGCATCTAAACCCAAGTTAAATATGCACCCATATTTGCATGAGTATTATTCAGTACAAAATTCAAAGCTGCATATGCAAGTCCAATTCCTGCCTGATGACCAATCTCGGTGGCTTTGAGGTGGAAATAGAATTTACCTTGTGTCCCCTGTCACTAGAAGAAAGGTGGGAGGCCTAAGCAGAGCAGATTCAAAGCTTGGTTTGAGAAAGGTGGTTGTAGTAAGAAGGGAAAATGAAAAGGAAAAGAATGATAAGCCCAAAACGGCTCAAAAGGTAACAAAAATAGGTGCAAGTTGTGTGAGGTACTTGGGCACGAGTTGGTTCATCCAAGTGCATCTACACTCCTCGAGAGGCCAAAGTATGTTTATGTTCTGTTTTTGCAAGTTTTTGATTTTGCTACTTGTTCGAGTATCTAACCAAGTCAAATGCTTTATTTTTAGGAGGAAGCGTGCAGAAAAAGCCCCACCTCTTGTTGTTGAACAATGCTGGTGGCGATGAAAAAGCAAGACTCAATGGCTATAGAAGGAAGAGCACTAAGCGAGATAATGTTTGGTGACAAAGATATGGAGCTAACTCAAAGCTATTCTTGCTGAACATGAGCTAAGTGTTTCTGTTTTGGACGATGTGATGCATCTTGAATCTGTTTTGCGACGCTAGGGCAATCTGAAACTGTTGCAGATGAAGCAACTGTTGTGCTGCCATGCGAATCTGCTTTGACAACTGTGTTGCCATGTTTGGAGGTTGTGCTGCCAAGTGTTGAGTTGCAAACTGAAGTAGTTGAACAATGTGTGCCATCTACTCAATCTGCAGAAGTGCAAGCTGAAGAAGTGGGACATGGTC
Source organism: Aegilops speltoides (assembly GCA_021437245.1). NCBI lineage: Eukaryota > Viridiplantae > Streptophyta > Magnoliopsida > Poales > Poaceae > Aegilops > Aegilops speltoides. Next base: position 563,490,023 of record CM038142.1, on the reverse strand, counting down.
AGGTGCAAAAGTTGAGGGGGCCTAGTGGAGTTTGCAAGGGGCCAAAAAGCAAGAGCATCAGCATCAACAAATTATGCGGCGTGGAACCAAACGGTGGAAAAAATCAGAAGAAATCGAGTGGTAGAAAGAAGCAAAAGAAATAGAGTGAAATCATTCAAATTTGATGTGAAAACTTAAGTTTGTTGTCATTTGATTTGAAAACTTATGTTCTTTCATGTGAAAACTTATGTGCTATGATGTTGATTTGACTTGAAATAAAATTCAAATTTGAACCGACATTCAAATTTGAACCTATCTCCAATATTTTTTGAGTTCATTTGTTTGTTCTGTGATGTTGCATCGTTTTATGTACTACTATGCACTTTAGTTCATAAATCCAACCCTTTTTTTGAAGTCCAACTCATAGTCACTGAAAATGTTGTCCAAACAGGCTCCAAAGTAAGGGGAAATGGCCCCATTTCGAAGCAAGTTTTTTTTGACCTTCTCAAAATCACCCAAAAAAGATTTTCTTAGCTTATATTATACCTATATAGGATCAATACGAAGTCTCACCTTTTTTTGAATAAGTATTAATATTATTTAATTTATTTTTGAAAAAACACCCTTTAATACAAAGTCAGCAATAAAACAAGTTAAAAAAATTTAAATGCAAAAATAACTTCAGATCCTCCTTAGTCACTCTAAAATGAAGCTAAGGTGATGTTTTTGATTTATTTGCATTTTCAAAACCTCAAACCCTCTTCTCACTCCTTTGAACTCTATGCAACCTCAGTCGAGATAGTCCAATTTGTGAAGGTTTTTTCATGCAAAGATCATTAGATCAAGTTTATCATTTTATATCATAGCTATGTAACATAAAAAGGCTATATGCGCAGGTTTTTCATTTTTTAGATTTCTTTTGAATTAGTTATACACATTTGAATGTTCGGTCAAACCTTTCAAAACCCCGTTGACCGCCTCCAAACCCCATGTAACCCTAGCGCCAAACGTCCACCGTCGATCTAACCCTAACGCCAAACTACGGCCGTCGGATAGGCCTTCTAGAAGGATTCCGCGAGGGCGATCCGTGGGCTCCAATCTGATTGGCCACCGTTTTTTCTCTCTGACGAACAGATAACGTTGAGCGAGGGGAGCATCTAAGTTACCGTTGGGCCGAGCGGATCGGGCCTGGCGTGCGTGCGCACGGCTCGAGAGGGGGGATGGGCTGCATGCGAGAGGGTCAATGACATGTGGGCCATCCCTGTCCCATGCATGCCATGCAACGTCGCAGCCTAGCTATTCTTTGCTCGTGAACACCTAGCCTTTTTCATGCAGGATTGCATGCACGCATCGACGCAGTAAAGCACGGCAGGGGCGCAGCGTATGGGTACGTCGCATGTAAGCTATTTTAACAAATGCATGTTTAATGCATACCCGTTTGAACGAGACGGACGCGTCGGTGGTGCAGCTCCTTTTCCAGTGTCACGCGCGGATGGCAAGGCCTGTTTCCCATGCGGCGTCACCGCCGATGCAAGTGCACGAAACGATGCATCTCGCCTGTGCCGCCCGTGCCTCTTTGGATGCTCTGCCCGCCGTTTTTTGAGTTAATGCCCGCAATTACTTATGCCAGTGCGAACGGAGAAGAGAAAACGATCGGGAATGCACCGTGTACACATTGACCCCGGCTGCAACGCGGCTATAAAAGGGCACCATTTCCTCATCCTCTCACCCTCATCTCTCAAGCCTCCTCCCCTTCTTCTTTTCGAGCCAAATCCACCACTCGAGCCACCGGGCGCCCCGAGCCACCATGCAGTTCAACGGCCCTACCTACCGTCGCCCTCGACTGCGTGCGAGAGGCAAGTACCGGCCGGAGTCGTCGTCGAGAATAGCTCGAGGTGTGGGCCATCTCTAGGTGGAGGGCCCTAGAGAGTTGGCTCGCTTCTTCCTCCAAGCCGCTACCGCCACCTTCCTCCGGGACTCCGCCCATGTTCCACCTCCACGAGCGAGACGATGGCAACGCCGGGCCCAACGGCCGTCATCGGCCTCTCGCCACCTTCACCAACCCCACGACGCTCACCACCTCCTCGGGAGGTGTTCAGTGTGGATGCGAGTTTATCGCGTTCACGACCTACAACATTTTCACCAACTTCCACCACATCTTCCCTCACCCCAACAGCATGCACACCCTCCCTACCGGATGCCGGAGAAGCAGCAGTGAGGGGCCCAAGGAGGAGGAGCCAAGGAGTGGCAAGGAGGAGGGGCCAAGGAGTTGTTCAAGTCTGAGTCTTCTATCTATCTAGTTTGTGTTTGTGTTGGTTCGGCGTGTGTGCCCGTGTCTTTGTTTTAATTATTTTACTTTCATGTTTTATGAACTATGTGTAGTGGAGGATGCCCTCTATATGTTCTATCTATCTATGCTACTAGGGTACCCGATGCCCTCTATCTATCTATATGTTTTTTCGGTCCTAAAGTTTCTCCATTGCATTTTATTTATGTGGCCATGTGTACTAAAAATGCACTAAAACATGATCCAATCATATAAGTTGTTGTTAGCACGTGTATAGTTAATTATCTTCCTTTTATGTTTTATGCACTATATGTTGTAAGGGATGCCCTCTATGTTGTAAGGAGATGCTACTAGGGCACACTAGATGTCTTCTTTTTTGAGAGGGGCACAATCTTTTTCGGTTGAAACACACGAGTAAAAACTCTGAAAACACCATAGCACAAGTCAGGAAAAATATTAAAAAATGGTGCTTGGTTGAAATAAACTAGAACCAAACAATTGCAACTTTTATGGTTCACACGATAGCTTATGCATAAAAATAGCTCAAATAATCATCAGATGAGTTATGTCAAAAAAGGTGACTGCAGGAAACTTAAAATTTGTGAAATAACCTAAAGCCGAAAACATATATCGATGTCAATGACCGTGTGCACTTTTTTTTGCACTAGCTACACTTCTTTTATCAATGGGCCTAGATATGTTCTATTTGGCCCTGCCTAACTTCTATATGGGCCTGGCCTTTTTGGGCAACGGGCTGTGGACAAACTTTTTTTTTTCCTTTTCTCCCTCTACCACTGAAACTGAAACTGATGACGAACTGATGAACTGAAACAGAGCCCGAAACAGAGTGGAGAGGACATGCTGAATTCGTAGAGTGCAACACTTTTTATTCAAATATACATCATTACGATTACAAATGATGCCCAATCTATTCACTTACGACTAATTATCATCACATAAACAAATGCGAGAGCAATTACACAAACATAAAAAAGTCCGGCCATCAGCCCCATCAAATTGCCCTGCTTCTGCAATTCGATGAGTTTCTTCATCTGCTTGTTTAGCTTCTTCAGCTCTGCCGTCACTACTGCATCCCCCACAGTAGCCCCAATGGAATGGGCAGATCCAGGCGCCCCAGATGCAGAATAGCCCGATCCAAACTTGCCCAACTTCTCCGCCTCCAACGGTAAATCGAGCTCCCCTGATGCACCCTCCAGTTGAATCCGCTCTATGTACTCATCTAGCCACTCAAAATGGGTGCATTGCTTCAATTTCTGAAATTGGGAAAGATGAACCCTAAATCCCCTAATCCGATGAAAAATGGGGAAAAATTGGGCAAATATGAAATTGGGAGACAAAAACCAAAATTGGCATATTGAGAAGTAAAATCTCACCTTTCCCTGCTCTGGTTTGCTCTCGCATTTCACAATTCCGCCTAAGGTTGCCATTCTTGTCGGTCGTTGTGACTAGCCGCTTCAGGGGTGCGATACGTGGGCATGCAGGGCACCTTGTCATGGGCACTGCGCCATAGCGCGGCCATGAGCGGCGGGAGGCTGAAGCGGAGCTCGACATTGCTAGGCCGCGGCCCGGAACGGCGTTGCTGCGCGTCGTCGCCGGAGAAGAAGAACAACAACGGTCGGGGAGGGGGGGAAGGGGGGGAGGATGGGCTCGGGTGCTGCACGGCTCGGTCCACGGCTCGGTGTCCTCTTGTACCAATGCTGACCTGGGTCCCACGCTGTGGGTCCTGCTCACTTGACCAAATGCTGAGTTGGATAAGTTAGTGGGTCCCATGCTATGGGTCCCGCTCACCTGATTCGAGTTTTAAACATGTGTCTTTGGATTAGGCAGCAGTGTCGCATGGGAGCTATTTTTTCCAACACAGATGTCGCATGAGAGCTATTGCAGCCAACGATGTCGCATGAGAGACAATTCACACCAACGACGTCGCATGGGAGCTATTGACCCGATTTTTTACACTCTTCTTGGAAGCCAACGAATTTTATTTGAATCCTAATCCTTCTCTTTGTGCAAAACAAATGTGGATTATACACTTTCCCTCTTAATAGCTCACAAACAATCCTCGGAAAGTCGGAATGAATATCATGTCTTAGGAACTCTTCGACGAGGAAAAACAAATGATTGATTCATTGACAGGCCAGCCATACATGCTACCATTTTTCTGACTACTAGGCATGTGTACCTATATGATATTTCGAGCACCATGACACCCCAATGTGGCTCCTCAATATATTTGTATGTTTAAGCACTCAGGACTCAGGACACAAGAGTACCATAATCAGTAATCCCCGCCTTCTGCTCATCCCATGTGCTGCAGTGGCACTAGATATTATCATTGAAGTTGGCCTAAAACAGTGCGAAGCATGTCCTTTTAAATACCCATGAGTTATTCTGGAGACCAATTCAAACTAGGCATGTGTACGAAATGAAGGATTTTAAGCACTGGAGTGAAGTTTACCAAAGGCCCTATAAATTCCGACTTGATCATTGCAGCGGCAATCACATTGTGCTTGACTAAAAAGAGAAGGTAATGCACAGTCCACACCTGCATCTTAATTTCCATCATGGTAGATAGTTCTATTGTTCACGTTTTTAAATATTTTTCTTCAGTCCTAATTGAATGGGCGTTCAAGAACTCCGAAGATCATTAATTATTTTGGGAGATTAACCGAATCTGATAATGCTCCTGATGTTGTAGATGGTCCGAAGCCTACAAGCTAGCTGTCCTGACGGTGTGAAGTGACTGCCATCCTTATACTGTATGCTCTACGAAGGTATATTGTTCTAGAATTTATTTCCCCTTACTATCTAGAGTGCTGTTCTTAAGGACATGCTTATTAAAAATCCTTATCTCACATGAAGTTCTTTTGTAATGATTGTATCCAAATAGATTTCCTTACTTGCTTAGTTTTCATCCAAATTGCAAACTGCCTCCATTCTTGCTCACGAAATGATGCACCCTATCTTTGCCTTAAAGTTACATGTATTTATGCTCATAAATTTTTAGTAGGATTCACTTCCTATTCTCAGCATCATCTTCTTTCTTTCTCTAGGATACCGGTCCCTTAGTCCTCAGGTTGAAGAAGGCATCTGTCAAGGCCTCTCACATGTGGCTCAAGTCTGAAATCACCACCGGTGCCAGTGCAGCGCCACTTTCACATCCTGGTTCTTCATATGTATCACTAAGTTATAGGGAACCCTTGTCGTAGGATGAGTGCAAAGCAGAATGTGTTTTCTTTCACGAAATAAAGTAGAATCTGTTCTTAATCACAACGTGGAGCATTTTATGGCTTATGATGTCCTGAGTACAGCCACTGTTTTCAGTTTCCGCAACTTGCAAAAATGAGCCTTGGCTTGAGTTGAATGCGTGAATCCATAATGTATCTATACTTCATGCTTATGGTGAATCATTTCTATGGCATTGGATACGCCAGTGGAAGAGGTCACTAGGCACTAGCATGTTTCACTATTTTGATTACAAACTAAAGCTTGTTCATGTATGAAGAATGGGCGCATTGATCTCACTTTTATTATGGTGCGTACATCATGTAGATGCACACAAGTTCATATTATAGTTCTATAACATAAGAGGTATTTGCCTTGTTTTTCTCTAGTAGTTGCGGATATTTTATTGGAAATTCATGCCCTTACACAAATATATTTGTACACTGCAACATTTAGCAAGGCTGCATGCTACTTATACGGCACCTTTTGTATCCATTTTTATTGAAAATGAAGTGATTGATGACAGAAAGAGAGAGAGCGGTTTGGTCACAAGTTAGGGAGCTGGATCTGTCACTAATTGAGATGGCGGACATGGATTGTAGTTGGTGGAGAAAGAAGAAGATCTTGACTTATTTATTCATAAAAAATAGACTGTAAATATGCATGAGAAATCTATAGTTATACGATAAATTAATTAAATCTTCATACAAATTATATATATTGCTTGTGCAGGATGATTATGGGTTGAGAAATATTTTTTTATTATACTTGCTGAAGTACCGTGCAAATGAAGCTAAAGACAACATTCCCGACCTTGTACGGGAATATCTTAAACGCATCTAGTAGACCTTAGCTTGTAACACATAATCATCTTGATTATTGCTCTCTATGTATACATCATCGAGTTACATTGTAGGTGAAGTGGATTTCAATTATTTTTCAATTCTTGTGGGCTGTCTTTTCTATACATCCGAAATATGATTTACATTATATGTGTAATCAGAAAATTCTATACATGTGAAATTTGATATGTATTGTATTCATAGTTGAAGTCGGAAAAAATAAACTAAAAGCCAGTGGCAACGCACGGGGTTCTACTAGTATTAATTAGTATCACTCTTCCAATATGCCTTTCGAGATCTAAGTAATTACATACCTTCCGGTGTGCTTCATGCAAGTTACATGTGGTCCGGGATAAGACTTCTACTCTATGGTTTTGAATAATTGTAGGTTGCTTTGTTGTTACTGATGGAAATGGCCTGAAGGAGTGTTGTGTTTAAAACCTTTGACCCATCCGCTTCTTAAAATGGTCAATACATTTTGTAGCCTTTGTGGTTCGACAAGTGTCACCTAAAAATTTATATGTCGGCCATGCAGAATGTTCACATATAATGTATTTGTTTGATTCTAAAAAAATGTTTCAGAGCTGAAGAAGATGCACCAGTGGATAAATGATAAATTTCTCATTTGCAAATAATATGTTTTTGTTCCTACATTCTTGGCATGTGATTTTCTATATGTTAGTTTATATCTTACAATGCAAGAATTTAACAGTGCTAAGGCACATATTTCCAAACGATAATTCCTGCAAGACACCTGATTGAAATGGTGATGTCTTTTTCTTAGGTTTTGCTTTGAAACATTGCGGGATTGTGAAGCAGGCACTCAGCATGTGGAAGGTAATTGTACTATAAGGTGCTTTTGTTGACTTTAAGAGTACTAAAAGGTGCTTTTGTCGACTTTAACAGTACTAAAAGGTGCTTTTGTTGACTTTAACTTCTTATTCTATGATTGTTCTTATTGGACAAACTATGTTTCATAAACAACCAATGGTGCCAGAAAAATTCAATACAATCTATCTAATTTAAGATAATTGGTTGCCTTATATTTAATTTTGCATTTCAGGCAGACCTCTGTTACTTTATCTTTTTAGGTGATGCATAAGGTTGTAAACTTGCTATTTAAGATTGGTCCTCAACCATTGTATATGTCGATGTTCTCTAAAACTCAGCATATAAAACCTACCAATGTCAACTATTATATCTGATAGAATATATAATTCATTAGTTGGCCACATCCTAGATCCTATAAATTTGGCCTATAAGGTTGTTTTTACTACTCTAAAAATCACCCACTATACACACATGTTTCAGTAATCATATTATCTTATGTTCTATTGAAGGCTCATGTCATGAGAAAATAAGTAAGGCCTTCTTTTAGATTTGCCTCATTATCTTAACAAAGTTATTTCTAATATTCTAGATGAGGAAAGAAGTTCTTGATGGGTGTATCTTTGCATTGTTTTCGATGTTCAAGTTAGAATTTTATTCTTCTCGGCTGAATCGATTCCTATCTTAACATTTGCTCTCCTTGCATTCATGCAACAAATTTATAGTGATATGCTACGATCTACCGGTCAAAACGACACACAACTATATCTATATTGTTTTCTTGACCACAAATTTTGAGATGTATGATTAAGAGATGATTGTTTTGTGTACCTAAATGATAGGAATGTTTCTTGATTCAGTATTTTATAAAATAAAATACAAAAATGAACTGATAAGTTATTGTGGTATGTAAGTGTTTGAAGGATATGGTGTTTGTACTAAAGTATAGTTCTTTAAATTATAAAACTTCTTCTTGTATGATGAGTTTGCTAGTGATATCATGGTCATATCCACTTTATCAACATGTTTTACATGTATCACTTTCAAAGCGTGTCACGGAATAGTTATTTCAGTTGTTGTATAGGAATCGATTTCCTACCATCATCCTCATTGGCCACTTTTGATAGGATTTGTGGAATTACATGCCACTTATCAGACCTGCTGGGTCAATATCTATGCATGATTAGTACTTTCTTATTTTACTTTGGCAACCCTTCATAAACCTATAGTAGGTATATCCTTGCTTTGCTATGTTATGCACCAATTTTTTTGTTTATGCAATATGATTTCTAATTATGTATTAAGTTTTTCGCTAAGAATATGGAAGTACAAGCCACGATGTATTTTCACGGTGTTGTGCTTTTGGAAGCATGGCTAAAATGATCAATCGTCAAGGTAGCTAGGCTTAGTTTATTTATGGATACAAATAGTATCCAAAAGGGTAAAGTATACATTGGTTTTGCGGATAATATAAAAAGACATGCTATGTTAGTCCAGAAACATAAAATATATTAAGATGATTCACTTACTATACTAAACACCATCCCATGTTAGTATTTTATTAAGTGTAGCATTTGTAGACGTTATGAAACATTAATTTTTATGATTACACAATAATAACATATCAGACATCCTAAAAATTATTTCTCAAACATATTACACATACCAAAATGACGTCGTCGCATTTGCGAGGGCCACTCTACTAGTTAAAACAATAATGAATGGTACATAATGAAAAAAAATTCATGTCACACATGAATACAAATAAGATCAAATGAATAAACGAGTCCATATCCTATATAGTGGTGCTCAATGAGATCATCATGGAGCTGGGTGTGTGTGGCATTGTCCTCAATCTGACGGTAGGTCTTCAAAATTGCGATCCGACCCGGGTTCCTGGCAGGCTTGACACGGCTACCAATATTGTTCAAAGAAAAACTTTAAGTTTAAGTCCCTCTCATCCTCGATAATCTTGTTGTGCAAAATTACATGACATGCATTCATGATAATTAAGAGGGATTTCTTATCCCAGAAGCGAGCGGGTCTCGAACAATGGCAGACTGAGCTTGCAACACACCAAATGCCCTCTCAATATCCTTTCGGCATGCTTCTTGTGCTTCGGCAAAAATAGCTTGCTTATTTCCTTTTGGCTTATCGATGGCTTCAGAAATGTTGACCACGAAAGATAGATAACGTCGGCAAGATAATACCCCATGGCATAGTCATGTTCACTGACGATGTAGTTGCAAGCTGGATCATCTTCACTAGCAAGCCGAGCGAAAAGATGTGATCTCGACAATAAATTGATATTGTTGAGAGAACTCGGCAAACCAAAGAAGCAAGGATGAGTGATGTGTAAGGCGGGTGATGGTCAGACCTCACAACAAGATCACTTGGTTGCCTTGACGCTCGGGAAGGACGTTACCTGATATCGGAACACACCATCGAAAGTTGAACAAGAATCACATAGAGATGTGTTGGCAAGTTGGCATGCCGATAAAATTCTTATTATCAGTGATGCACACATCAGTGACGTAGGATTGCTTTATGGGTCTTGAATCACTCACTATCAATTATGAGAGATCCTGATTTGAGTGGGAGCGCACTTTAAATTAAAATTGTTTAAAACTAGTGCAACTAGTTATGAACTATGTCTAAGTGAATATTATGTTTATCGTTGTAGGTTAATGGCTCACAACACCACTTTCAATTTAGCCCCTATGTAGAGAGAGAGAGAGAGAGAGAGAGAGAGAGAGAGAGAGAGAGAGAGAGAGAGAGAGAGAGAGAGAGAGAGAGATGTGTTACCTACTAATGGTGGAAACTTTGGGGATTAGAGCCAGACCCTGAGGTTAGTTCTCATGAGTGCTAACAACTATTTCCTAGATGGGACTCTTCCAGCTGAATCGGCGGCAGGAGCCATGGATGATGGAAGAAATGTCTGGGCTAGCGGCGGAGCTAAGTTAAGGCCTGCAGGGGCCATGCCCCCCAGCCTTACTACAAAATGTGAAGAAATTTTTTGGGGGCTGTTCAGTTTAGTTTTTTTAGCTTTTGCCCCCCCCCCCCCCTAGAAAAAACCTTATTGTGTACTTCGCCCCCTAGACATCTTGTCTAGCTCCACAACTATCTGGGCCACTAAGAAAGATGACAACACAACTGTCTAGTGCCTCATGTTCACTACCATGGAACCTGTGTTACAGAAACGCTTTGAGCGATTCTGTTTTGATTTCTTGGCATGTAGATTGTCACCGATATCACAGCGTGGCAAAGTGCGTTTTCGCTTCTAGTTGAACACTAACCTTGAAAGACTTGGGCCAACGAATAGATGCATGGGTCAAGATCCAAGGCATGTGATGATCCATGTATGAATAGCGGTATCCCTCATTTTGGATAGTGATGAGATAGTCTGCGCAATTTGCATGTGTATTTGCGTTCGTCTTTGCTTTTTAAAAAAGCTTGAAACTCATTCGTGAAGTCAGTAAACCCCACTATACTATATTAGGCATGCACCAAGTCAAACCCAGTGCACTCTAAACGAGAATATCAAATTACTAGATCGTATGCACACAAAATAGAATCAACTATATTTTTCGCCATGTTGTCCAATTATTATTGAACTAGCTTGCAAAAACATTTATCATAGGCTAAAGTTTCTATGGATACGTTTACTTAGTAATACACTAGAAACTATTATTTAGATATTTGTTATAGTGTATGGTTTAGAATTATATGAACACGTTCGCGTACATCATACAATTCAAATTTAGCATAAGCAAAAAATCATTGATATACATTTCAATTATATAAAGTTCACATTATTAATATTATTTAGCAAGATTGTCATGTGGTTAATTATGATAGATAAAGAATAAAAAATTATGCCCATCAAAACTATATCATGGTATATTACAAAACTATAATAATTTACAATTTATTAAATAAGTATAAAAATTTAGCATAAAATGTCTATTCGTGCTACAACTGGCTCAATTTCGTGGGGAGCTCCCAGTCTCTTGATGGTCACTATGAGCAGACCGAAGGATCGTTGATAAGGGCGACCTGGTTCAAGTGGGATTTGCGCTCGCCGACTCCAAGCCCGGGCTCGATCGAGACACTTTCTCAATATTTCAGTTCAATATTCTTTTTTGACTACACGGCAAGGAGCTCTAACAACAAAAACATCAGATTCCTAAGAGATAAGGCAAAGCCGAACCTTGATTATCATGCTAGCAGAGGTATCAACGTCAGAAATTTCGACAAGCAGATTAGGACATCACTTGCTCCCTACACGTGCAGTGTCTGTTGACCGCCGAGGTTCAGTTCACCAATTCAACCATCAATTAGCTCAACTCGTATACCCAAGCGTTCACAGAGGTGTCCCGGTGCAAGACAGACCTGGCACTTCGGCCTTTGGAGTTGCTTCTTCCCCCTTGATCGAGAACAGGTCACCGGAGGAAGACCCGGGGGCAGAGGGCCGTCATTACCCTACGGCGGCTGCTTGCGACCTTACAGTGCACATGAATAAGTGTGTTTCGGTTCAGGCAACCTTACAGTGCACATGAACAAGTGTGTTTCGGTTCAGTTCAGCTGGGTTTCGAAGAGATGCTCCTCTTAGAAATTATGCAAACATGAAGAATTATGTGCCCTCCCCTCCCCTAATACTGAGAGTCAAGCTGAAATTGTAAAGTCTGTGTAAAATATTACTCTAGTTATACAATGTAGTGCATGCATGCACATGAAGAATTACGTTCCCTCCCCTGACAGTCAAGATGCCATTATTTTTGTTTCTGAATTTTTAGTTACAAGCAGGGGTCCCTATGGAGAAAGACGGTATGAGCTATGGACAGGGCATCGGTCAAAACTCCAGTTTATTGTCGCTGCCTATGCTCGTAATCAAGATGATATGATGGTTATTATTGTTGCTGGCTATGGATGCAGGAATGGTTGTATTATTGTGCTTCATACAGAGTGCATGATCAGTTCCTGCTAATCCATATGTTGTTCTTTGATCCTCTACTGGTCATCTGTTCTCCTCTACTCAGATTGAAGTCGAATTGGACAAACTGCTCCTCTGCTTTGTCAAAGAGAGTGAAAACCTATTGGAGAACCTACTATCATTGTGAACAACCAAACAAGAATGCAATCAAGAAAGTTCATTCACAAAGACAGAAAAGAGTAGTCATTTTGCTTAACTTCACAGTGCATACTTTGCAGTTCAGTTAGTTTAGTTAACCACTAGTGCAGCAAGACTATTCAGTCCAGTTTCAAACCCGGTTAATGCTGGAGAAGCCAGAAAAGCATCCATGATTCAATAATATGTCATCTGCCATGGCCCATGTAAAATAGAAACAATAGGTTATCAAAAACATAAGAATTTGCTTTCCCTTTTTCTTATGATATGATGATGAGGTAAATCACTAGTAGACAACTGCCAAAAATGCAAGGAAGTGTTTACTGGACAAACTAGTAATTTAGTAGACCGGTGTGTGCCCGAGCAACGCAGCTTGTTTGGGGCCTCCGGATTTAGATGTTAGGTTTTGGTGTGATGTCTGTTTAGTATTAGGCACGGATTATCGGCATCCCTTAAGCAAGTGGATAGGAGTAGCGACAGATGTTACTAAGATGGTGGCTTGAGAGACTGCCTGATGTATTACTTTGTAAGGTCTTTGTGAATAGTTAATAAAATGACTGCACGCATCCTTCTTTTCTAAAAGAAAATATGAACGATTTGGTTGCACGCATCCTTCATTGTGTAAGGTCTTTGTGAATAATTAATAAAATGGCTGCACGCATTCTCCCCGGTCTTTGTAAGGTCTTTGTGAATAATTAATAAAATGGATCATCGTTCTTTTCTAAAAGAAAATGAACAATTTGGTAATAGATGCGACCATTTTTTTGAATACACAATTAGCAAATTTAAATACACGATGATTTTTCTAAATACATGATGTTTTTAAACATGACTTTTTAATACATGAATAATTTTTTAATACATTATGAATACTTTTTATACAAGATGAACCTTTTTATTGCACCTTGAGAATTTGCTAAATAGATGTTGATCATTGTTCTATACACGATGAGCATTTTTAATATACACAATAAAGATTTATTAATAGTATAAACTGTTTTGAAACACGTGATGATGATTTTTCTTAATACACGATGAACATTTAAAAAATACATGATGCACATTTTAGAACTTGAATGAGTGTAGTCTATGATCTACTCTTGAGTACTACTACTGCGAAGTCTGGATTCCAATGTTGAGTGCTGCTAGCTGCAGCCAATAATTTGCTCGAGTACAAGTGCTAAGTGTGAATTTCAATCTCGAGCAGCGTTAGTTGCAGTCCATATTTAAGTGCTGAATGAACACAGAAAGAGAGTGCTAAGTGAATTCAATTTATGCAGTTTAAGAATAATATATAGGACTGTTGGTTTTTAACCTTGGTTGCCATTGTTTCTATTTGTAATGGACTGAAGAATGACTCATGCTGTTTGTGTTGTCGGCTACCTAAAAATCTCTAAGTCTCGATCGTTGTTTCACTTGGGCCAATGTCAAGCGTTGGATCTTAAATAGATGGTTGATATATGGGGGAATGTTACAACGTGAATTGCAGTGGGTAAGTCACTCGATCTCAGTCCAGTGTGCAGGTTCTGTCGATAGAAAATGGAGGTCATTTTTTTCTTTTTGCAAAAATGCACCCGCGACAAGTATTTTAGGCCCTGCTTGGATGTCGTTTTGGCTTTCCACCTGTATTAAGATACAGTTGTATCTTACCGGGCCACCAACGAAATCCCGTTGGAAAAAAATATGGATCTCTGAAGACGCTATTTCTTAGAGCATCTCTAGCAGATCATATATATCAGCTGCCCTTATATCACGGATAAGGGCCGAGAAATCAGAAATTTGAGGGGCGAAATCTTCTACGGCCGAACAGGGCCCGTATCTGAAACCATAAATTTTAAAAACAAGCATTCCCGGACGAAAATGAAGAACACATACTACATTCATAGTTTGATCATAGGTACATTTCTATAGTTATATTAGGATTTCTACATTCATACTACGTTGCGATGCGGCCGAACCCTAAACTAGACTAAGCTCACCGGAGCTCTCTGGGTGCGGCGGCGACGCTCACTCATCGTCGTCGGAGGAGACAAGGTCGATGTACTTCTTGTCTTGCTCTTCCTGCTCGAGACACCATGTTGCCTGCTTCGCGTCGAATTCGCGTGCGGCGACGAGCACCTGCTCGAAGAGGAGATTGTTGATCTCCTCGTCACGTCGACGACCCGCGTCCTCCTCCTCATTCTCGCTTGCAGTGCGCTCGGCGAGAGCCTCCTCGAAGGCGTCCGCGTCGGGCCCGACGAGGTAGTCCTCCAGGCTGATGACGTCGCGGCCACGCGGGCGCTACTCCCCGAGTTGATCTTGACGGCGCAGATCTCGCCAGGCTCGCTCTCCCTCTTCACCAGAAGCAACGGCGCGCCAGAAAAGCTCCTCGTGTCGGAGCGTCGTGCATGGCGGAGGTAGTATTCCTCCGTCTCACGGCGGCACCGGGAGGTCGTAGTTCGTGTGGCGCTTGGCCGAGTGCTTGCGTGCCGTGTCGGCGATGACACAACGCTTGCACTCCAGGTCGTCGCCGCTATGCGACGGCCGGAGCTCCACATCGTCGCACATCAGTGTATGGGGCGCGGCGGATTTCTCACCGGCGGCGAGAAATCAGAGAGTTGAATGGGGAAACACGGCGGCAGGGGATAGGGTTTCGGCCCATATACTAGCGGCAAACCCGTAGATATACCCCGTGTGTGTGCCGGGGGGGGGGGTTGCGGGACACCGTAAAATCTTTTACGGCCGGGTGACTATACGAGCTCTGATCTGGCCCAAAAAACAAATCAGGCCCGTATGGTCGCTGGATTTTTATAGTTCGCGCGAGTATAAGGGGTCTGTTAAGGTTAGATTCTCCTTTTACTTCTAAATACACAGGTCTCTGCGAGTCGTTTTGGTTTCCGGCTCAAAATAACTAGTGGCCTGAATTTAAATACGTGTGTATACCAAGCGCGGCCTAAACGACCAAACAAGTGTGTGTGTTTTTTTCGAGGGAAAGCCTTCGTGACGCACTTCATTAAATTTTGAACATAGTTACATCGTTTATGACATTTGAAACAATAAAGCTAGGAGGACTATCAGTCCAAAAAACAGAAGAATTTGTGCTAACTGCGTGTATAGCTAAATTGTGCGCCACCACGTTTGCTTCCGGGTTACAATGCTGCAAAGAGATTGTACCAATACATTGTGCAATCCGAAAACATTCTGCAAGGATAGCTGAGTATAGACTGAAGACTGGAGTCATCCCATTAAAGGTCTGGACTAACTCAAGACAATCTGATTCCACAATTACTGGAGTACATCCAATTCTGTCCACAAGCTTGAGTCCTTCCAGCAAGGCATTTGCTTCCGCCGTACAAGCATTAAACAAGTGACTAAGAGGTGTACCAGAACCCGCAATTGATTCTCCAAGATAGTTACAGATTACAGCTCCTGCACCTCCCGTTCCATCTCCCAAGAAAGATGCATCTACATTCAGCTTATACATGTTCTTCGGGAGCTTGCACCAAGTGTGTTTTCTAGCTGGAGGGGAGAAACAATCCAGAGCCGCATTTTACGCTGGTTTTGGCCTAAAGAACGGCCATCCAAGCGGCCTTAGTCCTTGGCATTGATTGACTAGTACTTTCTCTTATTCTTCCATGTATCTCAACCTTTAACTATTTAAGAGGATCTATAGCCGGACTTGACAAATCTGATCCATCAAACGCCTGCGGATGCGACCGGACGCGCCTGCGGATAGTGACCGATCACATCTCAAATTAGCCACTCTGCATCCGAGTCTCTCACATTTCAACCCCTAAATCTATACGAAGCATGCAAAAGAAATCATACGTACTACCCTACCTAATCTTCGTCGTCCGAGATGTCCACGACGTCGGTGCCGGGCGCAGGGAGCGGATGCATAAAAGCCCAAACTAAATTGTGGCAAAAAAATCAATTACAAAGTAAGTAGTGGCAAATGGTCAAAGTCCAAAGTAAGTTGTGGCAAAAAATCGAATTCTCCATATATAGCATAGTAAAAATCAAATGTGCATAAAATTCAACATAGACTTGATTAAAACAACCGAAATTTGATATAATATACATATACTCAACCGAAGTTCAACATGGATTTTACTTAATTTAAACTTTGGCTTAAACTCAACAAAAATTCTACTCCCTCCATATTTGAACAAGTGTACTTTCAACTTTGTTGGAGGGTCAAACTATCTCAAAGTTTGATCGAGTTTGTGTGAAAATATATAAATATTTATGAAACCAAATAGATATACAATGAAAATATATTTTATTATGAATTTAATGCTACTAATTTGATGGCATAAATGCTGGTGTATTATTGTATAAATACGTTCAAACCTAAAAAAGTTTGATTTTCCAAAAAAGTTGAAAGTGCACTCGTTGAAGGATGGAGGGAGTACATAAGCTAGACATAGATTCTACTTAGATGAAAGTTCAACATAGATTCTACATAAACTAATCCTTCTTATACAGTGCTATCCATTGTGCCTGCGTCATACCACCAATCTTGGGGTCCGGCCATTTGCCGTCATCAATGATGTTGGGGAAGATGCGGCGCCATTCTTGGACGTCGCTCTCCTCCTCGTCGTCAGAGATGATAACAACCGCCCCGTCTACCACCTCGTCGGCCAACCGCTGTCGCTCTGCGTCCACCAACTCCGGCTATTGGGGCGGAGTTCCACCATGTACTCCTCGTCGGCGGCCTCCGCCGCGAGGAACTCCCTGGCCGCCGGTCCTCCCTAGCTATCGCCACACTTACTGTTCCAGACAGCGGTGGCTCAAGATGGACACGTGCGGGGCGGTGGTCAAGACTCCCGCAGAGCCCCTTATTTGCGTCTGGTTTGCGGAAAAATGGACAACTGGACCGATCCATGAACCGATGGGGTACGATAGTGGTCAAGACTCCCGCAGAGCCCCTTATTTAAAGTGAATGTAGTTGTCTCTAATGCATAACCCCAAAACGATAGTGGTAAATCGGCAAGAGACATCATAGAACGCACCATATCCAATAAGGTACGATTACGACATTCGGACACACCTTCACGCTGTGGTATTTCAGGTGGCGTCAACTGTGAAACAATTCCACATTGTCTTAAGTGATTGTCAAATTCATAACTCAGATATTCTCCCCCTTGATCGGATCGTAGGAATTTAATCTTCATGTTACGATGATCCTCAACTTCA
This sequence comes from Aegilops speltoides, assembly GCA_021437245.1. Lineage (NCBI taxonomy): Eukaryota > Viridiplantae > Streptophyta > Magnoliopsida > Poales > Poaceae > Aegilops > Aegilops speltoides. The sequence continues at coordinate 563,472,538 of CM038142.1, read as the reverse complement.
CTCTGAAATTGCTTGAACTTTTCAAACGTTCCAAACTTATGCTTTATTAAGTAAATATACCCATATCTACTCAAATCATCGGTGAATGTGAGGAAATAACGATAACCACTGCACGCATAAACACTCATCGGACCGCACATATTAATATGTATGATTTCCAACAAGTCACTTGCCCGTTCCATTGTTCCAGAAACGGGGTTTTAGTCATCTTGCCAATGACGCATGGTTCACATGTGTCAAGTGATAAAAAATCAAGTGACTCCAAAAGTCCATCAGCATTGAGTTTCTTCATGCGCTTTACACCAATATGATTTAAGCAGCAGTGCCACAAGTATGTGGTACTATCATTATTAACTTCGTATCTTTTGGCATCAATATTATGAACATGTGTATCACTACGATCGAGATTCAGTAAACCATTCATATTGGGTGCATGACCATTGAATGTATTATTCATTTAAATAGAATAACCATTATTCTCTGACTTAAATGAATAGCCGCATTACAATAAACATGATGTCATCATGTTCATACTCAACGCAGACACCAAATAACATTTATCTAGGTTTAACACTAATCCCGAAGGTAGAGGGAGCATGCGATGGTGATCACATCAACCTTGGAAACACTTCCAACACACATCGCCACCTCGCCCCTAGCTAGTCTCCGTTTATTCCGCAGCTTTTGTTTCGAGTTACCAATATTAGCAACTGGACCGGCATCTAATACCCAGGTGCTATTAGGAGTACTAGTAATGTACACATCAATAACATGTATATCAAATATATTTTTGTTGAAGTTGTTAGCCTTCTTATGTACCAAGTATTTGGGACGGTTCAGCTATCAGTGACCGTTCCCCTTACAATAGAAGTACTTAGTCTCGGGTTTGGGTTCAACCTTGGGCTTTCTTCACTGGAGCGGCAACTGGCTTGCCATTCATGAAGTTTCCCTTCTTTCCCTTGCCCTTCTTGAAATGAGTGGTCTTGTTAACCATCAACACTTGATGCTCCTTCTTGATTTCTATCTTTGCGGCCTTAAGCACCGTGAACTGCTCCGGGATCATCTCCATCCCTTGCATGTTATAGTTCATCACGAAGCTCTAGTAGCTTGGTGATAGTGACTTTATAACTCTGTCAATCACTCCACTTGATTCAAGCGATTGTAGTATGATACACCCATTTTGCATCATGCTTTTATATTGATATTGATTGCATTATGGGTTGTTATTACACGTTATGTCACAATACTTATGCCTATTCTCTCTTATTTTATAAGGTTTACATGAAGAGGGAGAATGCCGGCAGCTGGAATTCTGAGCTGGAAAAGGAGCAAATATTAGAGACCTATTCTGCTTAACTCCAAAATTCCTGAAACTCCACGAAAGTCATTTTTGGAATTAATAAAAAATACTGAGCGGAAGAAATACCAGAGGGGGCCACCCACCGTCCACAAGGGTGGGGGGCGCCCTACCCCTTGGGCGCGCCCCCTACCTCGTGGGCCCCCTGGCAGTCTTCCCGTTGCCATATTCTGTTATATGAAGTCTTTTACCCTGGAAAAAATAATAAGCAAGTTTTCGGGACGAAACACCGCCGCCACGAGGCAGAACCTTGGCGGAACCAATCTAGGGCTCCGGTGGAGTTGTTCTACCGGGGAAACATCCCTCCGGGAGGTGGAAATCATCACCATCGATCCTCTCATCTGGAGGTCAATCTCCATCAACATCTTCACGAGCACCATCCTCTCAAACCCTAGTTCATCTACTGTATCCAATCTTTGTCCCAAAACCTCAGATTGATACCTGTGGGTTACTAGTAGTGTTGATTACTCCTTGTAGTTTATGCTAGTTGGTTTATTTGGTGGAAGATCATATGTTCAGATCCTTAATGCATATTAATACCCCTCTGATTATGAACATGAATATGATTTGTGAGTAGTTATGTTTGTTCCTGGGGACATGGGAGAAGTCTTGCTATAAGTCACTACTAGGAAAAACCTTATACACAGAACTTTAGTAGTAGCGCGGGTCAAAAAAGCATGCTGGTGCTAAGTAGCAGTAGCGCGCCTGTGCAAACCGCGCTACAGATAAAGTCCTAGCAGTAGCGTGCCTGATTCTAAACTCGCTACTACTAAAATTCCCACGGCTTAGCCGATAGGCTACACATAGTAGTAGCGATCTATATAGAACCGCGGTACGGCTACTTGCTTTGTAGCAGCGCGTTTACGCTGAAAGGCGCTAGTGCTAAAAGAAGTAAAATTAAATGGAAATCAAATAGAAAAGTAAATGAAAATAAAAGAAATAGAAGAACGTGAAAGGAAAAAAAATAAATTGTAAAGAAAATAAATGAAAAAGGAAAAAAGAGAAAGGAGTAGCAGTAGCGCGTATCGCAGAACGGGCTGTAGCTAACTTATCAGTAGCGCGCTTTGTGGAACGCGCTACTACTAATTCTCACTTAACCACGGGTTCGTCCTTCCCCACGGTCATTTCACCCAAATCCAACTCCTCCGCTCTCGCCGCCGCCGTCGCGCGTCGACCGCCGCGTGCTCTCCTCACACCCTCGACGCCGCCCCGACCTCGGATTCGACGCCGCCCGCCCCGACCTCGCCGCCCGGACGCCGCCCCCAACCCCGACCTCGATGCCGCCCTCCGCTACGCGCCCGAGCCCCGACCCCGACCTCAACGCTGCCTGCCCCTCCCTCGCCGTAGGCACCCGAGGTGAGCATGTCTGCTCCTCCCTCTCCCCTACCTCTGCCTTGGGTTCTTCAAATTTTAGTTGCATCAAATTAGTTAGGGTTCATGTAAGGGTGGAAACGAATCAGATGCAGATGTTATTGGATGCGGATGCGGCTCAAATTAGTTATGGTTCATGTAAGGGTGGAAACGAATCAAATTTCTAAGATGAATCATGAAACGAGTAAAATTTGACCACTTATTTCACTTTGAAGTTGGATAATTGGAATATCTGCTACCACTTTCCACAACCTAGGTTCATCAAACTAGATGGTAATTAGGGCAGTAGTTCCTAGGTACTAATTAGTTAGTAAGAACTAGGTACTAATTAGGTACTAGTTTATTTTTATTTTTATTAAGTTTATTTTTAGTAAGAACTAGTTGAATTAACAGAACTAGTTGAAGATGTCACATTTGTTGTTATTTTTTTAGTTAAAGCAATTTTTCCCACATCGACGTCGACGATGCCTATCTCGCATCCTCATCATCGACCCAGTGGAGGACGCCCGCTTGACCAGACGGGCCATGTCCGGGACTGGGCTCCGCCGGGCTGGTACTGGGAGGCGCTACCTACCGGGGGGCGCAGCTTGGTGAGGAGTCAGCCCGTCGTTGACCCGAACCTTCTTTGGTGGCGGTCACGTGGGCCAGTGATGGTCGAGAGGCTTGAGGACCCCGCGGAGGTGGTACGTCACCGTGTCAATGAGGAGGACATGCACGTTCGTCGCTACTTGTTTGCGCTGGAGCACAGGTTCTCCAATACCTGGCAGGTTTCTCCAGGGATCTCACTGGAGCTATGATCCAGTGATGGTTCCTTCTCTTTGGGTGTCCACTGCCCGCGCCGATACCCGTCGTTCGCTAGGATTTTAGTTGTATTAGTGATGTTATATGTATGGTACTATTTGGGATGTATTAGTGATAATATTCGACGATGTAGGGATGCAAGAGATGATTTACTTTTGCTTATTGAATGCATGCTAATTTGAACACTTATTTATTTTATGATTTGGTTTTGCTTATTGAATGCTCATATCAATATGAGTCCTATAAGATATTTTGAAATGTATATCTTGTGTTGCTCAAATAGGAGATGTGCTTGCCCAAGTGGCCGGTCATGTTTGCAGGTTACACCTCCGAGTGGCCTATGTTTTGCCGGAGTGTAGATTCATTTTCGTTCTGGCAAATTTCAGGCACTCGATATGTCCTATTTTAGCAAAGGTCATACCGGATTTTTCCGTGAATTTTTGCATGACTTGTGCCAGAATATGTAGGAAATATCGAGTGCCCCGGATTTGTGTGTTGAGTATCCTGGTAGTTGTCTTCGATCGATTTTCAATTAATGTTTCAACTATGAACATAGGAAATGACTAACGACGAAAAGGTTTTCGGTATTTGCAAATACTGTGAAGACGAGCGCGACCTGTGCGACAGAATCTTCCTAGATGATGATAGGTGCTTCAACATCAAGCTGGACAAGAACTTCTAAGTGGATACAGTAAGTCACAATGACAAGTCTTTTTTCGTAATTAAGCATGACATCTGCTTCATTTGCTTCAACTTATAATTTATTTATTTATTACTATTCTACTAGCGTATCTACTACCATGCAAGAGTTTTTGTCTTGGATAAGATATGTTTCAGTCCTATGAAAACTACTATGGTGGTAAAGAGAGTTTACTTGAAGACCGAGCATGGTTGTATTTTCCACGCAAAATTATACAATGCAGACACCTACACCTATTTTGGATGCAAAACTTGGCAAGCACTATGCATGACTTATGCATTTGAGCCTGATATGGTTATCACCTTTGATATTCGTCCGGAAGATGATATTGAAGGTAATATCGACATCTGGGTCGATGTGCAGACGCCTCCAGTTATACCATTATGTGAGTTTCTCAATCATATTTATGTCTTTGATATTGTTTATTCAAAAATAGTTGACAACTAATTTCTATTGACAGCTTATTTCCAATCAAGCAAACATGTCCAGTGCTTGGTAGACAGGACCTACTACTGTCCCGGGGCTGAACTAAACTGCGAGGAGATAAGTCATTATATTTCATGGCTTGAGGATCTTCATAATGTCAAGACAAATTATTTTTTTGGACTTGGAAATCTTAGTACTCAAAACGTGCGACCAATAGTATTCGTACTTAACTACGGTCACATCTATTTAGGAAAGATGGTAAGATTTTTACTATTTGTCCTTAGCGCATCTTTTGCATACATTATTTTTTAAGCTACACTTCATTGCTAAGTATGTTACTATACAATGTTCTTCAACAGGGACTCCCGATGAATGTTGTGCCTCATTGGATGGAGACTAAAGGTCGCATGAGAATTGTTAGCTTACGTCAAAGATATCCTACAATGCACTTTAGTGCATACATGATTTCTAATAGCGAGGAATGCTTAATAGTGAAATACTGGAGCAAAATTGTGAACGATCGCAGAGAAGTACTAGGGGGCAGCAATCAGAAGCACAACCCACGATTAGGAGACAGGTTCATCTGCATGCTCCAACTTGATGAAGCAGGAGTGCTACACATGTTTTATGTTATTTTACCTGAGAGAGAGCAACAGGAGTGATTAATTAGCTAGCTAGAAATGAGTTTGAAGATGATGATGTGCTACACTATGACTATGATGATTACATAGCTAGTGTTGGTGGTAATGACTATGATGATTATTATTAGCTAGTGTTGGTGGTGATTAGATAGCTACCGCATCTAGTGTTGGTGGTGATTAGCTAGCTAGAATGAGTTTAAAGATGATGATGTGCTACACTATGACTATGATGATTAAATAACTACTGTTGGTGGTAATGACTATGATGATGATTACATAGCTTGTGCTGGCGGATTAGATTCAAGTGGAGGCAACATGTGGTGCACATAGAAAGTACTACTAGTCCAAACTAGATCAAGTTTGGATTAGTAGTATACTTTTGACATGCACCACATATTGCCTCCACTTGAACCTAATCCACATTTATTTGACACACTGTTATGGACATAATGATATAAACCTCATAATTGGTATTGCACCAAAATTTGTATAACAGCGTATAAATACACTCAAAATAAAAAAATGAAAAAAGAATACTAGTAGCGATGGACAGGAAACACGCTGCTACTAGCTACATTAGCAGCAGCGCGTTATAGAACAAACGCTGCGGCTATGAGTCTTAGTAGTAGCACACGTTGTACGCACTACTGCTAAGTAATAGCTGTAGCGCCTTATTAGTAGCGTGGTTACCCGCGCTACTACCAGGGTTTTCCCTAGTAGTGAGTAGTCATGTGAATTTGGTATTCGTTCGATATTTTGATGAGATGCATGTTATCTCTCCTCTAGTGGTCTTATGTGAACATAGACTACATGACACTTCACCATTGTTTGGGCCTAGAGGAAGGCATTGGGAAGTAATAAGTAGATGATGGGTTGCTAGAGTGTCAGAAGCTTAAACCCTAGTTTATGCGTTGCTTTGTAAGGGGCTGATTTGGATCCATATGTTTCATGCTATGGTTAGGTTTACCTTAATACTTCTTTTGTAGTTGCGGATGCTTGCAACAGGGGTTAATCATAAATGCGATGCTTGTCCAAGAAAGGGCAGTACCCAAGCACCGGTCCACCCACATATCAAATTATCAAAGTAACGGACATGAATCATATGAGCGTGATGAAAACTAGCTTGACGATAATTCCCATGTGTCCTCAGGAGCGCTTTTCTCTATATAAGAATTTGTCCAGGCTTGTCCTTTGCTACAAAAAGGATTGGGCCACATTGCTGCACCTTATTTACTTTTATTGCTTGTTACCCGTTACAAATTACCTTATCACAAAACTATCTGTTACTGATAATTTCAGTGCTTGCAGAGAATACCTTACTGAAAACCGCTTGTCATTTCCTTCCGCTCCTCGTTGGGTTCGAAACTCTTACTTATCGAAAGGACTGCGATAGATCCCCTACACTTGTGGGTCATCAAGACTCTTTTCTGGCACCGTTGCCGGGGAGTGAAGCGCCTTTGGTAAGTGGAACTTGGTAAGGAAAAACTTATATAGTGTGCTGAAATTTACTGTCACTTGTTACTACGGAAACTAATCCTTTGAGGGGCTTGTTTGGGGTATCTTCACCCCGGCCAATAGAGCAAAGAGTTGCTCCTCAAACTACTGAACCTACTAAAAATGTCTACATTGAAATTCCTTCGGGTATGATAGAGAAACCGCTAGCTAATCCTTTTACAAGAGATGGAACATTGCATCTAGATTTGCACCTAATCTATGTGGATGAAGTTTGTGGATTATTTAAGCTTGCAGGTATGCCCGATGATGTTGTCAAGAAGAAGGTCTTCCCTTTATCTTTGAAGGGAGAGGCATTGACATGGTTTAGGTGTTGGGGAACATAGTAATTTCAAAAAAATTCCTACGCACACGCAAGATCATGGTGATGCATAGCAACGAGAGGGGAGAGTGTTTTCCACATACCCTCGTAGACCAAAAGCGGAAGTGTTAGAACAACGCGGTTGATGTAGTCGTACGTCTTCACGGCCCGACCAATCAAGCACCGAAAGCACGGCACCTCCGAGTTCTAGCACACGTTCAGCTCGATAACGTCCCTCGAACTCCCATCCAGCCTAGTGTCGAGGGAGATTTCCGTCAGCACGACGGCGTGGTGACGATGATGATGTTCTACCATCGCAGGGCTTCGCCTAAGCACCGCTACAATATTACCGAGGAGGACTATGGTGGAGGGGGGCACCGCACACGGCTAAGAGATCAATGATCTGTTGTTGTGTCTAGAGGTGCCCCCCTGCCCCCGTATATAAAGGAGCAAGGGGGAAGGGGGCGGCCGGCCAGGGAGGAGGCGCACCAAGGGGAGTCCTACTCCCACCGGGAGTAGGACTCCCTCCCTTCCTTGTTGGATTATGAGAAGGGGGAAAGAGGAGGGAGAGAGAGGAAGGAAAGGGAGGGCGCCGCCCCCTCTCCTTGTCCTATTCGGACTAGGGGGAGGGGCGCGCGGCCCTGCCCTGGCCTCCTCTCCTCTTCTCCAATAAGGCCCACTATGGCCCATTCAGCCCCCGGGGGGTTCCGGTAACCCCTCGATACTCCGGTAAAAATCCCGATTTAACTCGGAACACTTCCGATATCCAAATATAGTCTTCCAATATATCAATCTTCATGTCTTGACCATTTCGAGACTCCTCGTAATGTCCGTGATCACATCCGGGACTCCGAACAACCTTTGGTACATCAAAACTCATAAACTCATAATATAACCATCATTGAAACTTTATGCGGGCGGACCCTACGGGTTCGAGAACTATGTAGACATGACCGAGACATGTCTCCGGTCAATAACCAATAGCGGAACCTGGATGCTCATATTGGCTCCTACATATTCTATGAAGATCTTTATCGGTCAAACCGCATAACAACATACGTCGTTCCCTTTTGTCATCTTTATGTTACTTGCCCGAGATTCGATCGTCGGTATCCCAATACCTAGTCCAATCTCATTACCGGCAAGTCTCTTTACTCGTTATGTAATGCATCATTCTGTAACTAACTCTTTAGCTACATTGCTTGCAAGGCTTATAGTGATGTGCATTACTGAGAGGGCCAGAGATACCTCTCCGACAATCGGAGTGACAAAACCTAATCTCGAAATACGCCAACCCAACATGTACCTTTGGAGACACCTGTAGAGCTCCTTTATAATCACCCAGTTATGTTGTGATGTTTGGTAGCACACAAAGTGTTCCTTCGGTAAACGGGAGTTGCATAATAATAGTTTTAGGAACATGTATAAGTCATGAGGAAAGCAATAGCAACATACTAAACGATCAAGTGCTAAGCTAACGGAATGGGTCAAGTCAATCACATCATTCTCCTAATGATGTGATCCCGTTAATCAAATGACAACTCATGTCTATGGTTAGGAAACACAACCATCTTTGATTAATGAGCTAGTAAAGTAGAGGCATACTAGTGACATTATGTTTGTCTATGTATTCACACATGTACTATGCTTCCGGTTAGTACAATTCTAGCATGAATAATAAACATTTATCATGATGTAAGGAAATAAATAATAACTTTATTATTGCCTCTAGGGCATATTTCCTTCAGTCTCCCACTTGCACTAGAGTCAATAATCTAGATTACATTGTAATGATTCTAACACCCATGGAGCCTTGGTGATGATCATGTTTTGCTCGTGGAAGAGGCTTAGTCAACGGGTCTGCAACATTCAGATCCATATGTATCTCGCAAATCTCTACGTCTCCCACCTGGACTTTGTCCCGGATGGAATTGAAGCATCTCTTGATGTGCTTGGTCCTCTTGTGAAATCTGGATTCCTTTGCCAAGGCAATTGCACTAGTATTGTCACAGAAGATCTTCATTGGTCCCGATGCACTAAGTATGACACCTAGATCGGATATGAACTCCTTCATCTAGACTCCTTCATTTGCTGCTTCCGAAGCAGCTATGTACTCCACTTCACATGTAGATACCGCCACGACGCTTTGTTTAGAACTGCACCAACTGACAACTCGACCGTTCAATATAAACACGTATCCGGTTTGCGATTTAGAATCATCCGGATCAATGTCAAAGCTTGCATCGACGTAACCATTTACGACTAGCTCTTTGTCACCTCCATAAATGAGAAACATATCCTTAGTCCTTTTCAGGTATTTCAGGATATTCTTGACCGCTGTCCAGTGATCCGCTCCTGGATTACTTTGGTACCTCCCTGCTAAACTTATTGCTAAGCATACATCAGGTCTGGTACACAGCATTGCATACATGATAGAGCCTATGGCTGAAGCATAGGGAACATCTTTCATTTTCTCTCTATCTTCTGCTGTGGTCGGGCATTGAGTCGACTCAACTTCACACCTTGTGTCTGGGCAAGAACCCTTTATTTGTTTGATCCATTTTGAACTTTTTCAAAACTTTATCAAGGTATGTGCTTTGTGAAAGTCCAATTAAGCGTCTTGATCTATCTCTATAGATCTTGATGCCCAATATGTAAGCAGCTTCACCGAGGTCTTTCATTGAAAAACTTTTATTCAAGTATCCTTTTATGCTATCCAGAAATTCTGTATCATTTCCAATTAACAATATGTCGTCTACATATAATATCATAAATGCTACAGAGCTCCCACTCACTTTCTTGTAAATACAGGCTTCTCCAAAAGTCTGTATAAAACCATGTGCTTTGATCACACTATCAAAGCATTTATTCCAACTCCGAGATGCTTGCACCAGTCCATAAATGGATCGCTAGAGCTTGCACACTTTGTTAGCACCTTTTGCATCGACAAAACCTTCTGGTTGCATCATATACAACTCTTCTTCTAGAAATCCATTTAGGAATGCAGTTTTGACATCCATTTGCCATATTTCATAATCATAAAATGTGGCAATTGCTAACATGATTCGGACAGACTTAAGCATCGCTGCGGGTGAGAAAGTCTCATCGTTGTCAACTTCTTGAACTTGTTGAAAACCTTTCGCAACAAGTCAAGCTTTGTAGACAGTTACATTACCATCGACGCCAATCTTCTTCTTGAAGATCCATTTATTCTCGATGGCTTGCCGATCATCGGGCAAGTCAACCAAAGTCCATACTTTGTTCTCATACATGGATCTCATCTCAGATTTCATGGCCTCAAGCCATTTTGCGGAATCTGGGCTCATCATCGCTTCCTCATAGTTCGTAGGTTCGCCATGTTCAAGTAACATGACTTCCAGAATAGGATTACCGTACCACTCTGGAGCGAATCTTACTCTGGTTGACCTATGAGGTTCTGTAGTAACTTGATCTGAAGTTTCATGATAAATATCATTAGCTTCCTCATTGATTGGTGTAGTCGTCATAGGAACCGGTTTCTGTGATGAACTATTTTCCAATAAGGGAGAAAGTACAATTACCTCATCAAGTTCTACTTTCCTCCCACTCACTTCTTTCGAGAGAAACTCCTTCTCTAGAAAGGATCCAAATTTAGCAACAAAAGTCTTGCCTTCAGATCTGTGATAGAAGGTGTACCCAATAGTCTCTTTTGGGTATCCTATGAAGACACATTTCTTCGATTTTGGGTTCAAGCTTATCTGGTTGAAGTTTCTTCACATAAGCATGGCAGCCCCAAACTTTAAGAAACGACAACTTTGGTTTCTTGCCAAACCACAGTTCATAAGGCGTCGTCTCAACGGATTTTGATGGTGCCCTATTTAATGTGAATGCGGCCATCTCTAAAGCATAACGCCAAAATGATAGCGGTAGATCAGTAAGAGACATCATAGATCACACCATATCTAGTAAAGTACGATTACGATGTTCGGACACACCATTACGTTATGGTGTTCCGGGTGGCGTGAGTTGCGAAACTATTCCGCATTGTTTCAAATGTAAACGAAACTCGTAACTCAACTATTCTCCTCCATGGTCAGATCATAGAAACTTTATTTTCTTGTTATGATGATTTTTCACTTCACTATGAAATTCTTTGAACTTTTCAAAATGTTTTAGACTTGTGTTTCATTAAGTAGATATACCCATATCTGCTCAAATCATCTGTGAAAGTGAGAAAATAACGATATCCGCCGCGAGCCTCAATATTCATTGGACCACACACATCAGTATGTATGATTTCCAACAAATCAGTTGCTCGCTCCATAGTTCCGGAGAACGGCGTTTTGGTCATCTTGCCCATGAGGCACGGTTCGCAAGTACCAAGTGATTCATAATCAAGTGATTCCAGAAGTCCATCAGTATGGAGTTTCTTCATGCGCTTTACACCAACATGACCTAAACGGCAGTGCCACAAATAAGTTGTACTATCATTATCAACTCTGCATCTTTTGGCTTCAACACTATGAATATGTGTATCACTACTATCGAGATTTAATAAAAATAGACCACTCTTCAAGGGTGCATGACCTTAAAAGATATTACTCATATAAATAGAACAACCATTATTCTCTGATTTAAATGAATAACCGTCTCGCATCAAACAAGATCCAGATATAATGTTCATGCTCAACGGTGGCACCAAATAACAATTATTCAGGTCTAAAACTAATACTGAAGGTAGATGTAGAGGTAGCGTGCCGACCGCGATCACATCAACTTTGGAACCATTTCCCACGCGCATCGTCACCTCGTCCTTAGCCAATCTTCGCTTAATCCATAGTCCCTATTTTGAGTTGCAAATATTAGCAATAGAACCAGTATCAAATACCCAGGTGCTACTACAAGCATTAGTAAGGTACACATCAATAACATGTATATCACATATACCTTTGTTCACCTTGCCATCCTTCTTATCCGCCAAATACTTGGGGCAGTTCCACTTCCAGTGACCAGTCTACTTGCAGTAGAAGCACTCATTCTTAGGCTTAGGTCCAGATTTGGGTTTCTTCTCTTGAGCAGCAACTTTTTTGCCGTTCTTCTTGAAGTTCCCATTCTTCTTCCCTTTACCCTTTTTCTTGAAACTGGTGGTCTTATTGACCATCAACACTTGATGCTCCTTCTTGATTTCTACATCTGCAGCTTTTAGCATTGCGAAGAGCTCAGAAATAGTCTTGTCCATCCCTTGCTATTATAGTTCATCACGAAGCTCTTGTAGCTTGGTGGCAGTGATTGAAGAATTCTGTCAATGACACTATCATCAGGAAGATTAACTCCCAGTTGAATCAAGTGATTATTATACCCAGACATTTTGAGTATATGTTCACTAACAGAACTATTCTCTTCCATCTTGCAGCTATAGAACTTATTGGAGACTTCATATCTCTCAATCCGAGCATTTTCTTGAAATATTAACTTCAACTCCTGGAACATCTCATATGCTCCATGACGTTCAAAATGTCGTTGAAGTCCCGATTCTAAGCCGTAAAGCATGGCACACTGAACTATCGAGTAGTCATCAGCTTTGCTCTGCCAGACGTTCTTAACGTTGTCAGTTGCATCTGCAGCAGGCCTGGCACCCAGCGGTGCTTCCAGGATGTAATTCTTCTGTGCAGCAATGAGGATAATCCTCAAGTTACGGACCCAGTCCGTGTAATTGCTACCATCATCTTTCAACTTAGCTTTCTCACGGAATGCATTAAAATTCAACGTCACAACATCACGAGCCATCTATCTACAACAAACATAGACAAGAAAAATACTAGCAGGTACTAAGTTCATGATATATTTAAGTTCAAATAATCATATTACTAAAGAACTCCCACTTAGACAGACATCCCTCTAATCATCTAAGTGATCACGTGATCCAAATCAACTAAACCATGTCCGATCATCACGTGAGATAGAGTAGTTTTCAATGGTGAACATCACTATGTTGATCATATCTACTATATGATTCACGCTCGACCTTTCGGTCTCAGTGTTCCGAGGCCATATCTGTATATGCTAGGCTCGTCAAGTTTAACATGAGTATTCCGCGTGTGCAACTGTTTTGCACCCGTTGTATTTGAACGTAGAGCCTATCACACCCGATCATCACGTGGTGTCTCAACATGAAGAACTTTCGCAACGGTGCATACTCAGGGAGAACACTTATGCCTTGAAATTTAGTGAGAGATCATCGTATAATGCTACCGTCAATCAAAGCAAAATAAGATGCATAAAGGATAAACATCACATGCAATCAATACAAGTGATATGATATGGCCATCATCATCTTGTGCTTGTGATCTCCATCTCCGAAGCACCGTCATGATCACCATCGTCACCGGCGCGACACCTTGATCTCCATCGTAGCATCATTGTCGTTTCGCCACCTATTGCTTCTACGACTATCGCTACTGCTTAGTGATAAAGTAAAGCAATTACAGGGGTGTTTGCATTGCATACAATAAAGCGACAACATATGGCTCCTGCCAGTTGCCGATAACTCGGTTACAAAACATGATCATCTCATACAATAAAATATAGCATCACGTCTTGACCATATCACATCACAACATGCCCTGCAAAAACAAGTTAGACGTCCTCTACTTTGTTGTTGTAAATTTTACGTGGCTGCTACGGGCTGAGCAAGAACCATTCTTACCTACGCATCAAAACCACAACGATAGTTTGTCAAGTTATTGATGTTTTGACCTTCTCAAGGACCGGGCATAGCCACACTTGGTTCAACTAAAGTTGGAGAAACTGACACCCGCCAGCCACCTGTGTGCAAAGCACGTCAGTAGAACCAGTCTCGCGTAAGCGTACGCGTAATGTCGGTCCGGGCCGCTTCATCCAACAATACCGCCGAACAAAGTATGACATGCTGGTAAGCAGTATGACTTGTATCGCCCACAACTCACTTGTGTTCTACTCATGCATATAACATCTACGCAAAAAAACAGGCTCGGATGCCACTGTTGGGGAACGTAGTAATTTCAAAAAAATTCCTACACACACACAAGATCATGCTGATGCATAGCAACGAGAGGGGAGAGTGTTGTCCACGTACCCTCGTAGACCAAAAGTGGAAGCGTTAGAACAACGCGGTTGATGTGGTCGTACGTCTTCACGGCCCGTCCGATCAAGCACCGAGAACCTCCGAGTTCTAGCACACGTTCAGCTCGATGACGTCCCTCGAACTCTGATCTAGCCGAGTGTCGAGGGAGAGTTCCGTCAGCACGACGGCGTGTTTACGATGATGATGTTCTACCATCACAGGGCTTCGCCTAAGCACCGCTACAATATTATCGAGGAGGACTATGGTGAAGGGGGGCACCGCACATGGCTAAGAGATCAATGATCTGTTGTTGTGTCTAGAGGTGCCCCCTGCCCCCGTATATAAAGGAGCAAGGGGAGAGGGGGCGGCCGGCCAGGGAGGAGGCGTGCCAAGGGGAGTCCTACTCCCACCAGGAGAAGGACTCCCTCCCTTCCTTGTTGGATTAGGAGAAGGGGGGAAAGAAGAGGGAGAGAAAGGAAGGAAAGGGGGGGCGCCGCCCCCCTCTCCTTGTCCTATTCGGACTAGGGGGGGAGGGGCACGCGGCCCTACTCCGGTAAAATCCCGATTTCACCCGGAATACTTCCGATATCCAAATATAGGCTTCCAATATATCAATATTCATGTCTCGACCATTTCGAGACTCGTCATGTCCGTGATCACATCCGGGACTCCGAACAACCTTCGGTACATCAAAACTCATAAACTTAACCGTCATTGAAACTTTAAGCGTGCGGACCTTACGGGTTTGAGAACTATGTAGACATGACCGAGACATGTCTCCGGTCAATAACCAATAGCGGAACCTGGATGCTCATATTGGCTCCTACATATTCTACGAAGATCTTTATTAGTCAAACCGCATAACAACGTACGTTGTTCCCTTTTGTGATCGGTATGTTACTTGCCCGAGATTCGATCGTCGGTATCCCAATACCTAGTTCAATCTCATTACTGACAAGTTTCTTTACTCGTGATGTAATGCATCATTTCGTAACTAAATCTTTAGCTACATTGCTTGCAAGGCTTATAGTGATGTGCATTACCGAGAGGGCCCAGAGATACCTCTCCGACAATCGAAGTGACAAAACCTAATCTCGAAATACACCAACTCAACATGTACCTTTAGAGACACCTGTAGAGCTCCTTTATAATCACCCAGTTACGTTGTGACGTTTGGTAGCACACAAAGTGTTCCTCTGGTAAACGGGAGTTGCGTAATCTCATAGTTGCAGGAACATGTATAAGTCATGAAGAAAGCAATAGCAACATACTAAACGATCAAGTGCTAAGCTAACAGAATGGGTCAAGTCAATCACATCATTCTCCTAATGATGTGATCCCGTTAATCAAATGACAACTCATGTCTATGGTTAGGAAACACAACCATCTTTGATTAATGAGCTAGTCAAGTAGAGGCATATTAGTGACATTATGTTTGTCTATGTATTCACACATATATTATGTTTCTGGTTAATACAATTCCAGCATGAATAATAAACATTTATCATGATATAAGGAAATAAATAATAACTTTATTATTGCCTCTAGGGCATATTTCCTTCATTAGGCTATGTGATGATATGGGATCATGGAACTACAACCGATTGAAATTGGAATTTCATCAGAAGTTTGATCCTATGCATATTGTTCATCGTGATCGTAATTATATATATAATTTTGGGCCTCGTGAAGGATAAAGCATCGCTCAAGCTTGGGGGAGGCTTAAGTCAATGTTATATTCATGCCCCAATCACGAGTTCTCAAGAGAAATGATTATTCAAAATTTTTATGCTCGGCTTTCTCTCAACAATCGCTCCATGCTCGATACTTCTTGTACTAGCTCTTTTATGATGAAGACTATTGAATTCAGATGGGATTTATTGGAAAGAATTAAATGCAACTCTAAAGATTGGGATCTCGACGAAGGTAAGGAGTCAGGTATGACACCCAAGTTTGATTGTGTTAAATCTTTTATGGATACTGATGCTTTTCATGAATTTAGCACTAAATATGGACTTGACTCTGAGATAGTAGCTTCTTTCTGTGAATCATTTGCTACTCATGTTGACCTCCCTAAGGAGAAGTGGTTCAAATATAGTCCTCCCACTGAACTAAAAGTAGTTGCAGCTATTAAAGTTGAAGAAAAGACTATCACTTATGATGATCCTATTGTTCCTACTACCTATATTGAGAAAGCACCTTTCCCTGTTAGGATAAAGGTTCATGCTAAAGCTTCAACTGTGGTTCGTAAGAGTAATACTAGAACACCTAGACCACCTGAACAAATTAAAGTTGAACCTAGTATTGCTATGTTTAAAGATCTCTTGGCTGATAATATTGATGGGCATGTTATTTACTTCTGTGATGAAGCTGCTAGAATTGCTAGACCCGATACTAAAAACAAACATAGACCTGTTGTAGGCATGCCTGTTATTTCTGTTAAAATAGGAGATCACTGTTATCATGGCTGATGTGATATGGGTGCTAGTGCTAGTGCAATACCTCATTCCTTATACAAAGAAATTATGCACGATATTGCACCTGCTGAGATAGAAGAAATTGATGTTACTATTGAGCTTGCCAATAGAGATACTATTTCACCAGTTGGGATTGTTAGAGATGTTGAAGTCTTGTGTGGGAAAGTTAAATATCCTGCTAATTTTCGTGTTCTTGGCTCCCCACAAGATGAATTTTGTCCCATTATATTTGGTAGACCCTTCTTGAATAATGTTAATGCTCAGATAGATTGTGAAAAGGATATTGTTACGCTTGGTTTGGGGGACATGTCTCATGATTTTAATTTTGCTAAGTTTCGTAGACAACCCCATGATAAAGAATTGCCTAGTAAGGATGAAATTATTGGTCTTGCTTCTATTGCCATACCTCCTAATGATCCTTTAGAACAATATTTGCTAGACCATGAAAATGACATGTTTATGAATGAAAGAAGGGAGATAGATGAAGTATTCTTTAAATAGGGACCTATTTGGAAACACAACTAGCCTGTTGAAATCCTAGGGGATCCTCCACCACCCAAGGGTGATCCCGTGTTTGAGCTTAAACCATTACCTGATACTCTTAAATATGCTTATCTTGATGAAAAGAAGATATATCCTATTATTATTAGTGCTAACCTTTCAGAGCAGGGAGAGGAGAAATTATTGAAAACTCTGAAGAAGCACCGTGCTGCTATTGGATATACTCTTGATGATCTTAAGGGCATTAGTCCCACTCTATGCCAACACAAAATAAAATTGGAGAAAGACACCAAACCAGTTCTTGATCCCCAACGACGGTTAAATCCTAAGATGAAAGAAGTTGTGAGAAAGGAAATACTAAAGCTCCTGGAGGCATGTATAATTTATCTTGTTGCTAATAATCAGTGAGTAAGTCTTGTCCATTGTGTCCCTAAGAAGGGAGGTATTACTGTCGTTCCTAATGATAAAGATGAATTGATCCCGCAAAGTATTGTTACAGGTTATAGGATGGTAACTGATTTCTGCAAATTAAATAAAGCTACTAAAAAGGATCATTACCCTTTGCCTTTTATTGATCAAATGCTAGAAAGATTATCCAAACATACACATTTTTTCTTTCGAGATGGTTACTCCGGTTTCTCTGAAATACATGTGTCAATAGAGGATCAAGAAAAGACCACTTTTACTTGCCCTTTCGATACTTTTGCTTATAGAATTATGCCTTTTGGTTTATGTAATGCACCTGATACCTTTCAAAGATGCATGATGGCTATATTCTCTGACTTTTGTGAAAAGATTGTTGAGGTTTTCATGGATGATTTGTCCGTATATGGATCTTCTTTTGATGATTGCTTGAGCAACCTTGATCGAGTTTTGCAGAGATGCGAAGATACTAGTCTTGTCTTGAATTGGGAGAAGTGCCACTTTATGGTTAATGAAGGCATTGTCTTGGGGCATAAAATTTCTGAAAGACGTATTGAAGTTGATAAAGCTAAAGTTGATGCTATTGAAAAGACGCCGTGTCCCAAGGACATTAAAGGTATACGACGTTTCCTAGGTCATGCCGGTTTTTATAGGAGGTTCATTAAGGACTAATCTAAAATTTCTAGGTCTCTGACTAATCTCTTACAAAAAGATATCCCTTTTATCTTCGATGATGATTGTGTAGAAGCATTTGAAATACTTAAGAAAGCTTTGATTTCTGCACCTATTGTAGGTGCTGTTCTAGGACAAAGAGTTGATAAGAAACTAAATGTTATTCAATATGCTAGTAAAACTCTAGACAGTGTCCAGAGAAATTATGCTACTACTGAAAAAGAAATTTTAGCAGTTGTATTTGCTTGTGATAAGTTTAGACCTTATATTGTTGATTCTAAAGTAACTGTTCACACTGATCATGCTGCTATTAAATATCTTATGGAAAAGAAAGATGCTAAACCTAGACTTATTAGATGGGTTCTCCTACTACAAGAATTTGATTTGCATATTGTTGATAGAAAGGGAGCTGAGAACCCCGTTGTAGATAACTTGTCTAGGTTCGAGAATGTTCTTGATGACCCACTACCTATTGATGATAACTTTCCTGATGAACAATTAGCTGTCGTAAATGCTTCTCGTACTGCTCCATGGTATGCTGATTATGCTAATTACATTGTTGCTAAATTCATACCAACTAGTTTCACATACCAGCAAAAGAAAAAGTTTTTCGATGATTTAAGACATTACTTCTGGGATGACCCCAACCTTTATAAAGAAGGAATGGATGGTGTTATCAGACGTTGTGTACCTGAGCATGCACATGAACAGATCCTACGCAAGTGTCACTCCAAGGCTTATGGAGGACACCACGCTGGAGATAGAACTGCGGATAAGGTATTGCTATCTTGTTTTTATTGGCCTACTCTCTTCAAGGATGCCCGTAAGTTTGTCTTGTCTTACGATGAATGTCAAAGAATTGGTAATGTTAGTAGACGTCAAGAAATGCCTATGAATTATTCACTTGGTATTGAACCATTTGATGTTTGGGGCTTTGATTATATGGGACCGTTTCCTTCCTCTAATGGGTATACACATATTTTAGTTGTTGTTGATTATGTTACTAAGTGGGTAGAAGCTATTCCAACTAGTAGTGCTGATCATAACACCTCTATTAAGATGCTTAAAGAAGTTATTTTTCCGAGGTTTGGAGTCCCTAGATACCTAATGACTTATGGTGGTTCACATTTTATTCATGGTGCTTTTCATAAAATGCTTGCTAAGTATGATGTTAATCATAGAATTGCATCTCTGTACCACCCACAGTCTAGTGGTCAAGTAGAACTGAGTAATAGAGAGCTTAAATTAATTTTTCGAAAGACTGTTAATAGATCTAGAAAGAATTGGTCCAAGAAACTTGATGATGCATTATGGGCTTATAGAACTGCATATAAAAATCCTATGGGTATGTCTCCACATAAAATGGTCCATGGAAAAGCATGTCACTTACCTCTCGAACTAGAACATAAGGCATATTGGGCCATTAAAGAGCTCAATTATGATTTCAAACTTGCCAGCGAGAAGAGGTTATTTGACATTAGCTCACTTGATGAATGGAGAAACCAGGCCTATGAGAATGCTAAACTGTTTAAAGAAAAAGTTAAAAGATGGCATGACCAAAGGATACAAAAGCGTGAGTTTAATGTAGGTGATTATGTGTTGCTATACAACTCTCGTTTAAGATTTTTTGCAGGAAAACTTCTCTCTAAATGGGAAGGCCCTTACGTTATCGAGGATGTATATTGTTCCGGTGCCATAAAAATCAACAACTTTAAGGCACAAGTCCGAAGGTGGTGAACGGTCAAAGAATCAAACATTATATCTCAGGTAATCCTATAAATGTTGAAACCAATGTCATTGAAACCGTAACCCCGGAGGAATACATAAGGGACACTTTCCAGAACGTTTCAGACTCCGAAAAGGAATAGGTATGTGGTACGGTAAGTAAACCGACTCCAAAACAGTTCTAATAGCAATTTTTCTCCGTTTTGGAATATTTAAGAAAATAGGAAAATAAGAAGTATTCTGGGAAGGACACAAGGCATCCATGAGGGTGGAGGGCGCGCCCCCTACCTCATGGGCACCTCGTGTGCTCTCCATACTCCATTTTCTTGCACGATACTTCTTTTGGTCGGTAAAAATTTATTATATAATATCCCAAAGGTTTTGACCACCGTATCACGCAAATATCCTCTGTCTTTGTTTCGAGTTGTTTTCTGTCAGATTTGTCAAGGCCACGCATCATGTCGTCACCCTCCTCCAACAATGAAGGCAATGATGCTTGGCTAATGAAGATGGAGTTGAAGAGAGAAGAACCCGGGAGATCAACAAGGATGATAGGATCAAGAAGGTCATGGAGGATCAAGCTCCGGCGGCAGAAGAAGAAGACATCCTTCAACCTCATCACAACCTCTTTACCCCAACTGAGATTGAAGCTTTCAAGATGATTGATTTAGCTCGCATACAAAACAAGTATCTCACATGTGAAAATATTTTGTTGAAGGATCATATCACCGCACTCAAGGGCATTATCCGCAAACTGGAGGAGCTCCTACGCTCGATGTGCGACTATCCATCATCACCACCACCTTCTTCACCAGAAAAGGAGACATAATCACATGGTTATGGGCACTCCCCTTGGCTACTGCGAAGCTTGGGGGAGGTGCCCCGGTATCGTATCACCATCACACTCCTATCTTTACCGCTTTTCTTAGTTTGATCCTTTTGGTAATATCTTGATCTAGTAGAATAAAGTTTTAGTATGATTTAGTTTTGAGATTTGCCTTATGATCCCTCTATGTTATCGAGTCCGTGAGCTATATATAATAAAGATTAGTGTTGAGTCAAGGGATTTGCTATCTTGCCATGATCTTGAGGGAATAAAAGAAAAAGAAAGAATAATAAGAAATAAAGAGATCATATTGATCCTATGCAGAGTAATGACTTCACATATAAAGAGTATGATGAATAAAAGTTGTTGAGAGTTGGCAAACATAGTTTTGGTCATCGTTCCAATTAATAGGAAGTAATAAATAAAGAGAGGTTCTCACATATAAATATACTATCTTGGACATCTTTTATGATTGTGAGCACTCATTAAAATATGACATGCTAAAGAGTTAATGTTGGACAAGGAAGACAACGTAATGGGTTATGTTTTCCTATATCCGAAATAAAGTATATTGTCATGGATCATCCAACATATTGAGCTTGCCTTTCCCCCCCATGCTAGCCAAATTCTTTGCACCAAGTAGAGATACTACTTGTGCTTCCAAATATCCTTAAACCCAGTTTTGCCATGAGAGTCCACCATATCTACCTATGGATTGAGTAAGATCCTTCAAGTAAGTTGTCATGTTGCATGCAAAAAAATTGCTCTCTAAATATGTATGACTTATTAGTGTGGAGAAAATAAACTTTATACAATCTTGTGATATGGAAGCAATAAAAGCGATGGACTGCATAATAAAGGTCCATATCACAAGTGGCAATATAAAGTGACGTTCTTTTGCATTAAGATTTCGTGCATCCAACCATAAAAGTGTTGGGGAACATAGTAATTTCAAAAAAATTCATACGCACACGCAAGATCATGGTGATGCATAGCCACAAGCGGGGAGAGTGAGTCCACGTACCCTCGTAGACCAAAAGCGGAACCTTTAGCACAACGCGGTTGATGTAGTCGTACGTCTTCACGATTCGACCGATCTAAGTACCGAACGTACGGCACCTCCAAGTTTAGCACACGTTCAGCTCGATGACGTCCCGCGAACTCCGATCCAGCAGAGCTTCACGGGAGAGTTCCGTCAGCACGACGGTGTGATGATGGTGATGATGTTGCTACCGACGCAGGGCTTCGCCTAAGCACCCCTATGATATGGCCGAGGTGGAATATGGTTGAGGGGGCACCGCACACGGCTGGGAGAGATCAATAGATCAACTTGTGTGTCTACAGGTGCCTCCTGCCCTCCTATATAAAGGAGTGGAGGAGGGGGAGGGTCGGCCCTCCTATGGCGCGCCCTGGAGGAGTCCTACTACCACCAGGAGTAGGATTCCCCCCTTCCAAGTAGTAGGAGTAGGAGTCAAGGAAAGGGAAAAGAGAAGAAAAGGGAGGAGAGGGCGCAGCCCCTCCCCCTAGTCCAATTCGGACTAGGCTTTGGGGGGGGGGGGTGCAGCCTCCCCTCTCTCTTCCCCTAAAGCCCAATAAGGCCCATGTATTCCCCGGCGAATTCCCATAACTCTCCGGTACTCCGATAAATACCCGAATCACTCGGAACCTTTCCGATGTCCGAATATAGTCATCCAATATATTGATCTTTACGACTCGACCATTTCGAGACTCCTCTTAATGTCCCCGATCTCATCCAGGACTCCGAACTACCTTCGGTACATCAAAAAACATAACTCATAATATAAATCGTTACCGAATGTTAAGCATGCGGACCCTACGGGTTCGAGAACTATGTAGACATGACCGAGACACATCTCTGGTCAATAACCAATAGCGGAACCTGGATGCTCATATTGGCTCCCACATATTCTACGAAGATCTTTATCGGTCAAACCGCATAACAACATACGTTGTTCCCTTTTCATCGGTATGTTACTTGCCCGAGATTTGATCGTCGGTATCTCAATACCTAGTTCAATCTCGTTATCAGCAAGTCTCTTTACTCATTATGTAATGCACCATCCCGCAACTAACTCACTAGTCACATTGCTTGCAAGGCTTATAGTGATGTGCATTACCGAGAGGGCCTAGAGATACCTCTCCGACAATTGGAGTGACAAATCCTAATCTCGAAATACGCCAACTCAACAAGTACCTTCGGAGACACGTGTAGAGCACCTTTATAATCACCCAGTTACGTTGTGACGTTTGGTAGTTGCATAATCTCATAGTCATAGGAACATGTATAAGTCATGAAGAAAGCAATATCAACATACTAAACGATCAAGTGCTAAGCTAATGGTGTTGGGGAAAGTAGTAATTTCAAAAATTTTCCTACGCACACGCAAGATCATGGTGATGATATAGCAAAGAGAGGGGAGAGTGTTCGTCCACGTACCCTCGTAGACCATAAGCGGAAGCGGAAGCACAACGCGGTTGATGTAGTCGTACGTCTTCACGATCCGACCGATCCAAGCACCGAACGTACGGAGCCTCCGAGTTCAGCACACGTTCAGCTCGATGACGATCTCCGACCCTCCGATCCAGCAAAGGCTCCGGAGATGAGTTCCGTCAGCACGGCGGCGTGGTGACGATGATGATGTTCTACCGACGCAGGGCTTCGCCTAAACTCTGCGACGATATGACCGAGGTGGAATATGGTGGAAGGGGGCACCGCACACGGCTAAGGAACGATCCGTAGATCAACTTGTGTGTCTATGGGGTGACCCCGCCCCCGTATATAAAGGAGCCAGGGGGGAGGAGGCCGCCGGCCTAGGGGGCGCGCCAAGGGGGGGAGTCCTACTCCCACCGGGAGTAGGACTCCCCTTTTCCAAGTAGGAGTAGGAGAGAAAGGGGAAAGAGGAGGAAGAGGGGAAGGAAAAGGGGGCGACGCCCCCCTTCCCTTGTCCTATTCGGACTAGGAGGGGGAGGGGCGCGCGGCCCCCTCCTGGCTCCTTCCTCTTCGCCCTCTTGGCCCATGTAGGCCCATTAACCCCCCGGGGGGTTCCGGTAACCTCCCGGTACTCCGGTAAAATGCCGATTTCACCCGGAACCATTCCGATGTCCAAATATAGGCTTCCAATATATCAATCTTTATGTCTCGACCATTCCGAGACTCCTCGTCATGTCCGTGATCACATCCGGGACTCCGAACAAACTTCGGTACATCAAAACTTATAAAGTCATAATAAAACTGTCATCGAAACGTTAAGTGTGCGGACCCTACGGGTTCGAGAACTATGTAGACCTGACCTAAAACCATTCTTGGTCAATAACCAATAGCGGGACCTGGATGTCCATATTGGTTCCTACATATTCTACAAAGATCTTTATCGGTCAAACCGCATAACAACATACGTTGTTCCCTTTGTCATCGGTATGTTACTTGCCCGAGATTTGATCGTCGGTATCCAATACCTAGTTCAATCTCGTTACCGGTAAGTCTCTTTACTCGATTACATGTCGTCATCTCATAACTAACTCATTAGTCATAATGCTTGCAAGGCTTAAGTGATGAGTATTACCGAGAGGGCCCAGAGATACCTCTCCGACAATCGGAGTGACAAAACCTAATCTCGAAAAACGCCAACTCAACATGTACCTTTGGAGACACCTGTAGTACTCGTTTATAATCACCCAGTTACGTTGTGACGTTTGGTAGTACCCAAAGTGTTCCTCCGGTAAACGGGAGTTGCATAATTCTCATAGTTACAGGAACATGTATAAGTCATGAAGAAAGCAATAGCAGAATACTAAACGATCAAGTGCTAAGCTAACGGGATGGGTCATGTCAATCACATCATTTTCCTAATGATGTGATCCCATTAATCAAATGACAACACATGTCTATGGTTAGGAAAGATAACCATCTTTGATTAATGAGCTAGTCAAGTAGAGGCATCCTAGTGACTATATGTTTGTCTATGTATTCACACATGTATCATGTTTCCGGTTAATACAATTCTAGCATGAATAATAAACATTTATCATGATATGAGGAAATAAATAATAACTTTATTATTGCCTCTAGGGCATATTTCCTTCAGTCTCCCACTTCCACTAGAGTCAATAATCTAGATTACATAGTAATGATTCTAACACCCATGGAGCCTTGGTGCTGATCATGTTTTGCTCGTGAGAGAGGCTTAGTCAACGGGTCTGCAACATTCAGATCCATATGTATCTTGCAAATCTCTATGCCTCCCACTTGGACTTGGTCCCGAATGGAATTGAAGCGTCTCTTGATGTGCTTGGTCCTCTTGTGAAATCTGGATTCCTTTGCCAAGGCAATTGCACCAGTATTGTCACAGAAGATCTTCATTGGTCCCGATGCACTAGGTATGACACCTAGATCGGAAATGAACTCCTTCATCCAGACTCCATCATTCGCTGCTTCAGAAGCAGCTATGTACTCCGCTTCACATGTAGATCCCGCCACGACGCTTTGTTTAGAACTGCACCAACTTACAGCTCCACCGTTTAATATAGACACGTATCCGGTTTGCGATTTAGAATCGTCCGGATCAGTGTCAAAGCTTGCATCGACGTAACCTCTTACGACTAGCTCTTTGTCACCTCCATATCGAGAAACATATCCTTAGTCCTTTTCGGGTATTTCGGGATGTTCTTGACCGCTGTCGATGATCCACTCTGGATTACTTTGGTACCTTCTGCTAAGCTTATTGCTAAGCATACGTCAGGTCTGGTACACAGCATTGCATACATGATAGAGCCTATGGCTGAAGCATAGGGAACATCTTTCATTTTCTCTCTATCTTCTGCTGTGGTCGGGCATTGAGTTTGACTCAACTTCACACCTTGTAGCACAGGCAAGAACACTTTCTTTGCTCGATCCATTTTGAACTTTTCAAAATTTTGTCAAGGTATGTGCTTTGTGAAAGTCCTATTAAGCGTCTTGATCTATCTCTATAGATCTTGATGCCCAATATATAAGCAGCTTCACCAAGGTCTTTCATTGAAAAACTTTTATTCAAGTATCCCTTTATGCTATCCAGAAATTCTATATCATTTCCAATTAACAATATGTCATCTACATATAAAACTAGAAATGCTACAGAGCTCCCACTCACTTTCTTGTAAATACAGGTTTCTCCAAAAGTCTGTATAAAACCATATGCTTTGATCACACTATCAAAGCATTTATTCCAACGCCGAGATGCTTGCACCAGTCCATAAATGGAACGCTGGAGCTTGCACACTTTGTTAGCACCTTTTGGATCAACAAAACTTTCCGGCTGCATCATATACAACTCTTCTTCTAGAAATCCATTCAAGAATGCAGTCTTGACATTCATTTGCCAAATTTCATAATCATGAAATGCAGCAATAGCTAACATGATTCAGACAGACTTAAGCATCTCTAAGGGTGAGAAAGTCTCATCGTAGTCAACCCCTTGAACTTGTCGAAAACCTTTCGCAACAAGTCGAGCTTTATAGACAGTTACATTACCATCAGTGTCAGTCTTCTTCTTAAAAATCCATTTATTCTCAATAGCTTGCCGATCATCGGGCAAGTCAACCAAAGTCCATACTTTGTTTTCATACATGGATCCCATCTCAGATTTCATGGCCTCTAGCCATTTTGCGGAATCTGGGCTCATCATCGCTTCCTCATAGTTCGTAGGTTCATCATGGTCAAGTAACATGACTTCAGAATAGGATTGCCGTACCACTCTAGTGCGGATCTTACTCTGGTAGACCTATGAGGTTCAGCGAAACTTGATCTGAAGTTTCATGATCAATATCATTAGCTTCCTCACTAATTGGTGTAGTTGTCACAGAACCGGTTCTTGTGATGAACTACCTTCAATAAGGGAGTAGATACTGATTATCTCATCAAGTTCTACTTTCCTCCCACTCACTTCTTTCGAGAGAAACTCCTTCTCTAGAAAGGATCCGAATTTAGCAACGAAAATCTTGCCCTCAGATCTGTGATAGAAGGTGTACCCAATAGTCTGCTTTGGGTATCCTATAAAGACACATTTCTCTGATTTGGGTTCGAGCTTATGTGGTTGAAGTTTCTTCACATAAGCATCGCAGCCCCAAACTTTAAGAAACATCAACTTTGGTTTCTTGCCAAACCACAGTTCATAAGGCGTCGTCTCAACGGATTTTGATGGTGCCCTATTGAACGTGAATGCGGCTGTCTCTAAAGCATAACCCCAAAATGATAGCGGTAGATCGGTAAGAGACATCATAGATCGCACCATATCAAGTAAAGTACGATTATGACGTTCGGACACACCATTCCGTTGTGGTGTTGCAGGTGGCGTGAGTTGCAAGACTATCCCGCATTGTTTCAAGTGTAGACCAAACTCATAACTCAAATATTCTCCTCCACGATCAGATCGTAGAAATTTTATTTTCTTGTTACGATGATTTTCCACTTCATTCTGAAATTCTTTGAACTTTTCAAATGTTTCAGACTTGTGTTTCATTAAGTAGATATACCCATATCTGCTCAAATCATCTGTGAAGGTGAGAAAATAATGATATCCGCCACGAGCCTCAACATTCATTGGACCACATACATCTGTATGTATGATTTCCAACAAATCTGTTGCTCTCTCCATAGTACCGGAGAACGGCGTTTTAGTCATCTTGCCCATAAGGCACGGTTCACAAGTACCAAGTGATTCATAATCAAGTGATTCCAAAAGCCCATCAGTATGGAGTTTCTTCATGCGCTTTACACCGATATGACCTAAACGGCAGTGCCACAAATAAGTTGCACTATCATTATCAACTCTGCATCTTTTGGTTTCAACACTATGAATATGTGTATCACTACTATCGAGATTCAATAAAAATAGACCACTCTTCAAGGGTGCATGACCATAAAAGATACTCCCTCCATTCCAAAATATTTGACCCCCACTTGTCTAGATATGGATGTATCTATACTTGTTTAGTGTCTAAATACATCCATGTCTAGACAAATGGGAGTCAACTAATTTGGAACGGAGGGAGTATTACTCATATAAATAGAACAACCATTATTCTCTGATTTAAATGAATAACCGTCTCGCATCAAACAAGATCCAGATATAATGTTCATGCTCAACGCAGGCACCAAATAACAATTATTTTGGTCTAAAACTAATCCCGATGGTAGATGTAGAGGTAGTGTGCCGACCGCGATCACATCGACTTTGGAACCATTTCCCACGCGCATCGTCACCTCGTCCTTAGCTAATCTTCGCTTAATCCGTAGTCCCTGTTTCGAGTTGCAAATATTAGCACCAGAACCAGATATCAAATACCCAAAGTGCTCTGCGAGCATTAGTAAGGTACACATCAATAACATGTATATCACATATACCTTTGTTCACTTTGCCATCCTTCTTATCCGCCAAATACTTGGGGCAGTTCCGCTTCCGGTGTCCAGTCTGCTTGAAGTAGAAGCACTCAGTTTCAGGCTTAGGTCCAGACTTGGGTTTCTTCTCTTGAGCAGCAACTTGCTTGCCGTTCTTTTTGAAGTTCCCCTTCTTCTTCCCTTTGCCTTGTTCTTGAAACTAGTGATCTTGTTGACCATCAACACTTGATGCTCCTTCTTGATTTCTACCTCCGCGGCTTTCAGCATCGCGAAGAGCTCGGGAATAGTCTTGTTCATCCCTTGCATGTTATAGTTCATCACGAAGCTTTTGTAGCTTGGTGGCAGTGATTGGAGAATTCTGTCAATGACACTATAATCAGGAAGATTAACTCCCAGTTCAATCAAGTGATTATTATACCCAGACATTTTGAGTATGTGTTCACTGACAGAACTATTCTCCTCCATCTTGCAGCTATAGAACTTATTGGAGACTTCATATCTCTCAATCCGGGCATTTGCTTGAAATATTAACTTCAACTCTGGAACATCTCATATGCTCCATGACGTTCAAAACATCGTTGAAGGCCGGTTCTAAGCCGTAAAGCATGGCACACTGAACTATAAGGTAGTCATCGACTTTGCTCGCCAGACGTTCTTAACGTCATCGGTTACATCAAGAAGAGGCTGGCACCCAGCGGTGCTTCGGGGCGTAACTTTTACATGCAGCAATGAGGATAATCCTCAGGTTACGGACCCAGTCCGTGTAATTGCTACCATCATCTTTCAACTTTGCTTTCTCAAGGAACACATTAAAATTCAACGAAACAACAGCACGAGCCATCTATCTACAAACAAACATAGACAAGCAAAATACTATCAGGTACTAAGTTCATGATAAATTTAAGTTCAATTAATCATATTACTTAAGAACTCCCACTTAGACAGACATCTCTCTAGTCATCTAAGTGATCACGTGATCCAAATCAACTAAACCATGTCCGATCATCACGTGAGATGGAGTAGTTTCAATGGTGAACATCTCTATGTTGATCATATCTACAATATGATTCACGTTCGACCTTTCGGTCTCCGTGTTCGGAGGCCATATCTCATATATGCTAGGCTCGTCAAGTATAACTTGAGTATTCGCGTGTGCAACTGTTTTGCACCCGTTGCATTTGAACGTAGAGCCTATCACACCCGATCATCACGTGGTGTCTCAGCACGAAGAACTTTCACAACAGTGCATACTCAGGGAGAACACTTCTTGATAAATAGTGAGAGATCATCTTAAAATGCTACCGTCAATCAAAGCAAGATAAGATGCATAAAGGATAAACATCACATGCAATCAATATAAGTGATATGATATGGCCATCATCATCTTGTGCTTGTGATCTCCATCTCCGAAGCACCGTCATGATCACCATCGTCACCGCGCGACACCTTGATCTCCATCGCAGCATCGTTGTCGTTCGCCATCTATTGCTTCTCGACTATCGCTACCGCTTAGTGATAAAGTAAAGCAATTACTGAGCGTTGCATTTCATACAATAAAGCGACAACCATATGGCTCCTGCTAGTTGCCGATAACTCGGTTACAAAACATGATCATCTCATACAATAAAATATAGCATCACGTCTTGACCATATCACATCACAACATGCCCTGCAAAAACAAGTTAGATGTCCTCTACTTTGTTGTTGCAAATTTTACGTGGCTGCTACGGGCTTAGCAAGAACCGTTCTTACCAACGCTTCAAAAACCACAACGATAGTTCGTCAAGTTAGTGCTGTTTTAACCTTCGCAAGGACCGGGCGTAGCCACACTCGATTCAGCTAAAGTGAGAGAGACAGACACCCGCCAGCCACCTTTAAGCATGAGTGCTCGTAACGGTGAAACCAGTCTCACGTAAGCGTACGCGTAATGTCGGTCCGGGCCGCTTCATCTCACAATACCGCCGAACCAAAGTATGACATCTTTGGTAAGCAGTATGACTTGTATCGCCCACAACTCACTTGTGTTCTACTCGTGCAAATAACATCAACGCATAAAACCTAGGCTCGGATGCCACTGTTGGGGAACGTAGTAATTTCAAAAAATTTCCTACGCACACGCAAGATCATGGTGATGATATATTAACGAGAGGGGAGAGTGTTCTTCCACGTACTCTCGTAGACCGTAAGCGGAAGCGTTAGCACAACGCGGTTGATGTAGTCATACGTCTTCACGATCCGACCGATCCAAGCACCGAACGTACGGAGCCCCCGAGTTCAGCACACGTTCAACTCGATGACGATCTCCGGCCCTCCGATCTAGCAAAGGCTCCGGAGATGAGTTCCGTCAGCACGACGGCGTGGTGACGATGATGATGTTCTACCGACGTAGGGCTTCGCCTAAACTCCGCGACGATATGACCGAGGAGGAATATGGTGGAAGGGGGCACCGCACACGGCTAAGGAACGATCCGTAGATCAACTTGTGTGTCTATGGGGTGCCCCCCGCCCCCGTATATAAAGGAGCCAGGGGGGAGGAGGCTGCCGGCCTAGGGGGCGCACCAAGGGGGGAGTCCTACTCCCACCGGGAGTAGGACTCCCCTTTTCCAAGTAGGAGTAGGAGAGAAAGGGGAAAGAGGAGGAAGAGGGGAAGGAAAGGGGGGACGCCGCCCCCCTTACCTTGTCCTATTCGGACTAGGAGGGGCGCGGCCCCCTCCTGGCTCCTTCCTCTTCTCCCTCTTGGCCCATGTAGGCCCATTAATCCCCCGGGGGGTTCCGGTAACCTCCCAGTACTCCGGTAAAATGCCGATTTCACCCGGAACCATTCCGATGTCCAAATATAGGCTTCCAATATATCAATCTTTATGTCTCGACCATTCCGAGACTCCTCATCATGTCCGTGATCAGATCTGGGACTCCAAACAAACTTCGGTACATCAAAACTTATAAACTCATAATAAAACTGTCATCGAAACGTTAAGCGTGCGGACCCTACGGGTTCGAGAACTATGTAGACATGACCTAAAACCATTCTTGGTCAATAACCAATAGCGGGACCTGGATGTCCATATTGGTTCCTTAATATTCTACGAAGATCTTTATCGGTCAAATCGCATAACAACATACGTTGTTCCCTTTGTCATCGGTATGTTACTTGCCCGAGATTTGATCGTCGGTATCCAATACCTAGTTCAATCTCTTTACCGGTAAGTCTCTTTACTCGTTCTGTAATACGTCATCTCATAACTAACTCATTAGTCATAATGCTTGCAAGGCTTAAGTGATGAGTATTACCGAGAGGGCCCAGAGATACCTCTCCGACAATCGGATTGACAAAACCTAATCTCGAAATACGCCAACTCAACATGTACCTTTGGAGACACCTGTAGTACTCCTTTATAATCACCCAGTTACGTTGTGACATTTGGTAGTACCCAAAGTGTTCCTCCGGTAAACGGGAGTTGCATAATTCTCATAGTTACAGGAACATGTATAAGTCATGAAGAAAGCAATAGCGAGAATCTTGAGCGATCAAGTGCTAAGCTAACGGATGGGCCATGTCAATCACATCATTCTCCTAATGATGTGATCCCATTAATCAAATGACAACAAATGTCTATGGTTAGGAAACATAACCATCTTTGATTAATGAGCTAGTCAAGTAGAGGCATACTAGTGACTATATGTTTGTCTATGTATTCACACATGTATCATGTTTCCGGTTAATACAATTCTAGCATGAATAATAAACATTTATCATGATATGAGGAAATAAATAATAACTTTATTATTGCCTCTAGGGCATATTTCCTTCAAATGGAGTGGGTCAAGTCAACCCCATCATTCTCATAATGATGTGATCCCGTTAATCAAATGACAACTCATGTCTATGGTTAGGAAACTTAACCGTCTTTGATTAACGAGCTAGTCAAGTAGTGGCATACTAGTGACACTATGTTTGTCTATGTATTCACACATGTATTATGTTTCCGTTTAATACAATTCTAGCATGAGTAATAAATATTTATCATGAACTAAGGAAATAAATAATAACTTTATTATTTCCTGTAGGGCATATTTCTTTCAGACTCCCACTTGCACTAGAGTCAATAATCTAGTTCACATCACCATGTGATTTAACACTAATATTCACATCTGCATGTGATTAACACCCATAGTTCACATCGTCATGTGACCAACGCCCAAAAGGTTTACTAGAGTCAGTAATCTAGTTCACATCGATATGTGATTAACACCCAAAGAGTACTAAGGTATGATCATGTTTTGCTTGTGAGAGAAGTTTAGTCAACGAGTCTGTCACATTCAGAGCCGTATGTATTTTGCAAATATTCTATGTCTACAATGTTCTGCACGGAGCTACTCTAGCTAATCGCTCCCACCTTCAATATGTATCCAGATTGAGACTTAGAGTCATCTGGATTGGTGTAAAAGCTTACATCGATGTAACTCTTTACGATGAACTCTTTTATCACCTCCATAATCGAGAAACATTTTCTTAGTACTTTCTAATGATATTCTTGACCGCTGTCTAGTGATCTACTCCTAGATCAAAATTGTACTCCTTGCCAAATTCAGAGCAAGGTATATAATAGGTCTGGTACATAGCATAGCATACTTTATAGAACCTATGACTATGGCATAGGGAATGACTTTCATTCTCTTTCTATTTTCTGCCATGGTCGGGCTTTGAGTCTTACTCAACTTCACACCTTGCAACACAGGCAAGAACTCCTTCTTTGACTGTTCCATTTTGAACTACTTCAAAATCTTATCAAGGTATGTACTCATTGAAAAATCTTACCAAGCGTCTTGATCTATCTCTATAGATTTTGATGCTCAATGTGTAAGCAGCTTTACCGAGGTCTATTTTTGAAAAACTCCTTTCAAACACTCCTTTATGCTTTCCAGAAAATTCTACATTATTTCTGATCAACAATATGTCATTCACATATACTTATCAGAAAGGCTGTAGTGCTCCCACTCACTTTCCTGTAAATACAGGCTTCACCGCAAGTCTGTATAAAACTATATGCTTTGATCAACTCATCAAAGCGTATATTCCAACTCCAAGATGCTTGCACCAGTCCATGGATGGATCACTGGAGCTTGCACACTTTGTTAGCACCTTTAGGATTGACAAAACCTTCTAGTTGCATCATATACAACTCTTCTTTAATAAATCCATTAAGGAATGCAGTTTTGACATCCATTTGCCAAATTTCATAAAATGTGGCAATTACTAACATGATTCGGACAGACTTAAGCATCGACACGAGTGAGAAAATCTCATCGTATTCAACACCTTGAACTTGTCAAAAAACTTTTTGCGACAAGTCGAGCTTTGTAGATAGTAACACTACGTGCACTCTGATACAACCCAAACATAGTGGATTTGGATCGAATCCGACCGAATAGGATTGAATCTAGCACTTTCTGAACTACCCTAAGAACCCTAACTACAAACTCATCGGCAAAGGGGGAGATTAGGAGCTTACGCTGGGGGTTGCCGGTGGAACATACGCGGCCGTGGAGAAAACCCTGGCAGGAATAGGGGTGCCCCCGTCGTCGCTGAAGAAGAGCCGGCCATTCCCAGGGTCGTGACCGTCCCCCGCGTCGCGCGCCGGCTGGAAGATGAGCATGGCATCCTCGACCTCCCCTCCCTTTGCACCGGACGCAGATGAGAAAGCCCTCGATGGTGTTAAATACCCCCATAAGATCGGCCGACAAAGGACGGAGGCTGCGGGGAGTGAATTCTTGTCGCGCGCCGTTGAGCCCAAGATGACGAGGTCCGCTACCGATGGCGGAGCCAGAGCGAACGGCGGTGGTGCTGGATTGGCCCGGGGCGGCAGCATGGTGTAGAATGGCGGCAGCGCACGGGTAGCCGTGACGAGATCCCGCCCGAAGGCGAAGAGGGCGGCAATCCATCTCTCCTGGATGGGATTGCTGCCGGCGATGACGGGAGTTGGTGGTGCTTGCGGCGAGACAGCAGCGTTGCCATTGGAGAAACCGAGCAGACGGTGAGGGGAGAGAGAGTGCATGTGAACAGGCGATGGAGGTGACGGGAGGGAGTGTGGGTAGTTATGAGATGTCGCGTCGTCTCCCGCGCTTCCCCGAGCGTGCAGGCGCTCGCCACGCATGACTCGGGCGAGTCTGGCTCGCCAAAAATGGCCGAGTCGGCCGTTCCTCCAGAGCCAGGCCTAGAGGTGCTTCGAGATTCGGCGGGCTAGGGAACACATACAACCCAAGCAACCGAATGGGTCGAATTCATCCCACGCGAGCATGGCTGGACCTAATGCGTCTGTCTTCCTCTTGAAGATCCATTTATACAATATGGCTTGCCGATCATCGGGCAACTCCACCAAAGTCCACACTTTGTTCTCATACATGGATCCCATCTCAGATTTCATGGCCTCAAGCCATTTCGCGGAATCTGGGCTCATCATCACTTCCTCATAGTTTGTAGGTTCATCATGGTCTAGTAACATGACTTCTAGAACAGGATTACCATACCACTCTGGTGCAGACTGTACTTTGGAAGACCTACGAGGTTTTGTAGTAACTTAATCTGAAGTTTCATGATCATCATCATTAGCTTCCTCACTAATTTGTGGGGGAATCACTGGAACTGATTTCTGTGATGAACTACTTTCCAATTCGGGAGAAGGTACAGTTACCTTATCAAGCTCTACTTTCCTCCCACTCAGTTCTTTCGAGAGAAACTCCTTCTCTAGAAAGGATCCATCTTAGCAACGAATATCTTGCCTTCGGATCTGTGATAGAAGGTGTACCCAACAGTTTCCTTTGGGTATTCTATGAAGACACACTTCTCTGATTTGGGTTCGAGCTTATCAGGTTGAAACTTTTTTACATAAGCATTGCATCCCCAAACTTTAAGAAACGACAACTTTGGTTTCTTGCCAAACCACAGTTCATAAGGCGTCGTCTCAACGGATTTTGATGGTGCCCTATTTAAAGTGAATGCAGCTGTCTCTAATGCATAACCCCAAAACAATAGTAGTAAATTGGTAAGATACATCATAGATCGCACCATATCCAATAAAGTGCGGTTACGACATTCGGACACACCATTATGCTATGGTGTTCCATGTGGCGTGAGCTGTGAAACTATTCCACATTGTTTTTAAATGAAGGCCAAACTCGTAACTCAAATATTCTCCCCTACGATCAGATTGTAGAAACTTTATTATCTTATTACGATGATTCTCCACTTTACTCTGAAATTCTTTGAACTTTTCAAATGTTTCAGACTTATGCTTCATTAAGTAGACATAATCATATCTGCTCAAATCATCTGTGAAGGTCAGAAAAATAACGACACCCGCCATGAGCATCAACACTCATTGGACCGCATACATCGGTATGCATTATTTCCAAAAAGTCAGTAGCTCGTTCTATTGTTCCGGAGAACGGAGTTTTAGTCATCTTGCCCAAAAGGCACGGTTCGCAAGCATCAAATGATTCATAATCAAGTTATTCCAAAATTCCATTTTTATGGAGTTTCTTCATGCGCTTTACACTAATATGACCCAAACGACAGTGCCACAAATATGTTAGCACTATCATTATCAACTTTGCATCTTTTGGCATCAATATTATGAATATGTGTATCACCATGATCAAGATTCAATAAACCATCAACATTGGGTGTATGACCATAGAAGGTTTTATTCATGTAATAACAATTTATTCTTTGTCTTAGATGAATAATCGTATCGCAATAAACATGATGTAATCATATTTATGCTCAACGCAAACACCAAATAACATTTATTTAGGTTCAACACTAATCTCAAAAATATAGGGAGTGTGCGATGATGATCATATCAATCTTGGAACCACTTCCAACACACATCGTCACTTCACCCTCAACTAGTCTCTGTTTATTCTGTAAATCATGTTTCGAGTTACTAATCTTAGCAACCGAACAAGTATCAAATACCCAGGGGTTACTATAAACACTAGTAAGGTACACATCAATAACCTGTATATCAATTTACCCTTGTTCACTTTGCCATCCTTCTTATCTACCAAATATTCAGGGCATTTCCACTTCCAGTGACCATTTCCTTCGCAGTAGAAGCACTCAGTTTCAGACTTTGGTCCAGCTTTGGGCTTCTTCACGGGAGTGACAACTTGCTTGCCATTCTACTTGAAGTTCTCTTTCTTTCCCTTTGCCCTTTTCTTGAAACTAGTGGTCTTGTCAATCATCAACACTTGATGCTCTTTCTTGATTTCTACCTTCGTTGATTTCAGCATCACGAAGAGCTCGGGAATCGTTTCGTCATCCCTTGCATACTATAGTTCATCACGAAGTTCCAGTAACTTGGTGATGGTGACTAGAGAACTCTATCAATCACTATCTTATCTAGAAGATTAACTCCCACTTGATTCAAGCGATTGTAGTACCCAGACAATCTGAGCACATGGTCACTGCTTGACCTATTCTCCTCCGTCTTCTAGCTATAGAACTTGTTAGAGACTTCATATCTCTCAACTCGGTTATTTGCTTGAAATATTAACTTCAACTCCTGGAACATCTCATATGGTCCATGACGTTCAAAACGTCTTTGAAGTCCCGATTCTAAGCCGTTAAGCATGGTGCACTAAACTATTAAGTAGTCATCATATTGAGCTATCCAAATGTTCATAACGTCTACATATGCTCCTGCAATAGGTCTGTCACCTAGCGGTGCATCAAGGACATAATTCTTCTGTGCAGCAATGAGGATAAACCTCAAATCATGGACCCAGTCCGTATCATTGCTACTATCATCTTTCAACTTAGTTTTCTCTAGGAAGACATATAAAACATAGGGAAGCAACAACGCGAGCTATTGATCTACAGCATTATTTGCAAAATACTATTAGGAGTAAGTTCATGATAAATTAAAGTTCAATTAATCATATTACTTAAGAACTCCCAATTAGATAGACATCCCTCTAATCATCTAAGTGACCACATGATCCAAATCAACTAGACCATGTCCGATCATCACGTGAGATGGAGTAGTTTTCAATGGTGAACATCACTATGTTGATCATATCTACTATATGATTCACGCTTGACCTTTCGGTCTCCAGTGTTCCGAGGCCATATCTTCATATGCTAGGCTCGTCAAGTTTAACCCGAGTATTCTGCGTGTGCAAAACTGGTTTGCACCTGTTGTAGATGAACGTAGAGCTTATCACACTGTCGGTGTAATAGAGTAGGGGTACTCTAGTATCCCGAACTTGTGCACGGGCAGTCGCAGCACCCCGCGGCAAGGCTTGCCGGGTGACCGCCAAGGTCCTCCGTGGTTCCTTTGGAGCCATTCAAGAACAAAGTATTCAAGCCAAGGAGACAAGGCCCCGGCAAGAGGAGCTTGCCGGGAAGGCCAACCAAGGCATCTCAAGGAACTTGCCGCGACGTGCCACGCGTCCCGGCAAGGCCCGATGAGCGACAAGCTTCCGGACGCGACAAGACAACGACCGCGGCAAGGCGCTTGCCGCGGCAAGCTACCACGCTGTACCCGCGCTCCAGCACATCCACCAACGTGTCGCCTTGGGACCTTTCTAGGTGCGCGTGGCAAGAGGTTGTGCAGCCAGCGGTGCGAGGTGGCAAGCGACGCTGACAAGATTACCATCGTGGCAAGCGGCGGCGTCCCTGACGGTCCCTTTTCGCACTATTTGGGCGACGCAGACGGGCATTTAATGCCTTTGTCCCCTGCCATCAGAGTTAGGTATGATACACTGTACAGGTAGTTGTACCAACCGCAACATCTTTTCCATTTTTACCCTTGTCGACGTTGCCACCTGTCGGTGACCCCTTGAGCATATAAAAGGAGGCCCATGCGCAACGTAGAGGGGGGTTCGAGGCCAGAAAGCACTCACGCTCAGTCTTGTTAGCAGCTAGTGTGTACTGTAGCACTCAGCGCTCCCGAGCAAGAACTCAATACACTCAGACATGCAGCAGTAGGAGTATTATCTCTCCGGAGAGCTCCGAAGCTGGGTAAACCGCTCGTGTGCTTCGCCTCGATCCGCTCTTCACGCGACCTCCGCCCCCCGCCGAACCGAAAGGGGCTCGGTCCGCCGGCCCCATAGGTGTTCGTGGATCAGCTCTCCCCGACATCTTTGGCGCGCCAGGTAGGGGGCGTTGAGGTTGTGTGAACCTGATCCGGTGTTCACATGAGCTAGATCTTCATCTTCTTCATCGACATGCCACCGAAGAAGAAGGCTTCGGAGGTGGCTGCTCCGTCTGTGTCGATCCCACCACCACCGGAGCAAACAGGTGGTGGGGTAGACGCCGGCGGAAGAACGGGCGTCGACGAGGGAGCTCACGGTGCTGCCAGGTCCAAGGACAAGGCTGCGCAGACCTC
Organism: Aegilops speltoides; assembly: GCA_021437245.1. Lineage (NCBI taxonomy): Eukaryota > Viridiplantae > Streptophyta > Magnoliopsida > Poales > Poaceae > Aegilops > Aegilops speltoides. Next base: position 563,433,934 of record CM038142.1, on the reverse strand, counting down.
GACGTCCGTACATGCACCGCGCCCATCCCAGGAGGCGCGGGACCGACAGCGTCATGGTACTCGCGGTACCATACGTTCGTTGGACCAAGATCGAGCTGGTGGATTTGGGGATGCTCAAGACCAGCATGTGCGCCAACATGCTGGCACGAGCAAGACACAGTCGCCTGGACGGGATACTGCTCCTTCTAACATAGTTAGAAGTCCGAGCATATCCCGCTCCTCGCACCGTTTGCCACTGCCACCCACCAACTCCAGCAGAAGCTTTAGTGCGAGCTCAACTGCTCCTGGATTACCCTCCAACGGCATACAAGATCGACGAATGGAGGGCCACCATTCAGAATCTCATCGGCTTCGCCAACGGCGACACTCCACGGCAGCCGAGTACATCGCAGCCGCGGCAAGATTGCCAGGCTCGAGCCGATGGCGACAAAACCGGTGGGGGTGCAACCACCGTGCACTCTCCACCCCGAAGGCCAAGATCGCCGACTCGCCGGATCTACCTCGACAGTGACTCCACCGCATCATCAGATCCACGAGCTCGTCGCGATCAGCGCCAAGTTCTTCACGAACGACAGCAAGAAGACGCTCGTACTCACATCGAGCACCGAAGAGAAGCGCGGCGTCAATCGGACCAACGCACTGGGCCCTCTGTCGACATGCATGTGCCAGGGGAACCAGGCAACTTGCCGTATGCGGTAGGTTGCCCTGCGTTCACTCATGAGCTACGGCAAGTCCAGTGGCCCAGCACGAAGAATTTCAAGCCAGACGTACCAGAGAAGTATGACAGCAAGTCGCATCCGTCGGAGTTCCTCAGCATCTACACCATCGCGGTGCAGGCTGCCGGGGGGCGGGATGACAAGATCCTTGCCAACTACTTTCCGCTGGTGCTCAAGCCCAATGTCAGGTCCTGGCTCATGCACTTGCCGGACAACTCCATATCCTCCTGGGCAGATCTATGCCATCAGTTTGTTGGCGCCTTTACAGGCGGCCACAAACCTCATGGACAAGAGAGCGACCTTCATCTGCTCGCCCAGAAGGAAGGAGAGCCCCTGCGCAAGTACATTCAGAGATTCAGCCGTGTACAGCACAACATCCTAGATGTCCACCCTGCGGTCATCAGCGCGTTCCATCAGAACGTGCGTAACCGCAGGATGCGGGAGGAGATGGCGATGTGCAAGATCAGAGACGTCAGCGAGCTATATGCCCTGGCCGACAAGTGTGCATGTCTTTGAGGAGGAGAAACTCCCGGAGAGAATGAAGTACAGGAGGATCGATGGCGAGGATGCTGCCCCGGCAAAGAGAAACCGGCGGCGGAACAACAGGAAGAAGAAAGGCAAATATATGCTAGTCGTTGAGCACTCCGGCAACGGAGGTGACACCCAGAAAGCCGGAGCTACCAACTGCCAGGCTGTGGCGGTCGCCGACAAGCAGGACAGCACCAACAAGCAGTACTGCAAGATCCACCGCACCAATGGCCATGACCTCCAGAGTTGCAAGAAGGTCGAGAAGCTTGTCGAGCAGCAAAAGGCCGAGTACGAGCGACGCGACAAGGAGAAGGCCCAAGAAGGTACTTGTCGTGGATTTGTCACGGCAGATGTCCTAGCGTAAGGACTTAGTCGTGGAGCCATCGCTATGGGTTTACTTGCAGGGGTTAAAGCGGACACAAAGACACGAGGGTTTTATACTAGTTCGACCCCTTCGATGAAGGTAAAAGCCTACGTCTAGTTGTGATGGAATTGATGTGGTCTCGATGGCTAGGGAGCAAATAAGCTTTGCCTAGGCTCGAGTTGTGGTTGTCTGTTCTTGAACCGCCGCCGGGTCGTCCCCTTATATACACGAGTGACGCCCGTCGGTTCGTAGAGTCCCAACCGGTTCATACTCGTATCCCGGTTGGTATCTCTCTATTCCTAACTTACAACACAAGTCATATATCAGGCCGGTTTACGGCTACAAGTTCCAAACCAACTACAGGCCTTGGGCCTTTCTATGATTACACCACTAGCGGAGCTAACCCGGCCCAAGCTTGGCCGGTTTACACCTAGTAGTAATATCCCCAACATTAGGCCCCAGATTGATTTGAACTGGTTCATGTCAATCCTTCACAGAATCTGCATCTTGGACATCTTCTTTGTTTAATAAACTGTCACGTCGTCATTGCTTCTGATCATTGTAAACCGGCATGACATCGTTGCTTCGTCATCAGTAAACGGTATGGCGTCATCTTGAAGTTTATCCTTTATAACGCCTTCCTTAATGACAGTCCCTGAATTCACATGCTTGACCTAGCTTTACTGCCTTATAAATAGGACCGAAGGGTCATTCTGTTTCTCCCTTCGCTTCCTCTTCTTCTTCCTCACGCCGCTGCCTGTGGAGCTCCGCCGTCGTCCTCAACTTCGCCGTCCTAGGCGCTGCATCAACTCAGACGGACGAAAACTGCGGCCTTTCTCCGCATCTCCTCCGTTTCCAGTAAGCTTCTTTCCCTTCTTCAGTCTGTTTCCTCATTTTAGATCTGTTTCTAGGGTTCGAGCTTCATACCATGTTCTTCGTATGTTTTCATCTTTCTAGCCTTGAGTCATGCTATGAATCCCGTTCTGTACCAAACGACGACTCCTGCGTATCCACTGCACTTTCTCATCTTAAGACCATAGATCTTCTGCATATATACATACACCTTATAGTGCACTTCCTGTTTCTTCTTTACTTCCGCAACGCATTTCCTGTTTTCTGAAAACCCGCGTTTGATCTGTAGTAAACATGAATTTTTGCGAAACCTGTTTCTGTCCGTGACTTCCATTACCTTCGAAGCCAAGATTAGGCGGTTTAACCCACCATAGTAAAAAGTTGCTAAACCGGCATCGGTACACCATTAGTCCCCTTGTTGAACCGCCAGAACATATCTGACATCATCTCATAACGAACTGATTTATAGGAACCGCCTCCGGTTTATCATAACTTAGATCAATCACTCTGTAATAAGCACTTTTCTCAAACCGGATCCTTCTCCTTGTAGATATTATGATGGCCAAATAGGTGTATGAATGCAACTGGGTTCCTTCACACGTCTCCGAGACGCAGTTGAAAGAGCTGGTATCGATCGGCGCTTTAGATGATCAAAATACAATCCATTGGAGGGTTCTTGGAGAGGAATGTCCTCCCACACCTCAGGAAGGAGAGGTTGTAGTTTTCGCGGATCACCTGGCCCGGGGTTTCAAACCGCCCGGGTCAAAATTTTACCGGGACGTGATGGCCAATTTTCAGCTCCGTCCCCAAGACATCGGCCCCAACTCCGTTACCAACCTTTGCCACTTTCAAGTACTGTCCGAAGCATATCTACAAGAGGAACCTTCCGTTGAACTGTTCAGAGATCTTTTCCACCTAAACCGTCGAACTGAATTCACTCACGGCCCTAATACAGAATTGGGCGGTATGGCTATCCAGAAGAGGAAGGAGATCACTTATCCCCACGTCAAACTCCATACTCACCCCAAAGAGTGGAATGCAACTTGGTTCTACTGCAAAGACACTTCTCCTGAAGGTGAAAATCCTTTACCTGGCTTTCGTCCAGAGCGGTTAAGCAATACTCATCCTTTTCCTCAAAGGCTGACTGCCAAAGAGAGAAGCAAATATGTCCCCCAACTATCCAAGCTCCGCGCTTTCATGGCCAACGGTTTGACTGGAATCGATCTTGCACGCTGCTGGCTATCTTGGGGCATACTGCCTTTGAGCCGGCGTTCCGGTTTAATGTGCCAATATACCGGCAGTGTCGACGACCCGCTCCGACACACCAAACTGGAATTGTCTGAAGATGAAGTTACGGACTCAGTAAGGAAAATGCTGAATGAACCGGAGCATCTATGTGCTCAAACCGGTTTGGCTCCTTATTGCACCATCAACGCACCACCTGCGGTAAATCCCTGACTGTGTCATCATTAAATCCTGTTATTACTTTCATATGTCCAACTCTCAATTACTTCTGATCCAGGGTGATAATCCGTTTTGGAGCAAGAAACTCTCTCAAGACAGAGCGAACAAAGCTGGGCGGCCAAATCGGCCCAAAACAAAAGTTGTTAAGAAATCCGCCCACAAGAGGAAGATTACCGCTTCGTCTGATCCGGCCATTGATGATGATGTGGGTAATCCGGAACTTGATTCTCTTGGCTTGTTTTTTACACGTCTTATTGATGACGATGCTTGTCGGGACGTCTGAAGTCGAGAACGCAGGATTTGCTGAGGTAATCATTCTCTCTTCCGATTCAACAAATTTGCCTTCACCAAAATTTCGCCGGGCAAACCGGAAAGTTAACTTTTCTCACCCTCTTGCTTACTTGGATCCCAAACTTCTTATGAAGACACAACAGCATGAGGCCCGCCGCACAACCCGGCACAGCGGACAGGTAGTTACCTCTGCCGGTTTACCAAACAGCCCGGCTCGAAAGCGCCGCACCGAGGTTTCCAACCTTTTTATTGCCTTAAATTCCAAAGCGGGTTTATTCCGTCAACCTCTTAATCTGTCCGACTCCGATTATCAGGTCACTTCTCATTCATCATCTGGCGAATCGTCAGCCACTCAGCTACCACCGTTGAAGATAGCCGTCGGGTAAGTCAAAACGGCCATATGTTTGTCGATTTCTTCTTTAATGTATATGCCTTGTTTCTGAATCTTTGTTTCTTCAGAACCAAACCGAAACCCAGCAAGAAAGCTCGCTTGGACAAAACAGTTGAAGAGGCTGCCGCTTCAGATCATGAGCGAGCTCCAGATCTCGAAAATGTTGCCTCTGAAGATACTCCAAATGACCCTCCGGTTCAAGAAGATGTTATTCCTGAGGAGAGGCCTGTGAATGTTTCAATGTCTGTTGATCCGCCTGCCAGTACTGTCCGGTCTGAAAAGCCTCACAATCCTACTGAAACAGCTGTGCCCACACGATCCGTCGAATCGAAAGATGACGACGTTGTAATTACTGGAACAGGCCATTCTGAACCGGGGAACGCTGCAACTCTAACCCGTCATACTGTGAAGGAGGATTCTTCAACTTTGAACAAAGGAAAGTGGGCTGCCGAGCTGGAAACATATGCCGCTTTAAGCGCCCAAGATCTTCATTCTGGATACCTGAACCGGCTTTACAGTAGCCGTGATTATGAAGCTGGCTTGGTGAAACTAATGAGAGACAAGTTTGAGGTAACACTCCTTTCCTTATTACCAGTATAGTAGTCCTTGTAGCCCCCAAGGGCCGGTTTGCAATCTTTGATCAAACTGGGACTTGATAATTTTCTTTGATAGATTTTGCAATCTTCCCTCATAGCCACCAGGGCCGGTTTAACGATGCACACTTAAACCGGTACTCCAAAAATTTCCTGACAACACTGTAATAGAATCAAATAGCCATTAGCCCCCAAGTGCCGAGCTGAATACTCGTATTCAACTTGGGACTTTGCCATGTATTAGCAGTAGAAAGATTGAAGGTACATTAGCCCCCAAGTGGCAAGCATATAACTGTGTTGTATGGTTGAGACTTTAACTTGAATTGTTGGCTGATCATACTATCAATGCGCAGGCGGAGGTGAAAATCAAGGATGATCGGATTGCCGATTTACAGGCGGCTTTGAAAACCCAGCAGGCCGAGACAGGAAAAGCCAAGAAGGAGCTAACCAGCACCTTGACTGCTGCTGAACAGGTGAAGGAAAACATGAAGAAGGAACAGGCGGTCTGGGCCACCGAAAAGGCTAACTTGCTCAAACGGGCAGAAAATGCTGAAGCTGCCCTTAAACCGGTGGTGGATGATCTGACAGCCGTGAAGCGGCAAGTACATTCTATGACGGCAGCCATCTTCGGTAAGTTCCTTGTGAATAAGTGTAATATGCTTTTGCTGCTGCACCATTATTCCGGTTTAAAACTATCCTGTTATCAAATGCAGGCACACGCGTTGGGCACCTGGGAAATGACGTGCGGAAAAAACTGAAGGCTGTCTACACTTTAGTGGAGCAGTTGTATACCGGAGCCCAGCGCGTGATTACCACAATGTCACATAACAATCCAGCACCGTCCCTGATCCAAGATACCCTGAACCGGCTATCCATCCTTCCTTCCCGGATTGAAGAGGTAAAGAAATCTGCTGCCCGAACCGGAGCCATCAACGCCTTGATCCGAGCCAAAGCCTGGGTGCCGGATTTTGATCCCGTGGAAGCAGCTCAAGGCTATCCCAGTGTGAAGGAGGACGGCTCGGACTTCAGTGAAGAGGACTTGCGGGCGATAAACCGTGCGGTACGCCCGCTGGCTTGTCAATTGGCGGAAGAAGCCGATTTGGAGCACTATCAAGCCCAATATAATGAGCAGAACAAGCGTGTGTCCGCTCCAACCTTTGAACCGGAAAACTTGATCCCTCCAATTCGTAAGCACACTTACGCTCCTGACATTGAACCGTCGTCTCTGATTCATGAAGAGGCTGTTTTCCAAGCGCTAATGGGAATCGACTGGACTACTGTGGATTTCCAGCCGATGGGTAGAGATGAAGATGCTGAAGCGGCAGAGGATGAAGAACAGTCTTGAACCGCAACCGGTTTAAAAAACAATGATCTCATTTGGGCACTATGTTGCCTTGTAATAGACTTAGTCAAAACTTGCTGCCTGGATATGCCTTCGTGCATCGATGAAACTTTTGTTTGATTCATACTCGCTGCCGTATCTGGGCATGAAGCTGGCGTAGCCAATCTTGAAGCGGAAAGGCCTTTAAAAACCATGACCGTCTGGGGAGACAATAACTCCCACATAGGCGTGCTGAATCAGCACAAGCCCCCATGTTACTCCATAAGGATGAACCGGAAGAAGGTAAACCGGAAAGATAAAAACTTCGGTGTAACACCAAACCATGTCCTGTCAGTTTGTTACTGACAGCTAAACCGGATAAAAATATTCGTCGGGTTGAAAACACAACAAAAATCGAATACCAAATATGGCAACAAAGGCAATAACTCTTTGCAAAAGTAAAGCTTCATGGAGCTGGTCAGATGGCATTACCATGGTCAGACGCAACCAAGCCCCCCGAAGGCGTAGCGATGGTGCTAGTCGGCCAGGTCCCCAAAAGACTCTTGGCGAGTACGCCGGCCAAGTGGCATGACATTGGTTCGGGTTCACCAAGCCTCCAAATGACGCTGGCCCTATTGGCCGACCAAGAGGCGTGACTGTTCGAGACGTGACCGTGTCCCCAATGATCTGGTGGCTTACGCCTATCAAGAGGTGTTGCATTGGTTGGACGCGACCAAGACCCCAAGTGATAAATATCTTGTCAAGGGGTAAACCGAGGCCGCTTTAAAAAGTAAACACTCCATGTAACCACACATGAGAAGAAAGACAGAGACCCCGCTTTAGCTGAGGCCCTAATTTTTATTATATCGAAGATAATATATACATTGTTATGCTATGTACATAAACTGAGCCGATAACTCAAGTGTAGTAAGGTCGAAGATGAGCTATATTCCACGGCCTATTGGTCTCCTCCTCTGATGTACGCGAGTCTTTACGCTCTCGAATATCAACCAGATAATAGGAACCGTTATGTAAATTCTTGCTGACCACAAAGGGTCCTTTCCAAGGCGGGGATAACTTGTGCATATCTGTTTGGTCTTGGATGAGACGAAGCACCAAATCTCCTTCCTGAAAGGCTCTGGTCTTAACCCGGCGGCTGTGATAACGACGAAGATCTTGCTGGTAAATCGCCGAACGAGCGGCTGCCATATCACGCTCCTCATCCAATAGGTCCAAAGCGTCCTGCCGTGCCACCTCGTTGTCTGCTTCAACATAAGCCGCTACACGGGGCGAATCGTGCTCGATATCACCGGGGAGAACTGCTACGCTCCATAAACCATGAAGAAAGGTGTGCCGATGAGACCGGTTTGGCGTAGTATTGATACTCCATAGTACCGATGGGAGCTCTTCAACCCAGCACCACGGTGTTCTCGTAATGGAACCAAGTAGGGGTTTGATGCCTCGCAAGATTTCTGATTAGCACGCTCGCCTGCCCATTGATGGGGTGCGCCATCGACGATACGTCAAGCGGATATGCTCACGTTCGCGAGAATTCTTTCATAGCTCCCTTGGACAGATTAGTGCCATTGTCGAAGAATGATTGTGTGGAAAGCCAAACCGAAAATCACCTTTTGATGAATCGCACCATTGTTGCGCATCACACTTCTCGACGAGTTCCGCTTCAACCCACTTGGTGAACTTGTCCACCGCCACCAACGGTGGGTCTTCTTATCTTTGGATCGCTTAAAGGGCCCAACCATATCCAGCCCCCCAGTCGCAAACGGCCACGTTATTGGGATCATCCGCAATTCTGTCGTGCCGGTACATGAGCACGCTGAAGAATTTCGACATCCATCGCACCGCTTGACCAAGTCCTCCGCGCCGCGATGAGCAGTTAACGGTAAAATCCGTGACGGAACGCTTCGCCACTGTGGACTTTGAACCGGCGTGATGCCCGCAATCCCTTCATGGATTTCTTTTAATATTTCACAGCCTTCCTCGGGAAACACAGCGTTGAAACGCCTCAAACACTGCAATGATGCAACTCACCATTAATAATCGCTATAGATTTGGAGCGCCGGATTATCTGTCTGGCCAGAACCTCATCGTCTGGCAACTCTCCTCGAGTCATATACGCAAGGTAAGGAACCGTCCAATCCGGAATAGCATGTAACGCCGCCACCAACTGAGCCTCCGGATCAGGAATTGCCAAATCCGCTTCACCAGGGAGTTGAACTGACGGGTTGTGCAAGACGTCCAGAAAGACATTAGGTGGAACCGGTTTACGCTGAGAACCCAAACGGCTTAAAGCGCTCGCCGCCGTTCTTCGGCGATCCACATGATCCACTTGATAGCCCTTGAAGCAACCTGCAATATTATCCACTTCTCGACGATATGCGCCATGAGGGGTCCTTAGAATCCCAAGTGCGGATACTTGCCGAGCCACCGGTCCGAAGTCACCAAAGCACTTAACCCGGTTAAGTTCATCTCCTTAGCCATGCGGAGACCATGGAGCAAGGCTTCATACTCAGCTGCATTATTAGTACAAGGAACATTAGACGGAGAACGAATAAAACTTATCACCTCGTGGGGAAGTTAACACGACTCCAGCCCCGAGCCTTCCAATTGTGCGGATCCGTCAAAATGAATAGTCCAAGATGTGTGATCCGCTTCTCCTCCGGTGCTTGTAACTCTGTCCGGTCATTAATGAAATCAACAAGGGCTTGTGACTTTACTGCTGTGCGCGGTATATACTTTAACCCATGCGGCCCAAGCTCGATGGCCCATTTCGCAATCCGGCCAGTCGCCTCCCGGTTTTGTATGATATCACCCAAAGGAGCTGAACTAACCACTGTAATAGGATGCCCTTGGAAATATTGTTTCAGCTTCCGGCTGGCCATAAAAACACCATAAACTAGCTTCTGCCAATGCGGATATCTCTGCTTGGACTCAATAAGCACCTCGCTGATATAATAAACCAGCCATTGAACCGGATATTCCTTTCCTGCCTCCTTGCGTTCTACCACAATGGCTACGCTCACTGCTCGAGCATTGGCTGCCACATATAACAACAGCGTTCCTTGTCAACCGGAGCCGCAAGAACAAAGCGGGTTGGCCAATTGCGCTTTAGATCCTCAAAGGCTTTATCGGCAGCTGGACTCGCATAAAATTATCCGCCTTCCTCAAAGATTCGGTATAAGGGATGGCCTTTCTCCGAGGCGGCCGATAAACCGCTCAACGCAGCAATCCGCCCGCCAGCGTTGAACATCGTTGATACACTTCGGTTTAGCCAAGGAAGTGATGGCTTTAATTTTCTCCGGATTAGCCTCGATTCCTCTGTTAGACACCAGAACCCCAATAACGCGGCCGAACACCAAAAACGACTTGGCCGGATTAAGCATCATCTTATAAATGCGCAAGTTATCGAAGGTCTCCTTCAAATCTTCCACCGGTGTCTCCTTTTGTCTTGATTTCACCACAATGTCATCTACATAAGCATGCACATTGCGGCCAATCTGTGTATGCAAGCAATTCTGTACACACCGCTGATAAGTAGCCTGGGCACTCTTGAGCCCAAAAGGCATAGATACATAGCAAAAGGCTCCAAAGGGAGTTATAAACGCCGTCTTCTCCTGGTCCTTAACCGCCATTTTGATCTGACGATATCCAGAGTATGCGTCCAAAAAACTTAAACGCTCACATCCTGCCGTGGCATCAATAATCTGATCGATGCGGGGGAGAGCAAAAGGATCTGCAGGGCAAGCCTTGTTAAGATCTGTGTAGTCCACACACATACGCCAGGTGCCGTTTTTCTTAAGGACCAGCACTGGATTAGCAAGCCACTCCGGATGGAACACCTCAATGATAAAGCCAGCCGCCAGAAGCCTGGCTACTTCTTCCCTAATGGCCTTGCGCCTTTCTTCGTTAAACCGGCGGAGAAACTGTTTCACCGGTTTATACTTAGGATCCACATTAAGTGTGTGCTCAGCGAGTTCCCTCGGTACACCTGGCATGTCAGATGGCTTCCATGCAAAGATGTCCCGGTTCTCACGGATGAACTCGATGAGCGCGCCTTCCTATTTGGGGTCCAGTTGGCAGCGACAAGTGAACTGCTTGGACGAATCGCCGCACAAAGTCAACAAGCTTGGTCTCGGTGCCGATTTAAACTTCAGATCCGATTCATGCTCAGAGTGGGTTTCTTCAAAGGGTCATATCTGCGGATCAACATTGTCTTTATAGAACTTTAACTCCTCCGTGGCACAGACCGCCTCTGCATAAGCTGCATCTCCTTCCTCACATTCCAAAGCGACTCGGCGGCTTCCATGCACCGTTATCGTTCCTTTGTAACCCGGCATTTTGAGCTGCAAGTAAATATAACAAGGCCGTGCCATGAACTTAGCATAAGCTGGCCGTCCAAACAAGGCATGATATGGACTCCGGATTTTCACCACTTCAAAAGTTAGCTTTTCAGACCGGGAATCATGCTCATCTCCAAAAGCCACATCCAGGGCTATCTTACCAACAGGATAAGCAGATTTGCCTGGCACTACACCATGGAACACCGTATTTGATGGCCTGAGATCTTTGTCTGTAAGACCCATGCGACGGAAAGTTTCATAGTATAATATATTGATGCTGCTTCCTCCATCCATAAGCACCTTAGTAAATTTATAGCCCCCAACCTGAGGATCTACCACCAATGCCAGCTGACCCGGATTATCAACCCGGGGGGGATGGTCCTCTCTGCTCCATACGATAGGCTGCTCTGACCAGCGCTAATACCGCGGCAAAGCCGGTTCAACAGAATTGACTGCCCGTTTGTGAAGCTTCCGATCCCGCTTGTCCAAACTGGTTGTGAAAACATGATCTCGCCCGCCATTCAAGCTGCTTTGGTTGGCTCGATAGCTTCGATTTATTGTTGCTGCTGCTTCTTGACCACCTTGATTACTCGATTATTGAGATTGCCTTGGTTATGCCCTCAAACGAAGCTCCGTCCCGACCCGCCCATGGAAACCGCTCTGAACCACCACCGACCCTGGTCATATCTCGAAAGCATCGAATTTTGAACTCCTGCATAATATAACAATCTTTCCAAAGATGATTCGATGGGGATTCCTTCGTTCCATGCTTGGGACAAGGCTGATTCAACAAGTAATTCAAACGGTTTGCACTAGCATTTGGACCCCGATTCGCCTTGCCTCTGCGCCGCGGGCCTCTGCCCTGTGCATTAGTGTTGGCTATGAAATCCGGATTTCCATCAGCCTTGCGCTTGCCCCCGTTTCCATGACCCGCCGGTTTGAAATGCTGTTGCTTGGGGTTGCCGTTCTTTTTTCCCTTCCCTGCTTCATCATCGTCCGCTTCAGGATCCTTGGTACTGTCTGAATCGGCATATTCCACCAAAGCGGCCATGAGGGTTCCCATATCATTGCAGAACCGCTTCATACATCCCAGCTTAAATTTCAAAGGCTCAAACCGGCAGTTGCTTTCCAATGTTATGATTGCCGAGTCAGCATTGATCCGGTCCGAAGAGTGCAAAATCTCAGATACACGGCGTACCCAACGGGTTGTGGATTCCCCTTCTTCCTGAACGCAAACCGCCAGGTCTACTATGGACTTGGGCTGCTTACATGTATCCTTGAAATTCTGGATAAACCGGGCCCGTAACTGACCCCACAAACTGATAGAATTGGGCGGCAAGCTCTTCAACCAAGTACGGGCTGTGCCCTCCATCATCATGGTGAACTACTTTGCACACGCGGCTTCATCAACATCTAGCATCTCCATGGCCATCTCATAACTTTCAACCCACGCTTGGGATAGATCTGCGGTGTAATTTGGCACCTTGCGGGCCCTTAAAATCCTTAGCGCAGCGCACATTGCGTAAAGCGGGATTAAACAGGCACTCCCAAAGCGGATGTGACTCTGGTCCGCGAAGGTGGTAGGCGAACCGTGTGTGTTGATCCGCATCATCTCGCGCTGCTAACTCAGCCTCTCTGCGTTCGGCCCGATCCACCACCTCCCGAGCATCCCGAACGCCGCCTATCGGTGATTGCCTCGGGCGCTTCACGGTCCCGCGTTATTTGATAGGGCGGTTCATCCATGCGCTTGTAGCTCCGCTTGACGGGCGTAGAGTGAATCCGATCGCGGCTGTATGAATACGCTTCCTGCTGGATCAGTGCAGTCCGGAGAAGCTCCTTAACCCGGCGTGTCTCAACTGCTTGTGGGGAATCTCCTTCGACTGGGATCGCCTCCAATCGTGCCGCAGCCGCAACAAGGTTGTCCATAGGGTTGGAGTAATGGCCCGGGGGCGTCTGTACCGGCGGAGGAATCACCGTGTTCTGCTGCGGGGGCTCCATCAGGCGCGGTTGGACCGTCGCTCCCGCTCCTGGTGCCTCAATCTGGTTTACCTCCCTGTGCTGGGGCGGGTTACTGGGTCCGGCTCCGGGGGTCTGAAAGAGGTTTCTAGGGTCAAATCCTGATGGCAGGCGCGATCTGTACTTCCGCTTTAACACCTCCTGCGACGCGCTCTGGTCGAGCAAGAGTTTGTAAGCTTGTGCATCTAAAGCGGCCCGCTCTGCAGCCATACGCTCCTTCTCTGCCGCTAGATCCGCTTTGGCTTGCGTGATCTGCTCTTTCACCTTCGCAATTTCTGCGTTATGAGCCTCCGGATCTGCTGGATTGTCCTCCGCCATAAGTGATGCTAGTGTATCGAACAGATCTGACAGAACTTGAACCGGCGGGCGCACCGGGCCTCCTGCCCCTGCTGCCGCTGCTGAACCGGAAAGCATTGCTGCTGCAGTTGAAGAAAAGTTTGCGGCCTGCGTACCGGCCATGAATACACCGATCCGGTTTAGCTGGCTTGGGGGGTCCGGAATACTGTCACCGTCGGAACAGCCCCTGATCATATCATCCTGCAACTGGTACAATGACTCGGTCTCTCCTGCTGAAGATTCATCGCCGGAGTAAACGACGGTCTCGCTACCTTGCTCTGAACCGGCGTCATACTCCCCTCCATGGGTGACTCCAACGAAGACATGCTTCACAGCCGGTTTAGCCTGGGCAGGTCGCGCGCGCTGAGCCGTCTCGATGAGGTCGGTGCAGATGTCCGCTCAGCCCAGCCCTCCGATCTTGCCGATGAAAACGCGTGTATGCGCCAAGGGGACCCGGTATCCATACTCGATTGAATTGGCCTTGGGACCCCATCCAAGATCGCCGATGTAGATCCGCCGCGACGACTCTTGGTCATCCGCCCCTAACGTAGCCTTCGAGTCCTTTGAGCTTGCCCTCCAAGATCGTCAAACCATCGTGCGATAGCCCCACGGTGGGCGCCAACTGTCGTGGATTTGTCACGGCAGATGTCCTAGCGTAAGGACTTAGTCGTGGAGCCATCGCTACGGGTTTACTTGCAGGGGTTAAAGCGGACACAAAGACACGAGGGTTTTATACTAGTTCGGCCCCTTCGATGAAGGTAAAAGCCTACGTCTAGTTGTGATGGAATTGATGTGGTCTCGATGGCTAGGGAGCAAATAAGCTTCGCCTAGGCTCGAGTTGTGGTTGTTTGTCCTTGAATCGCAGCCAGGTCGTCCCCTTATATACACGAGTGACGCCCGTCGGTTCGTAGAGTCCCAACCGGTTCATACTCATATCCCGGTTGGTATCTCTCTATTCCTAACTTACAACACAAGTCATATATCAGGCCGGTTTACGGCTACAAGTTCCAAACCAACTACAGGCCTTGGGCCTTTCTATGATTACACCACTAGCGGAGCTAACCCGGCCCAAGCTTGGCCGGTTTACACCTAGTAGTAATATCCCCAACAGTACTGGAGGATCCGGCAAGAAACGTCCCGGCCGAGGAGGACGCCGCGGCAAGGTCAAGCAGCGGCAAGGAGACAGACCTCCCCGCGGCCGCGACAAGGACGAAGATGACGACGAGGATGAAGATATGGATGATGACGAGACCGGTGAGCAGTAGTTCCAGAAAGCCACAGAGGTCCTGTGCGTTGACGGCGGTGCTTTTCTGCATACTTCACACCGCCAGCTCAAGCAGTGGGTGCGAGAAGTCAATGCGGCAGAACCACCCGTCGAGTCACGCAAGCCTCTGAAATGGTCCAGCACACCTATCATCTTTGATATTGAGGACCACCCTGATCGCATAACTACGGTCGGGTGCTTGCCGATGTTGGTTTCACCAACTATCCGCAACCTCAAGGTCACTAAGATGCTAGTTGACGGCGGGGCCAGCTTGAACCTGATCTCCTCCGCGGTACTCTAGAAACTCCAGATCCTCGACAATGAGCTCGAAGAGACCGCACATTCAAGGAATCAATCCGGGAAGGAGCAAGCCGAAGGGAAAGATCGCGTTGCCGGTGACATTTGGCAGCGAGTTGAACTTCAGGACTGAGAGGGTCACTTTTGACGCTGCTGACTTTCCATTGCCTTACAACGGGATACTCGGCCGTCCAGCACTCGCCAAATTCATGGCAGCCTCTCACTACGCATACAACATGCTGAAGATGCCTGGCCCGATAAGTGTCATCTCTGTCCTCGGCGACAAGAAGGATGCTCTTATCTGCGCCGACAAGATCTACCGGGAAGCAGCAGCCGCAACAGATCGCAAGTCACTTACCGTTGAAGCTCCCGAGGGGAAGAAGAAGACCAAGTCCGGCAAGAGTTCTGATGCCCACTCCGGCAAGCGCACCTCTTCGGAGTGCTGCGCTACCGTCGAGGATGCACCATCGAGCTCCACCGGCAAGTGTAAGAAGACAATGGCAGCTCCACCAGAGACCAAGAAGGTGTCCGCCAAGGAGGACGGCCTTTGGTGGTACCTTCACCATCGGTGCCACTCTCGACCCTAAATAGGAAAGCGCCGCTGTTGCTCTGGGCTTAACGTCGGCGTGTTTGCGTGGCAACCGTCGACATCCCCGTGTTCCTGTGAAAGTAATTGAGCACCATCTTGCCGTCTGTCCTCATCGCGCGCCCGTCAAGCGTAAAGTCGAAACAAGCGGTGGAGCACCAAGAATTCATCGCAGAAGAAATCAAGAAATTGGAAGCAGCAGGCCTTGTCGAGGAGTTCTCCATCCTCGTGGTTGGCCAATCCTGTAGTCGTGCGCCAAGGCAAACGGAAATGGAGGCTTTGTATCGACTTTACCGATGTCAATAAAGCTTGTCCCAAAGACCCATTTCCCTTACCGCGCATTGACCGATTGTTGACTCCACGGCGGATGTGACTTGCTTTCATTTCTTGACGATATTCAGGATATCATCAGATCTTCATGGCAGAAGAGGATGAGGAGAAGACCGCATTCATCACTCCATGTGGCATATACAGTTTCATACGGATGCCTTTCGGTTTAAAGAATGCTGGTTCAACATTTGCAAGGGTAGTCCATGACGCTTTCGAGCCACAAATGCACAGAAATGTGGAAGCCTACATGGATGACATAGTGGTCAAGAGCAAGGACAAGGCAACTCTGATTCAGGATTTAGACGAAACCTTTGCAAATCTGCGCAAGATCAACCTCAAGCTTAACCCCGAGAAGTATGTGTTTGGAGTCCCCTCCGGCAAGCTTCTCGGGTTCTTCGTGTCTCAGCGGGGAATTGAAGCCAATCCCGACAAGATCAAGGCCATTGAGGAGATTGAAGCACCAAAGCGCGTCAAGGATGTACGAAGACTTGCCGGTTGCGTGGCTGCTCTCAGCAGGTTTATCTCTAAGTCTGCTGAGTGCACCCTGCCGTTTTCCAAAATATTGAAAAAGGCGGGTCCAATGAAATGGACTCCGGAAGCGGAGGCTGCGCTGCAGGACTTGAAGAGATACCTGTCCTCCACTCCAACACTTGTCGCACCTAAGCCACAAGAAAAGTTGCTGCTGTATATAGCGGCAACCAATCAAGTGGTTAGTGCTGCGTTAGTAGCGGAGAGGGAGGCGGATGATGAGCCCGCAACCACGGCAGATGCATCCAGCGACAATCAGGAGACTTCACCGACAAGCTCTGGTCCCGACAAAGATGGATCTGCGCAGGCGTGTGAGGATATGCAGAAGAGAATGGTGCAGCGCCCAGTTTACTTTGTCAGTTCCCTTCTGCAGGGGGCTAGGTCAAGGTATTCTGGTGTGCAGAAACTGCTTTTCGGCCTTCTCATGGCCTCGAGAAAGCTGCGCCATTACTTCCAAGCACATGAGATCACAGTTGTCACTCGTTTTCCGCTGAAGAGGATACTGCAGAATCCAGAAGCAACAGGCAGGATTGTCGAGTGGGCACTGGAACTGTCAAGCTTTGGCCTCAAGTTTGAAAGCACTTCAACTATCCAAAGTAGAGCATTGGCAGAATTCATAGCAGAATGGACGCCAACACCATATGAAGAGATTCCAGAAACGAGCATCCCCGTCAAGGAAGCAAGCAAAAAGTGGCTGATGTACTTTGATGGTGCCTTCTCACTGCAAGGCGTCGGTGCGGGCGTGCTACTTGTTGCGCCCACAGGAGAGCACCTCAAGTACATAGTCCAGATGCACTTTCCCAAGGAGCAAGCAACAAACAATACCGCAGGGTATGAAGGTTTGCTTGCTGGTCTCAGGATCGCAGCAGACCTTGGGATCAAGAAGCTCATTGTCAGGGGTGACTCGCAGCTTGTCGTCCGCCAAGTGAACAAGAATTATCAGAGTCCATTGATGGAAGCTTATGTTGATGAAGTGAGAAAGTTAGAAGAGCACTTTGACGGCCTACAGATGGAACATGTTCCAAGAGCTCAGAACAACATTGCCGATGGACTGTCAAAGTGCGCTGCACTTAAGTTACCTGTGGAACCAGGGATCTTTGTGCTCAAACTGACTCAACCGTCTGTAACGCCATCAAATGGACAGAGCAAGAAGAGGAAGTTGATTTCTGGTGACTATTTTCCGGCAGAGCTCCCCGAAGCCGCCGCCAAGAAGGTCCCCAAGATCAGCACCAAGGGTGCTGAGGAACAGTCTGCTCTGGCAAGCCCTAGGGTTTGTTCCATTGAAGCAGACGCTCCCGACAAGTTTTGCTCCGGCAAGCTTGCCGGGGAACGTCAAGCTCCTGCTGAGCCGCAGGTTCTCGCCGTAGAAGCGGATGTTCCCGCAGCAGCAGATGTGCCTTTAGTCCTTGTTGTCGAGCCGCAAGCTCCAGCATGGGCACAGCAGATTGTCCGTTTCCTTCAGACAGGAGAACTTCCTGAAGAGCAAGAAGAAGCGGAAAGAGTAGCCATGCAGTCAAGTATGTACCAGTTTGTCGACAACACACTGTACAGAAGAAGACTCAACGGTGTGAAATTGAAGTGTATTCACCGGGAAGATGGACAAAAGCTGTTGGCAGAGATACATGGAGGCATATGTGGTCACCACATTGGCGCAAGAGCGCTTGCCGGCAAAGCATTCCGGCAAGGTTTCTTTTGGCCGACAGCCCTCCAGGATGCAACTGCACAAGTAACCAAGTGTGAAGCGTGCTAGTTCTATTCCAAGCAGATACACCAGCCAGCTCAAGCTCTCCAGACGATCCCTTTATCCTGGCCATTTTTGGTCTGGGGGCTCGACATTTTCGGCCCCTTTCCCCGAGCTGTCGGGGGCTTTGAGTACTTGTACGTTGCAATCGACAAGTTCACAAAGTGGCCGGAAGTGGAAGTAGTGAGGAAGGTGACAGCACAGTCAGCAGTCAAGTTCTTCAGGTAGATTGTTTGCCGCTTCGGGATCCCTAACAGGATCATCACCGACAATGGCACGCAATTCACGAGCCGCACCTTCATGCAGTACGTCCAAGATCTTGGCGCCAAGGTCTGCTTCGCTTCTGTTGCTCACCCAAGAAGGAACGGTCAAGCGGAGAGGGCAAATGTTGAAGTGCTGCGCGGGCTCAAGACCAGGACTTTCGACAGGCTACACAAGTGCGGAAAGAATCTGGATTGAGGAGCTGCCGGTGGTTCTTTGGTCGTCGGGGCGATGCCGTCGAGCCAGCGGCCGACACCTTCGCTCTAGTCTATGGAGCAGAGGTAGTTCTCCCCACGGAACTCGTATACGGGTCACCTCGAGTGCTCGCTATGATGAGCTTGAGCAAGAGCAGCTGCGACAAGATGGCGCTGCTCCTTGAGGAAGACGTCTTCGAGGCATTTGTCTGAGCTACTCGCTACCAGCAAGCTTTGCCCGCTACCATTGCCGCAAAGTTAATGCCAGAAGTCTCAAGGAAGGCGACCTTGTTCTTCGGCGCGTTCAGTCCGCCAAGAATTCCAACAAGTTGGCCTTGAAGTGGGAAGGCCCTTACCGGGTGAAAGCGAGTCACTAGGCTGGCGCCGCCGTCCTTTGAGACTCGAAGATGGCATTCCGGTGAGCAACTCCTGGAACATTGAGCATCTTCGTAAGTTTTACCCGTAGGGCGCGGCTGCCGGAACCTGTTCGGCAACCACCTTTTGTACAAGTCGTGCCGATGTTGCGTGTAATCCTTTGTACAAAGCCGGGCGCAGACCCCGTGCATAAGTAAAGCTCATGTGCTCCGCACATCTTGTCAATTCCATGCTTTCTATTTTTCGCATGTGTTATCTGACATTTTGTGCAGCACCTATCCCAGGTAAGCAATAACGAGCCATAAGGCTCCATGTCTTTATTTTCTCTTCTTTCTTTTTCTTAAAGAAAGGGAAGGTTCCCTCACCCACAAGTTTGCCGGGGGGAAAGGAGAAGATAATGGTATGGACCAGGCGTCGTTCAAGAAAGTTTTGCCTTACCAGGAAGCAAACGACAGAAAAGCTAAGTTGCCAAAGTTTGAGCAATCAATTTTAAAAAATTTTAAGTTATCTTCCTCGAACGACCGTGCTTTGTATGGAAAACCTATGCGCGGAGGAACCAACTCATAGCTAGTTGCGCCCTTACTTTGTTTCGCGTCCGCTCAACAACTTAAGTGAGCTGCGACTAGTTGCGACAAGGTTTCTTGTCGGTAGCGGCACCGCCAGCAGGCTGCTGACGTCCCGCACTCAGCGCTCGCGGCTAAGGTGCCTGCACCGGCAAGTTCCCTAAAAGCATAGGGCAAAAACATACAAAAGGAAGGAATCAAGTAAAGGAAATAAAATAGCAATCGATACCCAAAATAGAGTTATATTACAAGATAGCTTGTCGCAGCTCTAACAGATTGTTCTCATAACATGACCAGCAGCGGCAAGAAAAGGAGAAAACGGGCGGCCTAATCTACGCGATCGCCCTCAACCCTCTTGATCCCGCTCACCTTGTCCACAATGGGTGCGACAAGGGTCTTGAGCACTTCCAGATCAGCTTCCGGCGGCAGGGTCCTGAGGACGTTGGTGAGGTTGAGGCCTGGGTTGCGGAAGGCCACCTTCACCAACACCTTTTGAAGAGCTCCCGCGCAGATCTTGCGCGACTCACGGCCAGCTGCTTTGGGATCCTCTCCCGGAGTCGCTGGAGGGCCATCGCCACGCCTTTGAAGAACAAGCTGAGCTTGGCACTGGGTTGGAGGTTCTCATCGGAGGGATACCCGAGATCCTCCATCCCCAGCTGCGCCAGCTCCCTGTCGATGGATGCGGCAATATCCACGAGACCCTCCGTCCAGTGCTCCACATTCTCCCTAAAAGTATTCTGGGTGACAGCAGCACTCGCCAGCAGCGCCTCGTCGGCCTCGATCTGCTCCTTCAAGGCCACCTCCTGCTTCCTGGCGCCGTCCAGCGTCTTGGTCAAAGTAGTTAGCTTCAACTCAAGATCTGCATTGGAGTCCTTGGCGGCGCTAAGCTCTTTGCCCTTCTCGGAGAGGCGACCCTGCAGCTCGCCAAGGGTGTAGGCGTCCTTCTCACGCTCACGCTTGAGCGCGGCAAGCTCTTCACCGCTCGCCTTGAGATCGGCCTCCAGCTGCGCCACTTTCGTCTCCAGCTCCTTCTTGGCGGCCTCGGCAGCTGCGGCAGCATCCTCTGCTTCCTTGAGAGCCCCGCCGAATGTTTGCTCGCGCGCAGCAAGCTCCTCCTCGTGGCTGTCAAGGTTGACCTTCCGCTGCGCCAACTCGCCCTCCCGCGCAAACAGCTCCTCGGCGGCAAGCCGCTGTTGCTCTTCAACTTCAGCCTTCTCGAGGAGGAAGGCTTTCCGCTCCTCGGCGAGTTGCTCCCGCTTCTCTGCCAGGGACCGGAGAGCTTCCTGGTTGCAACCCCGGAGCTCCTCCGCGCGCTTCTCGATGTCCACTCCCACCTTCGCGACAAGCGCTTCTCGGGATTCCACCTTGGCCTGCCGAGCGCGGTAGAGCGACACCAGCTTCCGCAGCAGTTGCTCCTCCTCAGACTCGCCGCTGCTGCTGCTCGGCGCATCGACCAGCGTCAGCCCAGCGGAGGCGAGCACCTCTCCATCCAAGATTTCTCCTTCGACCGGCGCCCTGGAGCTTGACTCCTAGGGGAGCTTGATGAAGACGCCATCGCCGGCCTTCAAATAGGCGCCGGGCTGGGGCCCTTCAGAGCCTGACGCTGCAGCAGCGGCGAAGGGATCGGCGGTCGGCGTAGCGCCTGGCGCTCCTGAGGCCTCGGGGCCGTCAGTGCGATCGCCAGACCCCTCGCTAGCTTCTGCGGCAGCAGCCTTGGCGGCCTCTTCACCGGCAGGATCATCAGCGTCGGCTGCTTCTTCGGTAGCAGCGACGTCGTCGGTGTCGCCGTGCGCGTTCTCCTCGCCGGCAACCTCGGTCTCCATCGGCTCCGCGACAGGTGGATCTGAAGGCTAGAAGAGGGAGAAAAGTCAAGCAAATATCCAAAAAGGAAATCAGAAGAAGAAGAACCCAAGGGAAGTTTTCAAGCAAGAGGATTACCTGCACTGGGTTCTACAGTCACGGTCTCCGCCACCGGGGGGTCGCTGGTGCTGTCCCTTGCCGGAGATTTCTCCCTTGCCGGAGAACGCTCCCTTGCCGGGGAATCCTCCCTTGGCGGTGTAGTCGAAGCAGATGACATGTCGAGGCGGCTTCCGGGCGCTCCTAGTGAGGTTGCTTTGCTCCTACACAAACCAATAGTCAGATGTCAGCAAAGAAAGAGCACCCATGCGCGCCTAACAGCGGGAAGTAAACCATATACTTACGCTGGGGGCTGCTTTGGGGAATAGTTGCTGGGTCCGGCAAGGTGGTCTCGGATACGCCCCCTGCTATCGCGGTGGGTTTGTCCTCGATGACAATCACCGGGACCTTGGCTCTCTTCGCCGCTCTCTGGGCCAGAGTCCTGAAAAGGAATGAGTTCGGAGTAAAGCAAATCAGATACAAGACAAAACAGCAAGAATTGAAGAACTACAAGTACAGCAAAAAATCTTACTCTTCTTCTTCCTCGTCGGAGCTGAGAGCGGAGAGGTCGAAGTCCGGCCCACCTTCGGCACGACGAGGCGGAGGAGTAGGTTCCCTTAGCCGCTTGGCGGGGGCAGAGGCGGTGGTCCGGGACAACCCCGCTCCAGTTGCCGCATCGGCGTGAGGTGCTCCCGTGGCAACAGTGCTTGCCACGGTGGAGCGTGTCACGCGGCATGGCGGCTGTTGACTCGTCCGCCACCCCGCCACGTCCCCAACCTTGCGGAGACGCCTTCTTGGTGGAGCTGGGGGCTCTGCTTGCGGCGGGCTATCTGAAGACGAGGAGGAGGAGGAGTTGGTCTCCAACGAGCCGCTCGCACCCTCGGCGGGATCGCCCGACTCGACTTCAGGCCCGGCAAGCTGTCCCTCGCCGGCAAGCTCATCTCGCTCGGCAAGGCTTGCCGCCTCTGCTGCCTCTGCCTCCTCCACTGTGAACCCAAACTTCGCCCATGGCGATGGCCGCCGCCTCTTCGCCCTAGTGGCGTAAGCGCTGCATCTCCGCATCGGTGGTGTCGCGGTGAGGCTTTTCGCTCATCGAAGCGGACCAGCACTTCTACCAAGCCGTCAAAGAACTCCCTGCGGCGTCGTCGCGAGGCTCTTGCCAAGTTGGGACAATTCCATGCGAATCACACAGCGGCATCATTGCATGGATGCGGTCGGCGAGTTGTTGCCTGTGAGCGACACCCTTCGGCAACCTGAACCATTCGGGATGTTGAGGGTCGTGTTTGAACAGTTCCTTGAGCATCGTGTCCAGTTCCAGGATAGTGATGTTGAAGTTGAGGCCCGGGCGCAGCCTCATGATGTCCGCCGCACCCCCGAACTCCCAGGCGGGTCTCCTCCTCTCCTGCAGGGGGACGATGCAGCGGCGAAGAAAATCTGCGCCAACGGCGCCTACAGTGAGCCCGGCAAGTCTGAGGCGTAGGATCCGGGTGACAGCAATCTTCAGCCTATCGTCTTCCGGGGCCACGTTGCTCCAATCGTTTCCGCGCGCTACTGGGGCTTGGCGCTGGGTGGTGAACGGCTGCGGGTTCTCCTCGACAATCCAGCACCAGTCTGCTCTCCATTCCTCCCACTTGCCGCGGAGCTCTCCCTCCAAATAAGCTTCCTTCTTGCCGGCTCTCGAGATCCAGGCGATTCCGCCGGATAAAGGATCCCCTCTCTCAACTCGGGGCATAAAGAAGTGGCGGAAAAGAGCTACATTTGGATGGACTCCGACAAAGTTTTCGCAGAGATGTGCGAAAACTGCCATGGCAGAACGGCATTGGGGGTGAAGTCAAGGAGGTGGAACCCGTAGGTGTTCATAATGTCGCAGAAAAATTTAGAGAAAGGCGGGCAGAGCCCGCAGTAGAAGAACAACGCGAAGAAGGGATATCCGTTCGGAGCCCGTTCTGAAGCGGCGGTGGAGAGTACCTTCGTGCGCGGATGCGCTCGCTTCTCCGTCGACCAGAAGAGGTAGTAGTACTCCCTCAGCTCCTTCGCGGCAAGCTTGGGGGGGAAGGTTGTCCGCTCCTTTCGCAGCGCCGCGAGCCGCTGCGCCTCGGTCGACTTCACGGCCTTCCCCTTGCCGGCTTTCGGAGCCATGGCGGAGGTGGTGGGGGAGATCGACGGCGTTGGTGGTGCTGGTGGCGATGGGGGGCGGAGCGCTGCCTTCTTTCAGCTTTGGAAGAAGGGGGGAGCGGCGGAAGTTTCTGAGATTGGAATAGCAAACTGGCGAGATGGTCGAACTGCCCCTGTTTCCCCTGCTTTTAGAGAGGGAGGGGGCGGACGTTCCGTCTTTCCGAATAAAGAAACCACCCACGATCTCTCCCATGACGCCGCATTCAACGCGTGGTTGCTCGGGAGGGCGCGGTGGATACGGAGTAAGATACGGCGTAACCCAGGCCGCGCGTGCCCGTGCCCTGTTTTGGGCCTGGCCCAACAGCGCTCGGCACCGTGTGTGGCCCAAGCCCGGGGGCTCCTGTCGGTGTAATAGAGTAGGGGTACCCTAGTATCCCGAACTTGTGCATGGGCAGTCGCAGCACCCCGCGGCAAGGCTTGCCGGGTGACCGCCATGGTCCTCCGTGGTTCCTTTGGAGCCATTCAAGAACAAAGTATTCAAGCCAAGGAGACAAGGCCCCGGCAAGAGGAGGTTTCCAGGAAGGCCAACCAAGGCATCTCAAGGAACTTGCCGCGACGCGCCACGCGTCCCGGCAAGGCCCGGTGAGCGACAAGCTTCCGGACGCGACAAGACAACGACCGCGGCAAGGCGCTTGCCGCGGCAAGCTACCACTCTGTACCCGCGCTCCAGCACATCCACCAACGTGTCGCCTTGGGACCTTTCCAGGTGTGCGTGGCAAGAGGATGTGCAGCCAGCGGTGCGAGGTGGCAAGCGATGCTGACAAGATTGCCATCGTGGCAAGCGGCGGCGTCCTTGACGGTCCCTTTTCGCACTATTTGGGCGATGCAGACGGGCATTTAATGCCTTTGTCCCCTGCCGTCAGAGTTAGGTATGATACACTGTACAGGTAGTTGTACCAAACGCAACACCTTTTCCATTTTTACCCTTGTCTACGTTGCCACCTGTCGGTGACCCCTTGAGCATATAAAAGGAGGCCCATGCGCAACGTAGAGGGGGGTTCGAGGCCAGAAAGCACTCACGCTCAGTCTCGTTAGCAGCTAGTGTGTACTGTAGCACTCAGCGCTCCCGAGCAAGAACTCAATACACTCAGACATGCATCAGTAGGAGTATTATCTCTCCGGAGAGCTCCGAAGCTAGGTAAACCGCTCGTGTGCTTCGCCTCGATCCGCTCTTCGCGCGACCTCCGCCCCCCGCCGAACCGAAAGGGGCTCGGTCCGCCAGCCCCATAGGTGTTCGTGGATCAGCTCTCCCCGACACACACCTGATCATAACATGGTGTCTCGGCACGACGAACTTTGGCAATGGTGCATACTCAGGGAGAACACTTTTACCTTGAAATTTAGTGAGAGATCATCTTATAATGCTACCGTCAATAAAAGCAAAATAAGATGCATACAGGATAAACATCACATGCAATCAATATAAGTGATATGATATGGCCATCATCATCTTGTGCTTGTGATCTCCATCTCCGAAGCACCGTCATGATCACCATCGTCACCGGCGCGACACCTTGATGTCCATCGTAGCATCGTTGTCGTCTCGCCAACTATTGCTTCTATGACTATCGCTACCATTTAGTGATAAAGTAAAGCAATTACAGGGCGATTGCATTGCATACAATAAAGCGACAACCATATGGCTCCTGCTAGTTGCCGATAACTCTGTTACAAAAAATGATCATCTCATACAATAAAATTTAGCATCATGTCTTGACCATATCACATCACAACATGCCCTGCAAAAACAAGTTAGACATCCTCTACTTTGTTGTTGCAAGTTTTACATGGCTGCTACGGGCTGAGCAAGAACCGTTCTTACCTACACATCAAAACCACAACGATAGTTCGTCAAGTTAGTGTTGTTTTAACCTTCTCAAGGACCGGGCGTAGGCACACTCGGTTCAACTAAAGTTGGAGAAACTGACACCCGCCAGCCACCTGTGTGCAAAGCACGTCGGTAGAACCAGTCTCACGTAAGCATACGCGTAATGTTGGTCCGGGCCGCTTCATCCAATAATACCTCCGAACCAAAGTATGACTTGCTGGTAAGCAGTATGACTTGTATCGTCCACAACTCACTTGTGTTCTACTCATGCATATAACATTGACGCATAAATCTGGCTCGGATAGCACTATTGGGGAACGTAGTAATTTCATAAAAATCCTACGCACACGCAAGATCATGGTGATGCATAGCAACGAGCGGGGAGAGTGAGTCCACGTACCCTCGTAGACCGAAAGCGGAAGCGTTAGCACAACGTGGTTGATGTAGTCGTACGTCTTCACGATCCGACCGATCCAAGTACCGAATGTACGACACCTCCGAGTTCAGAACACGTTCAACTCGATGACGTCCCGTGAACTCCGATCTAGCAGAGCTTCGCGGGAGAGTTCCGTCAGCACGACGGCGTGATGATGGTGATGATGTTGCT
Organism: Aegilops speltoides; assembly: GCA_021437245.1. Lineage (NCBI taxonomy): Eukaryota > Viridiplantae > Streptophyta > Magnoliopsida > Poales > Poaceae > Aegilops > Aegilops speltoides. The sequence goes on along the minus strand of CM038142.1, from coordinate 563,408,059 downwards.
ACCGATGCAGGGCTTCACCTAAGCACCGCTACGATATGACCGAGGTGGAATATGGTGGAGGGGGGCACCGCACACGGCTGGGAGAGATCAACAGATCAACTTGTGTGTCTAGAGGTGCCCCCTGCCCCCGTATATAAAGGAGTGGAGGAGGGGGGAGGGCCGGCCCTCCTATGGCGCGCCCTGGAGGAGTCCTACTCCCACCGGGAGTAGGATTCCACCCCCCTTCCAAGTAGTAGGAGTAGGAGTCAAGGAAAGGGAAAAGAGAAGAGAAGGAAGGAGGGGGCGCAGCCCCTCCCCCTAGTCCCATTTGGACTAGGCCTTGGGGGGCGCAGCCTCCCCTCTCTCTTTCCCCTAAAGCCCAATAAGGCCCATATACTCCCCGGCGAATTCCCGTAACTCTCCGGTACTCCGATAAATACCCGAATCACTCGGAACCTTTCCGATGTCTGAATATAGTCGTCCAATATATCGATCTTTACGTCTCGACCATTTAGAGACTCCTCGTCATGTCCCCGATCTCATCCGGGACTCCGAACTAGCTTTGGTACATCAAAACACATAACTCATAATATAAATCGTCATCGAACGTTAAGCGTGCGGACCCTACGGGTTCGAGAACTATGTAGACATGACCGAGACACATCTCCGGTCAATAACCAATAGCGGAACTTGAATGCTCATCTTGGCTGCCACATATTCTACAAAGATTTTTATTGGTCAAACCGCATAACAACATACGTTGTTCCCTTTGTCATCGGTATGTTACTTTCCCGAGATTTGATTGTCGGTATCTCAATACCTAGTTCAATCTCGTTACCGGTAAGTCTCTTTACTCGTTATGTAATGAATCATATCGCAACTAACTCATTAGTCACATTTCTTGCAAGGCTTATAGTGATGTGCATTACCGAGAGGGCCCAGAGATACCTCTCCGACAATTGGAATGACAAATCCTAATCTCGAAATACGCCAACTCAACAAGTACCTTCGGAGACACCTGTAGAGCACCTTTATAATCACCCAGTTATGTTGTGACGTTTGGTAGCACACAAAGTGTTCCTCCGGTAAACGGGAGTTGCATAATCTCATAGTCATAGGAACATGTATAAGTAATGAAGAAAGCAATAGCAACATACTAAATGATCAAGTGCTAAGCTAACGGAATGGGTCAAGTCAATCACATCATTCTCCTAATGATGTGATCCCGTTAAACAAATGACAACTCATGTCTATGGTTAGGAAACTTAACCATCTTTGATTAATGAGCTAGTCAAGTAGAGGCATACTAGTGACACTATGTTTGTCTATGTATTCACACATGTATTATGTTTCCGATTAATACAATTCTAGCATGAATAATAAACATTTATTATGAAATAAGGAAATAAATAATAACTTTATTATTGCCTCTAGGGCATATTTCCTTCAAAAAGCACATGACAACCTCTGATGCCCTCTGCGAAGGGCCTATCTTTTATTCTTGTCTTATACATTATGCAAGAGTCATGGTGATCTTCACCTTTCCTTTTTACATTTTATCCTTTGGCAAGCACCTTGTGTTGGAAAGATCCTGATACATATATCCAACTGGATGTAAGTTAGCATGAACTATTATTGTTGACATTACCTTTGAGGTAAAAGGTTGGGAGGCAACACTATAAGCCCCTATCTTTCGCCGGGTCCGATTAAAACTCCATACCCATAAGTATTGCGTGAGTGTTAGCAATTGTGAAATACTAAATGATAGTTGAGTATGTGGACTTTTTGAAAAGCTCTCATATTCACTCTTTTCGATGTTATGATAAATCGCAATTGCTTCAATGATCGAGATCGTAGTTTGTTAGTTTTCTGTTATAAGAATGATCATGATGCCCTCATGTCCGTATTTTATTTTATCGACACCTCTATATCTAAACATGTGGACATATTTTTCGATTTCAGCTTTCGCTTGAGGACAAGCGAGGTCTAAGCTTGGGGGAGTTGATACGTCCATTTTGCATCATGCTTTTATATTGATATTATTTCATTATGGGCTGTTATTTCACGTTATGTCACAATACTTATGTCTATTCTCTCTTATTTTACAAGGTTTACATGAAGAGGGAGAATGCCGGCAGCTGGAATTCTGGCTGGAAAAGGAGCAAATATTAGAGACCTATTCTGCACAACTCCAAAAGTCCTGAAATTCCAAGAAAGTCATTTTTGGAATTGATAGAAAATACCGAGTGGAAGAAATACCAGAGGGGGGCCACCCATCGTCCACGAGGGTGGGGGCCGCGCCCTACTCCCCTGGGCGCGCCCCCTGCCTCGTGGGCCCCCTGGCAGTCCTCCGGTGGCCATCTTCTGCTATATGAAGTCTTTTACGCTGGAAAAAATAATAAGCAAGCTTTCGGAATGAAACACCGCCGCCACGAGGCGGAACCTTGGCGGAACCAATCTAGGGCACCGGCTGAGTTGTTCTGCAGGGGAAACATCCCTTCGGGAGGGGGAAATCATCACCATCATCATCACCATCGATCCTCTCATCGGGAGGGGGTCAATCTCCATCAACATCTTCACCAGCACCATCTCCTCTCAAATCCTAGTTCATCTCTTGTCCAATCTTTGTCCCAAAACCTCAGATTGGTACCTATGGGTTACTAGTAGTGTTGATTACTCCTTGTAGTTGATGCTAGTTGGTTTATTTGGTGGAAGATCATACGTTCAGATCCTTAATGCATATTAATACCCCTCTGATCATGAGCATGAATATAATTTGTGAGTAGTTACGTTTGTGCCTGAGGACATGGGAGAAGTCTTGCTATAAGTAGTCTTGTGAATTTGGTATTCGTTCGATATTTTGATGAGATGTATGTTGTCTCTCCTCTAGTGGTGTTATGTGAACGTCGACTACATGACACTTCACCATTCTTTGGGCCTAGAGGAAGGCATTGGGAACTAATAAGTAGATGATGGGTTGCTAGAGTGATAGAAGCTTAAACCCTAGTTTATGCGTTGCTTCGTAAGGGCTGATTTGAATCCATATGTTTCTTGCTATGTTTAGGTTTACCTTAATACTTCTTTTGTAGTTGCGGATGCTTGCAATTGGGGTTAATCATAAGTGGGATTCTTGTCCAAGAAAGGGCGGTACCAAAGCACCGGTCCACCCACATATCAAATTATCAATGTAACGAACGCGAATCATATGAGCGTGATGAAAACTAGCTTGACGATAATTCCCATGTGTCCTCGGGAGCGCTTTTATCTATATAAGAATTTGTCCAGGCTTGTCCTTTTCTACAAAAAGGATTGGGCCACCTGGCTGCACCTTATTTACTTTTATTGCTTGTTACCCGTTGAGGGAGTCCTGGATTAGGGGGTATCCGGACAGCCGGACTATATACTTTGTCCGGATTATTGGAGCGTGAAGATACAAGACTCAAGACTCCGTCCCGTGTCTGGATGGGACTCTCCTTTGCGTGGAAGACAAGCTTGGCGATCCGGATATTGTATTTCCTTCTTTGTAACCGACTCCGTGTAAACAATAGCCCTCTCCGGTGTCTATATAAACTGGAGAGTTTGGTCCTTAGATGCACAATCATAATCATCATAGGCTAGCTTCTAGGGTTTAGCCTCTACGATCTCGTGGTAGATCAACTCTTGTAATACCCCTATCATCAATATCAATCAAGCAGGAAGTAGGGTTTTACCTCCATCGAGAGGGCCCAAACCTGGGTAAACATCGTGTCCCTTGCCTCCTGCTACCATCAGCCTTAGATGCACAGATCGGGACCCCCTACCCGAGATCCGCCGGTTTTGACACCGACATTCGTGCTTTCATTGAGAGTTCCTTTGTGTTGTCGCGGCAAGGCTTGATGGCTCCTCCAATCAACAACACGGTCTAGGGTTAGACTTTTCTCCCCAGACAGATCTTCGTGTTCGGTGGCTTCGCACTGCGGGCCAATTGGCTTGGCCATCTGGAGCAGATTGACAGCTATGCCCCTAGCCACCAGGTCAGGTTCGGAAACCTGAACTACACGGCCGATATCCGCGGAGACTTGATCTTCAATGGATTCGTGCCTGCGCCAGGAACGCCAGACAGTCACGATGAGCACGGCTTAGACCTGCTGTCGGACAATGCTCGGGATATTGCCCCTGCAGGAGCCCCGGACCTAAATCCAGAGCAGATTGCGTCGCCCGAGGACGGGCAGATGGACCCCACCCCGGAGGGCGCACACTTATCAGCGGTAGAGCCGAACACAGGCCTCACCCTTAAGGAAGCCTATGACACCGGACCCCCGGACTCGTATCCGGATATAGGTTCCAGTCCACGCACTCCCGAGCCCGCTGAATCTGGTTGGGCTCCAGTAATGGAGTTCACCACTGCGGATATCTTCCAGCACAAGCCCTTTGGCGACGTGCTGAACTCGTTAAAGAGTCTCTCTTTGTCAGGAGACTCTTGGCCGAACTATGTCCGGCTCGAGTGGGAAGCACGCGACAAAGGAATTCGTTGCCCACCCACCACCCACTTCATTGCCACGATCGATGATTTAACCGACGTGCTTGACTTCGACTCCGAAGACATCGACGGTGTGGACGACGATGCAGGAGAAGAACAGGAACCACCACCCATGGGGCGGTATATATATAGTGGACACTCCAAAAGAAACCAATGGCGATGAGGCAATGGAGGATAACCCCTCAAGGAAGAAAACAAAGCATGGGCATCGTCGGTGCTGCTCCAAGCCCCGCCACAGCAATACCGGCACAGATGATGAAAACAGTCTGGATGGTGCCGAAGATGAATACAACCCCGATCAGCCCGCCTTCGAGCAGGCCGAACAGGAAGATGGGCAGGACAGCCCATACGAACATGCGATGGATGGATATCCGGAGGAGGACAACTACATGCCCCCTCCGAGGACGAGATTAGCCTCGGCGACGATGAGTTCGGCGTACCTGAGGACCCCGTGGAGCAAGAGCGCTTCAAGCGCCGGCTTATGGCCAGTGCGAGAAGCCTAAAAAAGAAGCAGCAGCAGCTCCAAGCTGATCAAGACCTGCTCACAGACAGATGGACTGAAGTCCTGGCAGCTGAGGAATACGGACTCGAGCGCCAAACGGCTGACCGGCCACCTCGTGGCCGGGATAAAACAGCATACCAGCCCGAATACCAGCCCGCACCCCCATGTCAATACACTACGGCCCGGGGCAATAGGCATGACCTACAAGATATACTGGAAAACAAGGCAGGTCAGCCAAGATCGATCTACGGATCGCGGGGGCGCGCCCCAACACGTGACGATGATCGTCACGCCGGATACACTACGAACAAGTCCGGTCGGGCCGAACATAGCCACCCGGACTCATTCGAACTGCGTAGCCACATAGCCCGGCATAGAGGCGCCGTACACCCCCTCTGCTTCACTGACGAAGTGATGGATCATGAATTCCCAGAAGGGTTTAAACCCGTAAACATCAAATCATAAATTGGCACAACAGACCCCGCAGTATGGATCGAAGATTTCCTTCTCCACATCCACATGGCCTGCGGAGACGATCTACACGCCATCAAGTATCTCCCCCTTAAACTCAAAGGGCCAGCCCCGGCATTGGCTAAACAGCCTGCCGGCAAATTCCATTAGTAGTTGCGAAAACCTAGAAGACGCGTTCCTCGACAACTTCCAGGGCACATATGTGCGACCACCGGATGCCGATGACCTGAGCCACATTACCCAACAGCCCGGAGAGTCAGCCAGGAAATTCTGGACTCGGTTCCTAACCAAAAAGAACCAAATAGTCGACTGTCCGGACGCTGAAGCACTGGCAGCCTTTAAGCATAATATCCGTGACGAGTGGCTCGCCCGACACCTCGGCCAGGAAAAACCAAAATCCATGGCATCCCTCACGACACTCATGACCCGCTTTTGTGCGGGCGAGGATAGCTGGCTGGCTCGCAGTAGCACCACGCCGATAAACTCAGGCACCTCAGATGTCCGTGACAATAACGGCAAGCCATGACGCAACAGACATAAGCGACAGAACAATGGCGACAACACCGAAGACATGGCAGTCAACTCCGGATTCAGTGGCTCAAAATCCGGTCAGTGGAAAAAGCCATTCAAAAGAAACAATCAGGGACCGTCTAGTCTGGACCGCATACTTGATCGCTCGTGCCAAATTCATGGCACCCCGGATAAGCCAGCCAACCACACTAACAGAGACTGTCGGGTGTTCAAGCAGGTCGGTAAAATAAACACCGAAAACAAGGACAAGGGGCTGCACAGCGACGATGACGAAGATCCCCGGCGTTCGAACACAGGAGGACAGAAGAAATTTCCTCCCCAGGTGAAAACGGTCAACATGATCTACGCCACCCATATTCCCAAACGGGAACGAAAAAGAGCACTACGGGACGTCTATGCGATGGAGCCAGTCGCTCCAAAATTCAACCCATGGTCAGCCTGTCCGATCACCTTTGATCGTAGGGATCACCCTACCAGCATCCGTCACAGCGGTTCAGCCGCATTGGTCCTAGACCCAATCATCGACGGATTCCACCTTACGCGAGTCCTTATGGATGGTGGCAGCAGCCTGAACCTGCTTTATCAGGACACTGTGCGCAAAACGGGCATCGACCCGTCGAGGATCAAGCCCACCAAAACCACCTTCAAAGGTGTAATTCCAGGAGTAGAGGCCCGTTGCACAGGCTCCATAACACTAGAAGTGGTCTTTGGATCTCTGGATAATTTCCGAAGCGAGGAGTTAATCTTCGATATCGTCCCTTTCCGCAGTGGTTATCACGCACTGCTTGGACGAACCGCATTCGCTCGATTCAGTGCGGTACCACACTATGCATACCTCAAGCTCAAGATGCCAGGACCTCGCGGGGTCATAATAGTCAACGGAAACATGGACCGCTCTCTCCGTACAGAAGAGCACACTGCAACCCTCGCAGCAGAAGTAGAATGCAGCCTTCTTCGGCAAACCACCAATCCGGTGACAACAACCCCGAACACCGTCAAGTGAGTCCGGAGTACCCCGCAATAGGATCACCAGGCATGCCAAGAGCGCGACTAGCAGTCCGGCCTCCACTCAAGCCCCGTCAAAGCAGCATTCGTGCCGCGCGCACACAATTACGCACTTAAAATACCATGGGCATAGGCAGAGGCGCAACAGTGACTCAGTCAACAGTGCGGTACAACTGCAACATACCTTAATAACCCCCGTTTATCTTTCAGGACACTGCTTTCGGGCAGCCTCTTCAGAAGAGCCGGATTGTCGGACTTACACAGGACGGAAACCAAGGAGGCAACAGGCTTTATGCACGAAGGAAATACCCAGGTGGAATCCGTTCACGGTCGTTATACCTGTCTTATATACCTACATGCAGCCTGCCCTTGGGTAGGACATGTTAAATAGTCATATTTACTTTTGCTTAAACGCATTCATTGTAAACATACGCTTAAATGTATTATTTATCAATGGGAGATAATATATAGCATCAGCTTATTATTCCTATTTGCACATTTTTCCTATAAATGTTTATTTAATATTGTATCCGTACACCTTGGTACGATCAGTTTGCCAGGGGCTTCTTATGGCGCCCCATAATACGGCAAGACAAGTCCGAACACTTTCAACAGTGCGGCACCCCGAACTTATAGCATTATATGCATCAGCTCCGAATCATGTCTTGGGTCAATAGTTGGGTTTGCCCGGCTCCCTTGTTTTGGTACCTTATGTTCCATTATATCGGCTAAGGTAGCGCAGGGAGAACTACTGTGATTGTGTCCCGGTTCTTCCGGACAAGCGCCTGTAAGTGCATCTAGTGCCCCTTAGTGATTTTGGTGTATTGAAGACTTATAGGTTAAGTAACTAATGCGTTTGTGAGTGTACACAGGTCTATAAGTCTATGAGGAGTTTGATATTTACAGAGAAAGTCAACCCTAAAAATGAAGTTCTTCGATCAAGACTTTGATATTTCAAGACTTTCAAGACTTTGAAAGTGAAGAAATTGGTGTGACCTTGAAGACTTGATATTCATTCGAGGAATATGAAGCGTGAAGACTTTTGTTTTCGTAGTTTCATTTTCTCTTTCTTGAGTCATAGGAAACACCGCATCGTTAAAGGGGTCGAGGAAATACTAAGGAAAAATTTCCATGTGATGCTCAACTCAAAATCCTACACCTACCAATCCCTTCGAGTGAAGCCATTGAAATCTCATACAGATTCATCAAATTCTTCAAAGGATGAGACGCAGTTCTTTCCGTCATCGATGACTTTCTTTCGATCGAGGAGTTAGGAATTCGCCAAAGGAATTGCCTACACAAATGAGGAACATGATAGCCCCGAGGAATTTGAGAGTCAAAATTCCGACCGTTCTTTGTCTTGGCCGGCGGACCAAAATATCTTATCCACCTAACGGTCATATCATTGAAGGGCATTTATGTCTTATCATGTCGGGCTGCTCCCTAGGCTATAAATAGCCGCCCCTACAACCACTAGTTGGTTGGCTGCCCGAGAGAACTTGACACTTGTCATTTGAGAGCAACCCATCCTCCGAGGACTTTGAGCGAAAATCATCAAGTGAGGAAAATCCCAAAACCAAACCCACAAAACCCCAAGTGATTGAGCATCATCAAGAAATTGATCTGAGTGGATCCGACGCTTGTTACCTTTGAAGACTGTGCTTCTTCCAGACGGTTAGGCGCCAAGGTCTAGAGCATCCAAGAGGAATTGTGGATCGCCGAGTGACCAAGTCTCGAAGGTTTGGAAGTCACCAAGACTTACCACGAGTGATTGGACGAGGCTGCGTGGTCTTAGTTCAAGGAGAATACGGTGAGGATGGGTGTCCTGAGTTGCGGCTCGAGATCGGGTGTCCGGACTGTGTGTCCTCGAGTTTAAATACTCACCGCTCCAACCAGACGTATAACCGAGACAGCGAGTTGGAACCGGTTTACCAAATCATTGTCTTCACCAACCGACTGGTTCTATTTCCTCAACTCATCCATTTCCTCATTCGTGTTGCATGTTGTTCATATCGTGCTTGAAGACTTTGATCAAGACTTTCACAAATTCCTCGTTCAATTTCTTCATCTGTTTGTCTTCATCTTGTTATCCTGTGTTTACGCTTCTCAGACTCTGTTCTAGTCTTCATTTCATCATGCCGACTATGTGTGTATCTGTTATGTTTACATCTGAGTACATATTCCGCTGCAAATAGTTCTTCGCTAAGGAATTTCTCACCGCAAATTCCTCGATGAAGAATTTCATAAAATCGCCTATTCACCCCCTCTAGTCGATATAATGCACTTTCAATTGGTATCGAGCAAGGTACTCCTTGTTCGTGTGATTTTGGTTTAACCACCTGGAGTTCTAGTTATGTCGACCGCAGGTATGATCAAGGTCTCGGCTGGGTGTCCTACCTTTGATGGAATGGACCACCCCTACTGGAAGAACAAGATGCGAATGCATCTTGAGGCAATTGATAATGATCTCTGGTATGTTGTGGAAAATGGTGTCCCCTCTGTCACTGAAACACTGACCGCTACCGATGTGAAGAGATTCAAACAACTCGACTCTCAAGCAAAGAATATCATCTGTGGCCATCTGAGCAAAGGACAGTATGGAAGAGTGAGTGCTTTGGAAACGGCTAAGCTTATCTGGGATAGGCTGTCCAAAGTAAATGAAGGAGTCTCAACTCAGCATGACTCTCGAGTTGATGTTCTTCGGAATCTCTTCAACCGCTTCAAAAGACTCGACAACGAAAATGTCCAACAAACCTTTGATCGCCTCACTGACATCTCAAATGAGCTACAAGCCCTCGGTGCCACTGACATCACTGATCATGAAGTTGTTAAGAAACTGCTAAGATCGCTTGATTCCTCATTTGATACTCTGGGACTGATGATACAAGAACGTGCTGACTACAAGTCGCTTGATCCTGCTGATATCCTTGAAAGGCTTAACACTCACGAGTTCCGACTTGCTCAAAAGAGAGATCTCTATGGCTCAAACTATGGCAAACCACGTGCCCTCAAGGCTAAGGTTGTGTCGACTCGAATGTGAGGATTCGGTAGTAGCCTTGGTGATCTCAAGAACTGAGCCAGATCTAGCTCGCTTGTGAAGAAATTCGAAGTTCACAAGACGTGGTCGGTTTGGAAAATCCTCAAGAGGAAATGATTCTTCATCCAAAGGACTACAAGAGAAGACTTTGCCACAAATGCAAGAAGCCTGGTCACTATATTCAAGATTGTCCTCGATGGGAAAAGGAAATGAAGAAGAAGAAATACAAGGACTACAGATTACGATGATATGAAGAAGAAGAAGAAATCATCAAAATCTTCATCTTCAAAACCATCAAAGTCTTCATCTCACAAGAAGGGCAGCTCCAAGAAAGCTCGGGCATTCATTGGCAAGGAAATGGACTGAAGCTGAATCTGAGGAAAATGATGAAGAGGAGGAGTCTCAAGAATCTGAGTGTGTGTGCGAGTCGGTCATTACTATCGCTTTCGTCAAGCAAGTCCATCTTCAACATCAAGAAACGACTCCACCATCAAGCCCGATGAAGATAATGATGGCTACGCCCCACCTATTGCTTCATGGCAAAAGGAGCTAAGGTACTCAAATACAACTCCTCCGATTCTAGTGAAAATGAATCGATGAGGATCTTAAGCCTAGCTACTCTAAACTTGCTAAAATTGCTGTGAAACAACAACGGGCTCTTGAAAAGGTTCAAAACATGCTAGATAAAAGTGATGATATGTTGGGTGAAGAAATGGATCGCACTAAAGCCCCGATCGAAAATCTTCAGAGACTTGGTCTAAGTATGATAACCTTCAAGGTCATCATAACTCTCTCTTGTCTGATCATGAGAAACTTTCTTATGAATTTCTTCAAGAAAAGCAAGACAATGAGAAGCTTTCTCTTGAAGCTCTTCAAAGAAAGGAAGATCTTGAAAAGCTAAGAGTGTGTTATGAAGATCTTCAGAAGGAGCGCGATTCATTACTAGCTCAACAAATCAGCACTTCTCAGGAAGAATTTGTTCCTCCATGCTTAAAGTGCATTGAACGTGAATCTGCTAATTCTTCACCTGAATGTTCAAATGCTTCAAATGTTACAAATTCTTCATATGCCTCTGCTATCACTAATTCCTCATCTGAGGACATTGCTAGTATCACTGACAATGCAGGGCTGAAGGAATTGTACATGATAGGCATGTACAAAAGCCTCAAAGGGCATCGACACTTTGTGATGTGCTCAAAAGCAGATCCTCAATGAAACCCTAGGAAAGAGGGTATTGCCTTTGAGAGGAAACTCAATGCCGATGGAACATATTGAAACCTAAGCAAGATCCCAAAACCTCATGGGTTGCTGCAAAGGACCTCCAGTTGATCCATCTAACTTATCTTGCTTTACATGTGAATCTCCTCATTCTTTCGATGAGTCATTTGACTCAACTATAAACTGTTCAAAAATCGAATGGTGAAGTATTTGCTAGATATGTTGGCACTAAGCTGCAGAACGGTTCCCTATGAAGAAAATCTGGGTTCCCAAAAGTTGTGTTGAAAGTCTTCAGGTGAATGTCCTCATGACACCACCTGTGAAGAACAGGAACCCCAGATCAAATTCTTCATATGGACCAAACTCTTCATATGGATCCAAGTCCTCATATGGACCAAATTCTTCACGAGGATCAAATTCCTCAACTGGATCAAAGTCCTCATATGATTATCATCGTGCTAACAAATCTGTCTCGCAGGGTAGAGCTAAGGGCTATGAATATGTGCATTATTCTTCAAACCATTATGTTCATAAGTCCTCAAGAATTACTCGCTTATTCATATGCTTACCCTAACCCTCCTATGCTAAGCGAAATGGTTTGGCATCTTTGCCACCTTTCTCACATGGTGCTCGCAGGATGATGAACTCTTTGCCACCCCTCCAGATGTGGGTGGTGAAGAAAAAGAACTAATCTCTTCTGCAGGGTCAGGTCTCCAGACGTGCTCTAACGTCTCAAGAATTTCTTTGGGACGACAAAATGCTCGAAAGGACGCAGCGAATCATGATGAAATGAACTTTCATTTCACACATCCTCATCTTGCTATATCTATTTATCGCTTGATGAAATTCATCTGATGAACTTGATATCATATTCTTCACCGATGAAGCATATGAGATTGTAAGTTACACTAATTCATCTGCAGGATGATCAACCCAAAACCACTGAATGGGTCCTCGATAGTGGATGTACAAATCACATGACTGGTGACAAGAATCTATTGATGGATGCTCCCTTATCACCGTCACCTTTGAAGCATATCATCTTTGCTGACAAAGGCAAAAGTCGTATTGGGTCTTGGTAAGGTTGCTATCTCTAAGGATAAGCACATGGACAAAGTCATGCTTGTTGAGTCCTTAGGATACAATCTCATGTCGATCTCAATGCTTTGTGATCTTGATATGGTTGTTGTCTTTGGCAAATATCATTGTGTTGTGATTATGGAAGTCGACAATTCCAAAGTCTTCAAGGCTTTAGGAGAGGAGATCTGATATTGTTGATTTCTCTACAGACCACAACCAGCCGTGTGTCTACTTGCAAAAGCTTCGAAGGCTGGCTATGGCATCGACGACTTGGTCATGCAGGCATGAGGAATTTGAACACGCTTGCGAAGAAGAAGCATGTCATTGGCATTGAGAATGTCAAATTCCTCAAGGATCACTTATGCGGAGCATGTGAAGCGGAAAAATGACCAAGGCCAAGCATCCAAATAAGACTATCATGACCACTACCGTCCATTTGAATTGCTTCACATGGACCTCTTCGACCTAATCATTATTCAGCATGTCACTAATGATGCATCTCTATATGGTTTTGTCATTGTTGATGATTATTCTCGATATACATGGGTACACATTGTTACTTACAAACATGAAGTGCGTGAAGTCTTCAAACGATTTTCCTCGAGGGCTTCAACCAACTTTGGTGTGAAGATCAAGCATATCGAAGTGACAATGGAACCGAGTTCAAGAATTTTGGTCTTGATGCCTATCTTGATGAACTTGGTATTACTCATGAATTATCTGCTCCCTATACTCCTCGTGAGAATGGCGTCGTGGAGCGCAAGAACGAACTCTTGTTGAGATGGCTCGCACTATGCTTGATGAATACAAAACGCCTCGGCGTTTTGGATTGATGCAATTGATCCGCTCGCCACATCATCAACAGAGTATATCTTCACAAATTCTTCAAGAAGACGCCTATGAACTCCTCACCGACAAGAAACCCAATGTGAGTTATTTCAAAGTCTTCGTGCTAAATGTTGGATTAGAGATCCTCACCACAACTCTAAATTTGCACGAAAGCACATGAAGGTTTTATGCTTGGTTACGGAAAGGACTCGCACACCTACTGAGTCTTCAACATTGTTCTTCACAAGATTGTCGACTTGTAGATGTGCGGTTCGATGAAACTAATGGCTCGCAAAGAGAGCACCTACCTTCGTGTTAGATGAACCAGCACCGAGGATGCTATCAAGCTCAAGGCAACCGAGGATGTCATTCCTATCAAGAATCATCAAGAATTCATTCCTGTTCATGAAGAACGCCGGTGATGCACCAAGAACATGATGAGGAAAATGGTGTCAAGAAAATGCTGATCAAAATCCTCAGCGACAACCAACTCATCCACACGTTGCAAAAGAAGTGCAAGTGGAGAAGATCATCGATGACATTAGCGCACCAGGTCCTCTCACCCGCTCAAAAGCCTCACACTTATCTAACTTTTGTGGGCACTATGCTTTTGTCTCTATCTCAGAGCCCACTAAGGTAGATGAAGCATTTCTGGAGCCGGAGTGGATTCAGGCTATGCAAGAAGAATTACATCAGTTCGAGCTGAACAATGTCTGGGAATTGGTCAATCGCCCAGATCCTCGCAAGCATAATATCATTGGCACAAAGTGGATCTACCGCAACAAGCAAGATGAAAATGGCCTTGTGGTGAGGAATAAGGCACGACTAGTAGCTCAAGGCTACACACAGTTGAAGGAATTGATTTCGATGAAACTTTTGCACTGTTGCTAGACTTGAAGCTATTCGCATTTTACTTGCCTATGCTAACCATCATGATATCATCTTATATCAAATGGATGTGAAAAGTGCATTCCTCAATGGTAAGCTTGAGGAAGAAGTATATGTTGCTCAACCCCGTGTTTTGAAGATCCCAAGAATCGACAAAGTCTTGAGACTAAATAAGGCTCTCTATGGCCTCAAGCAAGCCCCTCGGGCGTGGTATGACACATTGAAGGAATTCTTCGTGAAGAATGGCTTCACACCCGTTCACTTGACCCTACTCTCTTTACTAAATCATATGATGGTGAACTGTTTGTGTGCCAAATATATGTTGATGATATTATCTTTGGCTATACTAACCAACGATATAGTGATGAATTTGCCTATATGATGAGTGAAGAATATCAAATGTCTATGATGGGAGAGTTGAAATTCTTCTTAGGTCTTCAAATTAAATCAACAGCAAGAATGGCATATTCATATCTCAGAGAAATACCTCAAAGATGTACTGAGGAAATTCGGCATGCAAGATTGCAAAGGCGTCAAAATTCCTATGCCCACAAATGGCCATCTATGCACTGATGAAAATGGTATTGACTTCGATCACAAGGTATACCGCTCCATGATTGGTTCTTTATTGTACTTATGTGCATCTAGGCCGGATATAATGCTTAGTGTTTGCATGTGTGCCCGATTTCAAGCTGCACCGAAGGAATCACACCATAAGGCTGTGAAGCATATTCTTCGATATCTAGCTCACACACCAACACTAGGATTATGGTACCCCAAGGGCTCGCTTTTGATCTCATTGGATATTCGACTCGACTATCTTTGGTGATCGTGTGGACCGCAAGTCAACATCCGCACTTGTCATTTCCTCGGACGATCTTTGGTCCGTTGGTCCTCGAAGAAACAGAACTGCGATCACCGCTTCATCGCTGAAGCTGAATACATTGCTGCTGGCTCATCTTTGTGCTCAACTGCTTTGGATGAAGCAAACCTCAAGGACTATGGCGTCAACGTGAAGAATGTGCCTCCTCTGCGACAATGAGAGTGCCATCAAGATTGCTCACAACCCAGTTCAGCACTCAAGACTAAGCACATCCAGATTCGTCATCATTTTCTTCGTGATCATGTGTTGAAGGGTGATATCTCCATCGAGCATGTGAAGATCAAGAACAGCTAGCTGATATCTTCACTAAGCCCTTGGATGAGAAGAGATTTAGCAAGTTGCGGTGTGAGCTAAATATCTTAGAATCTTGAATGTTCTTTGAAAAGGACACACATCCTAACCCTTATGCATAATTGATGACTTAGATGTGCAACACATGAAGAAACGTTTTCTTCAATCAATGAAGAATAACACTCTAAGTGTGAAGAAATTAATGAAGAATTTGATTCTCGTAACCCTACGACAATTGTACGCGGTGTCTGAAATCATCATTCTTATCTGGTAATACGCCACCACAAAAGTTGAAAATCTTCAATTTGAGTTTTTCCTCATTTTGAAATTCCTCGTTTTTCAAATTCTTCAACTTTGCAAAATCTTCAATATTTCCGCTGTTTTTCTTCATTGGATATATATATATATGAGTTTATGTCCTCTAAAGACATTCACTTATTGCTATTTCTTCAAGTTGCAATTTACGCTAAGTGAATGTGATCGGACCCTTCCCCTCTATGCTATACTCAATCCAATCTATTCACAAATTCTTCATGTGCGTTACGATTGAAACTCGCTCAAAGTCTTCTTTGGTCCTTGACAGCTGAAGAAATTGCGAACTAAACTTTTAAACAAATCTTATCCAAGTTTTCGGTTTTACCGCTCAAACCGCTCCGCATCCCACGATGTATTAGTTTAATCACCCACGATCTTACACGATCTCATCTCGCATAGCGTGGGTGACACATGTCGCGTGAAGGAGAAAGGGCGAGGGCATGTTCGTCCCAAAATCTTGGCGAACAATTTTTCACCATGGCTATAAATACCCTCTCCTCTCCTCACTTCATTTACTCCGCCGATCGCTGTCTCTCGCCGAGCTCTCCTCAAACCCTAGCGCCGCCGCTACTCCATCGCCGCCGGTGAGGAAAAGCTTCACCGCCTCGACCTCATCGCCCGTCGTACTCGCTACCGTCATGAAATCTTCACTCCGCCGCCGCCGTAGCTGTCTCCCTCGCCAAGTTAGGGCGTGGGAGATCTAACGTGACGAACTTCACTACAGTTCATCCTGTTCGTCGTGTTCTTGATTCGGGTAATTAAAAGTCACTTTTATTACTCGCGTTGATTCTCAAATCTTTCTGAAAATCTTCAAAGGTGTTTTTGTTCTTCAAATCTTCACATATGAACACCTCACACACTATATGCTCTTGATTTATCTCTCTAAGCATTCATTTCTTCAAGATTCCTCAATTGTGCGGATTTTCAATCTGACAACTCGAACCTAAGACGAAACGCTTAGTGAAATTCCTCAAGGCTCAACTGGTCAAATTTCTCAAAACTTGCTTCTTTTGAAAAATCTTACGAGAACGATATGACCTCTCCAAATTCCTCGCACCTACACTCTGCTCACAGTACTCATGTCCGCCGCTGAATCACTAGGTTCTCATCAACTTAACTCATTTGCAGCGCTCGAAGAAAAACTGCATACTTCTTTGAGTGCTCTATTGTTCAAATTCCTCACCAAGAAAATGGCGAAGGCAAGAGACCCAGAAGGGAGGAAAGAAACCGAGGTCATGATCGCCTTTGAGATTCCCGAGGAAATATACAAAGACTATGCACACTGATGAATCCAAGTTTGGCAAGGAGACCAAAAATCAGCGCAAAGTGCGCATACAAAGGATAGAAAGAAGATGGGCACGAGAATGGAGAGAATACCGCTACGTTACTCCCAAGTACATGAGGAAATTCGCCTTAAACCCTCCATGCCCAAGAGCTCCACTCGCACCTGGCCAAGTCGCTGATCCCACTAGCATCAAGAGTGGTGAAGACTTTCCTGAAGAATGGTCCAGGCGCCAAGCCAAACTGGCAAGACATGCCAAGGAGGCAGTGAGGAAATTTAATGAGGATTCTGCTGCTGCTGAGCCCTCAGTCAAGCCGAGGAAATCAATGCCAAAGAAGCCTGCTCGCAAGCCAAGTGCTTCACCATCAGCGCCCTCACGACCCAGTTCCTCAGCCGCGCCCTCACGGCAAATTCCTTAGACTGCTGCTGCTCACTCCAAATCCTCAGCAGCTCCCTCCAAGTCCTCAACACCTGTGCATCTTGCTACTTGTCAAAGGACTCAGGGTTTCTCAATTGCTTCTGGTGTCTCAGCAAGTTCCTCAGCTACACCAATGTCCTCAACAGCCCCACTGCTGAAGACAAAGCAACAATGGACGTGGTCCTCGGCCAAGTCCAAAGAAGAAACAGGTTGCATTCAACGTGCCCTCGATGATGAAGCTTCGATGAAGAACTTGAAGAAATCATCGAGACATATCGACCAAGGCCGCTAGAGCCAAAAGAACAAGTGTGCCTCTGCTTTTGGATCCAAGAAGATCCTTGACTTCATTGACTGTGGCATCGGGATCCAAACACTCCCATTCGGATCTGCCATCGACTCTGGTCAAAGTCATATGCTGAACCATTTCATCGCCAAGAGAAATGGAAATTTGAAAAGGCTCGTGAATCAAGAGAACACAAGCCAGAAAGGAGAAGCTTCTGAGGAAGAACATCATCAACTTGACTCCTGAAGAACTTCTCAAAGCACAATCTGAAATTCAAGCCCTCAGCAAGGATTTTGATGCTTACAATGCTGATTGGCAAGGAGCCAAGGTGAGATTCGTCAATCTGACGAAGAAAATGTCAACTGTTGCAGCTCCATCGCAACAAGAACATGCCAGCACTGCTGATGACTTTCAGCGTGTTGATGAGAACACAAGTTCCAGGGCTGATGACTCCATTCCAGCTGCTGAAGAAATTCCTGTGGCATCCACTAGTGGTGCGCTCAAGAATCTGAAGGAAATAGGGCAACTGCACCGATTACCAAGAAACTGTACCACAATCCTCAGCTCCTCCTGCGCCAACAACAACTCCAATTCTTCCTTCTGCCTATGAAGTGAAGAAGACAAAGGCTGCAGAACGAGCTGCAAGGAAGAAAAGGAAGGCATCACATTGCGTCAAATTCTTCGATCTTGCGAAGAAAATGAAGCCAATGACCAGCTCGATTGAAAATCCTATTGATGCCATTCCCATTTCCTCCATGTCGCCCAAGGAAATTGTTCCTTATGGAGAAGATTACAAGATCCCAAGCGGATCGATGAAGAAAATCAATCTGTTGCTACCTCGTAACAGCTTGATGAAGAAATTGAAGTGGAAGCTTTCCTTCAACTCCAGCTTGTTTCTCACCCGTGCCTCGGTTCACTGCTGAAGAGGCGGTGTTGAGGAAATTGAAAAGAAGATGAAGAAGTGGATATTGGGTGCACTACACGGTGATGAACGATGACTTTTGGGAAAGTCGGCATCCCAATACTCCTCTCTTCACTCCGATTCAACAAGTTCCTCGCCCCCGGCTACAACTGCTCAAATGGGCTCAAGAAACTCATCCCACATCGTCTCATCAATGAAGAAATTCCAGCCACTAGCGCTGAAGAACCCTTCGCTGATCCTCAAACTGCACAAGGAGAGGAACCAGAAATTCCTCACCAAGAACCACGAGATCGCGATTCCCGAGGTTGTGCTGCAAATCACCGATATTCCTCTGCCCAAACCAAAGAATCCGTTCTCGAGCAAGCAAAAATTCAAGGCTGAAGACTTCTTTTACGAGCATGTGTTCTTCATCGCTTATAATCCTTATGACTCTACTCGAATGAGGAAAAGACGCTCGACTCCAACTCAAGCAAACTTCTATTCCTCGGTGCTATTTGACAAGGACAAGATCTTCACCATGAGCATATTCCTCATGTGGATATGGAATCACCGCCGTGCTTCGAGCCAAGATTCGTGTTCTTCACGATGCAGGCTGCTGAATTTCTGCTGACCGATATCTGTGATCGAATGAAGAACTCATTCTTCAGTTCTATGCCACCCGCACATCACCGGAGATGTCAAGACATCAATTCATGGGTGTTGGATTGATGACGAGAATACTCACTACAAGGCACCAGAACTGAATTGCTTCGTGTCCTTCCTCTTGATCCTCCCCATGAATCTGCGACGCATCTACAATGACCATGAACTGTCTGATCACTTTATGCAAGTGCTCATGAAGCCGTTGAAGCCAGGACAAGCCCTCGAACCAAATTCCTCGTCAAGGAATTGCTGTATGTGCCTCGAACTGTCTATAGAATCTTGACGAAGACAATGAGTCCCATCAAAGGCCACGACTCAAATGAAGAAGATGTCGTTGGCATCATGAAGAACATGCTTTTCAATATCATTCATGGCGTTCTGTCAACTTCCATGATTTCTTCATGAGGACTCGCCAATGTTGCAATGTCACCTTTTGAGTCTGAAGCCATATGCGCCTTTGGATCATGAGATTCATAAGGGCAAGATCTTCACCGAACTACAAGGTCGACACTCAATCATGGCAGCTACTTGCCGCCCATTGAAGTCCTCGTTTACCAATTTCATCATATGATGACAAGGGCAAGGCAGCAGCTGTAATTGATGAAGGCACTCGCCCATTGATGGTCAATTTTGCAAGGCTGCATCTTACTCCACCAATGACGATTACGCAACGCATGACACCGCCAAATACCTCAACCAAGCAACCGCCTCAAGCAATCGCACCTGTGGTGATGACCGATCGTGAGTTACTCCTCGCCTTCATCGAAGGTTGAACACAATCAGAAATGGGTGAAGCGCCAATTTGCTGCAATTCTTCACAACATGACCTCAACGCATAATGCAAAGTGAAGAAAAATCATTACTATCTTCATGAAACCCTCAACCGCACCTGGGCTGTTCTTAATCATGTCTATTCCGCGGAAGAATTGAAGACTATGGGTCTTCAGGAAGCATTTGACTGGTCTGCACCACCGCCGAAGAAATTCAAGAGAGGCAAAGTTCCTGATTTGGTGGCCAGTTCTTATTCTTCATCGCGTGAAACTGATGAATATGAAGATTTGGATGACACTGCGGCAGGCCCTACTTCAACATCCAACCCCGACAACGCTGGTGCTCCTCCATCCACATGAAAATCTTTAGGGGCGTTAGTCCTCAGTTTCGATCCTTTTGGTCATTTGATGACAAAGGGGGAGAAATCTGAGTTAGTCTTCAAGCGGGTTTATACTATGGGCGTTTTTATTAAGTTACAACTCTCGTTCTTCCGAAACTTTTTTTGGATCGAGTTGTAATCTTAAATCCGATGGTGCCTTGATACTTTTGATCGTGGTTCGATACGTTTGAAGCTCTGATTTTGATATGTGTTATGCTCTGATGCTTTTGAAGCACTAAGCTCTGAATGTGATATTTGAGCTCTGAAACTTTTGATGTGATACTCTGCATGCTTATTCCTAGTTAATACTATTGCACGCATGCTGGATCTCATCAGGCACCATATTTCATCATGCATTTCAAATTCTTCATATTATATATCAAATGCGTGTATGAATTACAAGATATAGGGGGAGATCTCCATGATTCAATTCTTCAAATGTGCATTGCCTCAAAAACAAATTCCTCATTATGCACATATTAAGGGGGAGTTCTTCTATATCTTGCAATCAAATTCCTCAATATCAGTATTTACACTTCATATGTTTATCCCCGTTGAAAACTTAACCTATGTTGTCATCAATCACCAAAAAGGGGGAGATTGTAAGTGCATCTAGTGCCCCGTAGTGATTTTGGTGTATTGAAGACTTATAGGTTAAGTAACTGATGCGTTTGTGAGTGTACACAGGTCTATAAGTCTATGAGGAGTTTTGATATTTACAGAGAAAGTCGACCCTAAAAATGAAGTTCTTCGATCAAGACTTTGATATTTCAAGACTTTTCAAGACTTTGAAAGTGAAGAATTTGGTGTGACCTTGAAGACTTGATATTCATTCGAGGAATATGAAGCGTGAAGACTTTTGTTTTCGTAGTTTCATTTTCTCTTTCTTGAGTCATAGGAAACACCGCATCGTTAAAAGGGGTCGAGGAAATACTAAGGAAAAATTTCCATGTGATGCTCAACTCAAAATCCTACACCTACCAATCCTTCGAGTGAAGCCATTGAAATCTCATACGATTCAGTCAAATTCTTGATGTGAGACGCAGTTCTTACAGTCACTTGATGACTTTGCTCGATCGAGGAGTTAGGAATTCGCCAAAGGCGAATTGCCTACCTGATGAGGAACATGATAGCCCTGAGAAATTTGAGAGTCAAAATTCCGACCGTTGTTGTGTTGCGCGCCGGCGGACCAAAATATCTTATCCACCTAACGGTCATATCATTGAAGGGCATTTATGTCTTATCATGTCGGGCTGCTCCCTAGGCTATAAATAGCCGCCCCCTACAACCACTAGTTGGTTGGCTGCTCCGAGAACTTGACACTTGTCATTTGAGAGCAACCCATCCTCCGAGGACTTTGAGCGAAAATCATCAAGTGAGGAAAATCCCAAAACCAAACCCACACAAACCCCAAGTGATTGAGCATCACTGAAGAAATTGATCCTGAGTGGATCCGACGCTTGTTACCTTTGAAGACTGTGCTTCTTCCAGACGGTTAGGCGTCAAGTTCTAGAGCATCCAAGAGGAATTGTGGATTGCCGAGTGACCAAGTCTGTGAAGGTTTGGAAGTCACCAAGACTTACCACGAGTGATTGGACGAGGCTGCGTGGTCTTAGTTCAAGGAGAATACGGTGAGGACTGGGTGTCCTGAGTTGCGGCTCGAGATCGGGTGTCCGGATGTGTGTCCTCGAGTTTAAATACTCACCGCTCCAACCAGATGTACAACCGAGACAGCAGATGGAACTGGTTTACCAAATCATTGTCTTCACCAATCGATGGTTCTATTTCCTCAACTCATCCATTTCCTCATTCGTGTTGCATGTTGTTCATATCGTGCTTGAAGACTTTGATCAAGACTTTCACAAATTCCTCAGTTCAATTTCTTCAGTCTGTTTGTCTTCATCTTGTTATCCTGTGTTTACGCTTCCCGTACTCTGTTCTAGTCTGCATTTCATCATGCTGACTATGTGTGCATCCTGTTATGTTTACATCTGAGTACATATTCCGCTGCAAATAGTTCTTCGCTAAGGAATTTCCTCGCCGGCAAATTCCTCAGTGAAGAATTTCATAAAAATCGCCTATTCACCCCCCCTCTAGTCGATATAACGCACTTTCAGTTCCTCAGTAGAGAAAGCCGAAAACTGACCGGCATGATACGGCGAGAGCTGGTCGCTGTTCGAGAGGTCTTAAAATCCTTAAAGATTCTTTCTGCTTCAGGCGAGGAATCAACCTCGTCCGATTTAGGCGTATATAGCGTCCCAGTTCGGCTTTCCCAATTCTAGGGGCTTCGCGGAAATTTAAAATTGTAGACTTCTATGGCTAAGTGAAAGTTATAAAGCCGCATAGTCTGATTGCCTTGTTCGCTGCGCCAAACACTTCCTTCATGGACCAAAAATTTCGATAAAAGAGTGTTTTGGGTTTTCCACGAACACCCCGGTACTGGTTACGTGGGGGCGGAAGCCGACGACTGGCCTACTTTCAGAATTTTATAAACAGCCGCACAGAAGGTAATATTTTAAATCAAAACAAAGCGCTACATAGCACAAATAACTTCGTCTTTATATTAGAAAAATGATAGAAGTACATTCAGTCAAAGATCGTGTTCTTCGTACATTCTTCGGCCACGAGACGAGCGCCCTTCATAACGCCATCATAATATTTTTTGGGACAGCGATGCGCCTTGCCCTCCGGCGGCCCGTCTTTCACCAGCTTCTCCGCATCCAGCTTGCCCCAATGCACCTTCGCACGGGCAAAGGCCCGGCGGGCACCCTCAATGCAAACGGATCGCTTGATGACTTCAAGCCGCGGACAGGAATTTACCATCCGCTTGATCAGGCATAAGTAACTAGTGGGCAGGGGCTCACCAGGCCACATCCGGACTATGAAATCTTTCATAGCCACTTTGGTCACCCTGTGGAGTTCAACCAACTGCTTCAGTTGGTCACTCAGAGGCATTGGGTGTTCGGCTCCAGCATACTGGGACCAGAACAGCTTCTCCGTTGAGCTCCCCTCCTCGGCACGGTAGAACTCCGCGGTGTGGCAGATCTGTGAATGCCCCTAGAGAGCTCCGAATTCGGGTAAGTAAAAGAAATGCCTCCTCCACATGCTTGCTTTGCATAAAGAATGTCTTACCTGCCGCTATCTTCTTGGCCGCTTGGATTTCCTGCTGGGCCTTTTCGGCTTCGACCTTGGCGTCTTTCATACTCGCAAGGGCCTTTGCAAGCTCAGACTCCTTCGTCTTGAGGTCATGCTCCAAGGACTCGAACATCTTGCCGAGATCCTGGAGCTCTTGCTGTACCTCGCCCACCCTAGCATTCTGCTTTTCAAGCTCAATGCGTTCCAGGGCCGCCTTGTCTTCGGCCTCGGACAGCGCTTTCTTCAAGGATGCCACTTTAGTCGTGGCCCCTATTTCAAAGTCACGACGCTTTTCTGTTAGAATCACCACAAACCTTTGTTCACTTCAAGCTACCTCTTCGTGAGGCCGAGCTCTCCCTGTGCCAGCTCTAGGTCCCATTTAAGTCTGGCGACCTCGGCCATGCAGGCAGCAGCGGCAAGCAGCACCGCCTGCTTAGTCACATACAAAATTACTATTAGACTCCTGTAGATTTGAATTGACCCTCCGTTTGGCTTTTCTTTCCGAACATCAACAGAGTATCAGGGGCTACTACCTATCGGGTGGTAATTTCACATATTTTTGATTACTTACCTCAAAGCCTGTCAGGAGGCTGGTGCAGGCTTCGGTTTGTCCGCTCTTGGCGGACAGAACCTTCTGAATCACCGCACTCATAAGAGTACGGTGCTCTTCATCCATGGAAGCGCCGCGAAGCGCTTCCAGCAGACTATCCGACGCCTCTGGCGTAACGGAAGTTATCGGCACGGACGGCTCGCCCTCCCTAGCGAGGGGCTGCCTCCAGAACCATTGGAGGTTCCGGCACAGTATCTAGCTGAGAGCCCAGCTTGCTGCGGCTCTCGTCGGCACAATCCGCGGGGATCTTATACCCCGTGCGCCCGACGTCTGGAATCTCTCCCTGGGGCGTCTCTAGAGTCACCTCCCCCTGCTCGGGGAGCCTTTGGGACAACACCTCCGTGTCATCCGCAGGCCGAGGAGTAGTGGCCGTCGGGAGCGAATTCATTACTGAATCACTCAAAGACCCATCCGAAGACAATACCTCGGGATGGACCCTGGTCGGACTGCATATATGAGTTCGGAGTTATAACAAACTATGAAGCAAAGTCGCACTAAAGTATAACGAAGTGCGGATACTTACGATCTCACTAGGGGCTTCCCCCTAGGCAACCACTCCTCGCTATAGGCGGCCGTGGTGGAGTAATCTGGAAGGGACGCCTTTCCCTTCTTGGGCGTCCTGGCCTCCCCCTCCGGGGCAGCTTTCCTCTTCTTCTCCTCCCCAGTGCGGGGAGGCGGAGCGTATTGGTGTTTTCCCCCACCTCCGCGGGAGGAATCTGCCTCGTCGTCTTCGGACGACGAGGGTATGACGGCCTTGCGCCGGGGACCTTTCCTGGTCCCCTGGGCCGCCTTCTCAGGCTCCTCGTCCTCTCCGGATGGGGCGGCCCTCTCTTCTTCCTCCTCTCCTTCGGGGGAGGAGTGTGCCTCGTCGTCTTCGGACGAGGCATCCGGTACGACCTTTCGCCGGAGACGTTTCCTCGTCCCCGGGGCCTTCTTTTCCGGCGCCTTGTAGGGTGCCGGGATTAGCATCTCCGTGAGGAGAGCATCTGATGGACCTTCTGGCAGTGGAGCCGGACTGTCAATCGGCTCCACCGTCTCCACATACTCCTGGTCAAATACACACAATGACTTAAGATTCCCCCATGGGTACACTGGAAAAAACTACATCCGGTGATAGTCAGAAAACTCACCGGACGGGGGAGCCGCATAGTGTGAAGTCCACGGTCCTCGGATGTGGGAGGAGGTATTTCGGAGGCCTTGAACAATGCCTTCCATGCGCCCCAGCGCGTCATGCCAGAGCTTGAAGCGTCGGTGTTCGCGGGACTTAACTCCCACAGATTAAATACCCGTCTTTGGCATGGAAGAATCCGGCGGACAAGCATGACCTGGAGCACGTTGACAAGCTTGATTTGCTTGTCCTTCATGTTCTTGATGCAGTTCTGAAGTCCGGTCAACTCCGCAGGCTCGCCCCAGGCTAGGCCTTTCTTTTCCCAGGAGGTGAGCCGCATGGGGATTCCGGATCAGAAATCGGGGGCTGCCGCCTAGTTGGCGTTGCGCGGCTCGGTGATATAGAACCACCCCAATTGCCACCCTTTCACGGTCTCCGCGAAGGAGCCGTCAAGCCAGGTGACGTTGGGCATCTTGCCCACCATGGCACCTCCGCACTCCGCTTGCTGGCCGCTCACGATCTTCGGCTTCACTCAGAAGATTTGTAGCCACAAGCCAAAGTGAGGCTTGATGCGGAGGAAGGCCTCGCACACGACGATGAACGCCGAGATGTTGAGGACAAAATTTGGGGCTAGATCATGGAAATCTAGCCCGTAGTAGAACATGAGCCCATGGACGAAGGAATGAAGTGGAAACCCCAGTCCATGAACGAAGTGGGCGAGAAACACGACCCTCTCGTGGGGTTCTGGGGTTGGAATGATCTGCCCGTCGTCCGGTAGCCGGTGCGCGATGTCTGCGACCAAGTATCCGGCCGCCCGAAGATTCGCAATATGCTTCTCCTTCATGGTGGAGGCCACCCACTTGCCTCCTGCTCCAGACATGTTTAGCTGTGAGGAGAAGGCTTGGACTAGGGCGCTGGAGCTCGAGGAGGCAAGGATGAGCAAAGGAGGAAGAAGGTGATGGATTCATGTACCTAGGGTAGGGTCATAAGCCTGACCTAAACGTCCTACCCTAGGACACTCTTAGAAGACATCACCTTCCAGTCGACCAAAGAGGGACCCACTCGACTGGTCTGGAAGGACTCGACCATGGAAGGCTCACTCGACCATTAAGACCCACTCGACCACCAGAAGATCAGAAGGCACTCCGTAGCGCAACGGCTTGCTATTGAATAGACTTAATGATAGTTAAGATGCTTTATGAGGGGCGTTACCAGTAACGCCCCAGGCTTAATGTACTTTAAACCTCTCCATTATGTGGGCTGGCTGGGGTCTTGGCGCACTCTATATAAGCCACCCCCCTCCACAGGTAGAGGGGTTCGCACTCTTGTAATACTCATACTCATAATCCACTCGACCGCCTCAGGGCTCCGAGACGTAGGGCTGTTACTTCCTCCGAGAAGGGCCTGAACTCGTACATCGTTTGTCTTCACAACTACTCCATAGCTAAGACATCGCCTCCCCTACCTACCCCTATTTCTAATGTCAGACTTAGAACCACGACAGTTGGCGCCCACCATGGGGCAGGTGTTTTAGCGATTTGTGGAGGAGTTGCAGTACTTCCGAGTACCTTCATCATGATGACTGCTGGAGTTTTGATTGAGGGGCGCGAGATCCGCCTCGGTGTTCTCACTTTTGTCGCCGACGACTCCGCATGGCTCCAGGAGGCTCCACTTGACATCGAGGCGCTCCTCGTCGCGGGCGACGACTTCGCGCATGTGTTCGCGGGCGTTTGCATGCGGCAACCGTCGACCCCAGATCGGTCGACTCCTCTATCGGTCACCCGCCCAGTCTCCCACCAGCGCAAGCGTTCTGGTCGGTCGAGGCTCCAGCGGTGGGTGAAACACGCGGTGACTCGCCATACAGCCACCGCCCAGGTCGCGGCCATCGAGCCCGACGAATCCTCTACGGCCTGCTCGATCTGTCGGTGCCGACCGGTCAGAGAGACGCATCCGAGTGTGATAGCAGTGATCCAGCGGCGGAGATCCTCATGGTCGACGGCCCTCACAGATCCTCCTGGTTACCACGGCGGGGGGCCGAGGAGGAGACCCCTGCAAGAGCACGAAGAGTACCAGCCCGAGACACTCGACTCTCTCAGAGAGAAGAGCTTCATCGCAGGAACATGGATGCACTTCATACTCCCATCGCCGGAGAAACCCCGAGGCTCGTGCCTTGGAGGAAGCACGTTTATTAATGTGGCTGAACGCGCCGCTCGAGAATCTTCAACGAGCACTCGACGAATGCCAAGGCAACGACTTCGGCCGCCGACGCCGACTCTTCCCACCGACTCGTATACCGCGACGCCGCTTCAGAATTTAGCAGCTGCAACTCGATAGCGTAGTCTATCCAACCGCCCCAGCCAAGTGGGAGAGGCTTGCAGCAGATCGAGATTTACTCCGAGCAGCAGGAGACCAGAACTCAGCCGTGTCGCAGCCGCAAGAACAGATTCACAACCGATCCGTCGCTGCGAATACCGCCCGCCGCTCATAGCCCCAGATCGCCTCCGCGGCGAGAAGGGCGCGACAACCAGCGAGAGCAAGACGGAGACGGGATGACAAAGGCCGAGTGCCTCTTTTCCTCCGAGGGAAGGGTCAGACGCTCCCGGCGACAAGATGATGAGACGACAGATTCAGCACGGGCTAAGAGTTCGGTCGACCCCGTGGAACCAGGCTTTGACGCGATCCATTATCGCAAGGCTTGGTCGACCGAACAGAGCCCATCGAGGCGGACCGAGAGGGATGCACCCACCAGCAGCCGAAAGTGCATGTCTCGTCCAGAGTGTTTTAGCAGGGCTATCAGAGCCGCAGTGATCCCCCAATTTCAGATTGGCAACAGAGTCGACAAGTTCATCGGGGAATCCAAGCCCCAAACTTGGCTTGAGGATTACCGAGTGGCTGTTCAGATTGTTGGTGGGAATGATGAGGTGGCCATGAAGCATTTGCCCTCATGTTGGAAGGTTCTCGCCAGAGCATGGCTGAATCAGTTACCTCACAACAAAGATATATACTTGCGAAGATTTGTCCCGAGTGTTCGTCAGACTTTTGAAGGTACTTGCAAGTTTAATCGCTGGTTTGATGAGCTGCAAGTTTGTGTGCGTAAGACCAATGAAACTCTCCGAGAGTACATTCAGAGGTGGATTACCTTGCACCATCTTGTGGAAAACGGTTCGACCATCAGCGGTTTGCGCCTTCAAAGATGGCGCCAAAAAAGAGAATTGAGTCTCAAGTTTGGTCGAACCGGGACATGACCCCGAGTCGAATGATGGAGATTGTTAGCAACACGCCAATGGCGAGGAAGAAGACCGACTCAAGCGGCAAGTACAAGCCAAGCCAGCCGGAGAAGGGAAATTCCAATGGAAGCGAACGAAAAGCCGAGCCAGCAGCTCTCGGAGAGGCCCCGCCGTGACTCGTGGGAAGTTCAAGGAAGCTGAAAGGATCCTCGAATCCAAAGAAAGTAAAAGATAAAGAAGGAAATGACGGATGGATATGCCATGCCATATTCACACGAAGAAGGATGAAGAGGGCAACATCATTTACCCAAAGCACACCACTCGCCGATGTCGACTCTGATCTAGCAGTTCAGGGAAAACAGTCTAAGGATAAGGAGAAGGAGCCGACAAGGCCGGAGACAAAGAGGACAATGAAGAGGAATATCCGCATGTCAACTCCACTGATGATCTTCGCGGATGTGGAAAGCAAAAGTCGATCGAAAGTCATCAACCGAGGTGAATATGGTTGCCCCAAGTAAAGCCAAGTTATGTGAAGTGGTCCTGACACCCATCACATTCGACCCGTCGATCACCCGACTCACATTGCCACCCGGGCGGCAAGCGTTAGTGGTTGATCCGGTTGTCGAAGGCACTCGATCGACAAAAGTGCTGATGGATGGTGGTAGTGGACTGAATTTGTTATATGCGGATACATTGAAAGGGATGGGCATTCCGATGTCCCGATTGAGCGCCAAAGAATATGAGTTTCCACGAGTCATACCAGGGAAGAAGGCGAACTCACTCGCCAAATAGCCCCGGACGTGGTTTTTGGCGATTCCAAGCACTTTCGCAAGGAAAAGTCGACCTTTGAGGTTGTGGATTTTCAGAGTGCATACCACGCCATTTTGGGAGGCTCGCCACGCATCGCATTCATGGCTCGACCATGCTACGGTACCTCAAACTGAAAATGCCAGACCCATGGGAGTGATCATCCATGGCGATAGGAAGAAGGCGTAAGAGTGCTTTTAAGGGCTCAAGATAGCCGACTTCAAGTGACAGCGGTCGAATTCGACGAATACATGCAAAACGCAGATCCGAGTGATTTGTTACGATCCAAGAAGCCAGCCACAGAGTCTCAGATTCCGCCGTTCGTGAAACAAAGCCAGTCCATATTCATCCGACCGATCCCAATGCAGCCCGACCCACATATCCACAACACTCGACTCAAATAGGAAGAAGCGCCATCCAGTTCCTCCGTGAGAATCGACATTTTCGCATGGAAGCCACCGACATGCCAGTGTTCCTGTGGAACTGG
The DNA here is from genome assembly GCA_021437245.1 of Aegilops speltoides. Classification (NCBI taxonomy): domain Eukaryota; kingdom Viridiplantae; phylum Streptophyta; class Magnoliopsida; order Poales; family Poaceae; genus Aegilops; species Aegilops speltoides. The sequence continues at coordinate 563,378,441 of CM038142.1, read as the reverse complement.
CTGAGCATCGCCTCCGAAGTCGACAAATCGCTAAACCAGTCAAAGAGCATCTGGCGGTCCGCCGCCCGTAAGAGAAAGGCTATTGGGGAAGAAGTGGCTCGATTGTTGACAAGCAGGATTCATACGAGAGATATATCACCCGAGTGGCTTGCTAATGTCGCCATGGTTCCCAAGAAGGACAACTCACCCGTATGTGCATTGATTTTAAGCACATCAATCGGTTCCGCCCGAAGGATCATTTTCTCTCCCGCATAGATCGATTGTTGACTCGACCGCTGGATGTGAGAGATTGTCTTTTCTAGATGCATATTCGGGTATCATCGATCCGTCAGATGGACCCGATGAAATAAAAACAGCTTTCATCACTCCATTCGGTGCTTCGCTATATCACCATGCCATTCGCCTCAAGAATGCCGGAGCCACATTTATGCGAATGATTCGAAGTGTCTTCTCACCAAATCACCGGAATGTGGAAGCGATATGGATGATATCGCCGTTAAGTCGCGAAAAGGTTCCGACCTGCTCGCTGACCTCGCCAAACATTTGCCAACCTCGAAGGTTCGATATCAAGCTCAATCCGCCAAAGTGCACATTCGAGTTCCCGTGGAAAATTACTCGGTTTTCGCTTCCAATGAGGATCGACGCTAACCCGTGAGAAGATCGGCACTATTCTCCAATGAAACGCCTCGCGGCGAAAGTGCACGACGCCCGAAGCTTATGGATGCTTGGCCGCTTTAAGTCGATTCATCTCACGACTCGGTGAAAAGGCATTACCTCTTTACCGATCGATGAAGAAGGCGACAAATTCGAGTGGACTCAGAGGCTGATGCAGCGCTTGTCGAGCTAAAAGCTCGCTCTCCACCCAACCGGTGCTTGCTGCTCCAATCAGCAAAGAGCCTCTGTTGCTTTACATCGCAGCCATCGGACAAGTTGTCGATCTTGTGCTTACGGTCGAGCGGAAGAGGAAGGAAAGGCCTTCAAAGTTCAGCGCCCGTGTATTATCCGTCTCAAGTCTTGACTCCATCCAAGCAGAGATATCCTCATTATCGTAAGCTTGTGTATGGTATATACATGACCACAAAGAAGGTTGCTCACTATTTTTCCGATCATTCTATCACGATCGCCGCCGACGCTCCTTTATCGAGATCCCGCATAATGAGACGAACCGTCGAGTGGCGAAGTGGGCGATTGAACTTCTTCCCTTGATATCAAATTCGAGGCAAAGAAAGCCATTAAGTCCGTGCTATAGCGGATTTCCTTGTCGAGTGGATTGAACAACAAGAGCCGATGAAGTTCACTTGAGCATTGGACCATGTTCTTCGACGGCTCCAAGATGCTGAATGGTTACAGTCGTGTCGGGTTGTTCTAGTTTCCCCGAGGAGATAAGCTTAGGTATGTGCTCCAGATTCACTTTGATTCCTCCAACAATGAGGCAGAATACGAGGCCCTCTTGTATGGATTGCGCATGGCCATCTCACTCGGCGTCCGTCGCCTAATGGTCTATGGCGACTCAGATCTAGTGGTCAATCAAGTGATGAAGGAGGGACGGAGAAGCCCAAACTATGATCGGATCTCGCAATGCAGTGAGGAAGCTGGAAAAGAAGTTCGAGGGGTTGGAACTCCATCACATCCCTCGACTGAAAAATCAAGCAGCAGATGATCTGGCGAAGATAGGATCTAAAAGAGAAGCCATTCCGAGTGGTGTGTTTTTGGAACATATACACACTTCGTCAGTTAAAGAAGATCCCTTCACAGAGGAAGCTCCACAACCCAAGAGTGCCACGGACCCGACTGAGGTTGAGGTCCCTGCAGTGGTTGACTTGGTCATGGAAGTTTTAGTGGTCACTCCCGATTGGACAATTCCGTACATCGCATATATATATTCTGAGAAAGGAACTCCCAGAGGATGAGGAAGAGGCTCGGCATATTGTCCGTCGATCCAAAGCCTTTACCGTTATCAATGGGCAGTTGTATAGAGAAAGCCCGACGGGAGTCGGACAAAAATGCATAACACCAGAAGAAGGTCGAGTCATACTCAATGACATCCACTCGGGGACCTGTGGTCACCATGCGTCCTCTCGGACCATTGTGGCCAAAGCATACCGAGCCGGATTTTACCGTCCAAGAGCAAATGAGATGGCGAAAGAAATAGTGGACAAGTGCGAAGGATGCAGTTCTACTCCAATATGTCACACAAGCTGCGTGCTAGCCTTTGAAGACCATTCCACTCGCCCGCCTTTCGCAGATGGGGGTTGACATGATCGGTCCCTTGCGAACGGGTCAAGCGGTTTCACGATGTATGGTAGCAGTCGACAAGTTCACCAAATGGATTGAGGCTAAGCCAATCAAAAAACTTGACGCTAGTACTGCTGTTTCCTTCGCCGAGGATCGACGCTCGATATGGGGTCCCCATGATTATCACGGATAATGGGTCGAATTTTGACTCGGAAGAATTCAAGGATTTCTGCAACGCCCAAGGCACACGAGTCGACTACGCTTCAGTCGCCCATCCACAGTCAAATGGACAGGCAGAACGAGCCAACGGATTAATCCTCAAGGGTCTGAAGCCCCGATTGATGCGAGATCTCAAGCATGCAGCTGGAGCTTGGGTCGACGAACTTCCTTCAGTGCTTTGGGGTTTGCGGACCACGCCTAATCGGTCGACTGGGAGAACTCCTTTCTTCCTGGTCTATGGAGCAGAAGCAGTCCTACCGAGTGATCTCCTTCACAATGCTCCCCAATTGAACTGCATAATGAAGCGAAGCTGAACAAGCGTCAGATGCAATGACCTCCTAGAAGAGGAAAGGGAAATGGCTCGATCCGCTCGACCATTTACCAAGAAGACTTGCGTCGCTCAGATGCCGTAAATGTGAGAGGTAGAGCCTTCCAGAAGGAGATTTGGTCCTTCGAGTGGATCAGCGAAGCAACATAAGCTCGCTCCCTCCCGGAAGGGCCCTTCATAGTCACAAAGGTTCTCCACAATGGGGCATATCGCCTCTACAATGTCGAACACAAAATCGACGAGCCCCGAGCTTGAATGCGGATCTGCTCCGCCTGCTTTACACTTAAAGTTTTTCACTCTAAGAGTTGTAATAAAATATTTTTGTAGTTCATGAGCTTTGAAATAATGGTGTCATAATTCCTTCATAATTTTTGTCACTTTTTATTTTCGTCCAAAGTAAAATTTTCCCCGATGGGTTGCTTAGTCGCGAATCCGCTTTAGCTTAAGTTTGTACAAATCCTACCGAGTGGTAAGTCGACTTCCACCGGAGGCTTAGCTGCGAATCCGTTTCGCCTAAGTAACAAAATCCTACCGAGTGGTAAGCCGACTTCCACTCGGGAGGCTTAGCTGCAGCTCCTGCTCGCCTAAGTTATTAAAATCCCACCGAGTGGTAAGCCGGACTTCCACTCGGAGGCTTAGCTGCAGCAGCCTGCTCGCCTAAGTTATTAAAAATCCTACCGAGTGGTAAGCCGGACTTCCACTGAGGCTTAGCTGCAGTCCAAGGACTCGCCTAAGTATAAAGTATGCTAGCAAGGAAGACGAGGCGCAGGTCGATCATGACCTCTCCTCCGAGCTACACCATAAGTATGATGTGCGTTACTCAAGGAAGACGAGGTGCAGGTCGATCGCGACCCTCTCCTCCGAGCCGCCACAAATACAACGGAAATCCTACCGAGTGAAGAGCAAACCTCTCACTGGGGCTTAGCTGCAGCCAGTGCTCGCCTAAGGTAAAAGAAATCCTACCGAGTGAAGAGCAAACCTCCCACTGGGGCTTAGCTGCAGCCTGCTCGCCTAAGGTAAAATCCCACCGAGTGAAGAGCAAACCTCTCACTGGGGCTTAGCTGCAGCCCAGTGCTCACCTAAGGTAAAGAAATCCTACCGAGTGAAGAGCAAACCTCTCACTGGGGCTTAGCTGCAGCCCAGTGCTCGCCTAAGGTAAAGAAATCCTACCGAGTGAAGAGCAAACCTCCCACTCGGGGCTTAGCTGCAGCCCCTGCTTGCCTAAGATAAAGAATCCTACCGAGTGAAGAGCAAACCTCTCACTCGGGGGCTTAGCTGCGGCCCAGTGCTCGCCTAAGGAATAAGTCGACAGCAGTGGGCATCTTGCTGTTAACCTGCAAAGGGGCAATTCAAGCCAAAAGCAATCATATCCAAACATCCAATCCAAATTTAGGTCGATAGCTAAAAGGAACCGAGAGTGCTCAGGCGCTAAGCCTGTTAAGGTTTTATCGGTTACAACTCCACTCGGCATACCGAGGCAAATTTAAGGTCAAGGAAAGTTTTTTAACCCTCCTGTGGAGGGCTGGATGGAGCAACGAACTCGTCAAGGTCAATCCCGTCTGCAATTCGTGTAGCAGCAGCAATGAAAGTCTCCATGAAGGCCCTGAAGTCGTGCTTTTTGGTGTTGGCCACCCGGAGAGCCGCCAGCTTATCCTCTCGGGCATCCTTGCAATGGACTCGTGCCAGACACAGGGCGACGTCCACGCCACATCGAGCTGAAGACTTCTTCCACTCTTGCACTCGGTCAGGGACAGCGTTCAGTCGAGCCACCAACGACTCAAGGTCATTTTTGAAGGAAATATGCCCTAGAGGCAATAATAAAGTTATTATTTATTTCCTTATTTCATGATAAATGTTTATCATTCATGCTAGAATTGTATTAACCGGAAACATGATACATGTGTGAATGCATAGACAAAACAAGATGTCACTAGTATGCCTCTACTAGACTAGCTTGTTAATCAAAGATGGTTATGTTTCCTAACCATGAACAAAGGAGTTGTTATTTGATTAACGAGGTCACATCATTGGTAGAATGATCTGATTGACATGACCCATTCCCTAGCTTAGCACACGATCGCTTAGTATGTTGCTACCGCTTTTATCCATGACTTATACATGTTCCTCGTAACTATGAGATTATGCAACTCCGCCACGGAGGAACACTTTGGTACTACCAAACGCCACAACGAATCGGGTGATTATAAAGGAGTACTACAGGTGTCTCCAAAGGCGATGTTGGGTTGGCGATTTCGAGATTAGGTTTTGTCACTCCGATAGTCGGAGAGGTATCTGGGCCCTCTCGGTAATGCACATCATCGAAGCCTTGCAAGCACTACAACTAATGAGTTAGTTGTGAGATGATGTATTATGGAACGAGTAAAGAGACTTGCGTAACGAGATTGAACTAGGTATTGATACCGACGATCGAATCTCGCAAGTAACGCATCGATGACAAAGGGAACAACGATGTTGTTATGCGGTCCGACCGATAAAGATCTTCGAGAATATGTAGGAACCAATATGGGCATCCAGGTCCCGCTATTGGTTATTGACCGTGAATGGTTCTAGGTCATGTCTACATTGTTCTCGAACCGTAGGGTCCGCACGCTTAAGGTTTCGGCGATGGTTATTATGAGTTTATGTATTTTGATGTACCAAGGAGTTCGAGTCCCGGATGTGATCACGGACATGACGAGGAGTCTCGAATGGTCGAGACATAAAGATTGATATATTGAAGCCTATGTTTGGAGTTCGAATGGTTCCGGCGAAAACGGAATTTATCGGAGTACCGGAGGTTACCGGAACCCCCGGAGGTAAATGGGCCTCGATGGGCCCTAGTGGAAAGGAGGAGGGCAGCCCAAGCCTGGGCGCGCCTCCCCCTTCCCTAGTCCTACTAGGACTAGGAGAAGGGGCCGCCCCCTCTCTCTTTCCCCCTCCGAATCCTAGTCCAACTAGGATTGGGGGAATCTACTCCCAGAGGAGTAGGACTCCTGTGGCGCGCCTCCTGGCCGCCCCCTCCCCCTGCTCCTTTATATACGGGGCAGGGGGGCACCTTGGAACACACAAGTTGATCGTAAGATCGCCTTAGCCGTGTCGGTGCCCCTCCACCATATTCCACCTCGGTTATACCGTCAAGCTTAGGCGAAGCCTGCGCGCCGTGAAACATCAAGATCGCCACCACGCCGTCAGGCCGACGGAACTCTCCTCGACACTCGGCTGGATCGAGTACGAGGGACGCCATCGAGCTGTACGTGTGTCAAGAACTCGGGCGCCGGAGTAACGGCGCCGGATCGGTCGGATCGCGAGGAGAACGACGACTACTTCCTCTACGCCAGATCGCTTCCGCTCGGGTCTACAAGGGTATGTGGACAACACTCTCCCTCTCGTTGCTATACATCACCATGATCTTGCGTGTGCGAGGAAAATTTTTGAAATTACTACGCTCCCCAACAAAGGGTATCGAGCCTAGGTTTTTCTATGGTTTGATGTTTTGCACGAGTAGAACACAAGTGAGTTGTGGGCGATACAAGTCATACTACCTACCAGCATGTCATACTTTGGTTCAGCGGTATTGTGAGATGAAGCGCCTGCACCGACATTACGCCAGACGCTTACGCGAGACTGGTTTCACCGCCACGAGCACTCGCTGCTTAAAGGTGACTGGTGGGTGCCTGCTCTCTCACTTTAGTTGAACTGAAAAGGCTACGCCCGGTCCTTGAGAAGGTTAAACGAGTCTATTTGACGAAGTATCGCTGTGGTTTTGATGCGAGGTGAGACCGGTTCTTGCTTAAGCCCGTAGCAGCCACGTAAAATTTGCAACAACAAAGTAGAGGACGCCTAACTTGTTTTTGCAGGGCATGTTGTGATGTGATATGGTCAAGACGTGATGCTATATTTTATTGTATGAGATGATCATGTTTTGTAACCGGTTATCGGCAGCTGGCAGGAGCCATATGGTTGTCGCTTATTGTATGCAATGCAATCATTCTGTAATGCTTTACTTTATCACTAAGCGGTAGCGATAGTCGTAGTAGCATAAGTTTGGCGAGACGACAACGATGCTGCGATGGAGATCAAGGTGTCGCGCCGGTGACGATGGTGATCATGGTGGTGCAACAAGATGGAGATCGTGAAGCACAAGATGATGATGACCATATCATATCACTTATATTGATTTGCATGTGATGTTTATCCTTTATGCATCTTATCTTGCTTTGATTGACGGTAGCATTATAAGATGATCTCTCACTAAATTATCAAGAAGTGTTCTCCCGGTATGCACCGCTGCCAAAGTTCGTCGTGCCTGCACACCACGTGATGATCGGGTGTGATAAGCTCACGTCCATCTACAACGGTGCAAGCCAGTTTTGCACGCGCAGAATACTCGGGTTATACTTGACGAGCCTAGCATATGCAGATATGGCCTCGAACACGGAGACCGAAAGGTCGAGCGTGAATCATATAGTAGATATGATCAACATAAGATGTTCACCATTGAAAACTACTCCATTTCACGTGATGATCGGTTATGGTTTAGTTGATTTGGATCACGTGATCACTTAGATGACTAGAGAGATGTTTTTCTAAGTGGGAGTTCTTAAGTAATATGATTAATTGAACTTAAATTTATCATGAACTTAGTACCGATAGTATCTTGCTTGTTTATGTTTGATTGTAGATAGATGGCTCGTCTGTTGTTCCGTTGAATTTTAATGCGTTCCTTGAGAAAGCAAAGTTGAAAGATGATGGTAGCAATTACACGGACTGGGTCCGAATTTGAGGATCATCCTCATTGCTGCACGTAAGAGCTACGCCTGGATGCACCGCTAGGTGACAGCCTGCTGTTGGAGCAACGCCAGATGTTATGAACGTCCGCGAGCAAAGTCGATGACTACTCTATAGTTCAGATGTGCCATGCTTTACGGCTTAGAACCGGGACTTCAACGACGTTTTGAACGTCATGGAGCATATGAGATGTTCCAGAGTTGAAGTTAATATTCCAAATGTAATGCCCGGATTGAGAGATATGAAGTCTCCAATAAGTTCTATAGCTGCAAGATGGAGGAGAACAGTTCACAGTGAGCATATACTCGTAATGTCTGGGTACTACAATCACTTGACACAATTGGGAGTTAATCTTCCGGATGATTGTGTCATTGATGAATTCTCCAATCACGCCACCAAGCTACAAAGGCTTCGTGATGAACTATAATATGCAAGGGTTAGTAAAGACTATGCTCGAGCTCTTCGCAATGCTAAAGGCTGCGGAGGTAGAAATCAAGAAGGAGCATCAAGTGTTGATGGTCAATAAGACCACTAGTTTCAAGAAGAAAGCCAAAGGGAAGAAGAAGGGAATTCAAGAAGAACAGCAAGCAAGTTGCTGCTCAGAGAAGAAACCCAAGTCCGGCCCTAAACCTGAAATCGAGTGCTTCTACCGCAAAGCGATCGTCCCGAAGCGGAACTGCCCCAAGTATTTGGCGGATAAGAAGGATGGCAAGGTGAACAAAGGTATATGTGATATACATGTTATTGATGTGTACCTTACTAGAGCTCGAGTAGCACTGGTATTTGATATCGGTTCTGCTGCTAATATTTGCAACTCAAACAGGACTACTGATTGCTTAACTCGCAAAGGACGAGGTGACGATGCGCTGGGAAATGGTTCCAAAGTCGATGTGATCGCGGTCGCACGCTACCTCTACATCTACCTTCGGATTAGTTTTAGACCTAAATAATTGTTATTTGGTGCCTGCGTTGAGCATGAACATTATATCTGGATCTTGTTTGATGCGAGACGGTTATTCATTTAAATCAGAGAATAATGGTTGTTCTATTTATATGAGTAATATCTTTATGGTCATGCACCCTTGAGGAGTGGTCTATTTCTTATGAATCTCGATAGTAGTGATACACATATTCATAATGTTGAAACCAAAAGATGCAGAGTTGATAATGATAGTGCAACTTATTTGTGGCACTCGCCGCTTAGGTCATATCGGTGTAAAGCGCATGAAGAAACTCCATACCGATGGACTTTTGGAGTCACTTGATTATGAATCACTTGGCACTTATGAACCGTGCCTCATGGGCAAGATGACTAGAACACCGCTTCCCGGTACTATGGAGAGAGCAACAGAATTATTGGAAATCATACATACGTATGTATGTGGTCCGATGAATATTGAGGCTCGTGGCGGATATCGTTATTTTCTCACCTTCACAGATGACTTAAGCAGATATGGGTATATCTACTTAATGAAACATAAGTCTGAAACGTTTGAAAAGTTCAAAGAATTTCAGAGTGAAGTTGAAAATCATCGTAACAAGAAAATTAAGTTTCTACGATCGATCGTGGAGGTGAATATTTGAGTTACGAGTTTGGTCTACATTTGAAACAATGCGAATAGTTTCAAGAACTCACGCCACCCGAACACCACAGCGTAATGGTGTGTCCGAACGTCGAATCGTACTTTACTAGATATGGTACGATCTATGATGTCTCTTACAGATTTACCGCTATCGCTTTGGGGTTATGCTCTAGAGACGGCCGATTCACATCTGAATAGAACACCGTCGAAATCCGCTGAGACGACACCTTATGAACTATGGTTTAGCAAGAAACCAAAGTTGTCGTTTCTTAAAGTTTGGGGATGCGATGCTTATGTGAAAAAGCTTCAACCCGATAAGCTCGAACCCAAATCGAGAAATGTGTCTTCATAGGATACCCAAAGGAGACAGTTGGGTACACCTTCTATCACAGATCCGAAGGCAAGACATTCGTTGTTAAGAATGGATCCTTTCTAGAGAAGGAGTTTCTCTCGAAAGAAGTGAGTGGGAGGAAAGTGGAACTTGATGAGGTAATAGTACCTTCTCCTTACTTGAAAGTAGTTCGTCGCAGAAACCAGTTTCGAGACACCTACACCAAGTAGTGAGGAAGTTGATGATGTTGATCATGAAACTTCAGATCAAGTTACCGCAGAACCTCGAGATCAACCAGAGTAAGATCCGCACTGAGTGGTACGGTAATCCTGTTCGAAGTCATGCTACTAGATCATGATGAACCCACGAACTATGAAGAAGCGATGGTGAGCCCAGATTCGCAAAGTGGCTTGAAGCCATGAAATCTGAGATGGGATCCATGTATGAAAACAAAGTGTGGATTTTGGTTGACTTGCCCGAGGGTAGGCAAGCAATAGAAAACAAGTGGATCTTCAAGAAGAAGACCGACGACGGTAATGTTATCGTTTATAAAGCTCGACTTGTCGCAAAAGGTTTTCGACAAGTTCAAGGGATTGACTACGATGAGACCTTCTCACCAGAAGCGATGCTTAAGTCCGTCCGAATCATGTTAGCAATTGCCGATTTTATGATTATGAAATTTGGCAAATGGATGTAAAGACTGCATTCTGAATGGGTTTCGAAGAAGAGTTGTATATGATGCAACCGAAGGTTTTATCGATCCAAAGGAGCTAACAAAGTGTGCAAGCTCCAGCGATCCATTTATGGACTGGTGCAAGCATCTCGAGTTGGAATAAACGCTTTGATAGTGTGATCAAAGCATTTGGGTTTGTACAGACTTTTGGAGAAGCTCAGATTTACAAGAAAGTGAGTGGGAGCTCAGAGCATTTTCGATATTATATGTGGATGACATATTGCTGATCGGAAATGATATAGAATTTCTGGATAGCATAAAGGGATACTTGAATAAGAGTTTTTCAATGAAAGACCTCGTGAAGCTGCTTACATATTGGGCATTAAGATCTATAGAGATAGATCAAGACGCTTAATTGACTTTCACAAAGCACATACCTTGACAAAGTTTTGAAGAAGTTCAAAATGGATCAAGCAAAGAAAGGGTTCTTGCTCGTGTTACAAGGTGTGAAGTTGAGTCGACTCAATGCCCACCACCGCAGAAGATAGAGAGAAAATGAAAGATGTTCCTATGCTTCAGCCATAGGCTCTATCATGTATGCAATGCTGTGTACCGGACTGATGTGTGCCTTGCTATAAGCCTAGCAGGAAGGTACCAAAGTAATCCAGAGTGGATCATCGACAGCGGTCAAGAACATCCTGAAATACCGAAAAGGACTAAGGATATGTTTTCAGATATGGAGGTGACAAAGAGCTCATCGTGAACGGTTACGTTGATGCAAGCTTTGACACCGATCCGGACGATTCTAAATCGCAGACCGGATACGATTTACACTAAACGGAGGAGCTGTCGGTTGGTGCAGTTCTAAACAAAGCGTCAGGCGGGATCTACATGTGAAGCGGAATACATAGCAGCTTCGAAGCAGCTAATGAAGGAGTCTGGATGAAGGAGTTCATATCCGATCTAGGTGTCATACCTAGTGCATCGGGTCCAATGAAAATCTTCGTGACAATATCGAGCAATTGCCTTAGCAAAGGAATCCAGATTTCACAAGAGGACCAAGCACATCAAGAGACGCTTCAATTCCATCCGGACTTAGTCCGATGGAGACATAGAGATTTGCAAGATACATACGGATCTGAATGTTGCGCACCCGCTGACTAAGCCTCTTCCACGAGCAAAACATGATCAGCACCAAGACTCCATGGGTGTTAGAATCATTACTATGTAATCTAGATTATTGACTCTAGTGCAAGTGGGAGATCAAGGAAATATGCCCTAGAGGCAATAATAAAGTTATTATTTATTTCCTTATTTCATGATAAATGTTTATCATTCATGCTAGAATTGTATTAACCGGAAACATGATACATGTGTGAATGCATAGACAAAACAAGATGTCACTAGTATGCCTCTACTAGACTAGCTTGTTAATCAAAGATGGTTATGTTTCCTAACCATGAACAAAGGAGTTGTTATTTGATTAACGAGGTCACATCATTGGTAGAATGATCTGATTGACATGACCCATTCCCTAGCTTAGCACACGATCGCTTAGTATGTTGCTACCGCTTTTATCCATGACTTATACATGTTCCCGTAACTATGAGATTATGCAACTCCTGTTTACGGAGGAACACTTTGGTACTACCAAACGTCACAACGAATCGGGTGATTATAAAGGAGTACTACAGGTGTCTCCAAAGGCGATGTTGGGTTGGCGATTTCGAGATTAGGTTTTGTCACTCCGATAGTCGGAGAGGTATCTCTGGGCCCTCTCGGTAATGCACATCATCAAGCCTTGCAAGCACTACAACTAATGAGTTAGTTGTGAGATGATGTATTACGGAACGAGTAAAGAGACTTGCCGTAACGAGATTGAACTAGGTATTGGATACCGACGATCGAATCTCGGGCAAGTAACATACCGATGACAAAGGGAACAACGATGTTGTTATGCGGTCCGACCGATAAAGATCTTCGTAGAATATGTAGGAACCAATATGGGCATCCAGGTCCCGCTATTGGTTATTGACCGTGAATGGTTCCAGGTCATGTCTACATTGTTCTCGAACCGTAGGGTCCGCACGCTTAAGGTTTCGATGGCGATGCTTATTATGAGTTTATGTATTTTGATGTACCGAAGGAGTTCGAGTCCCGGATGTGATCACGGACATGACGAGGAGTCTCGGAATGGTCGAGACATAAAGATTGATATATTGGAAGCCTATGTTTGGAGTTCGAATGGTTCCAAGTAAAACGGAATTTATCTGAGTACCGGAGGTTACGGAACCCCGGAGGTAAATGGGCCTCGATGGGCCCTAGTGGAAAGGAGGAGGGCAGCCCAAGCCTGGTCGCGCCCCCCCTTCCCTAGTCCTACTAGGACTAGGAGAAGGGGCCGCCCCTCTCTCTCTTCCCCCTCCGGAATCCTAGTCCAACTAGGATTGGGGAATCCTACTCCCTGAGGGAGTAGGACTCCTGCATGCCGCCTCCTTGGCCGCCGCCCCCCCCCCGGCTCCTTTATATACGGGGCAGGGGGCACCTTGGAACACACAAGTTGATCGTGAAGATCGCCTTAGCCGTGTGCGGTGCCCCCTCCACCATATTCCACCTCGGTTATACCGTCGCAAGCTTAGGCGAAGCCTCGCGCCGTGAAACATCAAGATCGTCACCACGCCGTCAGGCCGACGGAACTCTCCTCGACACTCGGCTGGATCGAGTACGAGGGACGCCATCGAGCTGTACGTGTGTCAAGAACTCGGGGCGCCGGAGTAACGGCGCCGGATCGGTCGGATCGCGAGGAGAACGTGACGACTACTTCCTCTACGCCAGATCGCCCGCTTCGGTCTACAAGGGTATGTGGACAACACTCTCCCCTCTCGTTGCTATACATCACCATGATCTTGCGTGTGCGTAGGAAAATTTTTGAAATTACTACGTTCCCCAACAATTTTGGAGCGTCTCCCTGGGCCAGAGCGTCGAGTCGATGCGGGATGTAGCAACCTTCAGTCTTGCGAGGTAATCCACGACGGCAAAGAACACGGACTCGGTCGGAAGATGTTCATGGCAGTTTCGTCATTCACCGGAGAATTGACAAGGTCAAGGTTCGTCTCCAGCTGGCTGGTTTCTTCTTCAAAGTTGCGACAGAACTCTGCAAAGACAAAACCCAGAATCAAGAAAATAGTCGAATGGGAACGTAACAGTTGGGAGAATTGGTCGAGTGAAGAAGATTACCTTCAAGCATAAGGAACAATTTTTTAGCAAGACCACCCAAGAAGCCTTCCAGCTCATTCTTCTTCCCGGTCATCTGGTTGATCTTCTCAGTCAGAGTAGTCTTGTCAGCTTTCAGTCGATCAACATCCTTGGTGGCAATGGCCAGAGCAGCCTTCAGATTGGTGTTGTCCTGTTCGAGCTTGGTGACTGAGGCCAGCTTTTCATCAGCGAGCTTGATCTTCTCAGACAGCTCAAGCTCCTTCTTCCTCTGGGCCTCCTTCACCTTGCCTGTAAATTACAACAAAGTCAGGTTTTGAAGCAAATGAGGGGAGAAAAGAGTCGTCGAAGTCTCACCAAACATACCTTTGGTCTCCTCCTTTGCCCTCGTCAGATTCTCCTGCACTAGCTTCAAGTCCAATTCGAGTTGAATATGCTTCTGCTCCAGTTCAGTATAGCGCGTCGCAAGATCGCAGGATTTCTACGAAGAGTCAATCACCAAAATGTCAGAGATGATCCACTTCCGAGTGAATAAAGAAAAATGATGCGTTTCTAAGACTACAGTCGAATGCAAGCATTCGACCGTAGTCTCGGGGACTACACCCAGTGGGTGCACTCAGCGTGCCCCCACTGGTCTTATTCAAGATAGAGTCGACCAGTCGACTAAAAAAAAAGAGAGCGAGTCGACCAGTCGACCGAAACTTCTTCAGACTGTAATCAACTGCCAACAGTCGACCACGGCCTCGGGATTACACCGGTCGTGCACTCACTCGCGTTCTCACCGATCTCGTAAACCCATTCGTTTCATTCGAGTGATGATCAATATTTACTAATTAAGCCTAAGACCGATCGCCGGCAATCAACCTTAGCCTTGGGGATTACACCCGGCGGGTGCACTCAGCGTGCCCCGCTAACACGGAGTTTTTACCAACACAACACCGGTGGGTGACTGCTATGAATTCCGAAAGAAAAGTTTTGATAACATATCCTAACAGAGCAGCGGTGGTCGATCGACCAACATTGCTCAAGGGCGGAGCTGGCGTCGAAGCTGCTTGGCTCGCATCCGAACGATCTTCACCGCTCCATCATGATCTCGCTGACGGATCGCCTCCTTAGCAGCACTAGCCCGGTCCTCGGGACGTGGTGCGTGGCGAAGATCGAAGGCTGTCCAGCACTCGGCGAAGTGGGTCGAGCACTCGCCAGCGGCACCGCGAACGACACGGTGTGTCGAAAGTCTTGACCTCTCCCTTCCGTCGCAATGGTCTCGCGCCATCACACCTCGGGCTGCTTGACCAGAGATGCCTTCCTGCTCCTCCTAGTCCTCAATGGTTCCTCATCCTCATCATCGCTGCGGGAAGGGTGATACTTGCCATTGGTTGGAGCTTCAGAAAAGTCAAAGTCGAAATTATGCATCATCGACCAAGAACAAGATTTAAAGTTGTAGTACGGATTTGAAGTCGCGCGCCCTCCATCTCATGGTCCTCGGCCTTGCACGAGGTTTGAAGTCGCAGCCGCTGAAATGGTGGGGATGGCTACCTTCATCTTTGGCAGAGGCTTGGTCGTCCTCGACGGAGCTACTTTCGACTGCTTCGGCGCCTTCTCAGTCGGCACCGGAGAAGCGGGCCGAGGGCGTTTGGTCGACTATGAGGCAGTCGCCACTCCCTTACCGCGTTCAGTCGAAGGGTCGTGCACAAGTTTTGACCGCCTTTCCGAGCGCGGTGGTGCCTCCTCCTCCTCTTCATCCTCGTCGTCATCATCCTCGTCATCATCATCGCCGCCATCGCCGCCTTCGCAGCGTCTGAATCCCACTCTTCCTGGCTCTCGCCGCCGCTGGCTTCCCCCTCCTCAATCGGAGTCTGAGCGCCATTGGGCATTGAGTACAGTTCGGTAAGAGCCTAGGAATATCAAAGCAGAGTTCAGTCGACCAAGTTACAGAAACACACTCGACGGATGTACAACGGAAAACAGAGCAAACGTACCTTTTCTGGAACGCTGTTGTGATCAAGTGGGGAAATCCTCCGGGATCCGCGAGGGTTGTCCTTGTTCCCAGTGATCGCAGCCATCCATCTTTCCACTACGACATCGTCGACTGCCTCCGGGTGGACGCGAGTCTCGTCTTCGGTGCCACAATACAGCCACATGCAGTGACTCCGGAACTGAAGAGGCTGGATTCGCCTCCGAAGAAAAACCTCCAAGAGGTCCATGCCAGTCACACCGTCCCTAACCAGCTGCACCACGCGATCCATCAACATCTTCACCTCAGTTCTCTCCTCTGGAACCACTTTCAGGGAAGAGGGTCTGTTCACTCGACTCATGGTAAATGGAGGAAGACCACTGATCGTGTCCGGCGACGACTCGTTACGGCGAGAGAACCAGGTCGACCGCCACCTCGACCGACTTCGGGAAAAGACATAGCTGGGAAGGTGCTCTTATTCCTCAATTGGACCCCAAGGCCACCGCACATCTAAACTACTTGGGTCTCTCGTCACGGGGCTTGCCTTCTTCACACCGAGAGCGACATGTGAAGATATACTTGAACAAACCCCAGTCGGCCGACAGCCCAGAAGTTTTCGCGACATAGACACAAACGCAGCAAGATACGCAATGGAGTTTGAGTAAACTGGTGGAGCTGGGCTCAAGAAATTCAGAAACCCCAAAGAAAACACTGGCGCAACGAAAATCCCGGTCGACATGGGTGGCCAGAGCACGACTCACCCTCTTCGGCTGGGGCTGCCACTCGCCAGAAGCCTCGCGGCGCCGTGGGGGATCAACCCGTCGTTGGCCATATCGAGGAGATCCTTCTCCCTGATGGTCGACTGGATCCAATCTCCCAGGACCCAGCCCTTCGGCAGGTTGGATCTCGACGAGGAACCACCGCGGCCGGTAGATCTCCCCTTTGCCTTCTCGGCTGCCGACGCCTTCTCCGCCACCGACGCCTTCTTCGTGCGCTCCAACATCGTCGTCTTCTCTTTGCTCATGTCTGCCGGCGGAATGCGCAGGAGAGGAGGTAGCAGGAGCAGCAGCGGTTGCGGAGGGCAGAGACGAAGAGAGCAGAGGAGGAAGAACGGGGTACTGTGCAGAAGCCCCCGCGAATCGCATTTATAGCATCCCTTCCGAGTGGATGACAGGTGGACCCGAGCAATCCAATCATATCCCGAACAGTTGCACTGCATGATACGTGGCGGAAAAAGCGGCGCGGAAATTGAGGCGTCCCTGTTATGTCCCATCTGAACGCCGCAGTCCGTTCCGCTTCACGCGCTACCCCAAATTTCGTATCCCGCGAGATCCGCTAGGGACAGATCGGCTGTCAAAGTAGATTTCGCGATCCGTCGCCGAATAGCAAGGTAAAAGAAAGTCACTCGACTAAAGAACAAGAATGGATCGAGTCGACTGAAGAAAAGTCGCTTGTCATCAACGGAGAAGATCTTGATCCAAGACAATACTTAGCCAGTATGCAAAAGACAATCGGAAACAATGTCAACTCTTCCTTCACTCTAGCCTCGATCCATTCGGGGGCTAATGATGGATTCATGTACCTAGGGTAGGGTCATAAGCCTGACCTAAACGCCCTACCCTAGGACACTCTTAGAAGACATCACCTTCCAGTCGACCAAAGAGGGACCCACTCGACTGGTCTGGAAGGACTCGACCATGGAAGGCTCACTCGACCATTAAGACCCACTCGACCACCAGAAGGTCAGAAGGCACTCCGTAGCGCAACGGCTTGCTATTGAATAGACTTAATGATAGTTAAGACGCTTTATGAGGGGCGTTACCAGTAACGCCCCAGGCTTAATGTACTTTAAACCTCTCCATTATGTGGGCTGGCTGGGGTCTTGGCGCACTCTATATAAGCCACACCCCTCCACAGGTAGAGGGGTTCGCACTCTTGTAATACTCATACTCATAATCCACTCGACCGCCTTAGGGCTCCGAGACGTAGGGCTGTTACTTCCTCCGAGAAGGGCCTGAACTCGTACATCGTTTGTCTTCACAACTACTCCATAGCTAAGACATCGCCTCCCCTACCTACCCCTATTTCTACTGTCAGACTTAGAACCACGACAGAAGGCGTGGGTGAAAATGGGAAACCCTTATCCCTTTATAGAGGCGACAAAAGTGGTGCACCTCCCAACTTGCCCGTTGAGAATCGCTTATTTCCCAAGTGCCACGATTGATGGTGCGGTTGGGTTACCCATACCCATATTGATGGGAATCCCGTGATAAGGGGACATGATCTCTGCTTTGACAAGACGTGCAAGGAAACCGACTCGCCATATGCGCTATGGCTGGTTGTGGTAAAACGGTTCGAATAATGACCCGCCCGTAGTGTCATGTCACGTTGTCTAAAGTTGTCAACAGATCACATTTGTAAAATATCATTCTCTCTACGTTGGTATGTGAAGATCATCTTACAGATCCAGACACGATCTAAGTGTTCGATAATTACTATGGAGTATTCGGAGATGGAACCCGTTTTGCAATGCCGAAGACAAAACTGCGCGCCGGACTCATCGTCATTGAAGCCTGGTTCAGGGGCTACTGAGGGAGTCCTGGATTAGGGGGTATCCGGACAGCCGGACTATACACTTTGACCGGACTATTGGAGCGTGAAGATACAAGACTCAAGACTCCGTCCCATGTCCGCGTGGGACTCTCCTTTGCGTGGAAGACAAGCTTCGCGATTCGGATATTGTATTTCCTTCTTTGTAACCGACTCCGTGTAAACCCTAACCCTCTTCGGTGTCTATATAAACCGGAGAGTTTGGTCCTTAGACGCACAATCATAATCATCATAGGCTAGCTTCTAGGGTTTACCCTCTACTCGTGGTAGATCAACTCTTGTAATACCCCTATCATCAATATCAATCAAGCAGGAAGTAGGGTTTTACCTTCATCGAGAGGGCCCGAACCTGGGTAAACATCGTGTCCCTTGCCTCCTGTTGCCATCAGCCTTAGACGCACAGATCGGGACCCCCTACCCGAGATCCGCCGGTTTTGAGACCGACACCCATTACAAATTACCTTATTACAGAACTATCTGTTACCGATAATTTCAGTGCTTGCAGAGAATACCTTACTGAAAACCGCTTGTCATTTCCTTCTGCTCCTCGTTGGGTTCGACACTCTTACTTATCAAAAGGACTACGATAGATCCCCTACACTTGTGGGTCATCATAGTACCCAGACATTCTGAGCACATGCTCACTAGCTGAGCTATTCTCCTCCATCTTGTATGCAAATAACTTGTTAGAGGTCTCATACCTCTCAACACGGGCATGAGCCTGAAGTACCAATTTTATCTCTTGGAACATCTCATATGTTCCATGGCGTTCAAAATGCCTTTGGAGCCCCGATTCTAAGCCGTAAAGCATTGTGCACTAAACTATCAAGTAGTCATCTGAACATGTCTGCCAGATGTTCACAACATCCAATGACGACTCTAGAGGGGTTGGTACACCGAGCGGTGCATCAAGGAAAGCCTTCTGTGCATCAGTGAGGACAATCCTCAGACTACGGCCTTAGTCCGCATAATTGCTTACTATATCTTTCAACTTAATCTTTCTCTAGGAACGTATTAAAATAGGGAGCTATAGCGCGAGCTATTGATCTACAAGATAATTTTCAAAGACAATTTAGACTATGTTCATGATAATGAGATCAATTAATCATATTACCTAAGAACTCCCACTCAAATTTACATCCCTCTAATTTTTCTAGTGTAACACGATCCAAATTCACCAACCCAGTCCAATCATCACGTGAGATGAGGTGGTTTCAATGGTGAACATCTCCATGTTGATCATATCTACTATATGACTCGTGTTTGACCTTTCGATATCTTGTGTTCCGAGGCCATGTCTGTACATGCTAGGCTCGTCCAGTTTAACCCAAGTGTTCCCCATGTGAAAAACTGGCTTGCACCCGTTGTATGTGAACGTAGAGTCTATCACACCCGATCATCACGTTGTGCCTCGAAATGATGAACTTTCGCAATGGTGCACACTTATAATGCTACCGTCATCCTAAGAAAAATAAGATGCATAAAAGGATTAACATCACATGCAAATCATAAGTGACATGATATGGCCATCAACTCGTGCTTTTGATCTGCATCTCCAAAGCACCGACACGATCTCCATCGTCATGGGCATGACGCCATGATATCCATCATTGTGTCACCATCGAGGTTGTCACGCCAACCATGCTTCTACTACTATTGCTACCGCTTAGCAATAAAGTAAAGCATTACATACCGCTTAAATATTTACACGCAGGTCATACAACAACATTGTGGCTCCTATCGGTTTCTATACGCATCGACATGCAAGTCGATATAAACTTTTACAAACATGATCATCTCATACATCAAATATATTTCATCATGTCTATGGCCATATCATATCACAACATACCCTTCAAAAACAAGTTAGACGTCCTCTAATTGTTGTTGCATGTTTTACGTGGTTGCTATGGGTATCTAGCAAGAACGATTCTTACCTACGCAAAGCCACAACGGTGATGTGCAAGTTGCTATTTAACCTTCTACAAGGACTGCCTTTGGCGAATCCTATTCAACTAAGGTGGGAGAGATAGACACCCGACAGCCATCTTTATGTAACAAAGTCACATGTCTGTCGATGGAACCAGTCTCATGTACGTGTACATGTAAGGGATGTTTGGGCCGCTCCATCCCACAATACCGCTGAATCAAGAAAAGACCAAGGAAGGAAGCAGTTTGAATATCAACGCCTGCGAGCTCCTTTGTGTTCTACTCGTGATGTCATCTACGCATAAACCTAGCTCTGATACCACTGTTGGGGAATGTTGCATGGGAAACAAAAATTTCTTACGCTCACCAAGATCAATCTAGGAGATGACCATCTATGAGAGAAGAGATTGCATCTATATACCCTTGTAGATCGCTAAGCGGAAGCATTAAGAAATGTGATTGATTTAGTCGAACGAATTCGCGATCCAATCACGATCCGTCCCATGAACTCCCGATCCAAGTGCCGAACGAACGACACCTCCGCGTTCAACACACGTACGGCTTGATGACGCCTTCACCTCATCGATCCAGCGAGTGATGGTGAAGTAGTAGCTTGAGTCCTCCGGTAGCGCAACGGCGTTGTAGCGGTGGTGGTGGCGGAATCTCAGCAGAGCTTCGCTAAGCCCTACGGAGAGGAAGAAGGATGCGAGGGATAGGAGAGGCAGTGCTATGGCGTGGAGATGTGCTTAAGGTTGCGGCTGCCCTCTCTCTACCTCTCTATATATAGGGGAAGGGAGGAGGGGGTGGCGCCCCTAGGGTTTTGCCTAGGGGGGCGACGGCCAGGGCAGATGGGATCTCCCCTAGGGTGACTTGCCCCCCAAGCCGGGTTTAGGGAACCCTAGAGGGGGTGCCCCACCTCTCCTGGTCACGTGGGAAAGGGTGAGGGGGCGCACGGCCCCTTAGTGGGCTGGTTTGCCCCCTTCCCTTGGCCCATGAGGCGCCCCAACACTTGTCGGGGCCCCCCGAAACCCCTTTCGATGATGCTGGTCACCACCCGGTACCCGCAGAACAATTATGGACTCTAATACTCTTCATCCAATATATCGATCTTCACCTCCGAACCATTCTGGAGTTCCTTGATACGTCTCCAACGTATCTATAATTTTTTATTGTTCCATGCTATTATATTACCCGTTTTGGATGTTTATGGGCTTTACTTTACACATTTATATCATTTTTGGGACTAACCTACTAACTGGAGGCCCAGCCCGTATTGTAGTTTTTTTTGCCTATTTTAGTGTTTCGAAGAAAAGGAATATCAAATGGAGTCCAAACAGAATTGAACCTTCGGGAGCGTGATTTTTGTAAAAAACATGATCCAGAGGACTTGGAGTGGAAGTCACGCAACAAACGAGGCGACCACGAGGGTGGAGGGCGCCCACCCTACTGGGCGCGCCCCCTATCTCGTGGGCCCCTCGGGAGTCCACCGACCTACTTATTCCTCCTATATATACCCATGTACCCCAAAAACATTAGAAGCGACCACGAAAAACTATTTCCACCGCCGTAACCTTTTGTATCCGCGAGATCCCATCTTGGAGCCTTCACCGGCGTTCCGCCGGAGGGGGAATCGATTACGGGGGGCCTCTACATCATCTCCAAGGCCTCTCCAATGAGTTGTGAGTAGTTTACCACACACCCTTCAGGTCCATAGTTATTAGCTCGATGGCTTCTTCTCTCTCTTTGAATCTCAATACCATGTTCTCCTTGATCTTCTTGGAGATCTATTTGATGTAACTCTTTTTGCGGTGTGTTTGTCGAGATCCGATGAATTGTGGGTTTATGATTAGGTTTATCTATGATAAATATTTGAATCTCTTCTGAATTCTTTTATGTGTGATTAAGTTATCTTTGTAAGTCTCTTCGAATTATCAGTTTGGTTTGGCCTACTAGATTGACCTTTCTTGCAATGGGAGAAGTGCTTAGCTTTGGGTTCAATCTTATGTGTCCTTTCCCAAAGGATGTTAGGGCAGCAAGGCATGTATTGTATTGTTGCCATCGAGGATAAAAAGATGGGGTTTATATCATATTGCATGAGTTTATCCCTCTACATCATGTCATCTTTCTTAATGCATTACTCCGTTCTTTATGAATTTAATACTCTAGATGCATGCTGGATAGCGGTCGACGTGTGGAGTAATAGTAGTAGATGCAGGTAGGAGTCGGTCTACGTGTCACGGACATGATGCCTATATAAATGATCATGCCTAGATAATCTCGTAATTATTCGCTTTTCTATAAATTGCTCGATAGTAATTCGTTCACCCACCGTAATACTTATGCTATCTTGAGAGAAGCCATTAGTGAAACCTGTGGCCCCCGAGTCTATCTTTTATCATATAAGCTTTCAATCTACTTTTATTAGCATCTTTACTTTTCCTATCTATATTATAAAATACCAAAAATATATTTATCTTATCATATTATCTCAATCAGATCTTACTTTCGCAAGTGGCCTTAATTAAAGGGATTGACAACCCCTTTATTGCGTTGGTTGCGAGTTCTTGTTTGTTTGTGTAGGTGTGTGGGACTTTTGAGGAGCCTCCTACTGGATTGATACCTTGGTTCTCAAAAACTGAGGGAAATACTTACGCTACTATTGCTGCATCACCCTTTCCTCCTCAAGGAAAACCAACGCAAGCTCAAGACGTAGCAAGATGGATTTCTGGCGCCGTTGCCGCGGAGGTCTTTGCTCAAGTCAAGATATACCAAGTACCCATCACAAACTCATCTCCCTCGCATTTACATTATTTGCCATTTGCCTCTCGTTTTCCTCTCCCCCACTTCACCCTTGTCATTTTATTCGCCCTGTCTTTCCCAATCTCCTCTCTCTTTCGCTTGTCTTTTTGTGTGCCTGTTTGCCCTAATGGCTTTGCCTAAGAACACCGACCTTCATCTTAGAAGGTTGGAAGAGATTGAATCAAATGTTAGAAGCTTTATGACTTTACAATTTGAGCATAATAATTTCTTCAGAAAAGAGCTTAAAGAACAAAAAGGTTTTATGGGGTTTATGAACAAAGAGCTTGATTATATGTCTAAAGAATTTTATGGTTTGAACTCCCAAATTACTCGGCTTGAAAATTCTATAGCCCAAATTTCTGATAAGCAAGCTACCTTAGTCAATAAGATGGCTGCCAAACCAAAAAAGTTAGATGAAAATAATGATGAAGATCTTAAAGTTATTGATGTGTCCCCTATTAGATCTTTGTTTTGCAATATGAATCTTAATAATGATGGGACTGGAGATGAGTCAACTTTAGTTAAAAGGCGTCCCAATGATTCGGAGTTTTTAGATCTTGATGCTAAATTTGGTAAAAGTGGGATTGGAGAGGTCAAGAGTTTAAATAGCATTGAACCCACTATCTTGGATTACAAGGAATTTAATTATGATAATTGTTCTTTAGAAGGTTGTATTTCCTTGTTGCAATCCGTTGTGAATTCTCCTCATGCTTATAGTCAAAATAAAGCTTTTACCAAACATATTGTTGATGCCTTAATGCA
Organism: Aegilops speltoides; assembly: GCA_021437245.1. Taxonomy (NCBI): domain Eukaryota; kingdom Viridiplantae; phylum Streptophyta; class Magnoliopsida; order Poales; family Poaceae; genus Aegilops; species Aegilops speltoides. The sequence goes on along the minus strand of CM038142.1, from coordinate 563,355,020 downwards.
ATCTTATGATGAAAAACTTAAATTGGAAGTTTCTATACCTAGAAAACTTAATGATGAGTGGCAACCTACTATAAAGATTAAAATTAAAGATCATGAGTGGTATGCTTTATGTGATTTGGGTGCTAGTGTTTCCACGATTCCGAAAACTTTATGTGATATTCTAGGTTTCCATGATCTTGATGATATCTCTTTAAATTTGCACCTTGCAGATTCCACCATTAAAAAGCCAATGGGAAGGATCAATGATGTTCTCATTGTTGCAAATAGAAATTTGGTGCACGTAGGTTTTATCGTTCTTGATATAGATTGCAATCTTTCATGTCCTATTATTCTTGGTAGACCTTCCTTAGAACGATTGGTGCGATTATTGATATGAAGGAAGGAAATATGAGATTCCATTTCCCATTAAGGAAAGGCATGGAACACTTTCCAAGAAAGAAAGTCAAATTACCTTATGAATCTATCATGCGAGCTACTTATGAATCGAGTGCCAAACATGGCACTACTTAGATCTATCCTCGCTTTTATGCCTAGCTAGGGGCGTTAAACGATAGCGCTAGTTGGGAGGCAACCCAATTTTATTTGTGTTTTTTGTTTTTTGCTTCTGTTTAATAATAAATTTTGCATCTACCTTGTATTTAGATGTGTTTTTATGTTTCAATTAGTGTTTGTGTCAAGTAGAACCTATAGGATAACCTATGGTGATAGTTAATTTGATTCTGCTGAAAAACAGAAACTTTACACGCACGAAAATAATTTTGGTAATTCGCAGAAACGTGCTTTTGCGTTGATTCTTTTTGCTGTAGATCAATAGACAAAGTGCCCAGGACTTCCTATTTTGGTAGGATTTTTAGAGTTACAAATTGCTACAGACTGTTCTGTTTTTGACAGATTCTGCTTTTCGTGTGTTGTTTGCTTATTTTGATGCATCTATGGCTAGTATGTAAGGGTATGAACCATAGAGAACTTGGAATACAGTAGGTTTAAAACCAATATAAATAAAGAATGATTTCATTACAATACCTTATGTGGTGGTTTTGCTTTCTTTCACTAACGGAGCTTATGAGATTTCCTGTTGAGTTTTGTGTTGTGAAGTTTTCAAGTTTTGGGTAAAGATTTGATGGACTGTGGAATAAGGAGTGGCAAGACCCTAAGCTTGGGGATGCCCATGGCACCCCCAAGATATTCAAGAATAGCCAAAAGCCTAAGCTTGGGGATGCCCCGGAAGGCATCCTCTTTAAATCTTCGTTTATCGGTAACTTTACTTGGAGCTATATTTTTATTCGCCACATGATATGTGTTTTGCTTGGAGCGTCTTGTATGATATTAGTCTTTGCTTTTTAGTTTACCACAATCATACTTGCTGTACACACCTTTTGGGAGAAACCCACTTGATTGGAATTTATTAGAATACTCTATGTGCTTCACTTATATCTTTTGAGCTAGAAATTTTTTTGCTCTAGTGCTTCACTTATATCTTTTAGAGCACGGCGGTGGCTTGATTTTGTAGAAATTGTTAGTCTCTCATTCTTCACTTATATCATTTTGAGAGTCTCTTAGAACAAGCATGGTATTTGCTATGGTTATAAAATTGGTCCTAGAATGGTGGGCATCCAAGTTAGGTATAATAAAAACTATCATAAGAAGTGAATTAGATGCTATGATCAATTTGATACTTGATAATTGTTTTGAGATATGGAGGTAGTGATATTAGAGTTATTCTAGTTGGGTGATTATGAATTTAAAGAATGCTTGTGTTGAAGTTAGCAAGTCCCATAGCATGCACGTATGGTTAAAGTTGTGTAACAAATTTGAAACATGAGGTTTTCTTAGATTGTGCATCCTTATGAGTGGCGGTCGGGGACGAGCGATGGTCTTTTCCTACCAATCTATCCCCCTAGGAGCATGCGCGTAGTGCTTGGTTTTTGATGACTTGTAGATTGTTGCAATAAGTATATGAGTTCTTTTTTGACTAATGTTGAGTCCATGGATTTTACGCACTCTCACCCTTCCACACTACAAGAATACCCCTTATAAAGCAACGCGAATTCTACAAAATTTTAGCTATACGTTGTACAATTCACAATAGATACGCATATTAAGGGTTGCAGATATGCGTTGCAGATTTGCATCTCTTGACTGTCGTGGGACGTATGCCAAAAAAAACAGGAAAGGAGAGAGGGATGCGCGAGAAACGGATCCCCTGATGCCCCTCGTCTCTCCCAAATCGCCGCCACGAACCTTCTCGTCACCCTCCTCCTCCCACCTCGCCGCCGGCCCTCCCCTGCCCTCCTCCCACCTTGCAGCTCCGGAGGCTACCGGATCCACCGCATCACCCACCCACCCACTTATCCCTCTCACATCCCATCTCTCTCCCTTGATGCAGCTGCTCGTTGCGCCACCTGCGGCTAGGGGTGGGCATTCGGTTGCACCGAAGAATTCGGTTCGGTGCTTCGGTGTTTACAGAAATTCGGTTCCCAGAAAACGAAGACCGATCGGTTAACGGAAATTCTGATAACCGAGGATTCGGTGCACCGCAAATTCGGTTTTGGTCTTCGGTTTGACCGAATCACCCGATGTAAATCCACAGCATCAGATCGAGGCAGAGAAACTGAAAAAATAATCATAGGCGGCCTGCGATGCTGCGAGGTGGGGGGGGGGGCGGGGCCCTCTAGCATGTACTCCCTTGGGCGGCGTTGCCTCGATTGGGGGAGTCGTAGGAGACAGGGACGTCGGACAGGTTGGGGCTGAGCTGGCCCAGCTGGGACAACTTGTGTGCACGGATAAGAACAGAATTCACGTGAAGAGTAAATGGACTGTTGGGCCAAGATTTGTTGGGCTGTATATAGTGGATAAGGATAATACGGTTAATCGGTCAACCGAGGCAGAGGACCGAACACACCGAACTTAGTTCGGTTTTGCACATTTGCTGACCGATGTAACAACCGAAGTTTCGGTCCTCGGTTTTTTTCGGTTCGGTCTCGGTTTATTCGGGTTCGGTGTTCGGTAGTCGGTTTTTCTGCCCACCCCTACCTGCGGCGGCTGATTCAGGCGACGTCCGGCGAATCCCGCGATCACGAAGCACAGCACGGCATCCCGTCACACCGCGACGCCCTCCCATGCGGCTAGATCGGGCGGTAGCGGCCACCAAAGCACACCCGCAACCTTCCCCCGATGGCTAGGGTTTCGGGCGTCGGCTCCGGCGCCGGTGGCCATGTGGTCCTCTCGTCCGGTGAGTGAATCCCCTCCCCTGGCTTTGTCCTCTCTCTCTTCCCCTTACTGTAACCTCTGTTCTTCTCTTCTCCTATAGACGTCTAGGTATGCACCCCTGATTCTATTGCAGCTAATCCCTGTCAAAAAAGTTTGGCCCTTGTGCAATTCATTGACGAACACTGATAGGCCTACAGACTGACTTCCGATCTTCGTTGATTTACATTTATGCACTGATTGCTATTCTATTAAATTAGTAATTATTAGATATCAATGGAGCATCAAAATTTGAAAAATTCTTATACGCTGCCAAGTGCTAACTCATCCATCCTTGATAGATGAGTCGTTAATCCTTTCTAGTTTTTTTAATGTAGAGAAGCACTACTTCATCTATACGGACCCCATATTAAATAGTCTATTACAAGAGTTACAATATTTAAGGAGGGATCCAGTCTTAATAGGTCTCTGTATTGCAGTTTTGATGAGTTACTAATCGAAGATTTTGTTGCAATTTCACACTTTTCAGGAGTCGATGGTCAGGTTATTTAGGTGGAGGTAGTAGCTTGCTAATGGTGGCTTTCACGTCCAGCTCAAATACTAGAGGACATGGACCTGTTGGGGAAAGCACGTACACCTTTGTGTTTAGTGAGCAGGTGAATTAATAATCCACATTTTTTCTTCTATGATGTTGCTTTGATGTTGTTGATATGATTCAGAACACTGATAAATAAGATAGTACACATTTTCTTTGTCATTTGGTTATGTGATTGTCCTCTCATACACTCGCGGAGGGTAGTGGAGGCGAAACTGGGCCACGACCCCCCTTCCAAAATTACAAAAAGAATTTTATACTAGGTATATTCACTACTTTAGCACAGCCCAGGAAATAATGCCCAGTAGAAGTCTAGGAACAGCGTCCATCCCCGATTCTCCATGGCTCCGATAGACTGCTACTGCAGGGCTAGATCACTACCAGGCCACAACTATTGTGAACCATCGGTTGCTCTTCGTCCGCTGACATGATTTGAGCGACCGACCATTGCAAACTCGTCCATTCGTCTGATGACCTCCTTGGCTCCTCCTCTTTATCGACTTGTGTATCCCCTTATCGGTTGGAGGCTTGGAATTGCACGCCGTTGACGCCGGCAAGCCACCACGTCGGATGGTGGACGCACCAGCACTAGTGCGCACTGGACCTTAATCCTCTTGCTGGGTTGCGGCTCCTTTGTTGATTGAAACCAAATGCCTTGGACACTGCTGGTTGGTGCTTCGTGCTTGCCTTGCTAATTGCTTGGTTAGTTTACTACAGAAAGTGTATGTCCTATATTTTGATTGGAACTAAGAGGGTAACTGAGAAGCGAGGCTTGATGATAATTTATTCATATAGATGTCCACTGCATCGGCTAAATGCTGGAAAGTTTGATTCATTATAAATTCCTGATTTAGAAATATAGCAACAATAGAAACGACATATTATCTAGTCATATAATTATAGGAACCCTACAAATTATCGGTTACACATGTTCTATGATGAGTAGCTTTTCATGCATATTGTGTGTTTTTAGATGGATTTGGCCCACTCTTGTGTCATGCTCCGCCACTGCTCTCATAGCATGCAGTTATTATATATGCACTTGGGTCAAGTCAATGCAAATATATACCAAGTACTTATCTACTAATCTAAAAAAAGGTACTTATCTACTACCGCTGTACATCATAGTGAAAATAAAACTGAATCCCAATACCCCATTTAGATGCAACCTACACCTGAGCTTTATGCATGTTCATGTGCAAATATTCATATACTAAAGCTTGCAGCAAGCACACGCACATATACACCGGCAGCGGCTCACTGTTAATCATCATATTTGTCATTCATTAACTAGAGGCTCACTGTTTGTTTGTGCGAAGGTTTCCGAAGAAAGAAATACTCAATGCCATTCGGCAGTTTTCAATGTGCCAGTCTCTACATTCATACTACATCATTGAGTTTTACCTTCAACTAAGACTATTTCTGTTGAGGTGATTATTTATTTATTCCTACATTGCTTAGATTAGCTCTAACCATTTTTCAGCCTCCTTTTCTGCTCTTATTCAACTATTTATGTACTCCTGTCTCGCCAATGGTGTACCTATTGTTGTGTGTAATTTAATATGAGGCGCCGCACTCATCCGTTCCGGCACTACTGAGAAGGAGGCGACATCATGGACGGCTGGTGCTGCGAGTAGATTTGTCCAAGATACATCAGTGTTTGTAGTCATGGTTCTGGTAACTGTCTGCGATCTCCATATGTTAACTGTTTGCGAAGACGGAAATGCAAGTAATGTTCTTCTTAGATGCTCTTGCCCTTTCGATTTGTACATTGCTAAACTGACCACTGAGCTCATACCACTTTGATTCGTAAATTGCTGAATCACCCACATGAACTCTTGCTGTCATGGTTTGTAAATTGCTGAATTTCCCATTATGTTGCTTGCACTGTTCCATACAAGCAGTGTCTATTGTGCTTTTAATCCGTCAACTAAGTAGGTACTATGTTATTAGTGGCTTGCTTTTAGGCCACAACCACATCTGTTTATTTTTCTACGAGCCTGTTTATGTTTGTTTTTTGACCTGAAGTAGTATATTGAGTTGTAAGGGAATACTTTCAGGTCGCAACTTTTCTTTGTAATAGTTGTAATCTAGGCGGGCAACCAATGTTTCGAAAGTAATGACCCATTGTAAGAATTAATGTTTCTTATTTGCTAGGAAACCCATCACTATTTGCATCATGTCAATGCATTGTATATTAACAGTTCATTTTCTTATTTTGTTTGTAGATTCAAAAGGTATATGGACGATTATATGGGTGCGTGGCAAGTATACTGCAAGGATGATGATGTGGTTCCGGTTCACGATGATGACGATGATGGCTGTTTTCAGTTTTACTTTAGTTTTAGGGATGCTTTTCCTGTTGGATGATGTTCCTTGGTTAAGTTTTAGTTAAGTTGAAGGGATGTTGATGGATGATTTTAGTTTAAGTTTTTGCTGTCAAGAGAATATTCAGATTATGCATCACATTTGGATGTTATTCCTCCTGTAATATCAACTATTGTAATCCCACAATATTTTTCAATATATGATTTGTTCCTCTCGTGCGTATATTTTTTTCTGACTTGATATACATACTTATCACCATTATGTGGAGCATTAGTTTAATTGCTGGCAATATATAAATATTATTCACATTTTATATGTAAACACCTTTAGTGTTGCAACCCTGTAGATGAATTTGAATTCCTGTATATTAACCACCAACGTATATGAGTGTTGTAAAAGTTGGTTTTATGTGTTGTACTCTTGCAACGGTTCTGTTTTACCAACGGAAGTATAACCGTTGCATTATGCGCTAGCAACACTGGTTAAGGCTACGCATCCCAAACCGTTGGTAAAGATTAGCAACGCATATATGGACTTTTAGATACGGAAACATGCGTTGCTATATATGGGGTCCTGTTGTAGTGCCATCATTGCTAGCCTCTTCAGTACCGTGCATTGCCCTTTCTCACCTTGAGAGTTGGTGCCAACTTTGCCAGTGCATCCAAACCCCGTGATACGATACGCTCTATCACACATAAACCTCCTTATATCTTCCTCAAAACAGCCACCATACCTACCTATTATGGCATTTCCATAGCCATTCCGAGATATATTGCCATGCAACTTTCCACCGTTCCGTTCATCATCATGACACACATTATCATTGTCATATTGCCTTGCATGATCATGTAGTTGACATCGTATTTGTGGCAAAGCCACCATGCATAATTTTTCATACATGACACTCTTGATTCATTGCCCATCCCGGTACACCGCCGGAGGCATTCATATAGAGTCATATCTTGTTCTAGTATTGAGTTCTAATTCATGAGTTGTAAATAAATAGAAGTGTGATGATCATCATTATTAGAACATTGTCCCCAAATAAAAAAAGGGAAAGGCCAAATATAAAAAAAGAAAGGCCAAATAAAAAAAGAAAAAGAAAGGCCAAATAAAAAAAGGAAGGCCCAAAAAAAAGAAAATAAAAAAGGGGGCAATGTTACTATCTCTTTTTCCACACTTGTGCTTCAAAGTAGCACCATGTTTTTCATATAGAGAGTCTCATATGTTGTCACTTTCGTATACTAGTGGGAATTTTTCATTATAGAACTTGGCTTGTATATTCCTACGATGGGCTTCCTCAAAATGCCCTAGGTCTTCGTGAGCAAGCAAGTTGGATGCACACCCACTAGTTTCTTTTGTTGAGCTTTCATACATTTATAGCTCTAGTGCATCCGTTGCATGGCAATCCCTACTCCTCATGTTGACTTCAATTGATGGGCATCTCCATAGCCCTTTGATTATCCTCGTCAATGTGAGACTTTCTCCTTTTTTGTCTTCTCCACACAATCCCCATCATCATATTCCATTCCATCCATAGTGCTATATTCATGGCTCACACGCTCATGTATTGCGTGAAAGTTGAAAAAGTTTGAGATTATTTAAGTACGAAACAATTGCTTGGCTTGTCATCGGGGGTGTACAAGATGGGAGCATTTTTGTGTGACGAAAATGAAGCATGACCTAACTATATGATTTTGTAGGGATAAACTTTCTTTAGTCATGTTATTTTGAGAAGACATGATTGCTTTGATTAGTACGCTTGAAGTATTACTATTTCTTATGTCAATATGAACTTTTATTTTGAATCATTTGGATCTGAACATTCATGCCACAATAAAGAAAATTACATTGAGAATTATGCTAGGTAGCATTCCACGTCAAAAATTCTGTTTTTATCATTTACCTACTTGAGGACGAGCAGGAATTAAGCTTGGGGATGCTTGATACGTCTCCAACGTATCTATAATTTTTTATTGTTCCATGCTATTATATTACCCGTTTTGGATGTTTATGGGCTTTACTTTACACATTTATATCATTTTTGGGACTAACCTACTAACCGGAGGCCCAGCCCGTATTGCTGTTTTTTTTTGCCTATTTCAGTGTTCCGAAGAAAAGGAATATCAAATGGAGTCCAAATGGAATGAAACCTTCGGGAGCGTGATTTTTGGAACAAACGTTATCCAGAGGACTTGGAGTGGAAGTCACGCAACAAACGAGGCGGCCACGAGGGCGGAGGGCGCGCCCCCCCTACTGGGCCCGCCCCCTATCTCGTGGGCCCCTCGGGAGTCCACCAACCTACTTCTTCCTCCTATATATACCCATGTACCCCGAAAACATCAGAAGCGACCACGGAAAACTATTTCCACCGCCAGAACCTTCAGATCCGCGAGATCCCATCTTGGAGCCTTTGTCATGCTCCACCGAGGGGAATCGATCACGGGGCTCTACATCATCTCCAAGGCCTCTCCGATGAGTTGTGAGTAGTTTACCACAGACCTTCGGGTCCATAGTTATTAGCTAGATGGCTTCTTCTCTCTCTTTGAATCTCAATACCATGTTCTCCTTGATCTTCTTGGAGATCTATTTGATGTAACTCTTTTTGCGGTGTGTTTGTCGAGATCCGATGAATTGTGGGTTTATGATTAAGTTTATCTATGATAAATATTTGAATCTCCTCTGAATTCTTTTATGTGTGATTAAGTTATCTTTGTAAGTCTCTTCAAATTATCAGTTTGGTTTGGCCTACTAGATTGATCTTTCTTGCAATGGGAGAAGTGCTTAGCTTTGGGTTCAATCTTGCGGTGTCCTTTCCCAGTGACAGTAGGGGTAGCAAGGCACGTATTGTATTGTTGTCATCGAGGATAAAAAGATGGGGTTTATATCATATATGAGTTTATCCCTCTACATCATGTCATCTTTCTTAATGCGTTACTCCGTTCTTTATGAACTTAATACTCTAGATGCATGCTGGATAGCGGTCGATGTGTGGAGTAATAGTAGTAGGTGCAGGCAGGAGTCGGTCTACTTGTCACGGACGTGATGCCTATATACATGATCATGCCTAGATAATCTCATAATTATTCGCTTTTCTATCAATTGCTCGACAGTAATTCGTTCACCCACCGTAGTACTTATGCTATCTTGAGAGAAGCCACTGGTGAAACCTGTGGCCCCCGGGTCTATCTTTTATCATATAAGCTTTCAATCTACTTTTATTAGCATCTTTACTTTTCCTATCTATATTATAAAATACCAAAAATATATTTATCTTATCATATTATCTCTATCAGATCTCACTTTCGCAAGTGACCTTAAAGGGATTGACAACCACTTTATTGTGTTGGTTGCGAGGTCTTGTTTGTTTGTGTAGGCGTGTGGGACTTTTGAGGAGCCTCCTACTGGATTGATACCTTGGTCCTCAAAAACTGAGGGAAATACTTACGCTACTATTGCCGCATCACCCCTTCCTCTTCAAGGAAAACCAACGCAAACTCAAGACGTAGCATTCCTCATCACGTCCGGGATCTCTTCCGGGACTCCAAACAACCTTTGGTAACCACCATAATGACTCAACTATACTTATATCGTCACCAAACTTTAGGTGTGTAGCCCTGCGGGTTTGAGAACTATGCAGACATGACCGAGACACCTCTACGGTCAATAACCAATAGCAGGACCTGGATGCCCATATTGGTTCCCACATATTCTATGAAGATCTTATCGGTCGAACCTCGATGTCAAGGATTTAACTAATCCCATATGTAGTTTCCTTTGTCTATCGGTATGTTACTTGTCCGAGATTCGATCGTTGGTATCTCCATACCTAGTTCAATCTCGTTACCGGCAAGTCTCTTTTACACGTTCCGTAATACAAGATCCCGTGGCTAACTCATTAGTCACATTGCTTGCAAGCTTCTTGTGATGTTGTATTACCGAGAGGGCCCAGAGATACCTCTCCATCATACGTAGTGGCAAATCCGAGTCTTGATCCATGCCAACTCAATTGACACCCTCGAAGATACCTGTAGAGCACCTTTGTAGTCACCCAGTTATGTTGCGACGTTTGGTACACACAAGGTATTCAGTGAGTTGCATGATCTCATGGTCATAGGGACATATACTTGACATGCAGAAAATGATAGCAATAAACTTGACACGATCATAGGCTACGTTCATAGTTTGAGTCTTGTCCATTTCATCATTCTCCTAATGATGTGATCCCGTTATCAAATGACAACTCATGTCTATGACTAGGAAACCATAGTCATCTTTGATCAACGAGCTAGTCCGGTAGAGGCTTACTAGGGACATGTTGTTGTCTATGTACCCACACATCTATTTGAGTTTCTAATCAATACAGTTATAGCATGGATAATAAACGATTGTCATGAACAGGGAAATATAATAATATGTAATTTATTATTGCCTCTAGGACATATTTCCAACACCCCCCGGACGATATCATTCCCGCCCACTGCCTCCCCCCCGCCAACTAACCGCTCGCCGCCCCAAGACGGGCGAGACCGCCGCCTCGCCCCCCCCACCGCACCGCCAGCCCCCGCTACCGCCCCGCACGGCCGCCGCTACCTTGCACCCGCCCATCCCGCACGGCCGCCGCCCTCTGCCGGAGACCCCCTCCCGCTGGCAGCGCCCGCGACCATCGCCCCCCGTCCGCTGCCGGAGACCTACGCGCCGTCTGCTTCACTACCACCGGGCGCGACACGGTTCTGCTCGCCGCGGTGTCTCCGGCACGTCGTCGCCGAGCCGCACCACTGCAAGGTTCGGTTTCTTGTAGGTTCTTGTTGCTTCTTAGAAGAAATTGGCTACACATGAAGGCTGCACCTTAATATAGATAATTGTCCCTGCAACCCACACACAGTAACGTGAACAATGTGCAATCAGCTTTGCCTCTGGCTTCACGTTAGTGAGTACAAAACCCGACGCCAAAGTTTGTTCCTTTTTTTGGCATAGGGTATAGTAAGAAAGCAGGGAACGTGTAAAAATAGCACCCACCTGCTGAGCACTCGCACATTTGGACCATCCTGTTGTACCAGCTAAACGCCGGCCGACGAAAACATGGTCGAGCTTCCTCTTGACCGTGTACTCGGGAGATCTTCCTATCTGATCCTGATAAGATGAAGGAAGTTACCATCAATTTTTGGCTCTCATTCGACACAAAATTGACAGTTTGCCGTATGTGTTTCACTTCAGCTTGGACCAATTCTGTTGTCGCACCAGCGGCTTGGACTGCTGCTGAATATGCAAAGTCTTTCTCCGTACAGTAGTATTTACTTCAGCCACATGCTTCAGATTTCCGTAGAAAAAAAGGCTCCCGAACCGAACACATAGGTTTGCATCGTAGAACTATAAAGCTATTAGAAGCATTGTAGTGGAGTAATCACTTCCATCAGAAACAACCATCCTAACTCTGTCAATTTTTTCTAATGATCCTTAGGGAGCGACTACCCCGTCACAATTCCCCAGAACATCATCTTGCATCAGAAAGCAGAGATCCTCGAGAAGCGTCGTGTCGCCCGGCAAAAGAAGGCTGCAGCTGTACGAAGTCTAAACCATGCCCAGGAATCAGATGCACATGCTTCTTCTGTAGGGTCCGAGCAATGTATCCCTTTGGCCAACATCACGAACACACATATAGATGGTATGTGCTTCCACTTCGTGTCCTAATGCATTCATGCATCATTTATACATATCCAAATCCTCGCATCTACATGTCAGTTACAGTATGTACGGCTGCAAACTCCGCGGGTACTGTTCATCTTCAATAAGACAATATTTCAGGCAGAAAAAGAAGTGGACAAAGTTGGTATGCTGGGCTATCCGACGAGCGGCGGGCTGAGTACATAAACAAACAGAAGATGGCCCGACTCGCAAGGAAAGGTGCCTCTGCCGGGGTGAATGTCCAAGTGCCTACATCATCTGCCCCACAAGCTTCATCTAGTTAGACGACCAACATGCTACATCATGGTGATTTTCGTCTCGAATTATGGGTTGATGCCTTGTTCTGTGTCTGTTCTGTGTCAGCTCGTACCTCTAGTCGGGCAAACTATGGTGGACGTGAACATCAGTTGCAGGAAATAGCAGGACAATGCAGCAAACAGAATGGTAATGAAGGTGATGTGCGGACGGGCATCTAACTTTCTTTCAAATCTATCATTAGACATGTCATCACACGTGTTTCTACTTCTGTTATACGCACGCTCAAGATGAATCAGCCCTATCTGAAATTACGCAGGTGCATGCAACTCCAACCGACGGTGGGTCAAATTTGGAGGTATAGACGGTTCAGATGATTGGTTGCACAGTAATCCAACTTACATACGGCGAGCGATGTCGGCGAAACATGTCGAAGATAGCTCTGTTCCCATAAGTTTTATCTCCGGATGCTCCATTGAACCATTAGGTATAGCATACCATCTACTTTACATTATGATGTCCTTTTGAGTTCATGAGCAGACTTCTGCTATACATTAGATTGTTTCAGATGCATACTCGGAAATGGAAATGCAACAGAGAGAGTCCTTGTTGTGTCGGAATCGTGCGTACAAGATGGTGAAACCAAATCCAGAGAGTCCTTGTTATATTGTTTCATCTGCGGCGGTTGTTGTTCTGGTGTGTTGGTTTTATGGGGCCTTAGCACGACGACTTTTTGACTGTCTACTATAACAAGGTAAGGTTTGCCTGGCTCCGGCGAGGAAGGGACGATGACAGCGGCGCGATTTCGACTCGCTTCAGTGCTTGTAGTCGTCGCTAGATGGTCTACTGATCTAGATGTAATTTTTATTATTTCTAGTGTTTGTTGTTTCTATCATGATTAAAGATGAATAGATTGAAAGTTTTTCTAAAAAAAAATGGAGACGGCTGACCTCGAGTATATCGTTGCATCTATGCCTCATTCAAGTTTCTGTTCGATAGTCCGTTACAATTTTCACAAGCCGGTCCCGCAATCTGTCAAAGGATAAATACTTGAACCAGGAAGGGAAGAGGTTATCGGAAGCAATTGAGGTGCCTTGTTTCTTTTCAAGGGGATGCATGCATGGTAAGAGCATCTCTAGCGGATCACGGAAAAACACATCCCGCAAAATCAGTTTATGGTGACCCGGAATTAAATTCGTTTGCGGTGCCTCTCTTTCTTTTTAATTTTTTAAACGTCATGTATCACTTTCCTAATGAGCTCAATCACGTTTTTTTCCTGAGAAAAAAAGATCGCACACGCACAAATCCCACACCAATGTCTTTCCTTTTTTCTTGAACGCGGCTTCTCTTTCCTCTAGAATCTACTTCCCGACGCGTACCGTGGCTCGTCCATAAACTAGCTGGGTGCCTCGCTGGGTCGATGGGCGCCACCAAATAAAAGGCGGATTCTGCAAACATGTAAGATGGATGACAGATACACCACCAGAACAGGGCAGTGAAATGGAGACGGCTATGAACATATTAGCCAGTCGCCGCCTCCAAATAAGTTAGGGTTCTCTGCCTCCCGCCGGCGCCGGCGCCGGTCCGTCCTGTCTCTGGTGGCCTTAGGGCCGTGAAGGCAGAGTGGATCTCGGCCCTTGTCGGTGGGAGGGCTCCGTTTTTAGTTTTTTTCGAGCTTTGTTAGGTTTTGTGTCCTGCTCAGGAAGACGAGACGGCGACGTCTTCCTGAAGATGCAATAAATGTCGCCTCGCCTAGCCCTCATTCCGGTGACGCGTCTAGCATCATCGATGGACGTGTGGAGGTGTTTCTCCGACGGATCTGTTCTTGGTGGATTTGCTCGGATTTGTTCATCGTTCGTCTTCGCTCGTGTGTCTTCAGGTTGGATCCTTTTGATCTAGACTCTTCATCTGTGGCGGTTGTTGTTCTGATGTGTTGGTTCTATGGGGCCTTAGCACGACGACTTCCCGACTGTCTACTATAACAAGGTTTGCCCGGCTCCGGCGAGGGAGGGACGATGACAGCGGCACGACTTTGACTCGCTTTAGAGCATCTCTAGCAGACCCCGCATCCCGACGACACGCATTTCACGTTTGCAGTTCGCGGAAAAACTGTTTTGTGGGCCGGGGTGGGTCTGCCTCTGCGGCCACCCCGGCCCGCAAAATGTAAATTTGCATCTCAATTTGCAACTCAATTTGCATTTCTTTGCATTTTCAACCACATTGCATACATAGGACATCACCAAATCTTTGCTAGAATACCAAGACCAAAGAAAACAAGAACCACAAGTATGCATTTTAGAAGATTTCCAACTTCCATAACCGCTCCCACGAGTTGATGCAATATCTTCTCCATGCACTCATTGTTTATCTGCGGATTCTTGATCTTGCATTCTTCATTCTTCTTCTTTGGTTCTAAGAAAGAAGTAGACGTTGCACATGCATGCGTTTCATTGCCTTCAGTTGCACTAAGGAGTGCACGAACGTCTATCAGTTTTCTTTCTATCAATAAATCAATGTATTCGCCTTTCCAAAACCAAAATGAGCATCCATCTTCCTACACGCATGATGATGTTCGAAATGAGCTAACATAATGAGGTATCCGAAATGAGCCGAATGAGAACCGCACGTACCCCGTCGTTTTTGCATTTAAAGAACACCCATCCGGGGTGCTTCGGCGTGCCTGGAGTCAGCCGTAGCACTGTCCTCGCGCAGTCGTCACACTGTCCTCGCGCAGTCATCGCACTGTATATGAGCGGCATCAGCGAGCCACAGAGCTTCTGCGCGAGGGCCGAGCCCGGCCAAATCCATGCCGGCAAACCGTCGGCGGCGGCGACAGGCCGAACCCGCACCTGCATGCGGAGATGCGCCTTTGCCGGGGCTGTGCGAGGTGCTCCCCGGCCATTCCATCGCTTGGCGCAGATGGCGGCGGCCGGGAAAGCCAAATCCAGCCGCCCACGATGAAGGGCCGCAGATCCGCTGCTCCCGGCCTGCCGACGCAGGAGAAGAGGGAGAGGAGGGGGCGGAGGGCAACCTCGTGTGTGTGTGGCGGCTTTTTGTCTTGCTCCCGCCGGCTACTATCGCCAGAATCTTAGGCGGTGGCGGGGCGAGGGGGAGAGGGGAGGTGGTTGGTGGGGAAAGCGCGGTCTGAAATGTCATCCCCACCAACCGCTCCCGCTATATGCAGGGCACCGACGGGCCCGGGGGGGGGGGGGAGGGGACCCGCGTATTCGCATGTTGGGATAAAGTTTTTGCCGCACCCCTCAAATTTTTGTGTGGGCCGGCCGCGTTTGCGGGGTCTGTTCGGACGGGATTTTCCACGCCGACCCGCATTTTGGCGGTTATTTTGCGGGTCGGGGCCTTT
This sequence comes from Aegilops speltoides, assembly GCA_021437245.1. Classification (NCBI taxonomy): domain Eukaryota; kingdom Viridiplantae; phylum Streptophyta; class Magnoliopsida; order Poales; family Poaceae; genus Aegilops; species Aegilops speltoides. The sequence goes on along the minus strand of CM038142.1, from coordinate 563,339,589 downwards.
GCGGGGTCTGCTAGAGTTGCTCTTAGTGCTTGTAGTCGTCGCTAGATGGTCTACTGATCTAGATGTAATTTTTATTATTTCTAGTGTTCGTTGTACTACCATGATTGAAGATGAATAGATTAAAAGTTTTTCTCGAAAAAAATGAAGACGGCTGACCTCGAGTATATCGTTGCATCTATACCTCAGTCAAGTTTCTGTTCGATAGTCCGTTACAATTTAAACAAGGCAATCCCGCAATCTGTCAAAGGGTAAATACTTGAACCAGGAAGGAAAGGGGTTATTGGAAGCAATTGAGGTGCCTTGTCGTTTCTTTTTAGGGGATGGATGGTAAGAGCAACGGTCTCGCAATTAAAGTGTGTCAAATATTACCCTTCTGACAGCTTGATGGACACTGTGTTTACTAGCAATGCTTTTGCTGTCTTTTTTTTTGAAGCTCGCATAGTCTTTATTTAAACATCCCAACCAGGGATCTCGTCCGAAACAGCCTGCAAAATACGGTCTGGGGGTTCGGCTAACCAAACCTTACACAAATTATTTGCCACACTATGTCTAGCTAACAAATGAGCTGCATTATTAGCAGAACGTCTAACCCAAGTGACTTTCCATCCCTCCCTCAACGCCAAAAGTTGCTTAACCTCTTCTATGACCGGTCCCAGCATAGATAAGTCCCTCTCCTTGTTGTTCAGCTTGCTGACTATCTGAAGGGAATCCATCTCCACATGCAGGCTTCCAACATTTAGCTCCTGAGCTAGTTGTGCTGCCCTTTTGCATGCCTGTAACTCCACCATCGCCGCATCCTTACACCGAGGATAGACCTGGCACGCCCCGGCCGTGAACGCGCCCTCCTGGTTCCTGAGGACCACTCCTACGCCTCCCAGCTCCCCGCCCTTCGACGTAGCTCCGTCCACATTTGCCTTCACCCACCCTTGATCAGGTGGTTGCCATTTTTCCTTCGGAGCAGGGTTGTCTTGCTTGCATTTTCGACCATGGATGGACTGCCATTTTCGAGGAGATGCTTCTGCTGTCTTGAGAGGTATAGAACATGGGCTAGAGCTGGTGAAAAAAGGCATGATCTAAAGAGTGGGTAACGGCAATAGTATCAGAACTTGGCGAGATCCATGGATCCCAAGAGGGCCTGTGCTAAAACCAATTACCCCAAAAAGAAGATGTCGTCTGAACAGAGTTTCTGAGTTTCATGATCATAGAGGTAATTGGAATATTGATCTTCTAAATAAACATATTTGGCCGATAGACGTGCAAGTGATCCGGAGCATTCGAACATCACCAAGCCAGGATGATGATTTTCTTGCATGGTTTCCGGGCAAGTTTGGGCAATTCTCGGTCAAATCGGCCTACCATTGGGCGATGCAGGAGCACATACAACGTCACAACCCAGGTGGTAGCAGCTCAAGACCCAAGGGGGATCGCGCCTATTGGAACTGGGTGTGGAAGGCCCAAGTACCACATAAAATGCGAACATTTGCATGGAAGGTATCGGTTGGCGTGTTAGCTACTGCAGCATGCAAAGTAAAGCGTCACATTAGCAAATCTGAAGTTTGTCGGCTGTGCGGAGATTCAAAGTATGACTCATTTCATGCATTAATAACATGTCCAAGCCCTGTCGCGATATGGAATACAATGAGGCAGGTTTGGCCATTCCCGACTAATGATGAGTTAATCTACACGGGGCCAGAATGGTTCATGTCACTGCTTGCGGATAGGACAGAGAAGATACGCACAATGATTATCATGTTGCTTTGGCGTATATGGTCTATACGGAATGACCAGTTGCACCATAAAGCCACTCCACCGCTTGACATCACAAAAGACTTTTTATGCAGCTATTTATCTTCTTTCAATCAGGCCCAGAAATACATCATTGAGGATATCATTAAAGGAAAAATGACCATGGATGAACATGTGGTCATCCCGGCTCCTATTAGTGCTAAACGTGCACCCTGTCCAAAACCTGTCCTAGGATTGGTCGCACTATCTATGGATGTATCATTAGTGAAGGAGACAGGACTAGCTGGGTCCGGCATGGTGCATAGGGATTCCGAGGGGGAGGTTATCTTCTCGGCTTACCGGTACCTGGTCAACTACAAAGATGCCCTTGAAGCAGAGATTAGTGCTATTCTTGAAGGATTGACAATGAGTATACATCGGTCAGAATTGCAAATTGTGATCCAGTCTGATAACGCGACCGTTGTTGCTGCATTGACTGATGACTCGTTGGACCGTTCTGCATACGGTCATCTCATGTTGGAGATCAAGATAACTCTGGACTCGCGTGGGTTTATTCCGTTGAAAATTGAGCGTCATAAAAATAGAGTTGCTCACAGTTTAGCTAGTATAGAAAGATCTGGTGGTAGCACCGCTTGTTGGTTACTCCGTGTGCCAGACAGCGTTACTCATGATGTACTAGCAGACTGTAATTCTGTTTCTGAGGAATAAAACCCACATTATCCCGCAAAAAAAAAATAAAAAAATGGATGGTAAGAGCATCTCTAGCGGATCCCCGAAAAAAAGTCCCGCAAAACCAGTTTATGGTGACCCGGAATTAAATTCGTTTGCAGTATTTCTCTTTCTTTTTAATTTTTTATAAACGCCATGTATCACTTAATGAGCTCAATCACGTTTTTTTTTTCTGAGAAAAAAAGATCACACACGCACAAATCCAACACCAATGTCTTTCCTTTTTTCTTGAACGCGGCTTCTCTTTCCTCAATCAAAAGTTTGCCCTCAAAAGAAAAAGAAAAAGAAAACTCAATCACAAAAAAACCATCACGCAGGTATAAATCCCACACTTATCTCTTTCCTTTTTCTGAGCGCCACCTATCACTTTCCTAACTAGATCAATCAAGTTTATCAAAAAAGAAAAAAAAAGACTTGTGCAACGTGGATATGATGGATCATCCCGCAAAAAAAAGATTATATGATCGATCTTCTGCAACCATAACGGCCTTCTGCATCGTCGCCTAGGTTGCACTCATTTCCCCACGTTTCCATTTTTCCAATTTTGACAATACCTTTTAAATTTTGAGAAACTTTTTGGAAAAATGCACAGCTATATTTTATCAATTCGGTAATACGTACTATAATGTTTTAGAACACTTTTGAAGAAACAAATTGACAAAAAAATTTAGGAACCACACTCTTTGTTCACAAATATAAGATTGTTTGGATATTTCAGTACGGACTACATACAAAATGAAATGAGTGAACAAACACAGTAAAACATGTCTGTATACGTTTTATTCGCAGAAAAGTTAGAACCTCTTATATTTGTAAACGGAGGGAGTATTTCTATATTCGAGAACATTTTTCTGACATGAACATTTTCTAAATTATAGGACGTTGTTTAAATTCAAGAACATTGTCTAAAATGTTTTGAACAACTTTTACAAAGTCAGTATTTTATATAAATTCTAGGATTGAAAAAAACCTATTTTCACTGCAACCGATTTGTTTTTGAGAAACCCGGTAGAAAACCGAATGTGTTTAAGGATCGTCAATATAGGCCGGCCCAGTCTCTGACTTTCAGCCTACACATCTATATGGGCCAACTTAGCCCATTTTTATGTCGTCGGCTCACTTCGCAGCAGCGCACACACTCAACCTTCCACTGAGCAGCACGCACCCCTCCGCCGCCGCCGCCGCCGCCGCCGCCCGCACCGACGCCGGAAGATGGCCTTGTCGGCCATCCCCAACGAGCTCCTGGTGGAGATCCTCCTCCGCCTTCCCACCCCAGAGGACCTCATCCGCGCCTCCGCCGCCTGCGTCTCCATCCGCCGCCTCGTCGCCAACCGCGCCTTCCTCCGGCGCTTCCGCAAGCTCCACCCTCCGCCCCTCCTCGGCTTCGTCAACTACAAAGGCTTCCGCCCCGCCTTACCGCCTCACCCCTCCGCGCCGGCGACTTCAACTTCGCCTTCCTCCCCGCACCTGCCTTCGACTGGTCCGTGCGGGAAGTCCGCGACGGCCGCGTCCTCCTCGACAGGCCCAGCCGTCACGCCGGTGATGGGCTCGGATCCGTCTTCAAGGAGATGGTGGTGTGCGACCCCTTGCACCGGCAGTATCTCCTGCTCCCCCCAATCCCCGATGACCTAGCTATTTCGATTTTTGTCGCGCTCGCGACTGAAGGGCCGTGCTTCGGCGAATCCTTCCTCGCCCCTCCGGGAGATGACGAGGAGGCAGCTGCTACTACTGAGGGGACGTCATTCAGAGTGATCTGGATGATGCTGCTCCAAACTAAGCCGATGGCCGCTGTCTTCTCCTCGGGCACAGGGCAATGGCAAGCCCCGAGTCGGAGCGAGCCCTTACCAGGCTTTTTGTTATCGACGTGGAAGTTTTGGTTCGTGTCGCGCCATTACGCACACGGTTGCTTCTACTGAGTTTCAGGTACCAGTGAAAAATTGCTCGTGCTTGACATCCGGACGATGGAGTTCTCCATGGTTGACCACCCACCCTGTGCCAGATATTCGTGCGATGATGTGGCCATCGTGGAGGCAGGCCAAGGCATAACTCTGATGTTTGTGCCTAAACCTTACACATCTCGCCGTATTTATACTGTTTGGCGAAACAATGGTGGGAGTTCCACTCAGTGGCAGATGGAGAATGAGCCATTCTCGCTGGATTCTGGGTCCGTGATCAAGGGTGCGGTGGGTAGGCACTTGCTCCTATATTATGTTGGAAGCTCGTCAGTTGAGCGAGGTTGTTACACGCGGGACGTCGACACATTACAGCTTGAGAGGGTGTGTGGTTCATATTCCGACCCGTCAGAAGCATTTTGCAACTTCCCACCATCGTTATTATCGTCGCCGACAGTGTCAAGTGGTAAACTTTCTGTTGTATGCTAGTTACCTTCTTCCTTTCATAGTTATCACTATTGCATAGATTGTCTGATGTTTGCTACTCCCTCCGTCCCATAATATAAGATCGTTTTCAAGCTATGTTAGCTTGAGAAACGATCTTATATTGTGGGATAGAGGAAGTAGTTTCTTATTGTGCTCAGTAATCATTATTTGCAAGGTTAAGTGGTTGTTGGCTTTTTGTGCTTGTGGCAAAGCTGATCAAGCTAATTGTTATGTTTGTCTGTTCTATTTGCCATCTTATGCCATCTCACTAGGAGAAACTTTTTAGATGCATCATAAAACCGTAGAATGCATTTGCCATGCCTTTAACCCTTTCTGCAACATGCATTGTTTTCTTTTGGTCCATTACATCTAAAAACCTTGTCACTGGGCAATTTCCTTTCATCCTATCCTGCATAAATGAAGCTCTTCCAAAGTCATCAAGTCAATCCATACAACCTGCTGAAATTTGCTGTCTGAATTAGTGCACTTGTCTCAGAGAACTACTTGGTACAATTCTAAATTTTGGTATAATTTTCTGCACATCTTTTTATCTCCTTAAAAATCTCAAATTGTTAGAGGGTAGGACGTGGGCACGTGGCCCACCCAGATTTGAGAAAACAATTTCTATCATATACTATTTTGCCTATTTCAGCCCAAAAATAGCTGACTAATTAGGCCAACAGCCCACCTCTCTTCCAGTCATCCCCTTCTCTTCCATATGTGAGCTTTTTACTGATCTTGGTTGAATCTCGATTGCTGGATTTGATATCGGGTTCTCTCTTCATAGGTATCTGCAACTTTCTTAAATCTCAGTCACATTACTAACCTTTTTAATTAACATTAATCATTCTCATCTGAAGGTAATTTCATATATAACCTAGCTGCTACAGACTAATAATTGTGCACCATCAAAGAGAGTAGTAACTTCAGCCTTAGTAGTGTGCAACATTAAATGAAAATGTCAGACAACCGAAAATTAGCAAGAGCTCCATTTAATGGTGTATCCTTCTTCATGCAGGCACACGACCCCGCCCTCTTCTCTAGCGACCGCTGAGGCGTCGACCAGTGCGCCACCAAGCCGCCGGTGCGCTGGCTACCAGCGCCACCCCACAAGGTGAGCCCCCTCCCTCCTGTCCAGTGTGATTTCTAAATGTGTGATGGACATGTCTGATGAATGTAGGCATTTGGACTTTTGGAGAGCTGCTGAGAGTATTGTGAACAGAGCATAATCCAGATATTTATGTTATCTTTTACCAAATATTGTATGGCACTTGGATTAGGTTGAAAATAATAATCGTAGTGCAGACCCTCTATTTCATTCCTGGATCCGCCATTGCCTGTCAAAAACCCAACCCTTTACATTTTTCCGTGTTGGCGGTGCACTTTTGTGGTTCATGCTGTCATTAGTCTGCCAAATTGATATCTTTTTGGTATTGAAATCTGATCATTATACAACCAAGCTGATCATTATACAATGAAGATATTGTCTTTGATAAGCGTACTGTGGCAATGGAACCTATGACTCTTCTGCCCGATTGGATTGCCATTGCTGTTTTTTATTTGCAAATGTTTTTTTTTCTTTTCTCCTTTAATCATCTTCATTGCCTTTATGTGTATGCTCCCTTTACTTTCCTTCCCAGCCGCACCCTTCCTTTGAAGCATGGAAACGCACAAATTGAATTTTCCCTGGTTGTAGTATGATTGAGCTTGACTGCACTACTACCATCAACAAGATTTTTTTTTACTGATCTTGGTTGAATCTCGATTGCTCGATTTGATATCGGGTTCTCTCTTCATAGGTATCTGCAGCTTTCTTAAATCTCAGTCACATTACTAAGCTTTTTAATTAACATTAATCATTCTCATCTGAAGGTAATTTCATATATAACCTAGCTGCTACAGACTAATAATTGTGCACCATCAAAGAGAGTAGTAACTTCAGCCTTAGTAGTGTGCAACATTAAATGAAAATGTCAGACAACTGAAAATTAGCAGGAGCTCCATTTAATGGTGTATCCTTCATGCAGGCACACGCCATGCTGATGCCCAGGGAGCGGGGGATGATTTGCTGGTGCCTGAACTACGAGAAGCTTACCCTGGAGGCGTGCAAGGACCTGTTGTCGCAGCAGCCGCCCATGCTCCGAACCTGCTGTTCGTCGTCGAAGGTCCGACAACCATTTTCATCTGAAGTCCACTCCATATATAACCTCGGCTACAGACTATTAGTTATGTATTGTAAAAGAGAGTAGGCTCAGCCTTAGTAGTGTGCAACATTAAGTGAAAGGGTCAGACAACCAAAAATTAGCAATAGCTCCATTTAATGGTGTATCCTTCTGCATGTAGGGACACACCATGCTGACGTCCAGGTAGCAGGGGAGCGTGAAGTCCGAGAAGCTGACCCTGGAAGCTTGCAAGGACCTGTTGTTGCAGCGGCCGCCCGAGCTCCGAACCCCTTATTTGTCATCGAAGGTCAGACAGCCATTCTCATCTGAATGTCACTTCCTATATAACCTAGCTACAGACCAACAGTCGTGCACCATAAAAGAGAGTAACTTCAGCCTTAGTAGTGTGCAACATTAAGTAAAAATGTCAGAGAACCAAAGATTAACAATAGCTTCATTCAATGGTGCATCCTTGTGCATGCAGGTACACGCCACCCTGACATCCATGAAATGGGGGATGATGTGGTGGTGCCTGAGCTACGAGAAGCTGACCCTGGAAGCGTGCAAGGACCCGTTGTTGCAGCCACCGCCAAAGCTCCAAACCCCTTGTTCGTTGTGGAAGGTCAGACAACCATTCTCATGTGAAGGTCATATGACTCATATCATATATAACCTAGCTACAGACTAATAGTTGCGCTCCATAAAGGGAGCAAGCTCATCCTTAGTTGTGAGCAATATCAAGTGACAACCAAAAATTAGCAATAGGTACATTCAATGGTGCATCCTTGTGCAAGCAGGCACACGATTATGAGCAATAATCACATGAAAGCAATATACGGCACACGATTCCCATACCCCCATTACAAATCCTGATGCACCTTTTAGGCCAGCTGTTAAGTGAAAAATGTGAGGCGACTTAATGGCGCGACTTTGTGGAATGCAGGCACACCACATGCTGATGTTGTCCAGGGAGTGGGGGTCGATGTGCTGGTGCCTGAACTACGAGAAGCTGACCCTGAAGGCGTGCAAGGACCTGTTGTCGCAGCGGCCGCCCGAGCTCCAGACCCCTCGTCGTTTGTCGAGAATGATGACGATGCTGAGGCGGGTCACGGTGGTGCAAGAGGAGAAGGAGGCGCTGAGGTTGGGGCTGGGGCTGGACCTGCGGAGGTTGCAGAGCCGGGTATGTGAGGTGGAGAGGGCGGCGTGTGAGGAGGCGAGGCGCCAGAGTATGTTGCAGGATGGTAGCTTAGATGGAGTGAGCAAGGGTGACTCCATGACTTGTAAAACTTGTTTGATCTGTGCCGTGATGGTCCCTGGGTGCTATTGTTCTGTGCCTAGATGGACGACTGATCGTCAGTGCGTTTTTCCCTTTGTTTTGGTCGGCAACAAGTAGCATTATTGTCGATTTTGTTGTTGTCTCAACTGAGTCAGCCGTTTGTTTCTAGAGGATGGATATTCACTCATAATTCTAGGTGTTGAGCCGAGTTACTAACAGGCCAACTCTTTCTTTCTTAATTACTACTCCCTCCGTCCCAAAATAAGTAACTCAATTTTGTACTAGCTTTAGTACAAAGTTAGTATAAAGTTGAGTCACTTATTTTGGGACTGAGGAAGTATTATTTGCTCTATTCATAAACTGAGCAATCATCTCTGCCTTAAACTGAACGTATTGACAAGAGAGCTCAGACTGAACTTGATGTTCAGAAGTAACCGATGACAGTAACATGAAATTCATCTTCATAAACTTCATCCTCATCTGAACTCATACTCGGGGATGCTCACCGGAGCCACGCCTGCTCCTCTGTTCCATTTCCAATATTAATGTGATATTGTTCCATTTCCAATATCAATGTGATTTTGTTCTATTTCGAATATTAATGTGTTTTTGTTATACTTTGTACGCCCTCCATCCCATAATAAGCGACCTTGATCTAATACAATTTCATACTAAATCAGCGACACATATTTTGGGATGGAAGGAGTAGTATATTAAGTTGCGTGTTGTCATTTAGTTTGCTTGTCTAAGTGATATGAGATGATTTACAGTTATACTAAGGACATCTCCAACGCGGACCCTCAAACTGCCCACAACCATCTGGACCGAGCGGTCCGGAATTTGCCATCCAACGCGGTACCCATCGGTTCGTGGATCGACCCGGTTGTTTATTTTTCCGCAAACTGGACGCAAATAGGGGGCTCCGCGGGAGTCTTGACCACCGCCCCCCACGTGTCATCTCGAGCCGCCACCGGCCGGAATGGTAAATGCGCCGATAGCCAGGGAGGACCAGCGGCGAGGGAGTTCCTAGCGGCCGAGGCCGCCGACGAGGAATACATGGCGGAACTCCACCGCTTGTACCCGGAGTTGGTGGACGCAGAGCGTCAGCGGTTGGCCAACGAGGCAGTGGACGGGGCGGTTGTCGTCATCTCCAACGACGAGAGTAGATCGACGTCCAAGAATGGCGCAACATCTTCCCCAACATCGTCGACGACGGCACAAGGCCGGACCCGAAGATGACGCAGGCACAATGGATAGCACTATATAAGAAGGATTAGTTTATGTAGAATCTACGTTGAACTTTAATCTAAGTAGAATCTATGTCTAGCTTATGTACTCTCTCCGTCGTTAAAAGTGTGTACTTCCAACTTTGTTGAAAAGTCAATTTTTTTTATGTTTAACTATATTTATACATCAATACACCAACATTTATGCCATCAAATTAGTAGCATTAGATTCATGATAAAATATATTTTCATCATATATCTATTTGGTTTCATAAATATTTATATATTTTTGCACAAACTTGGTCAAACTTTGAGATAGTTTAACCCTCCAACAAAGTTAGAAGTACACTCTTTTAAGAACGTAGGGAGTAGAATTTATGTTGAGTTTAAACCAAAGTTTAAATTAAGTAGAATCTATGTTGAACTTCGGTTGAGTATATGTATATTATGTCAAATTTCGGTTGTTTTAATCGAGTCTATGTCTGTTATGCACATTTGATTTTTACTACATTATATATGGGGAATTTGATTTTTCTGCCACAACTTACTTTGGACTTTGACAATTTGCCACTACTTACTTTGTAATTGATTTTTTTTACGACAACTTAGCTTGGACTTTGATGCATCCCTCCACCCGGCGCCCGACACCGACGTCGTGGGCATTTCCAGCGACGAAGATTCGCTAGGGTAGTACATAGTATGTACTCCCTCTGTAAACTAATATAAGAACATTCCTATATTAGTTTACATAGGGTAGTGTTCTCAATGCTTTTATATTAGTTTACAGAGGGAGTAGTACGTAGGATTTCTTTTACATGCTTTGTATGGATCCAGGGGATGAATATGAGAGACTCGGATGCAGAGTGACTAATTTGAGATGTGACCGATCAATGTCCACGGACGCGCCGGGTCGCGTCCGCGGAGGTATGAGGGATTAGATTTGTCAAGTCGAGATGTAGATGCTCTTGAGTAGTTAAAGGTTGAGATACATGGAAGAAGAAGAGAAAGTACTAGTCAATCAATGCCAAGGAAATACTTGCCGCAGGCGCATTTTTGAAGGAAAAAAAAGGAAAAACCGTCCACTTTCTCTCGACAAAACCCGCACCGACTAAGTTTTTTTACCGGAGCCGGTACCTACCGGTCAAGCATCCGCCGTTGGTGTTATTTTGGAGATTTGTGCCCTTGTTTTGTTTATAAGATAGATGAATGGTAATACATGAATACATGTACTTGCGTCAGACAGACATAGTCAGCTTTTACAGAGAAGAGAGAGAGAACGGTGCATGCATGCATTCTCTCACCCCATGCACTGGACATGCATTTTATTTTTATCCTCATATTTCTAATGATTCATATCTTTTGAACTGAATGTTCATTACTGAAACTTCTTATATATTTGAATTCGTGGGGTGAAGACCTTCCAAACAAGATCAATTTCGAATATATTTGAACTATCTTTTTCATATATATTTCAATTACATTTGAAATTAGTTTCATAAAACATAAAAATGTTTCACTAGTTCATAGAAGTGATTTATGCAGTTTCGAACATGTCACAAATTGGAATATGGAAATCACAAACACAATGAAAGATCTTTCATATATTATGAAAAGAAATTTTAATAAATTTCTAATAATCAATTCTGCACTATTTTAACTGATTTGAAAACATCAATATCAAACATTTGAACACATAGGTTGCGGCCATTTCAAAGAACTGGCTTCGTACATTTCCTAAAACTGATTTCATTCATTAAAAAACTTATTTTAGAAAATTGATTTCACTTATTTTAATATAATCATTACAAAGCAATACACTCGTTCCAAGACTAGATTTCACTCACAAGATCAATTCACATATTTTAAACAACCTATTTCACTGTTTTTCACACACAAGATTAAGCAAATTGACAAACATACCGAAATATGTTTCATATATTTGAAAAATACATGTTTCATATAATTCAAAGAAATAGTGGAATGACTAGATTTCACTCATTAAAAGAAACTAGTTTCGTATATTTGAAATAACCAATAACACATATTTTAAACAACCTATTTCACTATTTTTCAAACACAAGATTAAGCAAATTGACAAACATACGAAATATGTTTCATATATTTGAGAAATACATGTTTCATAAAAATGAGTGAAATATTTAGACAACAACTTAGACATGTTTGAAATAATCAATTTCGCATATTTCAAATAACCTATGTCGCATATTTCACTATTTTATAATATTTCAATTATCTTTTAAATCGCTTTTTATAAAACATAAAATTGATCCGCTATTTCATAAAAGTGTTTTTGACTGTTTCGCTAATATCAGTTAAAAAATCATTTCACTCATTTCAAAAATCGATTTCACACATTTCATAAGACAGATTACTCTCATTTGCAAATATCAATTTCACTGCAAATTTATGAAATATAGTGAAATGTATTGCGCTCATTAAAACTATCAGTTTCAAACACTGGAAAATTAGTTTCACAACAAAAAATGGTTTTAGTTCTCTTTTATTCAAATAACTTATTTCACTCATTTCAGAAAACACACTGCACTCATTTACAAAATATATATTTCACCAATTTCACTAGTTTCAGGAAACACATAACATTCATTTTCAGAAAACATATTACACTCATTTCACTAGTTTCCAAAATAATTATTTAACAAATTTGAAACAACACATTTCACTGTTTTGGAAAACTGATTTCACTCATTTCAAGAACTGGTTTCAATCATTTTGAAAATTGTAATTTGAAATGAGTGAAATCAATATTTTGACATGATTGAAATAGTAAAAATTAAACTAGTTTAAATATATTCAAGATTGGTCTCATTCTAAACATCTTATCTTCAAGAATTTGAATATATGAAAATTTTGAATAATAGAACAATGCTGTAAAAAATATTGGCCATCTAAAAATGCAAACAAAAATAAAATGAATGGACTTGTTTGAGAGAGAGGAGAGATGCTGCATGCATGCGTACATCCGCTATAAAAAGTACTGCCACTCCTGAAATGGGCCCTATTCATCTGACGATGATTTGACTGTATACAAAAAATTAACTGCCTAAATACATGCTTATACATATGGATGGGTCCCTTCTAGACACACATCGTAAAGCACGTGAACGGTGGATGGGTAGCCGGTAGCTACCAGCACCGGTAAAAGAGACTTTGCGGCACTACACTGCCTCCTCCGACAGAAGCTGCAGTCCACAGCCGCAGCCCGCAGCTGCCCTGCTCCCCCGCCACCGTAGCACCCTCCCCCGCCGCCGCAGCTCCCCTGCTCACGCAGCTCCTGCTCACTTGCCTGCCCCCGCTCCCCCCTTCCCTCTGCTCCGGCGTCGGCGAGTCCAGACGCGCCGGATCCAGACCACCACCAACCGGAGACGACCTCCAGAGCAGCCGGCAGCTCTTCATAGCTCCGGCCCAGTCACCTCCGCCAGGTCGGGGTCAATTATTGACAGGGACGTGGACCTACGGTCAAACTGCGAGGGGAGTGGGGGGGGGGACATGTTCATCCTAAGCCTCACCAGCTCGGCGGCATGGAAGGACTCCGACGGGCTTGACGACGAGGACGAAGACTTCTTCTTTTTCGGGGACTCCAGCAGTTGCATCAGCGCCATCAAGTCGGGGTTGCTGCTGGTGCCCACAACACAAGCTAGCTAAATGCTCCCCCCTTGCGAGCTTGACGACGGCGGCGGTGTCTTCTTTGCAGGTTATGCAAATTACTCTCAATTCCAAGATGTTTAGTGATGTCAATTCCTTACTACAAATATCTTTATGTAGGCAGCATGCTCCTTTCTTTTCCTTCATGGAGGAAATGAAGTGTATGCGATGCCTGATTGGCTGATTCTGATCCGAAGAAGAAAGCAACATCAAGATGACACTATTCCCACTAGAGAGCTAGTTACTGAAATCATACACCATTACACATCCATCCTCCGAAACATAAATATCTCTGCTCTGCATTGGCTATAATATGTTCCACAACTCTACCATATGACAAATTGTGATTTTTCTTTTGATTGGTACTTTGTCAATTCCCACTGTAGAGCTAATTACTGAAACTCCCCCCTGTCAATTCCTTGCTGAAGTTGTAAGCTTTGTTAATGAATTACTGAAATTGTAATGGAATTTAGTTAATGGCATGGAATAAATTGTAAGCTTGTCATTGTTGCATAGAGAGAGCCATTGAGGCACTTGATAGCCAAGCAGTGTTTGGTTGCCCGCATCTGCATGTTAGCCCTCTGAACTCTAAAGTGTTGCATAGATATATCCAGTGTGGCAGGGGGAGGGGGAAAAATTGTGCATGACAAGATGTTTGGATTGGGGAGGTCAGGGTTTTGATCATCACTGAGTTAAAACAATTCTCAGGGGTACTCAACTAACTTAAGTTGTCAAAATATGCCCAAATTCACATAATCAAAATTTAGTGGGCATGAAGGGTGTAGTGACCATGAACATACAAGTATCCACTACTCCTGTAATCTAAATGGGGAGTAAATCAGATAATCTGGATTTTGTTTGTAATCTGTAATCTAGTAATGCTTGGACTAATCCAGATTCAGATTATTCCCTCCATTTTTATATACAAGGCCACAAACTCATATTACAGGTACGAATGTAAAATTTAATGTCTGCTTGACAAGTCATCTTTTCTTTTTGTTTAGTGGGTCATTAATACGCCGCATGCATGCAAGAAAAAGTGGAGGAAAAGTAGGTGACTATCATTATGCTTGCATGCATGAAAGTGTTAAACATGTTGCTAGTACGAGAAAATATCATTCATTTTGCCTCGATTAGTGTTGGTGGCCATGTATAGATGCAAAATGTATATTCCATAGTGGCCTTCTATAAGTAAATGGAGGGAGTATCACTATTGCACCTTCCTTCCTTCCTTCCCTCCTCTTTTTAGAATATCACTACTATATAGTTTGACTGTTATTTGACTGTAATGATTCAAATGTTTCTGACTGTGAATATGGCATACAGGTATTCATGATTGTGAACATACAACAATGATTCAAATTTGACGATAATCCATGACCACGCCAGATTCAGACCGTGAACAAACTCTAACTAATATTCTGGAGCTTGCACAGTAATATTCTGTCAGGAGTAGCTCGAGCTCCACCCTGGGTCAGGAGCAATCGATAGGGGAAAACTTGGCATAGCGCCGCAAGTTTATCGTCAGGTCCCATTCTTAATTTGAAAACTATTACTTTTTCTCTTCGTTTCATCAACCATACACAAATGCAAGCTTGAACAACAACCATCCCACAACTCCGATGCTTTGGTTGCTTGCCATTGGACAATGGTTCCCGCTGATCCCCAACGTGGTTTAGTACGAGAACTGGATGACCGTGACCAACGTCCGGTTTTTGCTGGACACGACAATGAATATGAAATCTGAATTTGCGTAGCATCAGTGCAGATGTCAGCTGTAGGCTCTAGATTGGTCTAGGATGGAATGGTGTGGATGTTGTTGACCTTTATCCAAAAATGTGTCGATGCATGTAAATGTTCCTTTGACCAAAAATCTATTGTGAAATGTTGGGAGTTATTCTTAGGCAAAGTAAACATTATTCTTAGGCAGAATAAATAGTTTGTTCAGTTAACACTTCTTGCATTCTTGGCAGTTATCTTCTAGTGATTTGCTTCATCATCATATCTTAAGAAAAGGGGAAAGCAAATTCTTATGTTTTTTATAATAGATCATCACGGATCTTCACTAACCTATTGTTTCTGTTTTACATGGGCCATGGCAGATGGCAGATGGAAGATTGTTGAATCATGGATGCTTTCCTGGCTTCTCCAACATTAACCAGGTTTGAAGCTGGACTGAATAGTCTTGCTGCACTAGTGGTTAACTGAACTAACTGAACTGCTAAGTATGCACTATGAAGTTCAGCAAAATGACTACTCTTTTCTGTCTTTGTGAATGAATTTTCTTGATTGCATTCTTGTTTGGTTCTTCACAATGGTAGTAGGTTCTCAAGTAGGTTTTCACTGTTTTTATCCAAGCAGAGGAGAATAGAGGACCAGCAGACGATTAAAGAATGACACAGGGATAAGCAGGAATTATCATGCACTCTGTATGAAGCACAATAATACAACCATTCTAGCATCCATAGCCAGCGACAGTGATAACCATCATATCGTCTTGATTACAAGCATAGGCAGCGACAGTAAGCTGGAGTTTGGACCGGTGCCTGTCCACAGATCATGTCATCTTTCTCCATAGGGACCCCTGCTTGTAACTAAGAATTCAGAAGCAAAAATAATGGCAACCTTATTGTCAGGGGAGGGCACGTAATTCTTCATGTGCATGCATGCATTGCATTGTATAACTATAGTAATATTTTACAACAGAGTTTACAATGGAAACTTGACTCTCAGTCTCAGGGGAGGGGAGGGCACATAGTTCTTCATGTTTGTATAATTTCTAAGAGCAGCATCTCTTCCGAACCCGGCTAAACTGAACCGAAATGCACTTGTTCATGTGCACTGAAGGTTGCTTGAACCGAAACACACTTGTTCATTTGCATTGTAAGGCTGCAATCAGCCGCCACAGGGTGATGATAGCCCTCCGCCCTGGTCTTGCTTTGGTGACCTGTTCTCGATCAAACCGTGTTTGGGGAAGAAGCAACTCCAATGGCCGAAGAAGCCATGCTCCTCCAGGGGAGGCACCTCGTCAGAACACCAATCAAGTAGAGGAAGCATGCTCTGCTCGACGACAACTAAATCACGTTGGGATTGTGGAGAGACCTCCTGCTGGTAAGCAGCCCTACTAGCATTGTTGGGGTAACTCTGCGTCTCCCTTCCTCATCTCCCGCACCTTGTTGTCCTTGCACATGAAAGATCCAAATTCTTCAAAGGCCAAACGGCCGTAGTGGTTTGAGAAGCCAAGTGCCAGGTCCGCCTTACACCGGAATGCCTCCGTGCGCGCTTGGGCGTACGAGTTGAGCTGATTTATGGTTGAATTGGTGAACTGTACCTCAACAGTCAATAGACACTGCACGTCCAGAGAGCAAGTGATGTCCTAATCTGCTTGTCGAAATTGGAGGCCCAAACATGCACATGATCGGCATCTGAATTGATATCAGTTCTACTGGGCTGGGATTTTCCACCCCGTGGATGATGTTCTTGTAACATCAGATCTCAGATGCGGTTGTTCGATCCATCAACATCATCCGACGAAAGCACCAAAGTGCCAGGTGGGTGTCTGAGCCCGATCCATGCTCTTGTCCGCTTCTCTTGACCCCAGATCCTTCAGACTCACACTCTCGTGCACTCTTCGGCTTGGCTTCTGACAGCGAATTCAGATACTGAGAAGTTCTAGATCATAGCTGCTTTGAAAATACCCCTTTGCCAACTAGATGATTTCTGTTCGGGATGGTGTCAGAACAGGGGTATCCTAGACTGCCTTGATCGTGTAACCAAAATCTGAATATCCTTGAAATGTGATCCATGTAATGTTTCTGTTCCAGGGTGCTGCTGATACCGTTGATGAAATTTCGGACGCTGATACCTCTGTGGCATGATCATCAAGGTTCAGCTTCGCCTGGTCTCTTAGGAATCTGATGTTTTTGCTGGTAGAGTTCCTTGCCGTCTAGTCAAAGAGGATACTAAACTGAAATATCGATGGATCGAGCCCGAACCTAGAGTCGGCGAGCACAAATCCCGGTTGAACTAGGTCGCCCTCGTCGACGATCCTTCAGATTTGCTCACAGTGACCATCGGGAGACTGGGGCACTCCACATGAAATTGGGCCAGTTGTAGCATGAATGAGAATTTTATGCTAAATTTTTATACTTATTTAAATAAATTGCAAATTGTCGTAGTTTTGTAATATACCATAATATAGTTTTGATGGGCATAATTTTCTATTATTTATCTATCATAATAAACCACACGACAATGTTGCTAAATAGTATTAATAATGTGAACTTTATATAAAATGTATGTAAATGATATATTTTGCTTCTACTAAATTTTAATTGTATGATGTATGCGAATGTGTTCATATAAATTTTACTGTCATTAGATATCATGTTAGATAATTCTAAACCATACACTATAACAAATATCTAAACAATAGTTTCTAGTGTATTACTAAGTAAACATACATGTAGAAACTTTTAGCCTATGATAAATGTTTTTGCAAGCTAGTTCAATAATAATTGGACAACATGTGCAAGAAATATAAAAATTGTTGATTCTATTTTGCGTGCAAATGATCTAGTAATTTGATATTCTTGTTTAGAGTGCACTTGGTTTGACTTGGTGCATGCCTAATATAGTATAGCAGGGTTTACTGACTCCACAAATGAGTTTCAAGCTTTTAAAAAAAAGCAAAGCCGAATCAAATTGTGCAGACTATCTCATCACTTTACAAAATGAGGGATACCACTATTCATACATGGATCATCACATGCATTGGATCTTAACCCATGCATCTATCCATCAGTCCAGGTCTTTCAAAGGTTAGTGTTGAACTAGAAGCGAAAGCGCGCTTTGCCACGCTGAGATATTGCTACTTGTGAGCTACGTGCCTATGTTGGGATTATCCTCAAATAGGAGAGGAGATGTAGTATAATAGAGATAAGTATTTCTCTTAGTGAGAATCAAGGTTTATCGAACCAATAGGAGAATCACGCAAAGCCTCGTGAACAGCACCTGCACACACAAAAGCAAATACTTGCACCCAACGCGAACAAGAGGGTTGTCAATCCCCTTGGCCGTTTTACTTGCAAGGATTAAATCCTGTAGTGGTAGATAGATAAATTGCAAAACAAAATAAATAGAAATAAAATTCAGTGAGGCATATTTTTTAATATATGATAGGAGTAGAGCCGTGGGCCATAGTTTTCACTAGAGGCTTCTCTCTCGAACACATGGCATACGGTGGGTAAACAAATTACTAATAGGGAATTGATAGAAAAACACATAGTTATGACGATATTCAAGGCAATGATCATGTATATAGGCATCACGTCCAAGACAAGTAGACCGACTCTTGCTTGCATGTACTACTATTACTCCACCCATCGATTGCTATCCAGCATGCATCTATGGTATTAAGTTAATAAAAAACAGAGTAATGCCTTAAGGAAGATGACATGATGTAGACAGACTAAACTCAACTAATATGAATAAACCCCATCTTTGTCCTTAATGGTAGCAATACAAATACGTGTCTTGACCATTCCTGTCACTGGGATAGAACACCACAAGGTTTAACCCATTACAAAGCACCTCTCCCACTGAAGATAAATCAATCTAGTTGGCCAAACCAAGCATGTAGATTTGAGAGAAATACAAAGCTATAACAATCATGCATAATAAAGTTCAAAGAAGACCCAATTAATATTCATGAATATTCAGATCATAAACCCACAATTCATCTCGACAAACACACCACAAAAGAAGATTACATCGAATAGAACTCCAAGAACATCGAGGAGAACATGGTATTGAAGATCAAAGAGGGAGAAGAGGTCATCTAGCTACTAGCTAGAGACCTGTAGGTCAGCGGTGCCTACTCACACATCATCGGTAGGGCAGCAAGGTTGATGTAGAAGCCTCCGTGATCGATATCCCCTCTAGCAGAATACCAAAAAGGCTTCTAGATAGGATCACGGAAGAATATAGAGACTTGCGACATCGGAAAAACTGTTGTGTGGCTCTGTCTATTTGTTTGGGAATATTTCTGAATTTACAGACTTGGAATTAGGTCAAGATGTACCACAAGGGGCCCGCAAGCTCAAGGGGCGCGCCCTCCTGGGGCACGCCCTACGAGCTTGTTGCTCCTTCGTGACTCCTCTGGTCTTCCCCTGAACCTTCTAGGGTCCCTTTTGGTCCAAAAAAATTAATACGAAGATTTTTTTCCATTTGGACTTCGTTTGATATTTATTTTTTGAAAAGCCAAAAACAAGCAAAATAAAACAGGAACTGACACTTGGCACTAAGTTAATAGGTTAGTCCAAAAAATGATATAAAATAGCATGTAGTTGCATATAAAACATGCAAGAATGATAATATAATAGCATGGAACAATAAACAATTATAGATATTTCGGAGACGTATCGGCATCCCCAAGCTTAATTCATGCTCATCCTCGAGTAGTTAAATGATAAAAACAGAATTTTTGATGTGGAATGCTACCTAACATGTATATCATTTAATCTCTTTGTGGCATAAATATCGAGAAATGATGAAGTAATAACATCAACATAATATTATCCATGAATATAAGAAACATAATCATTACTTTTTCAAAGTATACGATCCTTAATGAATATTATCCTCCCTCATTTCATCATGTTGACATGGCATGACTCCGCCTTCACGCATAAATATAAATCATGAGCACCTCAGTGTTCAGGCAATTGGATCTTACTTCTAATGCTCTTCCGCATTTTCAACTTCACTCAATACATGAGCGTGAGCCATGGATATATCACTAGGTGGAATAGAATGCGGTGGTAGGCATTAACAGGCTATGGACATGCTCATCAATCGATATCAATGCAAGGAGTAGGGATTGACATGCAATGTATGCATTAAGAGCAATAAGTGTATGAAAGCTCAAACTGAAACTAAGTGGGTGTGCATCCAACTTGCTTGATGATGAAGACCCCAGGCATCCGAGGAAGCCCATCATCGGAATATACAAGCCAAGTTCTATAACGTATAATTCCCACTAGTATATGAAAGTGACAACTCAGGAGACTCACTATATGAAAAACATGGTGCTACTTTGAAGCACAAGTGTGGAAAAGGATAGTAACATTGCCCCTTCTCTCTTTTTCTCTCATCTTTTTCGTTCTTTTCTTTGTTGGGCTCTTTTTCGCCTCTTTTTTTTTCTTTTTTCGTTCAGTTCCTCATTCCGACTTGTGGGGAATCATAGTCTCCATCATCCTTTCCTCACTGGGACAATGCTCTAATAATGATGATTAGCATAATTTTATTTACTTACAACTTGATAACTTAGAGCAATATGACTCTATATGTATGCATCTGGAAATGTACCACGATGTGCAATGATCTAGAGTAACATGTATAAAAATGATGAACGGGCATTGAGCCACAAATACTATGTCAGCTATATGATCATGCAAAGCAATATGGCAATGAAGATGTATGTCATAACGGAACGGTGGAACTTGCATGGCAATATCTCGGAATGAATATGGAAATGCCATAATAGGTAGGTATGGTGGCTATTTTGAGGAAGATATAATGTAGGATCGTTGAAGGTGAGAGTGTCTAGAGGGGGGGGGGTGATTAGACTACTCGACAAGATAAAAATTATGCCTTTTTACAAAGACAAGTTCTTGGCAGATTTTGCATATCACACAAGTCAAGTAGCTTACTACACATGCAAATCTAGAGTATGGGCAGCGGAAAGTAAATTGCACATGAAGTAAAGAGAAGTGGAGAAGATCAAACGCAATTTGGAGACACGGAGATTTTTCTCGTGGTTCCGATAGGTGGTGCTATCGTCAATCCACGTTGATGGAGACTTCAACCCACGGAGGGTAACGACTGCGAGAGTCCACGGAGGGCTCCACCCACGAAGGGTCCACGAAGAAGCAACCTTGTCTATGCCATCATGGCATACACCCACGGAGGGCTAGCCTTACTCGGGGTAGATCTTCACGAAGTAGGCGATCTCCTTGCCCTTACAAACTTCTTGGTTCAACTCCACATCTTGACGGAGGCTCCCAAGCGACACCTAACCAATCTAGGAGGCACCACCCTCCAAAAGGTAATAGATGGTGTTGGTGATGATGAACTCCTTGCTCTTGTGCTTCAAATGATAATCTCCCCAACACTCAACTCTCCTCACTGATTTGGCTATGGTGGAAGAAAGGATTGAGTGGAAAGCAACTTGGGAAGGCTAGAAATCAAGTTTCATATGGTGGGAGTGGAGCAACTTGATCTCAACACAAGGGTAGGTAGTTTTCTTCTCGAAATGTAAGGTAGGAGTGGTAGTTCTTTCTGATGGCTCTCTCCACGAATGAAGAGGAGGTGGAGGGGTATTTATAGCCTCCACACAAAATCCAACCGTTACACACATTTGACCAATCTCGGTCAGACCGAAGTTGACAACCCGGTGAGACCGAAAGTTCAAATCTTGTGAACGTTGGGATTTTCGGTGGGACCGAAAATACAATCTCGGTGAGTCCGATTCTTCCAAAGACTAGGGTTTGCCAATCTCGGTGGGACCGACTTTATCATCTCGGTGACACCGATATGATGACAAAAGGTTACAGAAGCTTGGCAACACTAGTTTCGGTAAGACCGAGTTTGGAATCGGAAAATCCGAAATTACTAGGGTTTGGCTTTGTGGCTGACGTGGTTCATCTCGGTGTGACTGAGTTTAGGAAATCGGTGGGACCGAGATTACTTATGAGTGTGTATATGTAGTGAGGGGTGCTGATAGTTTAGGAGATATATCACTAAGCACTTGAGCAACCAGATCATCATCATAACCTCATCCCCTTTTAATAGTATTGGCTTTCCTATAGACTCAATGTGATCTTGGATCACTAAACCAAAAATGGAGTCTTGAGCTTTTGCCAATGCTTGCCTTAGCATCTTGAGGGGTCCACCTCTCCAGTCCTTTTGCCAGCCAATGTGATTGACCTTCCTGAAACATACTTGATAAAAGCATTAGTCCAACCACAAAGTATGTTGTCATTAATTACCAAAACCACCCAGGGAGCAAATGTGCTTTCAATCTCCCCCTTTTTGGTAATTGATGGCAACACACAAAACAAGACATCAAAGCTTACTGAAAGAAAGACAGAGTTATCACTAAAGCTTTGACAAACATGTAGTACACAGGCTCCCCCTACAAGTGTGCAAGATTTTCATAGATTATGGTTTTGGACTACCACAAGCACACAAGAGAGAAAAGCAAGATGTGCTACATGCAGCTTGGCTATATGCATCAGAGCAGATGAAAAGAAGTGAGTGAAAGTGCATATGTGCATGGTGATTTCTTGCAAACAGTTATTCACAAGCAAGTCACCATCATGCACATTCTGCAATATGCATATACTTACCTTGAGGTTCCTTGTCATTGTACCTGAAGAAATAGACTTGGGAAAACAGGGTTAGATAACACAAGGGTATTTCTTCAACCAACTGCAAGAACATCAAGAGTACCAAGCCAGGGATGACATGTATAATGAGTGTCTCATATTGAGCACTAGCTTGAAATAGCAAACATGTCTCCCAAGACTAAAAGGATTTTCAATGAACTCTGAGAGATTTTGCTTTCCATAAGATATCAATTGTGAAAGCAATGAAAGCAAAATCAAAAGAATGAGGCCAAATGTAATTTCCAATGTGGAACACGACAAAGCTTTGATGTGATTCTCTCCCCCTTAAGGTAAGATTGCTCTTCTTCTCCTCCTAAATCTTCTCTTCTCCCCTTTATCTCCCCCTCCCCCTAAATCTTCTCCCCCTTTGACATCAAGTGCCGAAAAGGACAGCAGACTAGGAAGGTCAGGAAAGATGGAAGGAAAGAAGTGGGATCCTTAAGAATCACAACTGGGCAATAAGAAATATGCAAAGTAAATCATTGAGTTGAGCTGCAGAAGATGATATCCTGAAAGAAAATCGGTGACACCGAATTAGATGGATCGGTGGGTCCGAAAGTCTGGGACTTAGGGCAGATCCTTTTTCGGTTAGACCGAAATTGTTACGTCGGTGACGCCGAGTTTAATTCCAAGAAAAATATAGAAATAATTGAGCTCACTTTGCAAGGGATATTTCAAAGAATTTGCAATGAATTTGTAAATGATTTTCAGGGAATTGTTCAGAGCCAAAAGGATATTCACAAAAACAGAAGAAATAGAAATGAAAAAGATTGCTAGATGAAGTTTTTTTTAAAAAGAAAACACAATGAGAAAACATAAGAGCAACTAGAAAGACTGCAAAAACATATGTACTTCATCTAGATAGGGGTCGGCGACTAGGTCACCTATGTTTGAGTATTTTGACTTAGGAGTCAAATGAGAACATTTGATCATAGGTCATACTCATCGTTTAAGCTCAAAATGGGGTTGCCATTTTTCGACTAAGCATTTTGATGTGATCACATCTTATGAAGCTGCTTGTACTCATGACTTTGAGTAAAGCTCCTTCAATATGTGAAGAACATACCTTGGGCTTGTTGTTGCTTTGGTCATGTAGGTGAACTTGATGTAGGTGCTCATGGAATGTGAAATTGGAGCACCATTTCCACTTGTGTAGTTCATCTTCCTACATGGGTCAGGCAAGCAAGGAAATACTCAAGAATATCCAAGATGACAAGAGTGAAATACTAGATGTATAAGGTGTCAGAAAGGATATGTGGAATTTTGTTCCTTGAACTCAACATCCCAAAGAGCTAGATACTTGGTCAATGACAAGATTACTCAAGATTTGAGTGTGTGATAATCTTGTGGAATGTAGACCATCCAAGTACCTGCAAGGAGTTAGATGCAATACAAGGAGGCAAATGTGTCCAAGACATATGATCATCATCATAAGAGAAATATCAAGGATTAGTCAATTAGGCTCATGCCTTGCATGCATCAATGGAGTTTTCACTCCAAGTTTGAAGCATCAATGATGTTCAACTCACTCCTTAAGCGACAAAACACTTTCTCATCAAGGGGTTTTGTGAAGATATCAGCAAGTTGTTTGTCAGTTCGAACATGCTTAAGATTGATGTCACCCTTAGCAATGTGATCACGAATAAAATGGTGACGAACTTCAATATGTTTTGTACGAGAGTGTTGCACTGGATTGTGTCCAATCTTAATCGCACTCTCATTGTCACAAAGCAAAGGAACATGTCTCACATGTATCCCATAATCCTTAAGCGTTTGTGTCATCCATAGCAACTGAGCACAACATGAACCAGCAGCAATATATTCTGCTTTGGCAGTAGATAATGATATCGAATTTTGTTTCTTGGAGGACCAAGATACAAGGGATCGACCAAGGAATTGACACGTACCCGAAGTTGACTTTCTATCAACCCTGTCTCCGGCATAGTCTGAGTCGGAATAGCCAACAAGATCGAAAGAGGCCCTCTTAGGATACCAAATGCCAAAGTTAGGTGTGTGTATCAAATATCTCACAATTCTTTTAACAGCTTTAAGATGACAATCTTTAGGGGCTGCTTGATATCGAGCACACATGCATACACTCAACATTATGTCAGGACAAGAAGCACAGAGATATAGTAGAGAACCAATCATAGATCGATAAACCTTTTGATCAACAGGTTCTCCATCTTTTGTCAAGTCATTATGTCCACTAGTAGGCATGGGGGTTTTCATACCTTTGCTTTCTTGCATATTGAACTTCTTGAAGAGATCCTTTGTGTACTTTGTTTGTGAGACAAAGGTACCCTCCTTAGATTGCTTGATTTGCAACCCAAGGAAGAATTTGAGTTCACTCATCATGGACATCTCATACTTCTCCGACATGAGCTTTCCAAACTTCTCGCTAAAATGAGGGTTAGTTGAACCAAAGATAATATCATCAACATATATTTGGCACACAAATAGTTCACCATCAACCCTTTTCGTGAATAGTGTTGAGTCTATTTTTCCAATCTCAAATCCTTTTTCGAGCAAAAAACTAGTTAAGCATTTGTACCAAGCTCTAGGAGCTTGTTTGAGACCATAAAGAGCTTTATGCAACTTGTAAACATGATTAGGCTTTTTAGGATTCACAAATCCGGGAGGTTGTTTCACAAATACTTCCTCCTCTATTTCACCATTTAGGAAAGCACTTTTAATGTCCATTTGATAGAGAGTAATATCATGGTGGTTGGCATAAGCAAGAAGAATGCGAATGGACTCAAGTCTAGCAACGGGGGCATAGGTCTCACCATAGTCCATACCTTCGACTTGTGTGTAACCTTGAGCTACGAGACGAGCCTTGTTGCGGATGACTTGTCCATCTTCATCTTGCTTGTTCCGAAACACCCATTTGGTTCCAATGACGTTTTGATCATCCTTGGGCTTCTCTACCAAAGTCCATACATTGTTCCTCTCGAAGTTGTGAAGCTCTTCATGCATAGCGTTCACCCAATCCGGGTCTTCAAGTGCTTCTTCTACCTTCATAGGTTCAAGACTAGAGATAAATGAGTAATGCTCACAAAAGTTAGCTAAGCGAGTTTTAGAGCGAGTAATTCTCCCGGAGTCGATGTCGTTCATCATTTGTTCCACGGGATGATTCTTCTTGACTCTTGCTCGGACTC
This sequence comes from Aegilops speltoides, assembly GCA_021437245.1. Taxonomy (NCBI): domain Eukaryota; kingdom Viridiplantae; phylum Streptophyta; class Magnoliopsida; order Poales; family Poaceae; genus Aegilops; species Aegilops speltoides. The sequence continues at coordinate 563,313,778 of CM038142.1, read as the reverse complement.
GGGATAGCTTTCGTTGTGGTTGTGGCTGAGCTTACTCATCATCCTCATCTTCCTCTTCTTCTTCATTGTTGTTGGTGTTGTCTTGAGGTGGTGGAGAAGGAGGTTGTGGTGGATCTTCTTGTTGCACTTCCTCATCTTGGTGAGTTCCACTTGTGGAAGCCTCCATGTTGCCTTGAGGTTCACCTTGCCGTGAGGTAGGGGGCTCCACATATGTAGATGAGGTACTCTCCTTCACTTCCATGGGGCGGATCTTTCCAATAGATAAATCTTGAATGGCTTCCGATGGGTCCTTGTCTCCTACATCAATAGGCATTTGCTCTACTTATGAGCCATTAGATTCATCAAACTTCACATCTACCGTCTCTTCAACCTTTGGGTGAAATTATTGTAGACACGGTAGGTGTGGGAGTTTGATCCATAACCGAGAAAAAACCTTCATGAGTTTTAGGAGCAAATTTAGACCGACGATGCTTATCAAGGATATAGCATTTTGAACCAAAGACACGAAAGTATCCCACTTGGGGTTTGTTACCGTGAGGAGCTCGATGAAGTCTTGCCGAGAAGCTTATGAAGATAAAGCCTGTTGATAGCATGACAAGCTGTCTCGACAGCTTCTCCCCAAAAGTGCTTCGGTGTCTTGTATTCGTCAAGCATCGTTCTCGCCATCTCTATGAGCGTTCGGTTCTTCCTCTCAACAACTCCATTTTGTTGAGGTGTGTACGTAGCCGAGAACTCATGTAGAATCCCTTCCTCATCGAGAAAAGAGTCCACATGGGCGTTCTTGAACTCCGTTCCATTGTCACTCCGAACTTTCTTGATCTTCACCTCAAATTGATTTTGCGCCTTTCTAGCAAAGGTTTTGAAGATTCTCTGAACCTGCGATTTGTCATCAAGGAAAAATACCCACGTAAATCTGGAATAATCATCAACTATAACTAGACCAAAGGAGTTACCACCAAGGCTTTTGTAAGCATTGGGACCGAAGAGATCCATATGAAGAAGCTCAAGCGGTCTCCTTGTGGTCATGATGTTCTTCACGGGATGACTTCCACCTACTTGTTTTCCTGCTTGACAGGCACTACAGAGTCTATCTTTGTCAAAGAACACATCTTTAACACCAAGAATATGATCACCTTTGATTAGCTTGTCTAGATTTCGCATACCAACATGTCCAAGCCTTCTATGCCATAACCAACCTTTAGCAGATTTAGCAATGAAGCAAGTTCTAGGTTGAGCTTTCTTAGTGAAATCAATGATATATAGATCACCTCTACGGATGCCGGTAAATACCATGTTATGATTGTCACGACGAAAAACTTGGCAATCTACTTCGGTGAATAGCACATTGAATCCAAAGTCAGCTAATCTAGACACGGAAAGTAAATTGTATCCAAGTGATTCAACAAGCATGACATTTTGAATAGAGCTATCATGAGATATGGCCACCTTACCAAGGCCAAGTACCTTACCCTTGGAGTTGTCTCCAAAAGTCACATGCTTGCGTGGACCATCGTTCTTTGCAAGCTCTCGAAACATGTCTTCATCTCCGGTCATGTGATCGGTGCATCCACTATCAAGAATCCACTCTTTTCCACCGGATATGTAGTCTCTCAGATTTGCCATAAGATTGAGACTCTTCATGATCTTGTCTAGCTCGGTGTCCGAATCGGAGTAATCATCATCGTGCTCATGCTCATCATCATATTGACCCATAGATAGTTCATCATCAACACCTAGGTCAATTTGACAATGACTTGCATTAGTTTTGTCAAAGTGACAATAATCATCGGAATGCAATACAAGAGCATTTCTAATTTGAACATTGATAAGACCGGGATCACCCTTCTTTTTCATAAGATCACGAAGCTCAAAGAAGCATTTATCAAAGTTGGGATCATTAGGGCGCATCATATCAAATTCAATAGTCTTGCATAGAATTTCATCAAGACCTCTCAAAGAGTAGTCCGGATAAAGTTCTTCCAAGAACTTCCATATAGCATAGGCGCACTCAAAGTTTGTGACAAGCTTAAGCAAGTTATCGGGCAAACCTCTAATGATAAGATTTACAGTTCTAAGGTTACGAAGCAAATCAAGCTCTTCATCCATAGTAGGGTGCAAGGGGTCAAATGGAGGCACATATGGGGATTCAACATATTTGCGCAAGTTATACATCTTAAAGATAATAAGCATTTCAATCGTCCACGAGTTATAGGACACTCCATCAAGAATAGGCACTCTATGACTAACACTCCCAAACGTAGACACGTCCATCTTCCTCCAATGGTGTGCAAACCAAAGCAATGGAGACCAAGGCTCTGATACCAATTGTAGGATCGTTGAAGGTGAGAGTGTCTAGAGGGGGGGTGATTAGACTACTCGACAAGATAAAAATTATGCCTTTTTACAAAGACAAGTTCTTGGCAGATTTTGCATATCACACAAGTCAAGTAGCTTACTACACATGCAATTCTAGAGTATGGGCAGCGGAAAGTAAATTGCACATGAAGTAAAGAGAAGTGGAGAAGATCAAACGCAATTTGGAGACACGGAGATTTTTCTCGTGGTTCCGATAGGTGGTGCTATCGTCAATCCACGTTGATGGAGACTTCAACCCACGGAGGGTAACGACTGCGAGAGTCCACGGAGGGCTCCACCCACGAAGGGTCCACGAAGAAGCAACCTTGTCTATGCCATCATGGCATACACCCACGGAGGGCTAGCCTTACTCGGGGTAGATCTTCACGAAGTAGGCGATCTCCTTGCCCTTACAAACTTCTTGGTTCAACTCCACATCTTGACGGAGGCTCCCAAGCGACACCTAACCAATCTAGGAGGCACCACCCTCCAAAAGGTAATAGATGGTGTTGGTGATGATGAACTCCTTGCTCTTGTGCTTCAAATGATAATCTCCCCAACACTAAACTCTCCTCACTGATTTGGCTGTGGTGGAAGAAAGGATTGAGTGGAAAGCAACTTGGGAAGGCTAGAAATCAAGTTTCATATGGTGGGAGTGGAGCAACTTGATCTCAACACAAGGGTAGGTAGTTTTCTTCTCGTAAATGTAAGGTAGGAGTGGTAGTTCTTTCGATGGCTCTCTCCACGAATGAAGAGGAGGTGGAGGGTATTTATAGCCTCCACATAAAATCCAACCTACACACATTTGACCAATCTCGGTCGGACGAAGTTGACAACTCGGTGAGACCGAAAGTTCAAATCTTGTGAACGTTGGGATTTTCGTGGGACCGAAAATACAATCTCGGTGAGTCCGATTCTTCCAAAGACTAGGGTTTGCCAATCTCGATGGGATCGACTTTATCATCTCGGTGACACCGATATGATGATGAAGATTCTGAAGCTTGGCAACACTAGTTTCGTAAGACCGAGTTTGGAATCGGAAAATCCGAAATTACTAGGGTTTGCTTTGTGGCTGAGGTGGTTCATCTCGGTGTGACTGAGTTAAGGAAATCGGTGGGACCGAGATTACTTATGAGTGTGTATATGTAGTGAGGGGTGCTGATAGTTTAGGAGATATATCACTAAGCACTTGAGCAACCAGATCATCATCATAACCTCATCCCCTTTTAATAGTATTGGCTTTCCTATAGACTCAATGTGATCTTGGATCACTAAACCAAAAATGGAGTCTTGAGCTTTTGCCAATGCTTGCCTTAGCATCTTGAGGGGTCCACCTCTCCAGTTCTTTTGCCAGCCAATGTGATTGACCTTCCTGAAACATACTTGATAAAAGCATTAGTCCAACCACAAAGTATGTTGTCATTAATTACCAAAACCACCCAGGGAGCAAATGTGCTTTCATATAAGGAGGCTTATGTGTATTAGAGCGTATCATATCACGGGGTTTGGATGCACCCGCGAAGTTGCGCCAACTCTCGTGGTGAGAAAGGGCATTGCACGGTACCAAAGAGGCTAGAAAACTGCGTAAGGATAGGACCTTGGGAACCCCCAAGCTTAGGATCTTGACGCTCCTTATTCCTTCAGTCCATCGTGATCTCACCCAAAACTTGAAAACTTCAACAAAACTCAACAGAAACCTCGTGAGATCCGTTAGTATAACAAAAAAAATCATAAACTTTAGGTACTGTTATGAACCCATTCATATTTTATTATTGCATAATACCTATTGTATTATAACTTCTCCATGACTTATACCCCCTGATATAATCCATAGCATCATTAAAACAAGCAAACTATGCAACGAAAACAGAATTTGTCTAAAGTAGAAAGCCTGTAGTGATCTGAACAAACACAATACCTATGGATATCTAAAAATTCTGAAAAATTAGGAAAACGTGGGAAATTTGTATATCAACCATGTGTAAAACATTGAGATGAAAAACACGTTCCAGTGATTTTTAAAAATTCCTGGAGTGAGCGCAAAAGTTTCTGTTTTTTTCACAGAATCAAATCAACTATCAACCAAATCATCCCAAAGACTTTACTTGGCACAAACACTAATTAATACATAAAAACATAATCGTAACAATAGCATAATTGTGTCCACACACTAAAACAGGAAATAAAAAGCAAAAATAAAGATAACTATTGGGTTGCCTCCCAACGAGCACTATTGTTTTACGCCCTAGCTAGGCGTAAGGCATTGTTTCAAGTATTTTCATCCTTCAAATTAATTCCATAGGTGTCCCTCATAATAGATTCATATGGTGGCTTAATTCTCTTTCTAGGGAAGTGTTCCATACCTTTCTTTAATAGAAACTGGAACCTTATATTTCCTTCTTTTATATCAATAACACCTATGGTACGTAGGAAAGGCCTACAAGGCATTATAGGATAAGATGGATTGCATTCAATATCAAGCACAACAAAATGCACGGTTACATAATTTATGTTAGCAGGAATAAGCACATCATTTATTCTACCCAATGGTTTCTTAATAGTAGATTCCGCTAAATGCAAGTTAAGGGAACATTTACCCATATCCGTTAGGCCTAGCACATCACATAAAGATTTTGGTATAGTGGACACGCTAGCACCCAAATCACATCAAGCATTACATTCATAATTTTGTATCTTTAATTTAATAGTAGGTTGCCATTCATCATGAAATTCTCTAGGTATTGAAACCTCCAACTCTAGCTTTTCTTCATGAGCTTTTATCATAGTTACTACAATATGTTTAGTGAAAGCTTTATTTTGTTCATAACCATTGGGTGAATTTATCATGGATTGCAACAAGGAAATACATTCAACTAAAGAGAAATTACCATAATTAAAGTCCTTGTTATCCAAAGTAGCAGACACATCACTATTTAAAGTCTTTACCTCTCCAAACCCACTTTTATCATCTTTATCATTAAGATCATCACCCTCCGAACAGTTGGGATGCCTTCTAACTAAAGTTGACTCATCTCCAGTCCCTTTATCATCAACTTTTATGTTACCAAATAAAGATTCAATAGGTGATACACCAATCATTTTAATATCGTCATCATAATTACAACAAAAATTGGGCGGAATCGCTTTTTCTAGTAATTCTTGCTTAGCTCTCAACCTAGCGGTTCTCTCTTTACTTTAATTAATGGATACTTGGATAGACTTTATTGACTCATTAATATCATGCTTGGCTGGAATTTTTTAATTTTGAGAGTATCCACATCATGAGTAATTATATCCATGTTTCTAGCCATATCATCAACTTTATTCATTTTTTCTTCTACCATAGTGTTGAAAATATTTTGAGAATTAATAAATTCTTTAATATTGTTCACAATATCAGAGGGTATCCTATTATTATTGTAAGAATTTCCATAGGAATTACCATAATTATTAGAGGAATTACCAAGATACGGTCTAGGATTAAAATTACCTCTATAAGCACTGTTGTTGAAATTATTTATAGCGACAAAATTCACATCAATGGCATCATTATTTTTCTCAATCAAGTAGATAGTGGAACATCATTGAGATCAACATGAGCATTTTTGCTAGCAATCATTTTCATAAGAGCATCCATTTTATCACACAAAATATTAATTTCTTCAACATAATTTACCTTGTTACAAGTTGGAGCTCTTTCAGTGTGCCATTGAGAATAATTTGTCATAATATTATCAAGGAGTTTTGTAGCTTATCCCAATGTAATTTCCATAAAGGTACCACCTACGGCAGAGTCTAGAAGATTTCTAGAAACAAAGTTTAGTTCCACATAGAAATTTTGTATAATCATCCATAAACTTAAACCATGAGTGGGACAATTTCTAATCATTAATTTAATTTTCTCCCAAGATTGTGTAACATGTTCATGCTCAAGTTGGTTAAAATTCATAATTGTATTTCTAAGCGAAATAATCTTAGCGGGAGGAAAATATTTGGCAATAAAAGCATCCGTACACTTATCCTAAGAATCAATACTATTTCGAGGCAAGGATGAAAACCAAGTTTTAGCATTATTTCTTAGTGAGAACGAAAATAGTTTCAACTTAATAATATCATTGTCCACATCTTTTCTCTTTTGCATATCACATAATTCAAAAAAAGTATTAAGATGGGATGCAACATCTTCGTTAGAATTTCCAGAAAATTGTTCTTTCATAACAAGATTTAGCAAAGCAGCTTTAATATCACATGACTCTGCAATAGTGGCAGTAGGAGCAGTTCGAGTACTAATAAATTTTTTATTATAGTGTTGGAAAAGTCACACAACTTGGTGTTTTCTTGAGAAATAGCAACAAGCAAGCAAACTAGCAAATAAAAATATTTTTGTGTTTCTGTAAAGAAATTATGAGAAGTGGGAGAGATGAAAACGAGAGGCAAAGGCAAATAAAAAGGGAAATAAAAATAATGAAAGGGGATGATAGTTTATGTAAAGGTACTTGATAGGTTTTGATGATGACTCCCCGGCAACGACGCCAAAATTATTCCTGCTACTTGTGAGCTGCGTTGGGATTTTCCTCGAAGAGGAGAGGAGATGCAGTACAGTAGAGACAAGTATTTCCCTCAGGGAGAACCAAGGTTTATCAAACCAATAGGAGAATCACGCAAAGCCTCGTGAACAGCACATGCACACACAAAAGCAAATACTTGCACCAACATGAACAAGAGGGTTGTCAATCCCCTTGGCCATTTTACTTGCAAGGCTTAAATCTTGTAGTGGTAGATAGATAAATTGCAAAACAAAATAAATAGAATAAAATTCAGTGAGGTATATTTTTGTTCTCATTTATGATAGTAGTAGATCCGGGGGCCATAGTTTTCACTAGAGTCTTCTCTCTCAGACACATAGCCTATGGTGGGTAAACAAATTACTGGCAGGCAATTGATAGAAAAGTGCATAATTATGACGATATTCAAGGCAATCATCATGTATATATGCATCACGTCTGAGACAAGTAGATTGACTCATGCCTGCATCTAGTACTACCACTCCACCCATCGACCGCTATTCAGCATGCATCTAGGGTATTAAGTTAATAAAAGCAGAGTAACGCCTTAAGCAAGATGACATGATGTAGACAAAGTAAACTTGACTAATGTGAATAAACCCATCATTTTATCCTTAGTGGCAACAATACAAATATATGTATTGACCCTTTCTGTCACTGGGATAGAACACCGCAAGATTGAACCCATTACCAAGCACCTCTCCCTTTGAAGATAAATCAATCTAGTTGGCCATACCAAACGGATAGATCAAACAGAAATACAAAGCTATAACAATCATGCATAATAAAGTTCAGAGAAGACTCAATTAATATTCATGAATATTCAGATCATAACCCACAATTCATCGGATCCCGGCAAACACAAAGCAAAAGAAGACTACATCGGATAGAACTCCCAGAACATCGATGAGAACATGGTATTGAAGATCAAAGAGAGAGAAGAAGCCATCTAGCTACTAGTTATGGACCCGTAGCTAGGTCGGTTGTGAACTAATCACGCATCATCGGTAGGGCAGCAAGGTTGATGTATAAGCCCTCCGTGATTGGTTTCCCCTCTGACAGAGTACCAAAAAGGCTTCTAGATGGGATGGCGAAAGAACATAGACTTGCGGCGACGCAAAAAGTGTTTCTCGGCTCTCTCTGTTTGTTTGGGAATATTTCTGAATTTATAGGGTCGGAATTAGGTCAAGATGTGCAACGAGGGGCCCACAAGCTCAAGGGGTGCCCCCCCTAAGGCGCGCGCTACGAGCTTCTCACTCCCTCGTGACTCATCTGGTCTTCTCCTGAACCTTCTAGGGTCCCTTCCGGTCCAGAAAAAATGAATCCTATGAATTTTTTTCCATTTGGACTTCGTCTGATATTGATTTTCTGAAAAGCCAAAAATTAGGCAGAAAACAAGTACTGGCACTGGGCCCTGAGTTAATAGGTTAGTCCCCAAAAATGATATAAATAGCATATAATTGCATATAAAACATCCAAGAATGATAATATAATAGCATGGAACAATAAAAATGTTATAGATATGTCAGAGACGTATTAGATATCAGTGACGATCTACATGGCAAGAAATCAAAACCAAAATTTTCAAAACGTTTGTGTAACACGGGTCCCATGCAAGTGAACATGAAGACAGTTGTGTTGTCATCTTTCTTAGTGGCCCAGACAGTTGCGGAGCTAGACAAGATGTTCAGGGGGGCGAAGTACACAATATGGTTGTTGGGGGAGCTAAAAAATTATAAACTAAACAGTCCCCCCCCCCCAAATTTCTTCACGTTTTGTAGTAAGGCTGGGGGCCATGGCCCCAATAGGCCTTAACTAAGCTCCGCCGCTAGCCCATACATTTATTCCATCATCTGTGGCTCCTGCCGTTGGTTCAGCTGGAAGAGTCCCATCTAGAACATACTACTTAGCACTCATGAGAACTAACCTCAGGGCCTGGCTCTAATACCCAAAGTTTCCACCATTAGTAGGTAACTTCTCTCTCTCTCTCTCTCTCTCTCTCTGTGTGTGTGTGTGTGTGTCCCTGTCTCTATTTCTCTCTAACATAGGGGTGATACGTCTCCAACGTATCTATAATTTACACTAGTGCAGAACCGGGCTTTAGTGCCGGTTCGGAACGGCCATTAGTGCCGGTTTGCCAACCGGCACTAAAGAGTGGGGACTAAAGCCCCCCCCCTTTAGTACCGGTTCGTCATGAACCGGCGCTAAAGTGCCACCACGTGGCACGAGCCAGGCCCGGGGTGCGCGTAGGGCATTAGTACCGGTTGGTAACACCAACCGGTACTAAATATTTGGGTGGGGTTGATTTATTTTCCATTCAATTTTTTTTGTTTACTGGTATTTCACGATACTACAAATTGTACACGTTATGCATACATATAAATAGATTTTCTCGACGTAGAACCGCATATATATATATATATATATATATATATATATATATATGGTTCTACGTACGAGAAAATCTATTTATATATATCATCGAATGTCTCACAAACCAACACCATTAATTATTCACACATACACATGTATATACATATACAATTTCTCCTACATATGTTGCCTTTGTTGCCTCCGGAGCACGATGACAAGTGGTTCATGGGGCGTGTAGCGGTAATAGTATTCTCCTTTGGGATCTATGACCTGGTCGAGCAAAAATCCGGCTATTTCCTCTTGAAGTGCTAGTATGCGGTCCGATGGTAGGAGCTTATCCCGCATCGATCTGAACTGTTAAGAAGGAAATCAATATGCATGTGTGTTAGTTGTGTGACTAGATATCGATAATGGTGTGAATAGTGTTCTGACAAATGTACCCAGTCCTGTCTATCAGATCTGCTCCTTTCGCACGTCATCATGCGAATGTTCTCGCAAACGTAGAATGCACACAGATTATTCCCCGGCGCCTGCTTCAGGCCCTTTACGAGAATGGAATTGAATCAGATAATGATTAATCAAGCATGATAATTAACTAATGATATTGAAACAAAAATTAAAGAGATGGTAGCTAGCTAGTACTACTTAATTACTTACCATGGGTCGATGCCAAAACAACTTTTTTGGCCACTTGCCTGGAGTCACCTTGATGAACTTTGCCCATGCCCTGCCCGCCGGCAATGAAAATTAATAAAGGGGTTATTAAATAGTTCATATCAGAAAATGACGAACTAATAATTAGTAGGACGATATAGTTAATAATGATTGAAATTACATGTTGACTATCCCCTTCACGATGGTGTAGTCTTTATCTTCTTTAGTTAGTGAGTCCAGTAATTCAACTTTTCCTTCCTCAACTTTAATGTCTAACAAGACCCGAGTGCTAACTGCATACGCGCACACGCTTGCATGTCTTAATTAAGCGGGCATGTGCATAAAATTAATCAACTACCGTAAACCGTATACACTTAATTATTAACATCTAGCTAGCTAGTAAGCAAAAACAGAATTTGTAGTACAAGACAGTGTGACTCACGAGAAGTTGTAAGGAAGTAGTATATCTTCATTGCTATTGAGGCACTTCAAGAACTCTAGCATGCTTTCCTCTACAGCATCTTGACAACGTTCAATCTGCCATATGTCCTGATTAATGGTATTTGGGTCAATGAACCCAACGCCATAGCATCCAGCTTTTTTCATTTCATACATCTTCATCCTGCATATAATACCACAGAAAAAGAATATAGTGAGGATAATTACATGTAATGATTGATCAAAATTATCACTACATAACTAGCTTGAGACTTAAATTACAGAAAGAAATCACTTACAGACAATAGCAACTGACGATAGACTTGTCGAGTGTGTCTTGATTGTATAACTGAAATAGTTCTGGATACTCAATGGTCAGAGCTTTCTCATGATAATAATGCTCATGCTTGACATTCACCATGAGGGACTCTCGATTGGAAATCTTGGTAATGTTTATGTACCATTGATGCAATTGATACATTCTTGTTGGGAGGTCCTTGACCTTGTCTGGATGGACCAAAGGTTTGCCCCGGACATATTTCCATGCTATTTCCGATTCTTTAAGCGTAGGCATGGGCTCGATTTCGAGGAGTTGTCCAACAGAGATATTGAGCATTTGAGCCTGCATTATATGATCCTCTATTATTACCACATCGCCATGCTGGGGAACACTAACGGTTTGCCCACAATAATATTTGGCGCGCGTACTACTCCTCTCATGTGTTGTTGGCACAACAAGCGGGGATCGCTGCGCTACTGTTCTCCCAACTGGGGAACGGTTTTCCCACATTTTTTGCCAGCTGCTTGTTGGCTCGAGCTCGAGCTCGCTTCCTTCTTTAGCCGTTCTCGATGTAGTTTCCTGATTTGGCGCTCATAGTCCGAGTCAACAGGCTTGGGAGCTGGTTCTCTGGCCATACAAATGAAGTGGTCAATTACTTTCTCAGGCACTTTCTCCTTTGGCGGCAGTGCCGATTTCGGTCCAAAATGGGCGTCCACTTGGGCTTGCACTATGGCTGTGTTTTGCTCCTTAGTCATGTCGTAAGGCCTCTGAGGAAGAGGAGCGAGGCTTGGACCATATTTATATCGCTTGTCTCCGCATGTACTTCCTGAACTACCTCGACTCGTACCGCTACGCACCAAAGCTGCGGCATGTCTCTTCTGCGATTGCTGAGACGGCGGAGACGGCTGACGTGGAGTTGGACCAGGGGAAGTGGCCTGACAATGTGCCAGACTTGAAGCAGGAGGTGTGGCCTGACACAGTGCCAGACTTGAAACCGGAGAAGTGGCATGACGATGTGCCGGACTTGAAACTGGAGGAGTCAGCTCACGCATTCGGGGACTTGGAGGAAGTGGCGGACTTCGAGGAGGAGTCGTCTCACGCGTTCGTGGACTTGGAGGAGCAGGAGTCTGCTGACTCGGTGGCAGACTTCGAGGAGGAGTCGGCAAACGACGCGGTGTCGGTGGACTTCGAAAGATGATGCAATCCTTTCTCCGTAGGATGATACGATGTATGGCCTCTCCCAGTGTGCGCTCGTCTTCACCTCCAGGAATGTCAAGAGTTAGCCCCGAATATGGGTCCACCACTTCATCAACCATGACACGAGCATAGCCCTCTGGAATTGGGATGCAATGGTAGGTTGCTTCGGGGGTAACTGGAAAAGCAACGCCGTCCGCCACCTTCATGGATATGTTCTTCATTTTGGAGTGTAGCTCACAGTTAGTGTTCTCTATGATGTCATCCACAGGGTATGTATCCAGCAGTGTGTCGCCCGGGGCAGAACCAACGCTGCTTCTCGGCATGGATGGGATGGTGCTATCCAATGCTGGACGATCATCCGCTTGTTGCTGCCGCTGCTGAGACCCCCTTTCCTGGCTAAGTGAGTCGATCTGCTGTTGCTGCTGCTGGAATTTGAGTGCCAAGTCTGCGTGCCTTGCTTCTAGGCCTTGAAGGCGTTATGCGTCCTGCTTCCTCTGCTCCTCCTCCAGCTTCCTTTTCTTCTCCTCCTCCATCTTCCTTCTTGCACGGGTCCTGTAGTCCTCGTTCCATTCTGAAAAGCCCTCATACCAGGGAATAACGCCCTTGCCTCGTGTTCTTCCCGGGTGTTCAGGATTTCTCAGGGCGCGCGTAAGCTGGTCATTCTCTCTGTTGGGCGTGAACACCCCCCTTCGAGCTTCTTCTATTGCGGCGATTATCTTTTGTTCGGCTCCTTTTAGATTTGCCTTCCGCGAAACTTCGCCTGTCTTCGGGTCCAACGCTCCCCCATGCGCATAGAACCAAGTTCTGCACCTGGGGGCCCAGTTCCTAGTAACCGGAGTGACCCCTACATCCTCCATCTCTTGCTCATACTTATCCCACTTAGGCAATCCCACCGCGTAGCCACCTAGACCCAGCCTATGGAACTGCGTCTTTCTTGCGGCATTTGCCTTGTCTTTCATCGACCGTTCCTTAGATAATTCTGAATCCTTGAAGGTCACGAAATCGTCCCAGTGTTCTCTTTGCTTCTCCAGTGTTCCCTTGAAATCTGGAGTCTTCCTTTCATTAGCGAGGTAGTTGGCCCATACAGTTTTCTTGTGGGTGTTGAATGCAATTGCCATCTTCTTAAGAGCAGCGGCCTTGACTTTCTCCACATCTGCTTCAGTGAAATGATCTGGTATGGTGAAATGTTCCATTAGAGATTTCAAAGGGTCTTTTTTGGCTCTGTCATCGACCCAAGTAACACCTGGACGTTTAGTCTTTGGCTCTTTCCATTCTTGAATGGAGATCGGGAGTTTGTCCTTCACAAGAACTCCGCACTGACGAGTCCACTTGTCCGCAACGTTCTTAGGCGTGAGGGGTTCGCCACTAAGTTTGGTGGATTCAATGTGGTACTTTACACCATCCTTCAACAATCTGCCCGGGCCTCGCTTTGTCTTGCTGTCTGTAGAAGCAGATTTGCTCGATCCGGAGGGCTGAAAGTAGAAAGATCGATTCGTTAATATATCTTCAATAAAAAAACATGTGATGATCACCATGATGCATGCTTATATAAATATACCTCGCCGGTAGTCTTTGTTATTTGAAGATCAGCATTGTTTGTGTCATCACAAACATTGTCTGTGTCATCATAATCATAGTTCATGACATCATCAGCTCGGTCGTCGAGATCGAATATCTTTTCATCACCCTCTCCGGTATTGTTCAGATATTGGGAGCCGTCATCTGCTTCATTCAGATCATCTAGCCTGTGAGGGCTGCGTATGATGTCGAACAATTCCTCTTCTCTCTCTCTGCCGGTATTGTCCGCCATAGCTTTTACTTTACTAATACAGAAGAAATATAAAACAATTTAGTATTCAAATTACAATGCATGGATGCAATTAATCAATAAGAAAAAAACTGAATCTCGAATACATCGCCTCGAATATATAATCTCGAATACGTCATCATCTTAATATATATAATCTCGAATACATCGTCTCGAATATTATATATCGAATACATCACTGGCTAGGTACCTAATAAAGATCGAGTACTACAGAAGAATCTAGGGCGCCACTCGCGGTTCCTGGGGCATGAGCGGTGCACACCCAAAGAGAAGGAACCATCACAGGATCATATCTCCAGTCATCTGCCCAAAGAACCCGCCAAGTAGTGGAGAACCTGACGTCGTCCATAGCAGCCATGTAGCAATGGATGTGCTCATCTTCCTCCCTGACACGGCGACGCACCACCTCCGGCGGGGCCGGCTGCCTCTGCACCGAATGTGTCCCACACGAACGCCACCAAAGAAGATCAGGGTCGACGACGGGACCCGAGGTCGGGTTCCTCACCAAGCGGCGCGCCGCTCCAAGTAGCACCTCCCAGTGCCAGCCCAGCGGAGCCCAGTCCCGGACATGGGTCCCCTGAAGCAGGACGTCGTCACGAACGGGTCGACGGTGAGGATGCGGGCCGGGCATATCGTCGAGAACAAATACTATATGCCCGCAAAAAGTAACATTTTTTAAATGATTAGATTGTGATAACTAATATTCTATATATATGCAAATTCTAACAATTTGACATTAATCTAATTCATCTAACTAAAACTAATTCTAAAATTTCCTGATTATGTAACTAACATTTCCATAACAATTCTAATATTTATATAACTAAAAAACAGAAAAATTGCTAACATTTCTATAAATATTTCTATAACTAAAAAAACAGAAAACATTTATAACATTTCTATATAACTAAAATTTCTAATATTTATATAACTAAAAAACAGAATATTTTCTAACATTTCTATAACTAAAAAATAGAAAAATTTATAACAAACAAACTAATGTGTGTGTGTACTGTGTGTGTGTGTGTGTAGTGTGTTGTGTGTGTGTGGACATGGCGGCCGGGGCGAGCTCATCGGCGAGGCGACGATGGGGCAACGGGACGGGGCGGCGACGACGGGCGAGGCGGCCGGGTGACGGAGGGGGCGACGACGACGGGCGGAGCGGGCGCGCGACGGGACGACGGGACGGGGACGGCCGGGGCGGCGATGTTGACGGGGGCGGCGACGAGCACTACAAGAAATATGTCAACTTATGACCTTCTGTCAGTGACCCTCGAAGAATTGGTCATAAATCTATGACCATTTTAGACCAATTGGTCAAAAGCTGTTCAGGGGCTCCAAACCTCGAACCATTGCGACCATTTTGGTCAGGAAGGTCGTAATTTCCTTACACGAAATGGTCACAAAGCAAATAGTGCTAGTCCGCTGCCTTATTTCTAGCTGATCATGACCAATATAGATGGTCATAGCCTTTTAGATTGTGGTGGGTTGTGATGACTAGGCGCCATCTCATCAGCTTTTGCCTATGTGTCATGTCCATGTGGCAGTTTTTGCCCTAGGTTGTGAAGCAACCTATATTTCTATCATTCCCAAAATTTCCAAAAAAATCTCATAAATTCTTTGGGTCATATCTTCATCAAATATGTAAAAATCCCTCCTTGCCTAGTTCAAAACTAATTCAACAATATTCATTTTCCTATTATGTTCACAACAACACTTTATGAAGGAAGTGCTATTTATATATTCTTGATTTCCCTAGGAATTTTTGGGCACTCTTTCCTATCCAAATCATTACCGCATGACAAAATTCAGCTCCATTTGCCTAGCAAATCTTCCTCGGCAAATTTCTAAAGTTTTTGTCCACCTAGAAGCATTGTGAAGGAAGTACCTTTTTTATATCTCTAAATGACATGAAATTTATACAGTTCCTTCATATGCCCAAATTATCACCCTCCTCCAAATTGCAGCTCACCAAATCATCTATGTGAGCCCAGGTTCAATCTATATTTTATGGCCAAATTGGCACGTTGCAAAGAAAGTGTTATATAGACCCTCCTATTACCCTCAAACTTTGGGCACTCTTACATACCCAAATCATTTCCACATGATAATATTCAGCTCAATTTTCCTAGCAAATCTTTCTCGGGAAATTTCCAAAGTTTCTACCTCGAGAGAAGCTTTCTGAAGTAAGTACTAGCTAGGCTTACCCAAATGATCTGAAAATTTGCCGGTAGCATGACCATACCTAAGTAACTTACCTACACCAATTTTGAGCTCATTTCATTCATCCAATCTCTCTCACTAGTTTTCCCAAGTTTCTGTCCATAGAAGAGCATTGTGAAGGAAGTACCACTTTGGCATGTCCAAATGGTATCAATTTTTTACAATGTATCCCTATGCCCAAATAACCATCCTCCACAAAATTTTAGCTCAATCCAATCATTATTTTGAGCCCAGCTTCAACATTCATATTTTTGTCCAGCGTGGTACTTTGCAAAGCAAGTACCACCTAGGATCCTCCTTTTGATCTAAAAATTTGTGAAGACATTCTCCTTAGTAGATGATCATCCTCAGCCAATACTCACGCCCATTGGCCATGTGCATTTTCCGTACCGCTAATCAAACACTTGGCTGCTAATTCATGTTTGAGCATCGATCGGTCTCCTCGTGAGAATCTCATGTTGTAATTTTCTTTCTAGCACCAACCTGGGGAGTGCCCAACCCACTAGACATGCCTAGGCCGCCCTGAACACATGGCAACATTACGGTCACGGTGACCACGCCGACGGCATGCGAGTTTACGCGCTCTAGAGTTGGGGCCCTCGGCCACTGCCCAAACCTCGACGTATCGCCACCAAACCATGTATTTATGATTAAATAGGTCCTTGTGTAACTAGAAATGATTTTTGGAAAAAATAAATAGCAAATTATGAGGCAGCTGCAGTTCAAATTTGACCTGCTTCCTAGTGAATCGGCGGGAATTTGTCTTTTTCACCAGAGGTGGATCAAAACTTTTGACAACCAACAATTTTGTCAATTGTGCATTAAATATGTCCTAATATTTTATAAAAATGATTTGGTACAATTTTGCAACAATTATTTGGTAGTTCCTTCACAAAAAAACCTCCTTTGGGGCACTCGAAAAATGGAAAATGGTTTTTCCGTCCAACGAAAATGAAAACTTCCTTAGGGAACATTGTTTGCCATTCCAATATGCACCCTTGTGCACAATATGAGATCATTTGAACAAACTATGCCATGAATGTGGCCATAAGATTGATCATTTGGCTTAAAAGCCATGAATCTTCACACATGATAGCTCATTTCTAAGAACACTTTTTTAAAATAATTGCTGTATGACAAGTTTGTTATTTTTCCTGCGAACTTGGCCACATATAATGACACAATGCGAAGGTTTCCCAATTTTTTGATTTTTTTTTTGAATTTTTTATGCCCGTTTCAAAATGCGGTCAAAACGGCGGGAATGACCGTTCCTAACTAGTGGTTGAATCTTGGAATTTTCTTCGTGTTTCACTGATTAAATAGATACTTATGTACCTAGAAATGATTTTTGGAAAAAATAAATAGCAAACTATGAGGCAGCTGCAGTTCAAATTTGACCCGCTTCCAACTGAATTGGCGGAAATTTGTGTTTTTCACGAGAGGTGGATCAAAACTTTTTACACCCAACCATTTTGTCAATTGTGCATTAAATATGGCCTAGTATTTTAGAAAAATGATTTGGTCTAATTTTGCAACAATTATTTGGGAGGTCCTTCACAAAAAAACCTCCTTTTGGGCACTCGAAAAATGGAAAATGGTTTTTTCGTCCAACGAAAATGAAAACTTCCTTAGGCAACATTGTTTGCCATTCCAAAATGCACCCTTGTGCACAATATGAGATCATTTGAACAAACTATGCCATAGATGTGGACATAAGATTGGTCATTTGGCTTGAAAACCATGAATCCTCACACTTGATAGCTCATTTCTGAGAACACTTTTTTAAAATAATTACCGTATTACAAGTTTATTATTTTTCCTGGAAACTTGGTCACATATAATGACACAATGCGAAGGTTTTCCAATTTTTTGATTTTTTTTGAATTTTTTATGCCTGTTTCAAAATGCGGTCAAAACGGCGGGCTTGACCGTTCCTAGCTAGTGGTTGAATCTTGGAATTTTTTTGGTGTTTCTATGATTAAATATATACTTATGTACCTAGAAATGATTTTTGGAAAAAATAAATAGCAAACTATGAGGCAGCTGCAGTTCAAATTTGACCCGCTTCCAGCTGAACCGACGGGAATTTGTCTTTTTCACGAGAGGTGGATCAAAACTTTTTACACCCAACCATTTGGTCAATTGTGCATTTAATATGGCCTAATATTTTCTAAATTTATTAGGTCCAACTTTGCAACAATTATTTGGTTGGTTCTTCACAAAAAAACATTTTTGCCACTCAAAAATGATTAAAATAGATAGAAATACTGAAAAATGCATACAAATTGGTCCTAATCCATAAAATGTGGTCTAACTCTAGTGAAAGTTTGTGTGGTGCCCTTTTGCAAAATATTTTGATAGCTACTTCATAAAATCCTCTATTTTTAGTATTTGAAAACTATTTTACATCACAGATTTTCTGAACCAATCATAACTCTGTCCACGGATCGATGACATGGCGTCCATCCATCCATCCATCCATATCTCCATCCCACATCCATCCACCCATCCATCTATCTACAAAAAAAAGAAAAAAGAAAAGAAAAGAAAAGGAGATACCTCCACCCGCAGGCCAAACCCTAGCTCAGATCCCCGTCGCCCCCTTCCTCCCTCGTCCCCATCTCCTCGCCGCCATCCCCTCCCCGATATCGATCTGCCGCCGCCCCCTCCCCGATCTCGATCTGCTGCCGCCCCCACCGCCACCATCGACGACCCGCCGCCCCCACCGCCCCCGCCGCCCTCTACTCCACAGCCGGCGCCCCTACCCTCTCCTTCTCCCCTCTCCCTACATCCCAGATCCATTCGACCGCGGTGACCACCTCCTCCACGGCCACCTCCTCCCGCTAGTGACCGATCCACTCCGCGGGCGCCACCTCCCTCCTCCCTCCCTCCCTCCCGGCTAGAGGTCCCCTCCCCTCCAAGGGCCCGCCGCCGATGAAGGCCGGCAAGGCCGGCCTCGAGGGCCCGCGGGAGGCGCAACACCGTATCCGCGTCACCCGCAGGAGGCGCAGCACAGCATCCGCATCACCCAAGCGTCAAGAACCTCGAGAAGGGTGATGATGATGGGTGGATATCGTCGATCCGCACCTCCTCACCCACCACATCGCTGGATCCGTGACATGGGAAGGTGTCCACGAGCTCCGCAGCTCCCCTCTGCATCGACTACGGCCACCAGTTCAAGCTGGGCGCCCCCACATCGCCGGATCCGAGCTTCTTCCCCGTCGGCCGCCGCGCGCCTTCCCCCGTCGATCCGCGTCGCCCTCGCTGCTCCGACGTCTCCGGCCTCCCCGAGCTCGTCATCCGCACCGCGGTGAGCCCCTCAGCTGATCCCCCTATTTGGCATATCAATCGATCAGCATGTGGAATTTTGGGCTCTGATTATTCCGAGAGAGGGATGGTACCATCTCCAAAATACATTTGCTTTCCATTGATTTGAACACCTGTTATGTGTCGTGATCTCAGTGCGTCTCCACAATTTTTTTCTTCAAATTTCTATTCTTCTACTTACAAACTACTAAATCTGTGAAGTGACCTAAAATGTCTTGCATTTGATTACATAGGGAGTAGCAGACAAGTGGATATGCCAGTTTGATAATTAGTACTTGACCATAATATTTAGGTGGTTATATGCAGCTTTGTTTTCTGACTTGTTTCTCTTAGCAAGTAATCATTTGTAATGATGTACCAAGTTGGCTCATTCAATTTTTTTACATTTCATATTAACCCAGATGGACATGGATCAACAGAGATAATATTATTACAACATGTTGATGCAGAGAACTACATATGTTATAGTTCTTCTCTTGGCTCTCTGGTTTAGAAACAGAGATGTAGTGTTTTATTTTGATGAATTTATGTAACTTATTTTATCCTTGTAAGATTCTTCGACTTATCTCAGGTTCATAATTGTTTTAGTAGTTACGCTTCAAGTGTTGCCGAAGATGGATGTTTGTATGCTGATCTAGACTGCTTCCAGTGCACTTGTTTAATCATTTCAAATGGTTTATGTTGGTGACCTATCTGCAGGTCATGGGGAAGCAAAAGCTCAGTGTCAAGACTGAGGAGTACTCCAATCCTCGTGACTAGATGGTGGCAATGGTGGATCTGCAACTGCTCACTGACTTTCCACATGATTAGCTAGATCTGCAACTGCTCAACTGTTCAGTACTATGATATATCTTTTATTTCTAGTTCTTATAATCATTATAGGGCAGTAAATTGGCTGTATGGGCACTTCTTTGTTGTTAGCTATTAGCCAAGAGATCAACTGTCCTGGTTGAAGTCATAGCCCAGAGGATTTTAGCTGTTAGCTGTTAGCCAAGAGATCAACTGTCCCTCTTCCATGCTTCTGCTCTGCTATTCCAATTTTTTCCTTTTGTGTTCCCTCTTTTACTAGTACAGTAGTTTATTAGTACATGTATATATGGTAGCCGAAATCCACTCTTTGATACTGATGTACTGAGTAGTAGTAGTAGTAGTAGTAGTAGTAGTAGTTCAATTTACTAGTATATCGTGGCCCGTTATTTATGCCGTGGTCTGATTAGTTGCAACTGATGTACTGATGTGTTGGGGATTAATTCCTTGAGCTCCTTGTTTCATGTTGACATTTGCACTTGTGCGAAAAGAAAAACTGAAGTAATTGCTTGCATTCCTTTCTACAGTTAGTCTTCAAAAGGACCAGTTATAACAAACGTGTCTGCTTTTCTTTTTAGTGTAGTTCTCTTTACTGTGTTCCTAATGATTGTCATGTATGAATGTGTTCTAGGAATCTTGCATACCATATTCTCGTGGGTGGGTGCAGCGAGGGGCTGGGCAAGCGCGGTGCACAGTGGATGGAGGTCATCTCGTGGGAGCCCAGGGCGTTCGTCTACCACAACTTCCCGGTAATCACTGCTGCTGCTGCCCACTCTGCCTTCCCTTCAACACCCATAATCACTGCTGCTGCCGCCATGGTTCATTCGGTCCTGCACCTGCTCATGCATGCACACTATCCCGTGTTTGTAACTATTCTAGTTACTATGAACAGCAAGCAACCATTCTAGTTACTACCTAGGTGTTCAGAGATTGTTGTATTATTTATGTTCTTTTTACTCCCAGAGTTATTGTTCACATTGCCTGTTTTTCTTGGTGCATACATGTATCTCAAGCATTGTACTTCTGTGTTTACTTAGGCGGATAGTGGGCAGATCTACTTTGCTGCTTTCCTGCTTACGTTATGTGGTTCCATCAATCTATAGACTTTAGATGGATACCATGTTGGTCTGCTAGTCTGAAACAAACAGAAATTGAGTTGCATGTCCAACACAACCAACAGAAAGAAACACTAGCAGCACTACTGCCTATGCTTGATTTCTGCAGTAAACGGAGCTTAAAATTTGCCTGCTCTCTATTTTTTGTTCATTTTCTCATATGATCTGATGCATGCTCTCTTGCTTGGTGTGTGTGCAGTTTGGTACCATCCCGTGGGGAGGGCCAGGGACAAGCTGCTCCGGTCCGGCGAGGATGCGCACCATCTGTTGTTGCCAAGGCGATCTCTCTCCCTCTCTCTACATATCCTGTTATGCATTCAGAAGATACATTCTATAGTAAAGTATGGTTTTGTTGATTAAACTGCTGATGTGTTCACTTCAATGAGAAAAAGTGTAGTTAATTCAGGTTGTGAACATTTCTTAGGAGTTATGTTAAGAAACATACATCACAAAGACTTTGTTGAAACCAATTGGAAAACAATGGAATAGCCTAATGTGCCATGTTGGCGTTTTTAACATATAACAATACTTAGGGATATATGTAACTGTTTTGATTCTGCTTGCAGCACCCACCCAAGTCCTTTATTTTTGGGGTATCGTCCGTCACATATGGTTCTGGACTATCCTGTTTTGTGTACTATTCATTGTCTTGATCATTGTTTCAGTTAAATTAAGTCCAAATTCAGTCCAGGAGTACTCCAAATTAGTCCAAACACAGTCCAGATATTGTTTTGGTTTCCTTGTACTCCAAATTCATTCCAAACACAGTCCAGGAGTATAAACAAGTTTAGAGATTCAGTCCAATTTCACTTGTGCAGGAAATTCACCTGTGCGGCAGCGGCGGGGAAGGAGCAACACCGGCGGCCCTGACAGAGGAAGCCATGTTGTCATTTTGTTTGTTCCCAGCCTTGACTATGGTTGTCCAGCAAGTCCGGCATGTCGTCATTTTCTTGTAAAGCAGTATTGTATCACACTTGTAGAGCTCGTTACACATGTAGATCTTGTAAAGTACTGTATTACACATGGTCATATGTATTGGCAACGTGATCTGGTTGCTCTTATTTGAAGTATCATGTGTGCTTTTGTCTGCCAAGTTAAATACTAGTTGAAATATGAAGAATATGAGCCTGATAGATGGGACTCACTTACTGCATCTAAACCCGACAACCGGGACCCATCGATTGGTGGACCCATTTAATAAAAAAGGAAATTAAAATTATTTAGACGAAAAGGCCAAAGCCCAATAATAAAAAGGCTGCAATGTTGGGCCAGCCCATGAAGTCGACCAAAATTGATGAAAAAAATATAGAAAGGCTGAATTAATGGGCTAGGCCCATGTAGAAAACTGAATTGGACCGGCTGAATCTTGTGCCACATCACTTGCCACGCTGGATGCCTACGTGGCTCATGGAGGTTGCTAGTGACCAAAACGCCACAAGAGGAATATTTTGGTCAGAACGCCTTCGACCATTCTAGAAGAAAGGTCGCTATAGTCGGTTTATGACGGCCAGCTTTTGACCTTCTTTTTGGTCACAAAAGGTCGCAAATGGAAATTTGTGACCTTTCAAAGGACCAATAGTGGTGGTCACAAGTTGACATATTTCTTGTAGTGGAGGGCGGGACGGCCGGGTTGGCGACGAGGGCGGGGCGGCGACGCCGACGGACGGGACGGCCGTCGGAGGAGGCGGCGCTGACGGAGGAGGAAACAGAGGGAAAAAATAGAGGGAAACTAAATTTTTTTCAAGTGTTGTATATATAGGATGGACCTTTAGTACCGGTTGGAGCCACCAATCGGTACTAAAGGTCTGTTTTGGCCAGGCCAAGCGGCGGGAAGCGCACCCCCTTTAGTACCGGGTGGTGGCTCCAACCGGTACTAAAGGCCCCCCCTTTAGTACTGGTTGGAGCCATGAACCGGTACAAAAGGGTGTGTGCTGGCTCCAGGCGGTGCGCAAGTTTAGTCCCACCTCGCTAGTCGAGGGGCTACCGCACTGGTTTATAAGCCCCAGTGCGGTAGCTCTCTCGAGCTCCTCTCCTAAGCAGGCCTATTGGGCCAACCTGTCCTCTTCCGCCCAGTGGGCCTACTGGGCCTTTTCGGGCCTGCATCCTGACCCAACAAAATGTTGTGTTTGTAGTCGTATGCAGGCCGCTTTGGCCCAGTAGGCGGGCATTTTTATTTTCTTAAGTTTTTTTCGCTTTATTTATTTTTGTTTTATTTATTTTTGAGTTGTTTTTGCTGTATTTAGAGTTTCTTTGTGAATATTTTTGCTTTACGTACAAAAAATTACAAACTTTCTGTTAGTGCCAATAGTTTTCAAATTTGAATAGTTTAAATTTTGAATTATTTGAAATTTGTGTGAATCACTAGTTTGTGAATAACTTAACTTTGAAAAATGTTTTTTCAGTGATTCTTTTTTCTTATGTTTAATATTAGTGTATTTTATCATTATATTCAATTTGGTAATGCTTAGGTTATTTTAAAAATGAAATGCCTTTGTAACAGTTCAATTTTCGTCGGAAACCCTGATACTTCGAAAGAGATTGTCCATTTTGTACACGAAGTGCATCCAGTTTTTGCCGTAACCCTCTCTACTTTTTTGCACATGCTATTTATATGAAATTATGATACCATGCCAACTTTCAACCTTTTCTGAGTTCATTGGAAATGCTTTCAATTTCAGGGTCATTTAGCTGGAAAAAATCAGTAAATGCATGAAAAGAATTTGTTTGCACATAAAATTTCTTCGCGTTTCAAATGTTAAAACACATAACTACCCTAACTATTACAGACATTCCCTCCTCGGTGTGAAATACTGAAGAAAGTGATGATAGTGAAGCCGATCACATCCCAGATCTTTGGGTGTGAAACTTTTTCTTCGCTTGTGTCCCTTTGCGCCAGTAGCCATTGAAAATCTTCATCATTTAACCGGATGCTCGGGTCAATATTCACCGTGAATGGAGCAATTTCATCAAACTTTTCATAATCTTCGACATGTCTGTCTTGTCATCCACTCCCACGATGTTTCTTTTTCCCGAAGAACTATGTGGCGCTTTGGCTCGTCAGATGATCCATTTGCTTCCTTATCTTTTCTTTTCTCGGCCTGGTAGACATGTCTTTCACATAAAAACCTGTGCCACATCATTGGCTAGGACGAATGGTTCGTCTGCGCACACGCAAGATTGTTGAGATCCTTGTTGTCATTCCGCATCGCTGCGGGTCTTCCGTTACCCGCCTCGTGTCATATTGACCCATTTGCACCAAACAAAGGGACCTTCAAATCACCGATCCATATTTAAGTTCCCATATGTCCTCTATGTAACCATAATATGTTTCCTTTCCGTGTTGGTTGTTGCATCAAAGCGGACACCACTGTTTTGGTTGGTGCTCTTCTTATCTTGGGCGATCGTGTAAAATGTATTCCCATTTATCTGGTACCCTTTGAAAGTCATTATATTCGAAGATGGTAACAGGGACAACGAGTACAGGTCATTTTGAATATCGCCATCATTCAGGGCACATTTCTGCAACCAACCGGCGAAAGTCCTCGTTTGTTCGCGTGTAATCCAGTTGTCAGACTTATCCGGGTGTTTGGACTGTAGAAAATTCTTGTGTTGCTCCATATACGGAGACACCAAGGCGGAATTCTGTAGAACTGTGTAGTGTGCTTCAGTGAGATAATGCCCGTACATACATATTATTTTATGCCCTCATAGCGTGCCTTTTCCTTCCAGTCTGCCCTTATGCCGCGATTCAGGAACACCAATCGGCTTAAGGTCAGGAATAAAGTCAATACAAAACTCAATGACCACCTCATTTTCATGGCCCTTCGAGATGCTTCCTTCTGGCCTAGCACGGTTATGAACATATTTCTTCAAGACTCCCATGAACCTTTCAAAGGGGAACATATTGTGTAGAAATACAGGACCCAAAATGTTAATCTCTTCACAAAGGTGAACTAGGATGTGCGTCATGATGTTGAAGAAGGATGGTGGGAACACCAACTCGAAACTGACAAGACATTGCACCAAATCATTCTGTAACCTTGGTATGATTTCTGGATCGATTACCTTCTGAGAGATTGCATTGAGGAATGCACATAGCTTCACAATGGCTAATGGAACGTTTTCTGGTAGAAGCCCCCTCAATGCAACCGGAAGGAGTTGCGTGATAATCACGTGGCAGTCATGAGACTTTAGGTTCTGGAACTTTTTCTCTACCATATTTATTATTCCCTTTATATTCGACGAGAAGCCAGATGGTACCTTCATGCTGAGCAGGCATTCGAAGAAGATTTCCTTCTCTTCTTTGGTAAGAGCGTAGCTGGCCTGACCCTGATGTATGTCGTCTTTTCCGTGCATACGTTGCTGGTCCTCCCGTGCCTCTGGTGTATCTTTTGTCTTCCCATACATGCCCAAAAAGCCAAGCAGGGTCACGCAAAGATTCTTCGTCACGTGCATCACGTCGATTGCGGAGCAGACCTCTAGGTCTTTCCAATATGGTAGGTCCCAAAATATAGATTTCTTCTTCCACATGGGTGCGCGTCCGTCAGCGTCCTTCGGAACAGGTTGTCCGCCAGGACCCTTTCCAAAGATTACCTCCAAATCCTTGACCATATCATGTACATCAGCACCAGTACGGTGGCGAGGCTTCGTCCGATGATCCGCCTCACCTTTGAAATGTTTGCCTTTCTTTCTGATGGGATGCCTTGTCGGAAGAAATCGACGATGTCCCAGGTACACATTCTTCCTACAACTATCCAAATATATACTGTCGGTATCATCCAAACAATGCGTGCATCCGCGGTATCCCTTGTTTGTCTGTCTTGAAAGGTTACTGAGAGCAGGCCAATCATTGATGGTCACGAACAGCAACGCCTTTAGGTCAAATTCTTCTTGTTCGTGCTCATCCCACGCACGTACACCTGTTCCATTCCACAGTTGTCATAGTTCTTCAACTAATGGCCTTAGGTACACATCAATGTCGTTGCCGGGTTGCTTAGGGCCTTGGATGAGCAATGGCATCATAATGAACTTCCGCTTCATGCACAACCAAGGAGGAAGGTTATACAAACATAGAGTCACAGGCCACGTGCTATGGTTGCTGCTCTGCTCCCCAAAAGGATTAATGCAATCTGCGTTTAGACCAAACCATACGTTCCTTGGGTCACCTGCAAACTCCTCCCAGTACTTTCTCTCAATTTTTCTCCATCGCGAACCGTCGTGGTACTCTCAACTTTCCGTCTTTCTTACGGTCTTCTGCGTCCACCGATCGCTTTCGTGCATGCTCATTGTTTTGGAACAAACGTTTCAACCATGGTATTATAGGAGCATACCACATCACCTTGGCAGGAATCTTCTTCTGGGCGCGCCCTCGACATCACCAGTGGTCATCGCGACTGATCTTATAACACAATGCACCGCATACCGGGCAAGCGTTCAAATCCTCGTACTCACCACGGTAGAGGATGCAGTCATTAGGGCATGCATGTACCTTTTGCACCTCTAACCCTAGAGGGCAGACATCCTTCTTTGCTTCATACGTACTCTCGGGCAATTCGTTGTCCTTTGGAAGCATATTCTTTATCATTACCAGCAACTTTCCAAATCCCTTGTCAGATACACCATTCTCTGCCTTCCATTGCAGCAATTCAAGTGTGGTGCCCAACTTTTTTTTGTCAGCTTCGCAATTTGGGTACAACAATTTCTTGTGATCCTCTAACATGCGCTGCAACTTCGTCCTCTCCAGATCACTTGCGCAGTTTCTCTTTGCATCGGCAATGGCCCGACCTAGATCATTAGTGGGCTATCTGATGCCTCTTCTTCAGCTTCTTCCCGCATTGCCGGCTCAGCTTCTTGCCCCATTGTTGTATCATCGTATTCAGGGAACCCATGGCCAGGATAGCCGTCGTCGTCCTCTTCTTCTTCATTGTCTTCCATCATAACCCCTATTTCTCCGTGCTTGTTCCAAACATTATAGTGGGGCATGAAACCGGACATAAATAGGTGGACGTGAATGATTTTTGACGTAGAGTAACTGTGACCATTCTTACAGCCACACATGGACAAGGCATAAAACCATCCGCCCGCTTGTTTGCCTCAGCGGCCCGCAGAAAAGTATGCACGCAATTAATGAACTCGGGAGAGCATCGGTCATCATACATCCATTGTCGGTTCATCTTCATTGCACAACACCAAATAGACCAAATTAATACAAGTTCATACATAAAGTTCATACATAAAGTTCATATATAGCACTTAATTAAATGCAACATACAAATAACTCTCTAGCTAAAGAATTTAAATGCAACAACAAATGCTATGAAGATCACAACTAAGGTAACAACTGATCCAATAGCATAATGATACCAAGCCACACTAACAATGGCATATTTTCTAATCTTTCTAATCTTCAACCTCATTTTCTCCATCTTGATCTTGTGATCATCGACGACATCGGCAACATGCAACTCCAATTCCATCTTCTCCCCCTCAATTCTTTTCAATTTTTATTTCAAATACTCGTTTTCTCTTTCAACTAAATTTAACCTCTCGACAATAGGGTCAGTTGGAATTTCCGGTTCACATACCTCCTAGATAAAAATATCTATGTCAACTTGATGGGCATAATTTGTCATAAACACGAAATGCAACAACTAGTTTTAAAAGAGAATATACCACATCCAAATCATAACAAGGACGAGGGCCGACGGGGACGGATATCAAAACCATGGCACTATGTATTACAAACAACGTACGGGTAAGATTATTATACGAGTAACTATATATCCAAATCACACAAACATCAATTTGGTAATGTAAAACATTCATGAACAAGAGCCTCACCACAAGGTGGTGCCGTCGACGGGACGGTGCAGGCGATCGATGGTGGTTACGACGGAGATTTAGAAGGCACTAAGTAAACCACACCTACATATGCAAACTAAGTGTTATTTTTTACCTCAAATTGCATATAAATCAAATACTAGCAAATATAATTCCTCCCAAATTAATCACTATACAAAGCATTGCAAGAGCTAATCTAGCAATGAGAGTTGAAAGGGCAAAGTTGCTAACCTTTGTGGTCATTTGAATGGATGGGGGCCTTCAAATCTTGACAAATTTTGGGCAAAATTTGTGAGGAGCTCGAGGAATAGAGGGGAAGAACAGAGGAAGTGAGGGGAAAGGGGAAGAACAGAGTGGCTCGGGTGGACGAAGGGTTTATGTACGTCGACCTTTATTACCGGTTCGTGCCACGAACCGGTACTAAAGGTGCTGGATGGGCCCCAGACTGACAACACCCTGCCACCACCCTCTTTAGTATCGGTTCGTGGCACAAACCAGTACTAAAGGTTCGCCACGAACCGGTACTAATGAGAACGGCTGGCTAGCCGTTGGAACCGGCACTAATGGACACATTAGTGCCGGCTCAAAATCAAACCGCCACTAATGTGTCTCATATTAGGTCCTTTTTATACTAGTGTTATGAAGTATTCATGCCATGTTTATAACAATTTTATATGATTTTGGTATGATTTGATTAGAACTAACCCAGACTGACACTGTTTGTAGCAGAACTACCGTGGTGTCGTTATTTGTGCAGAAATAAAAGTTCTGGGAATGGGCTGACAATTTACGGTGATCTTTTATGGACCAAAAGAGACCACCGAAGCACTAGAGCTGGGCCAAGAAGTGGACGAGGAGGCCACAAGCCCCCTAGCCGTGGCCTACCCCCAGGGCGCTAGCTCCGGGCTTGTGGGCCCCTCGGGCACCCCCTTGAGATGAGACCGACGCCAAATTTTTTGATAAATAAACCTCCGAAAAGAACCCTAGATGAGAAGTTCTGCCGCCGCAACCTCTGTTGCCACGAAAAACCAATTGGGACCCGTTCCCGCCACCCTGCCGGAGGGGGAAATCATCATCGAAGGCCATCTTCATCATCCCGGCGGTCTCCATGATGAAGAGGGAGTAGTTCACCCTCGTGGCTGAGGGTATGTACCAGTAGCTATGTGTTTGATCTCTCTCTCTCTCTCTCTCTCTCTCTCTCTCTCTCTCTCTCGTTCTTGATTTGGCAAAATCTTGATGTACCACGAGCTTTGTAACTATAGTTGGGTCATATGGTGTTTCTCCCTCTGTATCTTCTTGTGATGAATTATGTTTTACCTTTGAGGTTTCACTATTATCGGATTGAATACTTCTATGGATTTGAGAACACTTGATGTATGTCCTGCGTGGGATATCCGTGGTGACAATGGGGTGTTCTATTGATTCACTTTATGTATGTTTTGGCACTCAACTTACAGATTCCCAAGGTGACACAACTGGGGTAATCTATGCATAGGGGTTGATGCATGTTTTCGTCCTTGTTTCTCTGGTAGAAATCTTGGGGCACTCTTTGAAGTTCTTTGTGTTGGATTGAATATTATGAATTTGAAGTTGTTTAATGCATATCATATAATTGACCCACAGATACTTGTGGTGACATTGGAGTATCTAGGTGACATTAGGGCTGATTGATCTGTATGATATGGTTTTATTTTACTACGAACTGTAGGGTTGTTTGTGACACTTATAGGAATAGCTCAATGGATTGATCAAAAAAATAACTTTGAGGTGGTTTCGTACCCTGCAAACAATTTCATCTTATGTTCTCCGTGATAGGAACTTTGGAGTGACTCTTTGTCGCACATTGAGGGATTGTTATGTGATCCAAATATGTTGTCATTATTGAGAGAATTTGCACTAGTGAAAGTATGAACCCTAGGCCTTGTTTTCAAGCACCGCAATACCGTTTTTGCTCACTTTTGTTACTAGTCACATTGCTGTTTTATATTTTCAGATTACAAAAACCTATATCTACTATCCATACTACACTTGTATCACCATCTCTTCGCCGAACTAGTGTACCTATACAAATTACCATTGTATTGGGTGTGTTGGGGACACAAGAGACTCTTTGTTATTTGGTTGCAGAGCTGTTTAAGAGAGACCATCTTCATCCTACGGCTCCCACAGATTGATAAACCTTAGGTCATCCACTTGAGGGAAAATTGCTATTGTCCTACAAAACTCTTTGCTTGGAGGCCCAACAAGAGTCTACAAAAAGAAGGTTGCGTAGTCGACATCAAGCTCTTTCTGGCGCCGTTGCCGGGGAGGTGAGTGCTTGAAGGTATATCTTTAGATCTTGCAATTGAATCTTTTAGTTTCTTGTTTTATCACTAGTTTGGTTTATAAAAGGAAACTACAAAAATGGAATTGAGGTTGCCTCATATTGTTCATCTTTATAATGTCTTTCGTGAAAATGATGGAAAGGAAAATTGTGCCAAAGTGTTAGAAGAAGGAGTCAATAAAATGATTGGCATAAAAGCTTTGAATGATGAGAAAGATTGCAATGTTGTTAGTATTAATTCTATGAATATCCTTGATGCTAATGATATGCAAAGCCATAAGCTTGGGGATGCTATGTTTGATGAAGATGATATTTTTAGTCCCCCAAGTTTTAATGAGAATATTTATTATGATGAAAGCATGCCTCCTATTTATGATGATTATATTCATGAAAGTGGGTTTGGAAGAGTGTCAACTCTAGGTAGTATTGATCCCACTAAGGGTGTTGATTCCTATTTTAATAATTAGAGAAGTGGATTTGGAGCGGTCATGACTTTATTTAGTGATGAATCCACTATTTTTGAAGAGGTTCCAAGTGACTATGATAACAAAGTTGCTATCTATGATGATTATTGTGATGACATGTATGCTATAGAGAATAATGATAACCATGAAACTTGTTATCATGATTTTAATTTTAAATTGGATTAAACCTCACATGATAGTTATTTTGTTGAGTTTGCTCGTACTACTATTCATGAGAATAAATTTGCTTATGTGGAGAGTAATAAAATTTCTATGCTTGTGGATCATGAAAATAATCCTTTATGTGATAGTTATATTGTTGAATTCATTCATAATGCTACTAAAACCTATTATGAGAGAGGAACACATGCTTTTACATATTGCAATAATATCAAGTTTCCTCTCTATGTGTTGAAAGTTTTGAAGTCATGCTTGTTTTGCCTTCCTATGCAAGTTGATTATTGTTCCCATAAATTGTTTTCTCACAAAATCCCTATGCATATGAAGTGGGTTAGACTTAAATGTGCTAGTCATATGCTTCATGATGCTCTCTTTGTGTTTCAATTATTTACTTTTATGTGAGCATCATTGAAATCATCATGCCTAGCTAAAAGGCATTAAAGAAAAGCGCTTGTTGGGAGACAACCCAATATTTATACGTGTTTTTTTTGTGTGTTCACATGATTAAGCTACTGTAGTAATCATATTTTATAGTTTTTGTTTCAATAAAGTGTCAAGTAAAGCCTTTGGGATAGTGTGGATGATAGTTGATTTGATTCTATGCAAAAACAAAAACTTTTGCTCTCAGTCCAGGAATTTTGATAATTCACTGTAACGTACTTTTGATCTGAATTTTTTTCACATGATTTATATACAAATCTTCTACCTTGTCCTAATTTTCTTGCATAAGTATGAGCATAATTCAGGTTTTTACAGACTGTTCTATTTTTGACAGATTCTATTTTCAATGCATAGTTTGCTTGTTTTAGTGTTTCCATAGCTTATATTAAGTGATAGAAATTGTGGAAATGGTAAGTTACAGTAGGTATAGTTTGAGAAAAAATATGAATCTTGTCTTTGACAATACCCAAGTGAATTGATTTGCTTTATTATACTAACACATCTCATGAAGTTCCATTAAGTTTTGTGTGATTGAAAATTTCAATTTTGGGTGAGATATCGATATGAGGAGAACAAGGAGTGGCAAGACACTAAGCTTGGGGATTCCCAAGGCACCCCAAGGTTATATTAAAGGAAGATCCAAGCAACTAAGCTTGGGGATGCCCCTGAATGCATCCCCTCTTTCGTCTTCAACATTATCGGTAAACTTACTTGGAGATATATTTTTATTTGTCACATGATATGTGTTTTGCTTGGAGGGTCATTTTTTTTTGTTTAGATTTGCGTGTTGTTATTTAGAATAAGGTTCTATATCTTTTATTTCAATAAGAGTGTCAAGGATAGCCTTCACCATGCTAAATTTGCAAGTATATGAGTTGCTGTTTCAAAACAGAAAGTTTATCACTATTGCAAAAAATCCCTAGAAAAGTCAGAATGTGATAAAAAAGCATGAAATTTGGACACAATATGCAATGATAAATTATCTACAGTGTGGTAAATTTTTAGAATTTTTTGAGTTAAATAAATATGGATCTTCCTTAGTCCTTTACATACTGTTCTATTTAGACAGATTGCTGTTATGATTGCATTGTTTGCATATGTTTGCTTGTTTAATGGTTCTGTTTGAGGATGAGAGTATTAAATATGCAGAAGCATTTAGTATGCAATGTCAAATTATAATTTTAGTGATTTTCTAAGTAGAGAATGATAAGGTTTTGCATGGATTTATACTAACTTATGTCACGAGTTCTTGTTGAGTTTTGTGTGCATGAAGTTTTCAAGATTCCTGGAAAATATGTGAGGAATTAAGGGGAATCAAGAGCTGAAGCTTGGGGATGCCCAAGGCATCCCAAGTTAATATTTCAAAAAGTCTTAAGCATCTAAGCTTGGGGATGCCCCAGTAGGCATCCCACCTTTCTTCATCAACAATCATCGGTTAGCCTCGGTTGAGCCTAAGTTTTTGCTTCTTCACATGATATGTGCTATCCTTGGAATGCCATTTTATTTTGTTTTGCTTGCTGTTTTAATAATATCCCAAGATCCTAAATTTTTAAATGAGAGAGAGTTTTCACATAGCTACTTAATTATTCAACTACTCATTGATCTTCACTTATATCTTTTTGGAGTAGTTTGTCATTTACTCGTGTGCTTCACTTATATCCTATGAGTAAATGGTTGAATGAATTGAATATCATAAATCAGAAATTATATATGTTTCACATGCTTATCCCATGGGGAGTAACGACTTCACATATAAGAAGTATAGGTGGAAACTTTATTGAAAGTTAGCAAACATACTATTGGTCACTTGAACAATTCATGAAAGAATATTGAAGGAAGAGAGATTTCACATATAAATATGCTATCTTGGACATCTTCTATGATTGTGAGCCCCATTAATTATTTTAAAAATTTAGCAAATTAGTTGAAGTTGGACAAGGAAGACAACGTAATGAGTTATGCTTGGGTATATTTGTATAGAAGTTATATTGTTATGGATCCTCCAACATGTGGTGCTAGCTATTTAGAATCTTTTGATATCCAAAATTTCTGTACTAAGCAGGAATACTGCTTGTTCATCCAAAATCCTTGAACCATGTTTCTTCCATGAGTGTCCACCATATCTACCTATATGCGGTATTTACCTGTTGTTCCAAGTAAATTTGAATGTGCCACCTCTAATCATTCAAATAAGCATCTGTTTTATGTGCCCGTACCGCTCATGAAGCGGCAAGGGGTGGTTAGTGTCTTCCATGCTAAGTGGGTTACTCTCACAATGGGTGTTTATTCACTTGTCATTGCACGAGAGAGGCTAATAATAGGGATGCCCAGCCCCATGATCAAAACGAAAAAATAACGAAACAAACTCCCCTAGAAAGTTGATTGAATGGAGGGCACCCGAGGATTTGACTAGCCATGGCTTGTGTTTGAATGGTTGATGGGGAGTAAACTTTACCTTTTCACTTGGGAACCGCCTATAATGTGTTTAGCATGAAAGATATTGAGAACTCTCGGTTGTCACGTTGACAGGAAAGGCATGCCACTGAAAATGTATTCATCTCTGTTTTAAGCTTCGAGCTCTGGCACCTTTGCAAATCCCTGCTCCCCTCTGTGAAGTGCCTATCTTTTACTTTTATGCGAGAGTCAGTAGTATTCGTTCTCATTCCAACCTACTCTTTAGTTGGTAAGCATCATGTGATGGGGAAAGATCTAAGCATATATGGCCATTCAAATATATTTGATCATGAATTATTGTTGTTGACAATTATCTATATGATATAGAAGTTGGGAGGCGAAACACTAAGCCCCTATCTTTCTCTGTGTTCGATGGATGCTATTTTTTCCAAAAATATGCTTTGAGTGGTAGCAATAATGGAAGACTATATGATAGTTGAGTATGTGGAATTTAATAAATCAAAGATCGTACAAAGACCCTTCCTGAAAAAAGATAAATTGCAATTGCTTGATGACTGAGAACATAGTTTGTTAGTTTCAAGAAAGTTTATGGTCTATTACTTAACATGTGAATAGCTGGCTACTTGATCATGAGAAGTTCTATGATATGAACTACTGTTTATGATATATAATGATGCTAGAAAAAGTGATTGAAATTATCATTGATCAAACGTGTGCACTTGTTAGTATTCACACTTCATAAATTATTTCTTTTATCATTTACCTACTCGAGGACGAGCATGAATTAAGCTTGGGGATGCTGACACATCTCCAACGTATCTATTATTTATGAATTATTCATGCCATGTTTCAAACAATTTTATATGATTTTGGTTTGATTAGAACTAACCCGGCCTAATGCAGTTTCCAGCAGAACTACCATGGTGTCGTTTTTTGCCTACAAATAAAAGTTCTCGGAATGGACTGAAAATTTACGGTGATTTTTTATGGACCAAAAGAGACCCCTGAAGCACCAGAGCAGGGCCAGGAAGTGGACAAGGAGGCCACAAGCCCCCTAGTCACGCGCTACCCCCCCCCCCCAGGGCGCTAGCTCCGGGCTTGTGGGCCCCTTGGGCACCCCCTTGACGTGAGACCGACGCCAAAAATTCTTATAAATACAGAAACTTCCGAAAAGAACCCTAGATGAGAAGTTACAACGACGCAAGCCTCTGTAGCCACGAAAAACCAATCGGGACCCTGTTCCAACACCCTGTTGGAGGGGGAAATCATCACTGGAGGCCATCTTGATCATTCTGGCTGTCTCCATGATGAAGATTGAGTAGTTCACCCTCCGGGCTGAGTGTATGTACCATTAGCTATGTGTTTGCTCTCTCTCTCTCTCTCTCTCTCTCTCTCGTGTTCTTGATTTGGCATGATCTTG
Source organism: Aegilops speltoides (assembly GCA_021437245.1). NCBI lineage: Eukaryota > Viridiplantae > Streptophyta > Magnoliopsida > Poales > Poaceae > Aegilops > Aegilops speltoides. The sequence goes on along the minus strand of CM038142.1, from coordinate 563,278,533 downwards.
ATGTACCGCGAGCTTTGTTACTATAGTTGGATCATATGGTGTTTCTTCCTCTCCATCTTCTTGTAATGAATTGAGTTTTACCTTTGAAGTTTCACTATTATCGGATTGAATACTTTTATGGATTTGAGAACACATTTGATGTATGTCTTGAAGGAAGTATGCCCTAGAGGCAATAATAAAGTTGTTATTTATATTTCCTTATATCATGATAAATTTTTATTATTCATGCTAGAATTGTATTAACCGTAAACTTGGTACATGTGTGAATACATAGACAAAACATAGTGTCCCTAGTATGCCTCTACTTGACTAGCTCATTAATCAAAGATGGTTATGTTTCTTGACCATAGACATGTGTTGTCATTTTATGAACGGGATCACATCATTAGAGAATGATATGATGGACAAGACCCATCTGTTAGCTTAGCATAATGATCGTTAAGTTTTATTGCTATTGCTTTCTTCATGACTTATACATGTTCCTCTGACTATGAGATGATGCAACTCCCGAATACCGGAGGAACACCTTATGTGCTATCAAACGTCACAACGTAACTGGGTGATTATATAGATGCTCTATTGGTGTCTTCGAAGGTGTTTGTTGGGTTGGTATAGATCAAGATTAGGATTTGTCACTTCGTGTATCGGAGAGGTATCTTTGGGCCCTCTTGGTAATGCTCATCACTATAATCCTTGTAAGCAATGTGACTAATGAGTTAGTTGCAGGATGAAGCATTATGGAACGAGTAAAGAGACTTGCCGTTAACGAGATTAAACTAGGTATGATGATACCAACGATCTAATCTCGGGCAAGTAACATACCGATGACAAAGGGAAGAACGTATGTTGTTGTGTGGTTTGACCGATAAAGATCTTCGTAGAATATGTAGGAGCTAATATGAGCATCCAAGTTATGCTATTGGTTATTGATCGGAGATGTGTCTCGATCACGTCTACATAGTTCTCGAATCCGTAGGGTCAGCATGCTTAACGTTTGATGATGATTTGTATTAAGAGTTATGTGTTTTTGATGACAAAAGTTTGTTCGGAGTTCTGGATGAGATCACGAACATGATGAGGAGTCTCAAAATGATCGAGACATAAAGATTGAAATATTGGAAGGTTATCTTTGGACACCAGAAAGGTTTCAGAAAGGTTCAGACATTTTTCGGAGTACCGGGAGGTTACCGGAACCCCCCGGGAGAGTATTGGGTCTTCATGGGCCTTAGTGGAATGAGGAGGCCGACGGCCAGGAGGTGGCACGCGCCCCCCTAGCCAAACTGAATTGGACTAAGGGAGGCGGCGCGACCCCTCTTTCCTTCTCCCTCTCTCTCTCCCTTCCCCCTTCTCCTACTCTTGGAAGGAAGGAGGAATCCTACTAGGACTGGGAGTCCTAGTAGGACTCCCCCCTTGGCGCGCCCCACTAGGCCGGCCGCCTCCTCCCTCCCTCCTTGATATACATGGGCAGGAGGCACCCCAAAGGCACATCAATTGTTCTTTGCCGTGTGCGGTGCCCCCCTCCTCAATTTACCACCTCGGTCATAGCGTCATAGTGCTTAGGCGAAGCCCTGCACAGATCACATCATCAACACCGTCGCCACGCCATCGTGCTAGCGGAACTCTCCCTCGACCCTCTACTGGATCAAGAGTTTGAGGGATGTCATCGAGCTGAACGTGTGCTGAACACGGAGGTGACGTACATTCGGTACTTGGATCGGTTGGATCGTGAAAATGTTCAACTACATCAACCGCCTTAACTAACGCTTCCGCTTTTGGTCTACGAGGGTACGTGGACACACTCTCTCCTCTCGGTGCTATGCATCTCCTAGATAGATCTTGCGTGTTCATAGGATTTTTTTTGAAATAGCATGCTATGTTCCCCAACAGTGGTATCAGAGCCAGGTCTATGCGTAGATGATTTACACGAGTAGAACACAAAGAGTTGTGGGCGATAATAGTCATACTCCTTACCACCCAACGTCTTGCATTGATTCGGCGGTATTGTTGGATGAAGCGGCCCGGACCAACATTACATGACCGCGTTCATGAGACTGGTTCTACCGACGTGCTTTGCACACAGGTGGCTGGCGGGTGTTTGTTTCTCCAACTTTAGTTGAATCGAGTTTGACTACGGCTGGTCCTTGTTGAAGATTAAAACAACAAACTTGACGGTTCTTAATAGTAGCCCGTAGCAGCCACGTAAAAATTACTACAACAAAGTAGAGGACATCTAACTTGTTTTTGCAGGGCTTGTTGTGATGTGATATGGTCAAGACAAGATGTGATATAAATTGTTGTATGAGATGATCATGTTTTGTAACAAAGTTATCGGCAACTGGCAGGAGCCATATGGTTGTTGCTTTATTGTATGAAATGCAATCGCCATCTAATTGCTTTACTTTGTCACTAAGCGGTAGCGATAGTCGTAGAGGCAATAGTTGGCGAGACGACAAGGATGCTACGATGGAGATCAAGGTGTCTAGCCGGTGACAATGGAGATCGTGATGGTGCTTTGGAGATGGAGATCAAAGGCACAAGATGATGATGGCCATATCATGTCACATATTTTTATTTCATGTGATGTTTATCTTTTATGCATCTTATTTTTCTTAGTACAGCGGTATCATTATAAGATGATCCCTCACTAAATTTCAAGGTATAAGTGTTCTCCCTGAGTATGCACCGTTGCTACAGTTTGTCGTGCCGAGATACCACATGATGATCGGGTGTGATAAGCTCTATATTCACATACAACGGGTGCAAGCCAGTTTTGCACGTGCAGAATACTCGGGTTAAATTTGACGAGCTAGCATATGCAGATATGGCCTCGAAACGCTGAGACCAAAAGGTCGAACGTGAATCATTTAGTAGATATGATCAACATAGAGATGTTCACCATTGAAAACTACTCCATCTCACGTGATGATCGGACATGGTTTAGTTGATATGGATCACGTGATCATTTAGATGACTGGAGGGATGTCTATCTAAGTGGGAGTTCTTAAGTAATTTGATTAATTGAACTTTAATTTATCATGAACTGATAGTATTTGCAAATTATGTTGTAGAACAATAGATCGCGTTGTAGGTGCCCTATGTTTTTGATGTGTTCCTAGGGAAAACTAAGTTGAAAGATGATAGTAGCAATGATGCGGACTGAGTCCGTGATCTGAGGATTATCCTCATTGCTGCACAGAAGAATTATGTCCTCGATGCACCACTAGGTGACAGACCTATTGCAGGAGCAAATACAGACGTGATGAACATTTGGCTAGCTCAATATGATGACTACTTGATAGTTTAGTGCACCATGCTTTACGGCTTAGAACCGGGACTTAAAAAATGTTTTGAATGCCATGAAGCATATGAGATGTTCCAAGAGCTGAAATTGGTATTTCAGACTCATGCCCGTGTCGAGAGGTATGAGACCTATGAGAAGTACTTCCCCCAAAAAGATGGAGGAGAAAAGCTCAGCTAGTGAGCATGTGCTCAGAATGTCTGGGTACTACAATCGCTTGAATCAAGTGGGAGTTAATCTTCCAGATAAGATAGTGATTGACAGAGTTCTCTAGACACCATCACCAAGTTACTGGAACTTCGTGATGAACTATAATATGCAAGGGATGACGAAAGCGATTTCCGAGCTCTTCGTGATGTTGTAACCAACGAAGGTAGAAATCAAGAAAAAGCATCAAGTGTTGATGATTAAACAAGACCACTAGTTTCAAGAAAAGGGCAAAGGGAAACAAAGGGAACTTCAAGAAGAATGGCAAGCAAGTTGTCATTCCCGTGAGAGGCCCAAAGCTGGACCTAAGCCTGAAACTGAGTGCTTCTATTGCAAAGGAAATGGTCACTAGAAGCGGAACTGCCCCAAATATTTGGCGGATAAGAAGGATGGTGTTGGGGATATGATTATTAGGTATGACCCGCCCAGGAGGGGCCGGGTTATACCTATGGCGGTTCATCAATACAAAGCCCATGAGGATGTTGAAGATGGCGGTTCATAAAGCAAGGGCCCAAGGCCCAAGAGCAACTTAAGGCCCATAGGAGTAAACCGCCATATGTGTATGACTTGTATTGTAAGGCAAGTATATTTAGTGATAAAACTCTTTCATTGTAAGGTGATTTTTTTTTTGGTTTTCCCCACAACATTATAACTGATAATGGCACTAATATGTCTAAGGGTGCTATGAAAGAGTTTTGTCAACGTGAGCATATTTGACTTGATGTATCGTCAGTAGCTCACCCTCAATCCAATGGTCAAGCTGAAAGAGCCAATCAAGAAATTTTGAGAGGCATCAAGCCCCGGCTTATGGTTCCTTTGTAGAGGACGTCGGGTTGTTGGGTGGAGGAGTTACCTTCAGTGCTATGGAGTATCAATACTACCCCCAACAGATCTACGGGTTACACGCCTTTCTTCATGGTTTATGGAGCAGAGGCGGTTCTTCCTAGTGGCATCCGTCACGACTCGCCCCGCGTGGCGGGCTGGCGGCTTATGTTGAAGCTGATAATGAAAAAGCACGTCATGATGCACTTGACCTGTTAGATGAGGAGCGTGACCTTGCGGCGGCTCGTTCAGTGATTTACCAATAAGATTTGTGCCGTTACCACATCCATTGGGTTAAGACCAGAACCTTTCAAGAAGGTGATTTGGTGCTCCGGCTTGTCTAGGATCAAACTGATATGCACAAGCTATCCCCACCTTGGGAAGGACCCTTTGTGGTCAGCAAGAATTTGAACAATGGGTCATACTACCTTATCGATATTCGAGACCACAAGGACTCACATAAGTCGGTGGAGGAGACCCGCCGACCATGGAATATTGCTCATCTTCGGCCTTACTACACTTGAGCTACCGACTCTTACAATGTACATATTTTAACAATGTATATATTATGATGATTATAATAAAGCCGGCATCCCTGAAAAAGCGGGGCCTCTGTCGTTTCATCTTCAAGAATAATGAGTCGTTTTCATCACAAAAAGGTCATTTGGGGGCTTCCTGTTCAAACATAGGTGTATTCACCAAAGAGAACATAACTGTGAATATCCCTCTTGATCGGCTCAATGCCACAATTTGAATGGTCACTTGGGCGCTTCCTGTTCAAACATAGGTGTATTCACCAAAGAGAACATAGCTATGAATATCCCTCTTGATCGACTCAATGCCACAATTTCAATGGTCACTTGGGGGCTTCCTGTTCAAACATAGGTGTATTCACCAAAGAGAACATAGTTGTGAATATCCCTCTTGATCGGCTCAATGCCACAGGTCACTTGGGGGCTTCCTACTCATTGAGCATAGCTGTGAATATCCCTCTTGATCGGCTCAATGCCACAAGCACTTGGGGGCTTCCTGTTCAAAGATAGGTTTATTCACCAAAGAGAACATAGCGTTACTACCCTTGTGAGCTGGTTTGGAACACCAGGTGTATTCACCAAAACATTTCGGGTTCTCCTGCTTTGTAGAAACTACCACTCCGCCTGGATAATCCTGGAATGATAAGTCATACTCTTGACAGTCAATCTTACATAGACCCTGAACTTGTCAAGGTTAAAATGGTGGTCATGTGAGGCCGGTTTCACAAAGTGTAAAAGGTTAACTCAGCGGCTTGGCGTCCCATGAAAGCCTCAGAGCTTTAGGCTTGGCGGCCTACGAAAGCCTTGTTTTCTCACTTTGCTTAGTTTTTTGAAACATATTTTTGGGTTCATCTTGGTACCATATTGACATATGGTTTAAGGTGATTCAGGCCATGTAGCCTCAAGTCTTATAGCTCATATTTAAGTGTGTCTGTGGTTTCTGATAACCCGGCCGGGCTTTGGACGATAAGTCGCCAGTATATGATGATATTAAACACTTAGAAGTATTGTCTTCTAAGTTTCGGGTTATCACCCTTACTACATTGATATGGTAAGTCGGCAGTTTAATCATATATCATAGGTATGATATTTTGGATTATATCTAATTATGATTAAACCGCCCTGCTTATAAACTGTTTTTATATGGGATATTATGACCCGCCCTGCGATAAACCGCTAGGGCTCTTGTGATCTACTTGTGTGCAGGATAATACTAGATCTCATCTGCATAAATCAATGTCATAATAAGTGTAGGATGATAGTTTTTCAAGTGGCGGATCAAACAGTGTTGGGCAAAACACAAACGTGCACGATGGCACGATGGAGCAAAGTTTTTACTAGCCTATTACATGACTCAATGAGCCAAAATGATTAAGTGTTTTCAGAAGATCAAATATATGAACTACCCAGCGGATCAATTTTCTTGGCCTTGATGGCTTGAAGCTTCTGGATCATCCTTCTCCGGTTCTTCGTCCTCCTTTGCTGCCTGGAAGTTTGGTGATAACCAATCGATGCCACACAAGGCTTGGAATTTAGTTTCATCATCTATAATTTCGGATGGTTGAACTTCAAGAGAGAAAGTATGCTTACGGATTGGGGGAATTAGATCCATCACTTTATAAGCCGACGTGGGCATCTTCTGATTCTCCATGTCATAAGCTGGTTGGTATCTTGAAAGATCCGTTTCATTTGCAATCAGGCTGGCCAGAGGACGTATCTCCTTCACATAGGCAAAGAAGTCTTTCTTCTCAAAGGGAGTGCCATCTTCTTTTAAGCTAGGATACCCAATAGCTAAATCGGCCGGGTCTATCTCTGCTAGCCATGCCTTGGCCCGGCTTAAGGCCGTCACAGCACCGGCTCTTGCAGATGATCGCTTCATCTCGTTAATCCTCGCAGGCAAAACATAAAGCTTTTTCAAGACATCACTCAAGAGAGTAGGTGCTTGATTAGTCGGAGCAATTGTGGCCAGTGCGCGCTGAGTTCCAGTATATAACTATTCAACAAGTGTATAAACAACCTTGAGCTTCACAAGCATCTCTTGACTAAGATTGTTGCTCCTCGGACCTGCATCATAATTATGGATTGGTTAGAGGCAATTTTCTATCATCAAGGAAGAGATTCAAATTTGATACTAGCAAGGCGACTCACCAAACATAGCAGAAACTATTTGGGATACATGGTGTTTTAAACCGGTAAGCTCAGTGGTCACCTCCTGAAGAGCCGCCTCCGCCTTTTCAGCCCGTTGTGTCAAGGTAGTTTTCTCTTCAGCCCAGGCATTTCTTTCAGCCTCAAAACTGGTCTTCAATTTTTCCGTTTTAGCCAAGCTAAATTGGAATTTTGAGTCCGCTTTCCGGGTCTCAGATTCTTGGTGCTCCAGCCGGGTTTTCACGTTAGTCAGTTGCGATTGAAGTTGAGCAGTGGTGTCCTGCGCATACACCGGTTCAAAATCATGTTCATATATGGGTTACAGAAATGAAGTCCCAAGCCAACACTTGGCACTTGGGGGCTAATGCCTGCCGAAAAAATTATTCATACAACGGCTTATGTGAATAAGTCCCAAGCACTTTGCAAGCAAGAGTACTTAGCACTTGGGGGTTAATGCATATTGCTTGTGTCTTCTGACTACTTTATGATGACCCGTTTGTGCCGCAAACGATCACAGCCGGCTCATGGGGCTACACAAGTAAGCTTTGATTTATAAACAATGATGAACAGGACCGACTCATTCATGCTGATTAAACCGGCCCTTGGGGGCTACGGATGCAGTGTTAGTCATTAAAGATCTGCTTTAACTCGGATGGTTTAAGCCGAATTTTGAGAGATTCTATCAGGGGTACTATTTATAATCATGGTTACTCTAAGTCTACAACATATTCAATCCTATCATACACGGTAGACTAGGGGGCTGACAGGATATGCATAATTCATTAAAGCAGGAGTCCATACCTCATATTTTTTATGCATCTGCTTCACCATGTCAACTTCAAGGTCGCGGCTGGGGTGCACTTGGTTGAGATAACCAGAGAATACTTCATTAATGCTCAATGGAGAGTAGTTGGCAACGTCAAATCTCACTTTTCGTTTCTCGGTATGCTCTTCTTTGGCGGAGTGTTTGGCCAAGACAGTAGGTCTACCCGGCTCTCTAAAGCCGGTGCTAGTGATCATCACATCATCGGCATGTGTCTCAGCCGGTTTAATTGGGCTTGATGGTTCAGTATTCAAAGGATTGTTGTTTGTCTGGTCAATGGAAGGGTCAGGAATTTCTGGGGGAACATCATGAACAGGTTCTTCTGGTTGTGGTACGGAGGTGTCAGGCGCGGGAATTCGTTGCTCTAGTTCATGGACTTTGGGGTCTTCAGCCGGCTTGGTCACCTTTGCCTTCTTGCTAGTCTTTGCCTTCCACTGCATGAGTTATGAGAGATCAGTATAAAGATAAGAACATGAGGAGGAAGCAAATAATAGGTAATTGATATTACCCAGGAGCAGTTTTGAAAGTTGGCAGCTGGGACTGTGACGAGTCACCGGAAGAGGAGCGAGAAGTCTCCTGATAATTTGTATCGGAAGAATTAAGTGGCTGGCGAATGAGACCCGCCAGAGGATAAAAAGAGTTTAAATTTGGGATGACCTCGTTTCGACGTTTCCTCGGAGCTAGAGTATTTGGTAATCTGGAAGATAATTCTTCACCTCCGCTGGTCCGAGTCTGTCACCGGTTCTCATGCTGCTGTTGCTTCAAAAGAAATTGAGGATCCAAATGAGCTAAGGGGTGTGAAAAGCTTACTTTCTGGGTTACTCTTTGAATTTTCTGTCTTCGCAAAGGCTCGGAATCGGAGGAAATGATAGTTACCTCTTCCTCGATTTCTTGACTAGCCCCCATGTCATCCTGATGATAATCAATGTCAATAAGATAGTTGAAAAAAGAGCCAAGGGAATCAAGAGCTACCACCAACTCAGAGCTGTCGTCCAGTTCAAACAACTCAGAAGTACTTGATTTCTTCTTATTTTTCTTGGCGGCTTTCTTGGCAGCCCTGGCCTTTTTGGCAGCTTCATGGTCATATTTCTTTTTCCAGAAATCAGATTTAGCATGTGAAAGTCATCAAAGTGGAGTTAATAGAATATTGGAGTGATGAAGGTAAAGTAAGTAATTTAAAGACTCACCTCTGGTGGCGGGTTAAGTTTGCAGAAAGGGTTCAGACTCACTTTTCTACAGTCTTCCGGATCTTCAACAAAAGGGTCTTTGTCATTTCATTGATTGCCTCATCAGTTAAACGCACGGAGCTGTGGCGTAGCCGATCCTTTATACCACCCGTGTAAGTACACATTAAGCCGGATCGGCGACTCAAGGGTATGATTCGCCAAGAAACGCAACACCGAACCAAGTCAATGCCAGTTAACCCATTTCCCAGCAGAGCCTTGACCTTTGCAATGGTGGGGGCAAGTTTTGCATGTTCAGCAGGGGTAAGCTTCTCAGGAAGACGATGTTTTGTGTCAAGACGCTGGGCATGATAGCCTGATAGTGGATTCTCGTCAGCCGGAGAGGTATCTTTGCAATAAAACCATGTCTGGTTCCAATCTTTGGGGTGACTCGGCAAGCAAGCATAGGGAAAGATGGCATCTCTTCTTTGTTGAAATGAGATCCCGCCAAGTTCCAAGATGGATCCACTCGTAAACTTGTTTTGGCGGTTCAAATTAAAATATTCCCTAAACAGTTCAACACTGGGCTCCTCTTGAAGGTATACTTCACAGAACACTTGAAAGTTGCAGATGTTTGACACAAAATTGGGTCCGATGTCTTGAGGATGATGCTGAAAGAAGTGCAGAACATCTCGGAAAAATTTAGAACCGGGCGGTGAGAAGCAAGCCCCGATTCATGTGATCAGTAAAAACAATGACCTCATCATCCTTTGGCTGAGGTCTTTCTTCTTCTGGATTGGGGGTGCATAATGCATGACATTTTTTGCTGGTAAATAGCCGGTTTTGACAAAGTCCTTGAGCATGTTCTCAGTGACAATGGAGGAAACCCAATTACATGAAGTGATTGTCTTCGGTGGCATTGGGAAGAAAGAAGCCTATAAGAAAGAACAACTTTGTCGGTTTAAGTTGATTCATTAAGCCGGAAGTAAAACACTACAGTATATATATTCAGAGTGGCGGCTTAGAAGGGGCCTAATGATATATGGCTAGTGATAACCGCTGATGTAAGCCGCCATGACCAGATTGATACTTATCAAGAGTGAAATCTGCTAAGTGTTGAATAAATAGGTTTTACAGACTAGAGCAGGTGATTTGGATCTAGCGCTGTGTGAAAAAAGAAAATAAATCAAAACCTAAATATTGCAGCAGCAGAGGAACTAGCACAAGGGCGAGATTTCTGCATCTGTGAAGCAAGTTTTGTGATAAGAGAAGGAATAGAAACATACCCCGCACGTCTTAAAGGACATATTTGGATCTAAGTAAGGACTAACTAGGGGTACAATGAAGAACGATGAAGAACTCCAAGAACTGCAGAAACCCTAATAGAGATCTACGGTGGAGAAGATAAGGTGCTTACTGGATCCGAGGAGCAGTGAAGAGGCGCTGCAGTTTTCTCTGGTCCCGTTTAGGTCGATGCAGCGACCGAGGACGAGGAAGATGATGAGCTTCGCGACGGCGGTAATGCTCAGGCATACAGATGCGTCGTGGAGAGAGGTGGAAGACAAGAAGGAAAAGAGGGGAAAATGAAAGGAGGGCTGTTTGACCCTATTTATAAGGAGAAGGGTAACATGTAGGCGCGAAAAACAAGGAGGCCAAGGAATGATTATCCAGCCGCTTGGACGCCTCGATTTTCCGGATCGTTATTAAAGTTGAGGATCTGTTAAGTATATTGGGTATTGTGTAAAATTAATGGCAGATGACGTCATGGCGGGTTACCACAATCGCAGGAGATGACGTCATGGCGGGTTATGAGATCTCACACAAATAAAGAAGGAAGGATTTTTTTCTAAGTGTTAAAGATTGACATGAACAAGTTCAAACCAACCTGGGGCCTAATGTTGGGGATATGATTAGTAGGTATGACCCGCCCAGGAGGGGCCGGCTTATACCTATGGCGGTTCATCAATACAAAGCTCATGAGGATGTTGAAGATGGCGGTTCATGAAGCAAGGGCCCAAGGCCTAAGAGCGACTTAAGGCCCATAGGAGTAAACCGCCATATGTGTATGACTTATATTGTAAGGCAAGTATATTTAGTCACTGATACGTCTCCAACGTATCTATAATTTTTCTTGTTCCATGCTATTATATTACCCGTTTTGGATGTTTAAATGGGCTTTACTATGCACTTTTATATTATTTTTGGGACTAACCTATTAACCGGAGGCCCAGTCCAAATTGCTGTTTTTTGCCTATTTCAGTGTTTCGCAGAAAAGGAATATCAAACGGAGTCCCAACGGAATGAAACCTTCGGGAGAGTTATTTTTTGAACTAACGCAATCCAGGAGATTTGGAGTAGACGTTAGGGAAGCAACGAGGTGGCCACAAGGGTCCAGGGCGCGCCCCCACCCTCGTGGGCCCCTCGTGGCTCCCTTGACCGACTTCTTTCGCCTATATAGATCCATATACCCCGAAAACATCCAGGAGCACAATACATGGAGTTCCGCCGCCGGAAGCCTTTGTAGCCACCAAAAACCAATCGGGACCCTGTTCCGGCACCCTACCGGAGGGGGGATCTCCCTCACCGGTGTCCATCTTCATCATCCTGGCACTCTCCATCACGAGGTGGGAGTAGTTCACCCTCGGGGCTGAGGGTATGTACCAGTAGCTATGTGTTTGATCTCTCTCTCTCTCTCTCTCTCTCTCTCTCTCTCTCTCTCTCTCTCGTGTTCTTAATTCGGCACAATCTTGATGTATCGCGAGCTTTGCTATTATAGTTGGATCTTATGATGTTTCTCCCCCTCTACTCTCTTGTAATGGATTGAGTTTTCCCTTTGAAGTTATCTTATCGAATTGAGTATTTAAGGATTTGAGAACACTTGATGTATGTCTTGCATGTGCTTATCTGTGGTGACAATGGATATTCACGTGATCTACTTGATGTATGTTTTGGTGAGCAACTTGCGGGTTCATTGACCTTGTGAACTTATGCATAGGGGTTGGCACACGTTTTCGTCTTGACTCTCTGGTAGAAACTTTGGGGCACTCTTTGAAGTTCTTTGTGTTGGTTGAATAGATGAATCTAAGATTGTGTGATGCATATCGTATAATCATACCCACGGATACTTGAGGTGACATTGGAGTATCTAGGTGACATTAGGGTTTTGGTTGATTTGTGTCTTAAGGTGTTATTCTAGTACGAACTCTAGGATAGATCGAACGGAAAGAATAGCTTCATGTTATTTTACTACGGACTCTTGAATAGATCGATCAGAAAGAATAACTTTGAGGTGGTTTCATACCCTACAATAATCTCTTCGTTTGTTCTCCGCTATTAGTGACTTTGGAGTGACTCTTTGTTGCATGTTGAGGGATAGTTATATGATCCAGTTATGTTATTATTGTTGAGAGAACTTGCACTAGTGAAAGTATGAACCCTAGGCCTTGTTTCCTAGCATTGCACTACCGTTTACGCTCACTTTTATCATTAGTTACCTTGTTGTTTTTATATTTTCAGATTACAAAACCTATATCTACCATCCATATTGCACTTGTATCACCATCTCTTCGCCGAACTAGTGCGCATATACAATTTACCATTGTATTGGGTGTGTTGGGGACACAAGAAACTTTTTGTTATTTGGTTGCAGGGTTGTTTGAGAGAGACCATCTTCATCCTACACCTCCCACGGATTGATAAACCTTAAGTCATCCACTTGAGGGAAATTTGCTACTGTCCGACAAACCTCTGCACTTGGGGGCCCAACAACGTCTACAAGGAGAAGGTTGCGTAGTAGACATCAAGCTCTTTTCTGGCGCCGTTGCCGGGGAGGTGAGTGCTTGAAGGTATATATTTAGATCTTGCAATCGAATCTTTTTGTTTCTTGTTTTATCACTAGTTTAGTCTATAAAAGAAAATTAAAAATGGAATTGAGGGTGCCTCATATGCTTCATCTTTTTAATATCTTTCGTGAAAATAAGGATTCCGATAATTGTGCTCAATTGCTAGAGGAAGAATGCATTAGAATGTTTTGCACTAAATCTTTGAATGATGAGCATTATTGCAATGTTGTTAGTATGAATTCCTTGAATATCCATGATGCTAATGATATGCAAAGCCACAAGCTTGGGGAAGCTATGTTTGATAAAGATGATATTTTTTGTCCCCCAAGTTCTGATGAGCAAATTTATTATGATGAAAGCATGCCTCATATTTATGATGATTATTGTGATGACACGTATGCTATAAAGAATAAAGATAACCATGAAACTTGTCATCTTTATTTTAATTTTCAATTGGATTATGCTTCACATGATAGTTATTTTGTTGAGTTTGCTCCCACTACCATTGATGAATAAATTTGCTTATGTGGAGAGTAGTAAAATTTCTATGCAAGTAGATCATGAAAAGAATGCTGTATGTGCTGGTTATATTGTTGAATTCATTCATGATGCTACTGAAAATTATTATGAGGGAGGAATATATGCTTGTAGGAGTTGCAATGATAACAAGTTTCCTCTCTATATGCTTAAAGTCTTAAAGTTATGCTTGTTTTGCCTTCCTATGCTAGTTGATTATTGTTCCCATAAGTTGTTTGCTCACAAAATCCCTATGCATAGGAAGTGGGTTAAGCTTAAATGTGCTAGTCATATGCTTCATGATGCTCCCGTTATGTTTCAATTCTTATCTTTTATGTGAGCATCATTGTCATCATCATGCCTAGCTAAAAAGGCATTAAAGAAAAGCGCTTGTTGGGAGACAACCCAATATTTACCCCAACTGTTTTTGTGTGTTCACATGATTATTCTACTGTAGTAATCATATTTTATAGCTTTTGTTTCAATAAAGTGCCAAGTAAGACCTTTAGGATAGCTTACGATGATAGTTCTATTGATCCTGCTGAAAATCAGAAACTTTTGCACCTAGTAAATTAGTTTTGATAATTCGCAGAAACGTGCTTTCGATCTTATTCTTCTTGATATGGATTGTTACAGAAATTTATCAGGTTTTACTAATTTGGTAGAATTTTTGGAGTTACAGAAGTATTCGAGAGTTACAGATTACTACAGACTGTTCTGTTTTTGACAGATTCTGTTTTCTATGTGTTGTTTGCTTATTTTGATGAATCTATGAGTAGTATAGGAGGGTATGAACCATAGAGAAGTTCTAATACAGTAGATATTACACAAATATGAATTTATAATGAGTTCACAACAGTACCTAAGTGGTGGTTTTATTTTCTTATACTAACGGAGCTTACGAGATTTCTGTTGAGTTTTGTGTTGTGAAGTTTCCAAGTTTTGGGTAAAGATTCGATGGACTATGGAATAAGGAGTGGAAAGAGCCTAATCTTGGGGATGCCCAAGGCACCCCAAGGTAATATTCAAGGACAACCAAGAGCCTAAGCTTGGGGATGCCCCGGAAGGCTTCCCCTCTTTCGTCTTCGTTCATCATTAACTTTACTTGGAGCTATATTTTTATTCACCACATGATATCTGTTTTGCTTGGAGCGTCATTTTCTTTTGTTAGTATTTGCTTGCTGTTATTTATAATAATGTTTTTCATCTATATTTTCAATAAAAATGTCAAGGATAGCCTTTACCATGCTTATTTTGCAAGTATGCATGTTACTGTTTCAAAACAGAAAGTTTGCCGCTGTTGCGAAAAATCCCTAGAAAAGTCAGAAAATGATATAATGTTGAAACTTTCTGCATATTGAGATCTGATAAATCTTCTACAGTGTGGTAGACTGTCATAATTTTTGGAGTTAGGGAAGTATGATGAATCTTGCATTCTTCACAGATTGTACTGTTTTGGCAGATTGCTGTTATGTTTGCATTGTTTGCATATGTTTGCTTGTTTAATGATTCTATTTGAGGATAGGAGTATTAAACATGCAGAAACATTTAGTATGCAATGTGGAATAATAATTTTCGTGATTTTTTACAGTGGAAAAAGATAATGTTTTGCATTGGTTTATACTAACTTATCTCACGAGTTCTTGTTGAGTTTGGTGTGGATGAAGCTTTCGAGATTTATGAAACCGAGATATAAAAGGAATTAAGGAGACACAAAAGCTCAATCTTGGGGATGCCCAAGGCACCCCAAGATAATATTTCAATAAGTCTCAAGCATCCAAGCTTGGGGATGCCCCGGTAGGCATCCCACCTTTCTTCTTCAACAATTATCGGTTAGTATCGGTTGAACCTATGTTTTTGCTTATTCACTTGATGTGTGCTATCCTTGAAATGTCATTTTGTTTTGTTTTGCTTGCTTTAAGAATAAAATACCAAGATCTGAAATTCTTAAATGTTAGAGAGTCTTCACATAGTTGCATAATTATTTGACTACTCATTGATCTTCACCTATATCTTTTGGAGTAGTTTGTCGTTTGCTCTAGTGCTTCACTTATATTATTTTGAGAGTCTTTTAGAACAGCATGGTGATTTGCTTTGGTTATGGATTTAGTCCTAATATGATGGGCATCCAAGTTGGGTAAAATAAAAACTTTCATGTAAAGTGCATTGAATACTATGAGAAGTTTGATTCTTTATGATTGTTTTGAGACATGAGGATGGTAATGTTAGAGTCATGCTAGTTGGGTAATTATGGAATTGAGAAATACTTGTGTTAAAGTTGGCAAGTCCCGTAGCATGCACTTATGGTGAACGTTGAGTGACAAATTTGAAGCATGGGGTGTTCTTTGATTGCCTTCCTTATGAGTGGAGGTCGGGATCGCGTGATGGATAACTCCTACCAACCCTTCCCCTAGGAGCATGCGTAGTAGTACTTTGCTTTGAGGGCTAATAAACTTTTGCAATAAGTATATGAGTTCTTTGTGACTAATGTGAGTCCATGTATTATACGCACTCTTACCCTTCCACAATTTGCTAGCCTCTACGGTACCGTGCATTGCCCTTTCTCACCTTGAGAGTTGGTGCAAACTTCACCGGTGCATCCAAACCCGGGATACGATACGCTCTATCACACATAAACCTCCTTATATCTTACTCAAAACAGACACCATACCTACCTATTATGGCATTTCCATAGCCATTCCGAGATATATTGCCATGCAACTTTCCACCGTTCCGTTTATTATGACATGCTCCATCATTGTCATATTGCTTTGCATCATGTAGTTGACATCGTATCTGTGGCAAAGCCACCTTTATAATTCTTTCATACATGTCGCTCTTGATTCATTGCATATCCCGGTACACCGCCGGAGGGATTCACATAAAGTCATATTTTGTCCTAAGTATTGAGTTGTAATTCTTGAGTTGTAAATAAAAAGAAGTGTGATGATTTCCATTATTAGAGCATTGTCCCATGTGAGGAAAGGATGATGGAGACTATGATTCCCCCACAAATCGGGATGAGACTCCGGACTTTACTAAAAATAGAAGAGGCCAAAGAAGCCCAAATAAAAAAAGGGGCCAAAGAAGCCCACCAAAATAAAAAAAATGAGAGAAAAAGAGAGAAGGGACAATGTTACTATCCTTTTACCACACTTGTGCTTCAAAGTAGCACCATGATCTTCGTGATAGAGTCTCCTATGTTGTCACTTTCATATACTAGTGGGAATTTTTCATTATATAACTTGGCTTGTATATTCCAATGATGGGATTCCTCAAAATGCCCAGGTATTCGTGAGCAAGCAAGTTGCATGCACACCCACTTAGTTTCTTTTCTTGAGCTTTCATACATTTATAGCTCTGGTGTATCCGTTGCATGGCAATCCCTACTCCTCGCATTGATATCAATTGATGGGCATCTCCATAGCCCGTTGATTAGCCTCGTCAATGTGAGACTTTCTCCTTTTTTGTCTTCTCCATACAACCTCCATCATCATATTCTATTCCACCCATAGTGCTATATCCATGGCTTACGCTCATGTATTGCGTGAGAGTTGAAAAAAGCTGAAGCGCGTTAAAAAGTATGAACCAATTGCTCGGTTGAAATCGGGGTTGTGCATGATGGGAGTATTTTGTGTGACGAAAATGAAGCATGGCCTAACTATATGATTTTGTAGGGATAAGCTTTCTTTGGCTATGTTATTTTGATAAGACATGATTACTTTGTTAGTATGCTTGAAGTATACTATTTTTATGTTAATATTAAACTTTTATCTTGAATCTTTTGGATCTGAACATTCATGCCACAATAAAGAAGATTACATTGATAAATTTTCTAGGTAGCATTCCACATCAAAAATTCTATTTTTATCAATTACCTACTCGAGGACGAGCAGGAATTAAGCTTGGGGATGCTTGATACGTCTCCAACGTATCTATAATTTTTGATTGTTCCATGCTATTATATTACCCGTTTTAGATGTTTAAATGGGCTTTACTATGCATTTTTATATTATTTTTGGGATTGACCTATTAACCGGAGGCCCAATCCAAATTGTTGGTTTTTTTTTGCCTATTTCAGTGTTTCGCAGAAAAGGAATATCAAACAGAGTCCAAACGGAATGAAACCTTCGAGAGAGTTGTTTTTTGAACTAACGCAATCCAGGAGACTTAGAGTAAACGTCAGTGAAGAAACGAGGTGGCCATGAGGTTCCAGGGCGCGCCCTACCCCCCTGGGCGCGCCCCCCCACCCTCGTGGGCCCCTCGTGGCTCCCCTGACCGACTTCTTTCGCCTATATATACCCATATACCCCGAAAACATCCAAGAGCACAATAGATTGGGATTTCCGCCGCAAGCCTCAGAGCCACCAAAACCAATCGGGACCTGTTCGCACCTCACGGGGGGGGATCTCCCTCACCGGTGGCCAACATCATCATCCTGGTGCTCTCCATGACAAGGAGGGAGTAGTTCACCCTCGGGGCTAAGGGTATGTACCAGTAGCTATGTGTTTCATCTCTCTCTCTCGTGTTCTTGATTCGGCACGATCTTGATGTATCGTGAGCTTTGCTATTATAGTTGGATCTTATGATGTTTCTCCCCCTCTACTCTCTTGTAATGGATTGAGTTTTCCCTTTGAAGTCATCTTATTGAATTGAGTCTTTAAGGATTTGAGAACACTTGATGTATGTCTTGCATGTGCTTATCTGTGGTGACAATAGGATATTCACGTGATCTACTTGATGTATGTTTTGGTGATCAACTTGCGGGTTCAGTGACCTTGCACTACTAGGGAAAAGCCTAGCAGCAGCGCGGGTTTTGGGCCTATTAGTAGCGTGGGGGCCGGCGCTACTAATAAGGCGCTACAGCTAACGTATAGCACTAGCGCGGGTGCCACCCGCGCTACAGCTAACGTATAGCAGTAGCGTGGGTTAAAACCCGCGCTACTACTAATCTGTAATCTCTGGAAAAAAATTGAATTTTTTCGAAAAAAAAAATTGATTTTTTTCCTTAATTTTCAAATTTCTAAATTATTTTAACCTCAAATCTCTAATCACCCCTCATCGCTGCTCAATTTAATCTCTAATCACCCCTCATCATTCCAAATCATCTAACTTCCCGGACGGTCACCCATCCTCTCACTACTCCAGCCTGAGCATGCTTAACTTCCGGGTTCTATTCTCCCTCGTTTCCAAGTCTGCACTTGTTGTTTTCCTGACAATAGTAAGATGTCAATCCTATTAACCTCAGGAATTTAGCTTGAGCATGTAGTCACACATTTCACTGTTTGAGTTTGAAACTATTGTTCTAAATAATTAGTAACACTAATATTTCTTGAATAATAAGTTTGACCACAGTTTGACCAGATTTGACCACAGTTTGACCAGATTTGACCAAAATTCTAAAAAACTAAAAAATCATTATTTAGTAACACTAACATTCTTGAATAATGAGTTTGACCATAGTTTGACCAGATTTAACAAAAAATAAAAAAAACTAAAATTTGATGAATTTTTTGCCTCCAGATCTTAAAAGCCCCGTAACTTTTTTCTGTTAGGTTTTTGAGGATTTTGAAAATGTTTAACGGGGTTCGCCCGTTAAATTCGGATGTAACTTTTCGAGTAGATGATTTTTCATATAAAAAACTTTTTAATCCGAGTTAGTATGCAAAAGTTATGGCCATTTTACAAATTTCTAGAGAGATTTTGCAAATAAAGTCGAAATTCATATTTGTAAATTTTCCCAACAACTAGACCACATATCACATGGGAAACTTATTTTCTTTTATTTTTTTGGCATTTTTATCATTTTCTTTTATTTTTTTAAACTGAAAAGGCGGTCCGGGGGGGTAGACTTTGAAAATTTTGCAAATAGGCCATACCCCGCGCTACTACTATAGCAGACGATTAGTAGTAGCGAGGGGTAAAAACCCGCGCTACTACTATCAACTTAGTAGTAGCGCGGGTTTATAACCATCGCTACTACTATGGCATGGTCCAGGGGCCACTTAGTAGTAGCGAGGGTTAAAAACCCGCGCTACTGCTATCCACTTAGTAGTAGCGAGGGTTAAAAACCCGCGCTACTACTATGGCATGTCCCGGGGGGCACGGTAGAGACGGCTTAGTAGTAGCGAGAGTTATAAACCTGCGCTGCTGCTATCAACTTAGTAGTAGCGAGGTTTAAAAACCTGCGCTGCTAGTAAGTAGCAGTAGCGAGGGTTTTTAACCCTCGTTGCTGCTAAGATTCTGTGTATAGGCTTTTCCCTAGTAGTGTTGTGAACTTATGCATAGGGGTTGGCACACGTTTTCGTCTTGACTCTCTGGTAAAAACTTTGGGGCACTCTTTGAAGTTCTTTGTGTTGGTTGAATAGATGAATCTGATATTGTGTGATGCATATTGTATAATCATACTCACGGATACTTGAGGTGACATCGGAGTATCTAGGTGACATTAGGGTTTTGGTTGATTTGTGTCTTAAGGTGTTATTCTAGTACGAACTCTAGGATAGATCGAACGGAAAGAATAGCTTCGTGTTATTTTACTACGGACTCTTGAATAGATCGATCAGAAAGAATAACTTTGAGGTGGTTTCGTACCCTACAATAATCTCTTCATTTGTTCTCCGCTATTAGTGACTTTGGATTGACTCTTTGTTGCATGTTGAGGGATAGTTATATTATCCAGTTATGTTATTATTGTTGAGAGAACTTGCACTTGTATCTACCATCCATGTTACAAAAACCTATATCTACCATCCATGTTGAGGTTGTTTTTATATTTTCAGATTACAAAAACCTATATCTACCATCCATATTGCACTTGTATCACCATCTCTTCGCCGAACTAGTGCACCTATACAATTTACCATTGTATTGGGTGTGTTGGGGACACAAGAGACTCTTTGTTATTTGGTTGCAGGGTTGTTTGAGATAGACCATCTTCATCCTACACCTCCCATGGATTGATAAACCTTAGGTCATCCACTTGAGGGAAATTTACTACTATCCTACAAACCTCTGCACTTGGAAACCCAACAACGCCTACAAGGAGAAGGTTGCGTAGTAGACATCAGTCACCGAGCCGGACACGTTGTCTATGACCCGGCCGGGACTCCGTGAGCCGCTGGGCGTCAACCTGTGTATATAAAGGGACGACCCGGTGGCGGTTCGGGGCAAGAAACAAGAGATCGAAAGCTAGGTCAAGCGTATTCGCTCCCTCGTAATCGAGACATAAGCAATACCACCCCAAACTGGATTAGGCCTTTACCTTCACCGCAAGGGGCCGAACCAGTATAAACTCTCTGTGTCCTTTGTCCCGTTTAACCCCTTTAAGTTAACCTAGTTGCGATGGCTCCACGACTAAGTCCTCACACTAGGACATCTGCCGTGACAGTTCCATGACAGATGGCAAAATGAACAAAGGTATACTTGATATACATGTTATTGATGTGTACCTTACTAGTGCTTGTAGTAGCCCCTGGTTTCGGTTGCTAAGATAAGTAACTCGAAACAGGAGTTGCAGAATAAATAGAGACTAGTTGAGGGTGAAGTGACGATGTGTGTTGGAAGTGGTTCCAAGATTGATATGATCATCATCGCACACTCCCTATACTTTCAGGATTAGTGTCGAACCTAGATAAATGTTATCCGATGTTTGCGTTGAGCGACTAGATCATGTTTATTGCAATACGGTTATTCATTTAAGACAGAGAATAATTGTTATTCTGTTTACATGAATAAAACCTTCTATGGTCATACACCCAATGTTAACGGTTTATTGAATCTCAATCGCAGTGATACACATATTCATAATATTGATGCCAAAAGATATAAAGTTGATAATGATAGTGCAACTTATTTGTGGCACTGCCGTTTGGGTCATATCGGTATAAAGCGCATTAAGAAACTCCATAAAGATGGATTTTTGGAACCACTTGATTATGAATCATTTGATACTTGCGAACCGTGCCTTATGGGCAAGATGACTAAAACTCCATTCTTCGGAACAATGGAACGAGCTAGTGATTTATTGGAAATAATACATACCGATGTATGCGGTCCAATGAGTGTTGATGCTCGTGGCGGGTATCGTTATTTTCTGACCTTCACGGATGATTTAAGCAGATATGGGTATATCTACTTAATGAAACGCAAGTCTGAAACATTTGAAAAGTTCAAAGAATTTCAGAGTGAAGTGGAGAATCATTGTAACAAGAAAATAAAGTTTCTACAATCTGATCGCGGAGGCAAATATTTGAGTTATGAGTTTTGCCTTCATTTAAAACAATGTGGAACAGTTTCATAGCTCACGCCACCTGGAACACCACAGCGTAATGGTGTGTCTGAACATCGTAACTGCACTTTATTGGATATAGTGCGGTCTATGATGTCTCTTACCAATTTACCATTATCGTGTTGGGGTTATGCATTAGAGATAGCTGCATTCACTTTAAATAGGGCACTATCAAAATCCATTGAGATGACACAATATGAACTATGGTTTGGCAACAAACCTAAGTTGTCATTTCTTAAAGTTTGGGGATGCGATGCTTATGTGAAAAAGCTTCAACCTGATAAGCTCGAACCCAAAATCGGAGAAATGCATTTTCATAAGATACCCAAAAGAAACTGTTGGGTACACCTTCTATCACAGATTTTAAGGCAAGATATTTGTTGCTAAGAATGGATCCTTTCTAGAGGAGTTTCTCTCGAAAGAAGTGGGTGGGAGGAAAGTAGATCTTGATGAGGTAGTTTCACCTTCTCTCAAATTGGAAAATGGTTCATTACAAAAATCTGTTCCAGTGATGCCTACACCAATTAGTGACGAAGATAATGATGATGATCATGAAACTTCAGATCAAGTTACTACCGAACCTCGTAGGTCAAACAAAGCACGTTCCGCACCAGAGTGGTATGGTAATCCTGTTCTGGAAGTCATGTTACTAGACCATGACGAACCTACGAATTACGAGAAAGCGATGATGAGCCCAGATTCCGCGAAATGGCTTGAGGCCATGAAATCTGAGATGAGATCCATGTATGAGAACAAAGTATGGACTTTGGTTGACTTGCCTGATGATCGGCAAGCCATAGAGAATAAATGGATCTTCAAGAAGAAGACCGATGCTGATGGTAATGTTACTGTCTACAAAGCTCGACTTGTTGCAAAAGTTTTTCAAACAAGTTCAAAGAGTTGACTATGATGAGACCTTCTCACCCGTAGCAATGCTTAAGTCTGTCTGAGTCATGTTGGCAATTGCCGCATTTTATGAAGCTGGCAAATGGATATCAAAACTGCATTCCTTAATGGATATTAAAGAAGAGTTGTATATGATGTAACCAGAAGGTTTTGTCAATCCTAAAGCTGCTAACAAAGTGTGCGAGCTCCGACGATCCATCTGTGGACTGGTGCAAGCATCTCAGAGTTGGAATACATGCTTTGATGAGTTGAAAAGCATATAGTTTTATACAGACTTGCGGTGAAGCCTGTATTTACAAGATAGTGAGTGGGAGCACTATAGCCTTTCTGATAAGTATATGTGAATGACATATTGTTGATCGGAAATGATGTAGAATTTTTTGGAAAGCATAAAGGATAGTTTGAAAGAAGATTTTCAAAGAAAGACCTCGGTGAAGATGGTTACATATTGGGCATCAAGATATATAGAGATAGATCAAGACGCTTGATAAGATTTTTTCAATGAGTACATACCTTGACAAGATTTTGAGGTAGTTCAAAATGGAACAGTCAAAGAAGGAGTTCTTGCCTGTGTTGCAAGGTGTAAAGTTGAGTAAGACTCAAAACCCGACCATAGCAGAAAATAGAAAGAGAATGAAAGTCATTCCCTATGCCTCAGCCATAGACCTATTGTACCTTATCATGAGTTTGGCAAGGGGGTAGGATAGTGATCCAGGAGTGGATCACTGTATAGCAGTCAAAGTTATCCTTAGTTACCTAAGAGGACTAAGGAAGTATTTCTCGGTTATGGAGGTGATAAAGAGTTCATCGTAAAGAGTTACATCAATGTAAGCTTTACACCAATCCAGATGTCTCTGAGTCTCAATCTGGATACATATTGAAAGTGGGAGCAATTAGCTAGAGTAGCTCCATGCAGAGCATTGTAGACATGGAAAATTTGCATAATACATCCGGTTCTGAATTTAGCAGACCTGTTGACTAAACTTCTCTCACAAACAAAACATGATCACACCTTAGTACTCTTTGGGTGTTAATCACATAGCAACGTGAACTAGATTATTGACTCTAGTGAACTCTTTGGGTGTTGGTCACATGGCAATGTGAACTATGGAAGGTTAATCACACAAAGATATGAAAATCACATGTCGATGTGAACTAGATTATTGACTCTAGTGCAAGTGGGAGATTGAAGGAAATATGCCCTGGAGGCAATAATAAAGTTGTTATTTATATTTCCTTATATCGTGATAAATGTTTATTATTCATGCAAGAACTGTATTAACCGGAAACTTAGTACATGTGTGAATACATAGACAAAACATAGTGTCCCTAGTATGCCTCTAATTGACTAGCTCGTTAATCAAAGATAGTTATGTTTCCTGACCATAGACATGTGTTGTCATTTGATGAACGGGATCACACCATCCGTTAGCTTAGCATAATGATCGTTAAATTTTATTGTTCTTCATGACTTATACATGTTACTCTGACTATGAGATTATGCAACTCCCAAATACCGGAGGAACACCTTGTGTGCTAACAAACGTCACAACGTAACTGGGTGATTATAAAGATGCTCTACAGGTGTCTCCGAAGGTGTTTGTTGGGTTGGCATAGAACGAGATTAGGATTTCTCACTCCGTGTATCGGAGAGGTATCTCTGGCCCCTCTCGGTAATGCTAATCACTATAAGCCTTGCAAACTATGTGACTAATGAGTTAGTTGCGGGATGAAGCATTATAGAACGAGTAAAGAGACTTGACGGTAACGAGATTGAACTAGGTATGATGATACCGATGATCGAATCTCGGGCAAGTAACACTACTAGGGAAAACCTTATACACAGAAATTTAGCAACAGCGCGGGTCAAAAAAGTGCGCTAGTGCTATATAGCAGTAGCGATCAAAGAAAAACCGCGCTACAGATACAAACTTAGAAGTAGCGCTTGTGGTAAAGAAAGTGCTACTACTAATATTCCCATTGGCAGAATGCTAGGCTATGCATAGCAGTAGCGGGCTTCGAAGAAACGCGCTACTGCTAGAGCATAATTAGCAGCGCGTTTCTTTGGAAGAGCGCTACTACTAACGGAAATAAAATAAGATGAAAAACAAATAGAAAAGTAAATGAAAATTAAAGAAATAGAAAAAGGAGAAAGGGAAAAATAAAATGTAAAGCAAAATAAACGAAAAAGCGAAAAATCGGAGGAAGGCATAGCAACAGCGTTTGTTTGTAAGAGGCGCTATAGCTAACGTAGCTGCAGCGCGTGTCCTAGACCCTCGCTATAGAAACAGAATAGGAAATTAAAAAAGGAAGAAATTTACATAGCTATAGCAGCAGCGCGTTTTGCAGAAACCGCTATAGCTATCTTAGCTATAGCGCGTTTTGCGAAACGCGCTACCGCTAAGTTTGACTTAGCCAAAAAACCGTTTCCCCCCGGCCACCACTTCTCCCCCAAATCCCTCAACCCACCCCCTGCGCGCGCCGCCGTCTCCCCCCGATTCACAATCGCCCCACTTCGCCGCCGACGACGACGCCACCAGAGCCGTGCACCGTCGACGACACCGGAGCCGCCCCCAACGCCACGGAGCGGCGCGGCCTCGTCAACGCCACCGGAGCCACCGTCGACGCCACCTTCCTCGCCACACGGAGACGCCCTGCCTCCTCGCCACCATCGCCTCCGTCGCCACCACCGAGCCATCATCAGAAGCCCCACCCTCCTCTCTCTCATGCATAGGTTAGCCAGTTTAATTAGGTTAATTATCTAGGTTAGGGCAAAAATTTAGTTAGGGCATTGACAGAGAAGTAGTTAGGTTAACTAGTTTAATTAGGTTAATTATCTAGGTTAGTGCAAAAACTTAGTTAGGGCTTTGACAGAGAACTAGTCAGGTTAACTAGTTTAATTAGGTTAATTATCCAGGTTAATTAGTGCAAAAATTTATTTTAGGCTTTGACAGAGAACTAGCTGCGTTAACTAGTTTAATTAGAGGTAAACTAGATTAACTAACTAGGTTAAATAGGTAGGTTAATTAGGTTCGTTGGATTAACAACCTAGGTTAAGTAGATTGGCAAAGGTTTTTGATTTTTGAAAAGACCACTATTTTTCAAGGAAAAGAATTTAGGAATATTTTATTTTTCATTGAAGTGGTCATGTTATATCTTTTCATTGAAGTTGTTCGATTGTGCCCAAGTGGCTTTGTTGTTTCAGGAATGATGTTGAGTGGCCTATGTTTTGCGGAATGTTGATTCATTTCGTTAGGCAAATTTCAGGTTCTCGATTTGTCCACTTTTTAGCAAAGGTCATGCGAAATTTCCGTGAATTTCGGCATGACTTGTGCTACAAACTAGGACATATCGAGTGCCGGATTTGCCGCACCTGGAAGGAGTCAACATTCCTGCAAAACAATTATCCTTTTTTATGTCATTATTCATTTTATTAGGTCTAGAATTAATTGACTAGATTTAATCATAGGAAACATGGCTAGCAACGATGAAGGATAGGGTTCTGGTGATTGCGACGACGTCTACCGGGCGGCAGACGAATTTTTTAGCCTTACCGACGATCAATAGATGTTGTTGTTGGGCCCACCGGTGGCATCGAGGACTGAAACTGACACGCAGACCGGTGCTGAGACCGACACGCAGACCGGTGCTGAGACTGAGACCGGCGCTGAGATTCAGACCGGCATCGAGACCGGCGCTGAGACCGGTGCTGCCTCAGGGAGCGGAGCCGGTGTAGAACCGAAAGCAAAGAGGCAACGGGTTCCTAACAAACTCAGGACTACTAGACTTGTGGTCACGGAGGTGGACAGCGGCAATTTTGAGCCAAAGGCGCCCGAGGAAGCGCGCGCGTGCTACGGCAATCAAATAGGCTGCATCATACGGACAACCGCCACCATCAACGATGAGAATCTAAAGAAGATAGAAAATATGAGGAGCTCCCTCCTAAAGAAGTTTCACCAGATATTCTTGTTCCCGGGCCGGAATGAGAAGGATTATGAAGATCCAGACAAGGACCCGACAATGAAGAAGATAAACAAACACGCCATGACCAAGTTTAGCAACGCGTTGGCCGCCTGGAAAAATCGAGTGAAAGCAAAGATCAACGACGGGGAACCCTACTCCGAGATTGTAAAGGAAAGTCCGACAATCACGGAAGAGCAGTTTCAAATATTCAAGGAGGCTTGCGAGGCCGAAGCTTCCAAAGAAAAGTTACATGAAGGGGCTTCAAAAGAGGAACATTGGGACCCACCACCTCGGAAGCCGTGGTTACGGTGGAAAGAGGTCCAAATGGGCCAAGGAGGACGCGGAAGCCGCGAGTCTGGGCATCCTGCAGACCCCTTGGCGGATTTCACCGTCCCGCAGGAGCGTGACGTCCTGAGGGCCCGGCACCGTTGGGACCCAGTGAAGAAGGTTTATGAGACAACACCGGTCATTACGGAGTTCATGAGACTGTTGGTAATTTTAGTTTCTGATCAATTCGACTGCACATGTTAGTCATATTTGTAAATGATCCTTGTGCCTTTTGCAGAGAGAGCAGCACCGGATTGCGGCCGAAAGCAACTCGCCGTCTAAGGCATTGGCGAGGCCCAAGTGGAACACTCCATTCAACCGGGCGTTGAACATATTGAAACAACAACCGGTGGATACTCGACCGTCGTATGGACGCGTGCACGGTGTCGGAGACGGCGCCACGTGGAAGAAGTACTACCGGGAGACCACGGAGGAGAAAAAGGAAAGACGGAGGTTAACTGAAGAAAGCATCGACAAGAAGGTTGAGATTGCGGTTGAGAAGAAATCATCTCAGACAGTCGCAATAGCGGTAGCTACCGCAAAACAGGCGATTGCAGATATATCTACTTCCTTGGTGGCGGGCGTTCACACTTGGACAAGGCAAAATCCAGAAAAAAATGCAGAGGACTTTCCCCTTGCTAACTTCTTGGGAACACATGCTCCCTTTGGCTCCCGCACTGCTCCCAAGACTGCTGCCGCACCGGACGTGCTCGGTGGTGCCTCCTCTCTGGCTGAGCTCGACGCCCTCACGGTATCTGCCACACCGGCCCCCTTCAATATAAATGTATAATCTCCCGTTTTCGTTGCCTTTCGGATGTCTCACGTCGCAGACTTTTCTTTGCAGTCAGCGAAACCCGTGCACCATATTGTACACCATCGGCGAACAGAAGGTGGACGTGGGGAAGGGGACGATAATGGAGCCGAAGGAACCATTGTTCCACAGCCGGTCGATCCCCCCGAACATCTTCAAGGTTTCCGTGGCCAGTGTCAAAACGGGCCACGAGAATTTGCCTCCTCTAATACTAGGGGGGATGACGACGAGACCCCGCGGCAGCTTGATGATTGTTGGAATGGGTGGGTCCTGTTGTGTGGCCAAAGAGTCTGCTTCGCCTGGAGGCGGCCGGGAGCACACCCACGAGCACGCAGCCTCAGCAAGGTATGAACATCAACACCCCACCTACCCAATTAGCGTCGGGTGTCGGGTTGGGTGATAGCGGACGGGGTAAGCAGGTGGCTCCATTAGTCGCTAATGACGTCGCCATGGATGAGGATGAGGATGACGATGGCGCTGAACAGTATGTCTATATTGGCGCCTCCTCAGGGTTTGACCATCATGAGTCGGCGCCTGAATTACCATCTCAACGTGTTATTGACAACCATCCAGTGGTAAAGAAGCCTAGGAAGAGAGCGAGGAAAGGCAAAAAAGCTGATTCTATGATCCAGCCGCCTCAGCAGCCTCGGCTTCAGGACTGTGTAGATATCCCCGATGCGGATAAATGGCATATCCCCGGTCGACCAATCCTACCTGAAACAGCGCTATGGGCCAGATTCGGCGATCTAAGGAGACTTCATGACGATGTGCTGCGGGTAGAGAAAGGCCTCATCGCCTTGAAAGATCCAGGATACCACTCTACGTGGTTAACATTCCGCGGCAAATGTCGTACGTCGACGGCTTCCCCGCGGATAAGTTCTTCCTCCGATTTGATTACATATTCGACATGTTTCACGTGAAGAAGATGGATTTTACGTTTGTCCGCCTTTATGCCTTGCACATGAACTACATCATTGGGGTTGAGCAGATACGTTTTATCTGTGTCGCTGACCCGTACTACATGCACGAGGGCTTCTTGGGAGTCTGTGCACAGCATCATGAATACGCGAGGGATTGCATCGTCAGTTTCATGCTCGCCAATAAGGACAAGGAGGCGATTCTCGTGCCTTATCATCCCGTGTAAGTCATCCGCGCTGCTATCCTTTCTTCGATTTCAATAATTCATTTGCACGGTGGAGGCTAATTAATTTGAGGTGTACTTATTTTTGCAGCAAGCAGGCGCGCCGTCCTCATCATCCTCTACCCCGATTCTCCCACGCTCTTTACTTGGACTCGTCAAAGAACATTCACAAAAGGATTACACCCACATCAAAGATGTTCTCGGCGATGCTATGTTTTACTACCAAGCAAGGGGTGGAGAGGCTAGGGACAAGAAGAGAAGGGCGGCGGGCCGCCTTCACCATAAGACCGACTTCTGCTGCATCCAAAGAACCGAAAGATTCTCTTAATGATGGATTCTATGTCCTACACCACATCTTTGGAGTACAGCAGGATCACCGAACCTTCACATGGCACCTAGATCTGGCGATGCCCATATTCTGCAATGGGCAAAGGACATAGGAGATATCGAGGATCATCGACTTCGAGCTGAGTTCTATAACATACAGCGCGAACTTGCCCAAATCATCATGAATGAGGTCGTCGGAAAAACAGGGATGTTCCATGCAGAAGGACAAATGTCGCCGAAAGACGTCCGAACATGGATAGCCTCTCAGCGTCTCGACATGAATCCTTTCACTAAGCTCGATGACTATCTCCCTGACATGGATGGATGGCACGACATGATGGAGTGATTGTCGATATATGACAATGTGTCCGTTTAGTCCATACTTTCTTTTATGACAAAACTTTGAGTTATGCACGGTGAAACTTTATTTGTGATGTAATTAAACCGTCCTCCTCCTCGACTAGCAAAAATCACTCTAGTTAGGTCATTTTGGGTACGATGAACTTTGTTATTTATGCTTATGATATGTTGTTCCTATTTTTGCCAAGTCTGTCTCTTTCTGTTGCTCAACTATATATGTTGCATATCATCGACTCATGTGACGATGCAGGTGCATAGATCATAGATGGCGAAGAAGTGCTACGCCAGAGTATATATCGACAAGTGGCCGGAGCGTCGAGCCAGTGTACCGGTTTTCGGTTTCGAGTGACACGCAGATGCTTAGTTTAGGTTCACGCTAATGCGAGAGAGGGATACGAACTCATGTACTCAAAGTGATAGCTATTCTCGCGTATATCATTGTTTAGATGGATGACGATGTATTTGCAAGTAATCGAGACTTGTATCGCTATTTTCGAGATTGATGACGAGAGACCACTTTGTGTTGGATGATGATTATGATGATGACATGATTTGATGAGACTAATTGTATGTATATGCTATGATTACATTTGTATGTGGATGATATGCTAAAGATTATTGTATAAAGCCTATTCAAATACAAAACAAATAAAAAACAAATATGCAGGAAAAAAACTAAATAAAACTAGTAGTAGCGAGGGGGGAAATTTAGCAGTAGCGCCTACTTGCAAGATGGCGCTTCTCGCTGGCGCTGCAGATAATATCGATGGCGCCCTTTTCCAAAGAGCGCCACAGCTATTCATCGAAGAGCGATGGCGTGGGTCAACAGCGCATCTTGCTATCGTTAGCTGTAGCGCCTTATTAGTAGCGCCGGTACCCGCGCTACTGATAGGCCCAAAACCCGCGCTGCTGCTAGGCTTTTCCCTAGTAGTGTAACATACCGATGACAAAGAGAACAACATATGTTGTTGTGCGGTTTGACCGATAAAGATGTTTGTAGAATATGTAGGAGCCAATATGAACATCTAGGTTCTGCTATTGGTTATTGATTGGAGATGTGTCTCGGTCATGTCTACATAGTTCTCGAACCCGTAGGGTCCGCACGCTTAACGTTCGATGACGATTTGTATTAAAGTTATGTGTTTTTGATGACCGAAGTTTGTTCGGAGTCCCGGATGATATCACGGACATGACGAGGAGTCTTAAAATGGTCGAGACATAAAAATTGATATATTGGAAGGTTATGTTCGGACACCAGAAAGGTTCGGACATTTTCCGGAGTACCAGGAGGTTACCGGAACCCCCGAGGAGAGTATTCGGCCTTCATGGGCCTTAGTGGAAAGAGGAGGCCGGTGGCTAGGAGGTGCCCCCCCTAGCCAAACCGAATTGGACTAGGGGAGGGGGCACCCCCCCCCCCTTTCCTTCTCCCTCTCTCTCCCTTCCCACTTCTCCTACCCTGGAAAGGAAGGAGGAATCCTACTAGGACTGGGACTACCCCCCTTGGCACGCCCCCTCTAGGTCGGCCACCTCCTCCCTCCCTCCTTTATATACGTGGGCAGGGGGCACACCAAAGGCACATCAATTGTTCTTTGTCATGTGCGGTGCCCCCCTCCACAGTTTACCACCTCGGTCATACTGTCATAGTGCTTAGGCGCAACCCTGGGCAGATCACATCATCAACACCGTCGCCACGCCATTGTGCTGACGGAACTCTCCCTCGACCCTCTACTGGATCAAGAGTTCGAGGGATGTCATCAAGCTAAACGTGTGTTGAACATGGAGGTGCCGTACGTTCGGTACTTGGATCGGTTGGATCGTGAAGACGTTCGACTAGATCAACCGCGTTAACTAATGCTTCGCTTTCGGTCTACGAGGGTGCGTGCACACACTCCCCTCTCGTTGCTATGCATCTCCTGATAGATCTTGTGTGATCGTAGGAATTGAAATGGCATGCTACGTTCACCAACATGTCTTGCCTGGGATACCTGTGGTGACAATGGGGTGTTCTATTGATTTAGTTGATGTATGTTTTGGCACTAAACTTGTGGATTCCCGAGGTGACATTGGGGTAATCTATGCACAGGGGTTGATGCACGTTTTCTTCCTTGTTTCTCTGGTAGAAATCTTGGGGCACTCTTTGAAGTTCTTTGTGTTGGATTGAATATTATGAATCTGAAGTTGTTTGATGCATATCGTATAATTGACCCATGGATACGTGTGGTGACATTGGAGTATCTAGGTGGAATTAGGGTTGATTGATGTGTATCATATGGTGTTATTTTACTATAAACTCTAGGGCTATTTGAGACACTTATAGGAATATCTCAATGGATTGATCGGAAAGAATAACTTTGAGGTGGTTTTGCACATTGAGGGATTGTTATGTGATCCAAATATGTTATCATTGTTGAGAGAATTTGCACTAGTGAAAGTATGAACCCTAGGCCTTGTTTTCAAGCATTGCAATACCATTTTTGCTCACTTTTATTAAGTTACCTTGTTGCTTTTATATTTTCATATTACAAAAACATATATCTACTATCCATACTACACTTGTATCACCATCTCTTTGCCGAACTAGTGCAACTATATACTTTACCATTCTATTGGGTGTGTTGGGGACACAAGAGACTCTTTGTTATTTGGTTGCAGGGTTATTTAGTCAGCTATTTTTTGGCCGAAATAGGCAAAATAGTATATGATAGAAATTGTTTTCTCAAAAATCTCTGTGGGCTATGTCCTAACCTCTAACAATTTGAGATTTCTAAGGAGACAAAAAGATGTGTATAGAGGTTGCGTCAATTAATTCAGATCGGAGGGAGTACCAAAATACAGAACTGTACCAAGTAGTTCTATGAGACAAGTGCACTAATTCATACGGCAAATTTCAATAGGTTATACTGATTGACTTGATGACTTTGGAAAGAGCTTCATTTATGCAGCACAGGATGTGAAAAGAAATTGCCCAATGACAAGGTTTTGAGATGTAATGGACCAAAAGAGAGTAATGCATGTTGCAGAAAAGGTTAAAGGCCTGGCAAAGGTATTGCACCATCCGGTGCTTTTTTACAGTTTTATGATGCATCTAAAAAGTTACTCCCAGTGTACAAGACGCACTACTGGAATCTGGCAATTTGCCATCTGCCACAAGCATAACGGACAAACATAACAATTAGCTTGATCAGCTTTGCCACAAGCACAAAAAGGCAATAACCACTTAACCTTGCAAATAATTATTACTGAGAACAATAAGAAACTACTTCCTCTGTCCCACAATATAAGATCGTTTCTCAAGCTAACATAGCTTCAAAAACGATCTTATATTATGGGACGGAGGGAGTAGCAAGCATCAGACAATCTATGCGATAGTGATAACTATGAAAGGATAAGGTAACTAGCATACAACACAAAGTTTACCACTTGACATGCTTCTGATGGGTCGGGATATGAACCACACACCCTCTCAAGATGGAACGTGTCGACGTCCCGCGTGTAACAACCTCGCTCAACTGACGAGCTTCCAACATAATAGAGGAGCAAGTGCCTACCCACCGCACCCTTGATCAAGGACCCAGAATCCAACGAGAATGGCTCATTCTCCATCTGCCACTGAGTGGAACTCCCACCATTGTTTTGTCAAATAGTATGGACGCGGTTTTTTCCTAACTAGTTACACGCGCAACTAGTATCTGGAACGCACATCAACCGTGCCGTCACATCCACAGGGCCCACTATGTTGTCAGCTATTCCTGGTATTGAAACGTTCCACGATTTTCGTCGGCGCGTACATGGAGCTGTATTCCATCTGATTGGACAGGCTAGGGGACAGGTCTATAGATTCGTCTGTCGTAGCCTCGTAGGTCTTCACATGCATGTAATCGCTCCCTGCTGCCTTTTACGAGTCAGATCTATCATCATACGAGTAGTACTCCTTAGTCTGATGCTAATGGTATGGACTGGTAGTACTAATTACCCTAAACTAGCAAAAAAAAAATCTTCTTACCATGTCTAATTTAGGGCCATTTGCTTTACATAAAAAAAAATGCAGCCAGATATTGAGTTCTTCGTTTTGCCATACTAAAGCACGACACACGCAAACAAAAAGTGCGTCATTTTGACAACCGATAGAGGTGGGACCAGCACCTGCAGTGGGGATGGCTGCATCTCTGCGTCTCCTGTAGTCGATGCAGGACTTTTGTGAAGTATATCATAGAACTTAGTGCTTCTTTTTTGCGTCAAAGGTTTATTGTTCACTGTTACCAATTTGTCAGTGTAAATCATGTTCTACAAATTGTCTAATTTATTTACTACTGCTTGCAAATTTCGCTTAGAAGTCAACTCTAACCCAAACGACTCGTCACCAAGATAGCCCGTGAGAGTTGGGTGCGAGATTTTGGAATCTAGCACGATGTGCACTGTTCAGAAGGCATAAACCTGATTTGACAATGCACTGGCTCAAGAGGCGTGAACAGTGCATGCTGCCAAAGGAAGGGGCAACGGTGCATGCTGCCATTTTGTCCATTGTATTATATTTGTCCCTCGGCAAAAACAGCCTTGTCGATAGATGTGAAGCAAACACTCTGCAAATGAACTCTGCAAATGAACTATTATATTTATTAACTACGCTTTCTAGTTTTAAAGAGCTCACGTTCAATTCAGGTCTCCAACTAGAATTAGGTTACTCAATTTTGGCCGGGTCAACAATTTCTCAAATCTCTTCTCATTCAGTTCTTTCATACGCTACACTATGCTTCCTAATTTTAAAGTCATCACAATTAATTGAAGTATTTAATTTAGAATTGGGTCAATCAATTTTGACCGGGTCTACACTTTTTCAAGCTCTCCCATTTAATTCTTTTAATTCACTATCTTCCCTAATTTTGTAGCTCTTTCATTCAATTGAGATACTTACTATTTTGACCAGCCAATGATCTTTCAAATCAATCAGCAGAAATCGACCCCTCCAGCGGCGGCGAAGCGAGGGAGCGAGGGCCTGGCGGTGGCCGTGCTATGCTTCTTGGATCGGGGGAGGAGGAGATGAGGGAGCGATGGAGCGGAGGCCTGGCGCGGTGGCGCTGCGACGCTAGGTTTGTGCGATGGAGCAAGGTCCTGGCGACGATGGCGCTGCGGCGCTCTATTTAGATTGTTGTGAACCCTTCATCTCGAGTCACACGAGCCTCGTGGCACACAATAGTTTTGTGCAAAGTCTTGAACTACTCGGTAAAATCCTTCATCTTGAGCCACAAGAGTAATACAAGTGGCAAACGAGAGTTCGTGTGCATGGACTGAAATCCTCGTTAAAGTACTTCTACTCGATTTACATGAGCACCATCCATGTAAATGAAAAGTTTTATATTCAGAATGTTTAAAACCTTCATCTCGAATCACATGAGCATCAGTTCTTGGTTTACTTTTGGTAGAATTTATATGCATTCGGCGTACCTCTTTCTAAAGTGTTTCCTCTCGAATCACATCAGTACTAGTTGTATTGAAGATCGAGATCATGTCCATTTATTAGAACTAATTGTTGAAGTCCTTCATCTCGATTTACACGAGTACTATGAGTGGCAAACGAAAGTTCGTGTGCATGGACAATAATCCTTGTTAAAGTCCTTCTACTCGAGTCACATGAGCACCATCCATGTATGTGAAAAATTTTATATTCAGATTGTCGTAAACCCTTCATCTCGAATCACACGAGCCTCGTGGCACACGAAAGTTATGTGCAAAGTTTTGAGCTACTCGGTAAAGTCCTTCATCTCGATTACTAAGAGTAATACAAGTGGCAAACGAAAGTGCGTGTGCATGGACTGCAATAATCGTTAAAGTACTTCTACTCGAGTCACATGAGCACCATCCATGTATATGAAAAGTTTTATATTTAGATTTTCGTGAACCCTTCATCTCGAGTCACACGAGCCTCGTGGCACACGATAGTTTTGTGCAAAGTCTTGAACTACTCGGTAAAGTCCTTCATCTTGATCCACAAGAGTAATACAAGTGGCAAACGAAAGTTCGTGTGCATGGACTAAAATCCTCGTTAAAGTACTTCTACTCGAGTTACATGAGCACCATCCATGTAAATGAAAAGTTTTATATTCAGAGTGTTTAAACCCTTCATCTCGAATCACATGAGCATCAGTTCTTGGCTTACTTTGGGTAGAATTTATATCCATTCGGCATACCTCTTTCTAAAGTGCTTCCTCTTGAATCACATCAATACTAGTTGTGTTGAAGATCGAGATCATGTCCATTTATTAGAAATTATGTAGAATCAAATGTTGGTAGAGCATCATACTAAGGTCAACAAAAAAACATGTAAACATTTGTCAGAAATGAACAAACCAGTAGAAATTTCGGTTGCACTTTGTACTCACATCAGTACAATGGCAAAACTTTACACGTCCTTGTATCATTGCAAAGTTTACATGTCTTAAGTAAAAAATGTTCACTACAAGGCCACAAAATGATCCTACTTGTTCCCTGGATACATAAATTTTCATATTTCTTAGCAGCGCATCGAGACATTCGCTACCAAAGAATCAAATTCCTGGCTGATCTCCGGCTTGACGACGATACCTGACTTCTTATCTGCATAATTTGTCATGGCCCTCTCCAAAGCACTTTTCCTTCCCGATAATGAGGTGCGGCAGTCGGGTATCTTCCCAAGTCGGACCCTACATATGTTTGAGATGTTAACCGCAATTCGAATGATAACAGCCTCTGTCTAACATGTAACAACCAATTGCTCCAAAATAATGAACCGTGTAGCCTGCAAATTTGACAGTATAAAAGCCAACATAAAAAGGCGACAAAGTCTGACTATCAAATGAACTGTAACCAATAGACGAGTTTATGATTCCTTGACACAAATCAGAATTTGGATCATATACTGCACCCCAGATAGACAAACTCTTGACAGAAAAAAATCTGAACCCTATCAAGCTCTTCCTCCTGTTCCTGTATATTTCCATGATAAAAACTGAAGTGGTGATGCTCCGCTAATGTTGGTGATAAAGAGTGAAATGCTGATGCTCCCCTAATTATTTTAGGTGCAGTCAAATCTTCATGAAACCATCAACTTTACTGAAATATCAGGCTGCCTAGAATGCTCAGATGTTAAAAAAAGCGAACTACTGTACTGAAAATGAGAAACTGAACATGCGTCATTGATCTATCTAAATTCAGGCTGACCAGAATGCTCAACTCGGAATTAGAAACTGAACTACTCTATTGATAAAACAGTACTAGTTGGCTGAAAGTTGTATCTCAGATTGGGGCTCTTTGTGACTGTCGGTGCTGTCAATATCTGGGACATTGAAAAATTCGTCCGTGGCTTCATGAACTTGAGATGCAGAACTTGAGGAAGGAGAATCGGTATCTTCATCTTCCCCTCCATCCCCGCACTCGTCGTCGTCCTGCCCTTCTTCTAGCCCTCCCAGATCTGGAACGGCATCGACATCGACAGGCTGGGAATAGAAGCTGCACATGAACTGGAGAAGATGAAGATCCACGGAGAAGACAAAGGAAGAAGAAGATCTTGTGAGAGGAGATACCTGAACAGGAGATCCGTGAATGACTCTCCACCGCGATTCATTGACGAATCGTAAGGAAATCTCGAGATCCAGGCGCTGCAATGGGGAGGGCGTGGTTCCGCCGGTGGATGGAGCTGCGTCTGCCTGATGAGATTCGAAATTTGAACCGCGTCCGGCTTGGTGGATGGGGCAGCCTGGTCACGGGGTAGTGGACAGGGGAGTAGGCGCGTACGGGCTAGACGCGAGCGTAGGTAGGAGCCAGATACGCGATAGGACATGTATTCGCTTCGTATTGCGCCCAGAAAACTGAAATCGCCAAATCCGGGTGGGGCCATGTGGGCCAGGCTCGCGCTGATCCACAAGGGGCAGCGACGGCTCCGATACTGGTTGCGCGCGCAACCAGTTGGGAATAGCCTTATTCGTAAATTAGGCGAGATGTGTCCTGTTTAGGCAAAAACATCAGAGTTATGCCTTGGCCTGCCTCCGCGATGGCCACATCATCGCCCGAAAATCTGGCACAGGGTGGGTGGTCAACCATGGAGAAGTCCATCATCCGGATGTCAAGCACGAGCAATTTTTCACTGGTACCTGAAACCCAGTAGAAGCAACCGTGTGTGTAATGGCGTGACACGAACCAAAACTTCCACGTCGACAACAAAAAGGCAGGTAACGGCTCGCTCCGACTCAGGGGTTGCCATTGCCCTGTGCTGGGGGAGAAGACAGCGGCCACCGGCTTAGTTTGGAGCACCGACAGCCAGATCACTCTGAATGATGTCTCCTTCATAGCAGCTGCCTCCTCATCGTCGCCGGAAGGGACCAGAAAGCACTTGGCGAAGCACTTATTCCTTTCTATCAGGACATGGCTCACAGCGGAAGCGGCTAGTTCATCAGGGATCTGGGGGAGCAAGAGGTACTCCCGGTGCAGGGGGCGCACACCACCATCTCCTTGAAGATCATCAGGGGTCCGAGCTCGTCATGGCGGTAGGGACTTTCGAGGAGGACGCGGCTGTCGAGGACTTCCCGCACGGACCAGTTGAAGGCATGTGCGGAGAGGAAGGCGAAGGCGAAGTCGGCGGCGCGGGCGATGACGCTGGCAGCCTGCGCGGAGGGGTGAGGCGGTAAGGCGGGGCGGAAGCCTTTGTAGTTGATGAAGCTGAGGAGGGGCGGAGGGTGGTGCTTGCGAAAGCGCCGGAGGAAGGTGCGGTTGACGACGAGGTGGCGGCTGGAGACGCAGGCAGCGGAGGCACGGATGAGGTCCTCTGGGGTGTAAAGGCGGAGGAGGATTACCACCAGGAGTTCGTCTGGGATCGCCGGCATGGCCATCTTCCGGCAGGGCCATCTTCCGGCAGCTCTCCAACGTCGGTGCTGGCGGCGGCGGCGGCGGTGGCGGTTGTGTGTGTGCTGGAGTCTGGAGTACTACGTAAGTGGGCCGATGGCATAAATGGGCTGCAGAATACAACTTCCGCCTATCTTTACCTAATAATAAAGCAAGGATTGCTTTTGCCCGTTGTCGCAATTTTTTGCAAAAAAAGCCCTGCATTTTATTTAAGTTAACTCATAGTTCTGACTTAAGTCGCCCAAACTGTTATTTTACATTTTTCTGAATCCTTTTAGGTAATTCATCCGCATATCATATCTAAGTCAAACAAATGCTTTTCTAAATTATCCATATCTTTTAAACCGTAACTCCGATTTTAACATGTTATATATGAAATTTGATTAGAAAAATATCTAGAATATGAATATGATGTCATTTTTACCTGTTAAATATTTTTAAATATTATTTTGGAAGATATTTAATCAAACAAATGATTTTTAAAATTATACGTATCTTTTAAACCCTAACTCCGATTTTAACATGTTATATATGAAATTTGATTAGAAAAATGTGTAGAATCTGAATATGATGTTATTTTTACCTGTTAAATGTTTTTTAAATATTATTTTGAAAGCAAACGTCTAATCTATAGCACACGATATGTTTTTCTTTCGTACCGGCGATCCGGAATGCAAATAAACACCCACTAAAACCTTATAGGGAAAAGAAAACATCAATAAGAACACATGCATACCTCTGAAAAACCTCGGGGAGGGGGGGGGACAATAGATTTCTCATCTCAAGAGTGAGAGAAAGCGAGAGAGAGAGAGGGAGAGAGAGATGCCTTAGGATTAACCACATTCAAACACGTTTTGTGTGAACACTGAGGCCATCGCCCGCGAGAGTGAGGAGGATAAGAGGCAACACAAATGTGATGCCTCGCTAAAATAAAGGAGATAGACCTATTGTGGTCTTGAGTGATGGCTGTTGGGTTAAGAGCGTGTGTTATTTTTTTTTTTCCGTTGCAACGCACGGGCTCTTTTGCTAGTAATGCAAAATTGCACAGAACATGTTAAGTTGGGTCCATCAACCGTGACAGCACATGTGAGAGAATTACTACTAAGAATATGTATCTTGCGAGTAATTTTTAACGAGTGAAGATGGTCCGTTCCAGGGCTACAGAGCTACAGGTCAATAGAGGAGATGGCAGAATACCATAAGCTTCACCAATGTTTTTACCTCATGAGGTCCAAACTCACTGCGGTAAGTCAACTACTGCTCTGATGATGGTGGCTGGTAGTTGTGACGACGAAGTACAGGGGCCAACGATGCATAACCAGGGCCACATTGTCCATCTGGCTTGCTGAAGTATTGCCGCACTGGCTGGAATGGTACATTCTAATTAATCTTGCTTGATGAAGATGAGAAAATAGACAACTGTGAAACAGGGTATATGGAATACTACATACCAGATTGTTTTGGGACCACGATGAATGCCCAGGGGGATACCATGCCGCATCCCACTTTTTGAAGCACAGCTGTTGTGGCTGTAAATAATGCATTCTAATTAATCTTGCTGAATGATGAAGGGAAAATGGATTGGAAACAGGGCATATGG
This sequence comes from Aegilops speltoides, assembly GCA_021437245.1. Lineage (NCBI taxonomy): Eukaryota > Viridiplantae > Streptophyta > Magnoliopsida > Poales > Poaceae > Aegilops > Aegilops speltoides. The sequence continues at coordinate 563,238,588 of CM038142.1, read as the reverse complement.
GATTGCCAACTATCGATGCATGGCAAAGCGAACAACAGACAAGGACGAAATTCGCAAAACCAAGTTCACACAGATCTCAGCCGAATATACCTTCTGCTCTTTCTTCCGCTCTAGCTCACGCTCTACCTCCCGCTCTAGCTCCAGCACCTTCTCGTCAAGCTGTTTCTCGCATCACCAACAAAAGACAGAGTGGGAGAGAGAAATCGGA